>JAVLUX010000006.1:24245000-24845000 GCA_032164185.1 Moxostoma hubbsi | reverse complement strand
GTTTCAGTTTTGTTATTTAACATCATTTTACACCACAGGCTTCGTGTTGTTCTGTCCTCAATGCAAAGCCACTTTATATCTTTGTCACCTCATGTTGCGTTGGTTTCTTATGCGAGATGAAGTAAGAGTAGTGTATCTCTTCCAATGCAGTTGTCTTGGTTCTCACAGTTAGTGCGTTCGTTATTTGTGTCATGATTTTTGTAATTATGCATGCTTTGTTTAAGTAAAGCTGTATCATTCTTAATGTATTGCAAAAAGCCTCTAGCACTTGGCAAAATATGGAAGAAAGGGTGCATGCTTGATGCATATTGTATTGTTATTATTTCCTCTTCTCAGATTGATGATAAGGAGTTTGACATTCCTCAAGTGGACACTCCTCCGACTCTAGAGAGCATCCTGAATGAGGTGAGTGCGTCAGGTTATTCTCCTTCTGTCCTGTTATACACCGAATACTCATAGATAATCATTAGAGAAGCGCATGCAAAACCTGTCAATAAAATGACCTGGTTAGGGATGGAATTAAATGATTCTGGTTTCAATTGTTCCTTAACAGTTCCAACATCAGTTTCAGTAATTGTGCTTATAGTACTTTTAAGGAAGAATTATTTGAAAATAAGACATACAATTCTTATTGCATTTACTTCCCTGTGAAGTCTGTTGCCAAAATGATGAGATCATTTCAAGTTTCTGCAAAGCAGATATAACTAATTATAAATACATTTAAAACAATATTTGTAAAAGTTGTGTTTTGTAGATTTTTTTTAAAAGCATTAATGCAATAAAATAATTGATCCTAACTATATTGTAATTTAAACAAACAAGTACAATGTGAGATATTTCATATTTGTTTGAATATATATATATATATATATATATATATCATGCATGCATTTATTCTTTTAAAAATTCCACTTATTACAAAGTTGTATAAGTAATAAACAAAACATGTTTATATGACAGTGTTGTTAAAGATACACAAGTAGTCAGTAACACTGGTATGAAGTACATGACATAATGTAACAGTATATAATAGACTGTATATGTGTTCGGTATATAACCGAATGATTTAGTAACAGCTCCAACTGATGTATAGCCTTTAGGTGCGTCCCAAACCATGCACTTCCACACTATTCTCTGCCATTTTGTAGAGTAAGTATTGCGAGAAGTATTAGCTGAAAATTCAACAAAAAGAAGTTTCCTACGAGAACCCGGATGATGCACTTCTTCAACCATAAAAATGAAGTGTGGAATGTTGGACAATTCATGCACTCAGCACTTGCACGCAGAGTTACCTGGCTGCGTTGCTGATCAAAAAAAACTATTGTAAACGGTGGAGAATGTAGCAACTAGCAAAACATCAGTGAAGACAGCACCTTACAAATGTGAGTTGAATGTTTCACCATCACCCCACGCTGTGTGATTATGTTTATTATTTTAGATATACACCGATCAGCCACATTAAAACCACCTGCCTAATATTGTACAGGTTCCCCTCGTGCCGCCAAAACAGCACCAACCTGCATATCAGAATAGCATTCTGAGATTATATTCTTCTCACCACAATTGTACAGAGTGGTTTTCTGAGTTACCGTAGACTTTGTCATTTCAAACCAGTCTGGCCATTTTCTGTTGACCTCTCACATCAACAAGGCATTTCCATCCACAGAACTGCCGCTCACTGGATGTTTTTTGTTTTTGGCACCATTTGGAGTAAATTCTAGTGACTGTTGTACATGAAAATCCCAGGAGATCAGCAGTTACAGAAATACTCATACCAGCCCATATGGCAACATTTATATTCTCATTACTGCAACGTAAAAAATAAATAAAACAAAGTATTTATACAGTACATTATAGTATAGCTGTGGCCAAAAGTATTGGCAGTGACATAAATTTTGTGTTTTGCAAAGTTTGCTGCTTCAGTATTTGTAGATAATTTTTTCACATGTTTCTATGGTATACTGGAAAACAATGATAAACATTTCATGAGTTTTAAAGGATTTTATTGGCAAAAACATTCAATATATGCAAAGAGTCAATACTTACAGTGTTGACCCTTGTTCATCATAACCTATGCAATTCACTCTGGCATGCTGGATATCAGCTTCCTGGGCCAAATCCTGACTGATGGCGATCCATTCTTGCCTTATTAGTGCTCGGAGTTGATCACAATTTGTGGGCTTCTGCTTTTCCACTCGCCTTTTGAGGAGTGACCACAGGTTCTCTATGGTATTAAGATTCGGGGAGTTGCCTGGCCACGGATGCAAAATTTCAATGTAATAATCTACGAGCCTCTTCATTATTACTCTTGCCTTGTGACATGGTGCTCCATCATGCTGGAAAATGCACGGATCATCACTAAAAAGCTCCTGGATCGTTGGGAGAAGTTGCTCTTGCAGGATGTTTTGATACCATTCTTTATTCATGGCAGTATTTTTGGGCAGAATTGTGAGAGAGCCCACTCTCTTGAATGAAAAGCAACCCCACACATGGATGGACTCAGGATGCTTCACTGTTGGCATGAAACAGGACTCATGGTAGCGTTCACCTTTTCTTCTCCGGACTATCGATTTTCCATATGTCCCAAACAGTCAGAAGGGGGCTTCATCAGAGAAAATAACTTTGCACCAGTCTTCTACTGGCCAATCCTTGTAATTCCTGCAGAATTCCAGTCTGTTCTTGATGTTTTTCTTGGGGAGAAGTGGCTTCTTTGCTGCCCTTCTTGACACCAGGCCATTGTCCAAAAGTCTTCGCCTCACTGTGCTTGAAGATGCACTCACACCAACCTGCTGCCAATATTGAACTAGCTCTGCACTGGTGCTGACACGATTCCGTAGATGACTCCTCGGGAGGAGGTGGTCCTGGTGCTTCCTGGATACTCTGGGACATCCTGAAGCGTTCTTCACTGCAGTTGAACTTCTCTCCTTGAAGTTCTTGATCTGGTAAAGGGTTCTTTCAGGTCCAATATTCTTTGCAGCAATTTCTTTGCATGTGAGGCAATTTTGATGCAAAGTGATGATGGCTGCATGGCTTTCTTTAGAGGTAACCATTGATTTGTTGAACCAACTATTGGAAGCACTTCTTCCCTCCTCCCCTTTTATAGCAAACAGTCTGCTCTTATAATCCAAGAAGAAAGATAGTGATTTCACCTGACTAGTACTCGTTCACACTTTCCCAGTTGCTGCTGATATGATTTGTGAAATTGTTAGCTGGTCATTTTGTGCCAGGGCCAAAAAACAGTGAAATTTGTGTTTTTGTGATAATTTTTTTTGGCCAATGAAGCTTTTAGCAATTATTTAAAATGCATCTGACCACTCTGCACAATAATCTAGAAATAATGTGAATCAACACCACAACAACTGAAGCAGAAAACTTTGCAAAACACAAAATATATATCACTGCAAATACTTTTGGCCATGGCTGTACTACTCTCTTTGTACTGCCTTTTGTTTTTGCAGATTTTAATAAAAAATAATTGTACAACAGTTCATCCTCATTTTTACTCACCCAAAGAGGTGAAAAGAAATGGCCAGTAACAGCAACTAAAATAAACAATGATACTTATTTCTAATATGTTCATATAAATTTTAACTTACAATATTTCTTTTGATAAAAAAAGCTTATGGAGATGTTAAAGCTGAAAGATTTAATTTCTGAGCCACTAGCACCGCCAAATGGAATTGCAAGAATACAATTTTCAAAACAGCTTTCTGAAAATGCCCCCAACTATTTCTGATAGTCCCGACCCAATTCATGCCATTGTTTGAGTAATGTTGGGGCGGGTTCAAGCTGGTCACTCAAAATAAACAGAGCAATATTCATTGTGCCATAGAAAGACAGTGCTTACAGTTTTCAAGAAAATGAACGTATGAATGGCTTATTAATAGTTGTCTCTGCATATTAAGCTGAGATGGGACTAAGTATTTTAACAGAAAAAGCTTCAGCTTTAAGTATCAGCTGTCATCAATATGTCTTATTTCTGCCTTACACTGACTAACAAAAAAGTTCCTACTATAAGTACTTTAAGTAATAGCACCATGGTATTCTTTGAAATACCTTGGAGTATGATGTAAAATACCATTAAAAAAATACATATCAATATGCCATGATATTACCATGTGGTACCTCGTGGTACTTCCACAGTACCTTTTTGTATGAGGAGTGATTATGATAAATGACATTTCATTGTTTGTATATTTTTTTTTTATTTTCAACTCTGCTGTCTTTATTCTTTAAATGCAAACCTATTTAAATGATCTAAATTGTTTTTTGCTTAGCCTGAAGATGAGGATGAGCCATTTATTCTAGAGGATACGTGTCTCCTGAACACAGAGAACATTGATACCCACTCGTGTGAAACATCCTCTCTGGCCAGCTCTGACAGTGGTGACCGCACACACCTGAAGAGGAATGTACACTTTCCTTACTCTTCGTAGATGATATGTTAGTCATGTTGGCTGTTGAAGATTTATATTTAGTTTTTTGTCTGTGTTCACCTTAGGAGGAGGAAAGCTATGGAAACTAACGCTACAGTACACGGGTCTGTTCTTAGATGCAATGTACTGAAAGGCATCTCGGCCCAGATAGTATCTGCTGCGGTGAGACTTTAAATTATAGGCTTGATTTCAGATTTTCAGAAGATATTTTATCCTGTCTTTTATGCTGATTAAACTTTACTGCTCTCTAATTTTCTGCTTTAACTCTTTCTATCTCTCTTCAGGATAAAGTTGATGCAGGCTTGCCTACGGCAATAGTGAGTATTTTACTCTCTTGTGATTTGTAATGAAAGTTGTTTTTAATTGCTTTCATCATGTGTAAAATTTGGATGTGCTTGTAGACTGTTTCCAGTGTGATAGCCGTGGGGACGTCGCATGGTCTGGCCTTAGTATTTGGTAAGCACATAATTCAAATCATTGTGTAGTCTGCTATAAAGTTTAGATAGGCCACAATAGTTAGGCCTATTAATTGTTAATTGACATAAAAAAAGCTGTTTCAGAGCTATGAACTTATATATTTGTAGCACAGTAAACGTATATGTCAGTAAGTGTGGTATTTTAAACTACTGTGGGACTGTCTTTCTACCTTGGCTTGTCTTGGGTGGAATGTTCAGGAAAAGGTAATGCATTTGTAATTAACATTGTACAAAATGTGTTAAAGGGATAGTTCGCCCAAAAATTTAAATTCTCATCATTTACTCACCCTCATGCCATCCCAAATGTGTATGACTTTTTTCCTTAGCTCTGTAGGTCCATACAGTGCAAGTGAATGGTGTTTAGAACTCCAAAAGCTTCAAAAATAAGATAAAGTCAGCATAAAAGTGATCCATAAGACTACAGTTGTTTAATCCATGTCTTCTGAATTCATCGAGTTGGTTTTGGGTAAGAACATATTAAACTGCAACTTCTTTTTCACTCTACATGTTGTCATTGCAGTCTCTAGGCACAATCATGAATTCAATCTCAATTACACTTTCTAGTCAGGGTTCCCACACATCCTGGAAGACCTGAAATTTTGCAATGCAGTTTTCCAGTCATGGAAATTAGAAAAAAAAACAAATGTCCTGAAAAATAATGATTTATCCTTGAAGATATTTTAGTGTATAGAACTGATTGATTATGCTGCTAACACACAAAAACATTGTAATGATCGGGACTTGGAATAGAAGTCAAATCCACAAATTCAAATTATTTTATCACTGCTGGCGGTTGTGCATTGTGAAACAGCGTCAACGATTAACTGTCATAAACGATTACTTGTCACATATTTTCTCTGCTTATGTGCTGCCATCTCTGCTTTTTTTCTGATGAAATAGTTTAAGTATTAATTTGGTACAAAATAAAACATTTTCGTTCCGACATTGCTGTTATGTTCACCACAAAAACATTTGATGGTCGACCACTGATTTAAAAAATAAATAAAAATGTATTCACACCGAGTTGGTAGTGTGGTTATTCGATCTTCACCCCTCGAGATTTTAATTAATGTTCAATTGTTCAATGATTGGAGTCTGCTTGTATGGACTGAATCATGGAATCTAGTCATAAAAATGTAATTCACTATAAAATACAGAATGTCATGGAATACGACATATTTGGACAAAAATTTGCAAGTGATGCATGCTCTAAAATGAATATGTAAAGCTTGCCACTTATACACTGAAAACACCTCATAATCTTCATGCACGCTCTTCTGTGTGTGAGATGACAGAGAGCAGAGCACTCTGATGTGTGCAGCACATTCAGACTGTATTTATTTAAATCACAACTTTACAGGGATTAATAATCACACAAAACACAAAAATGCCAACAAAAAAAAGAAAGAACAATTTAAATAGATGCATGTGTTTTTTTATTAAATATTACACTTGTGGAGCACATGAAATATCCTGTAAAATTGTGCCTTGAAATGAGTGGGAACCCTGCTAGTGCTTGACGCATGCACAGAGCACTAGATGGCACTACAGGAAGTGTAAGCGTGCTTGACATTATAATTGCCAAGGAGACAGCTGTCAAGATGAACAATGAAAAAGGAGTTACATTTTGGTCTTTTATCACCCAAAACCAACTGTATCGCTTCAGAAGACATTGATTTGGAGCTTTTTGAAGCTTCAAAGTACTGGCTACCATTCACTTTAATTGTATGGATGTAGAGATCTGAAATATTCAAAAAATCTTTGTTTGTGTTCAGCAGTAGAAAAGAAAATCATACACATTTGGTATGACATGAGTTCGAGTAAATGATGAGAGAACTTTCACTTTTGGGTAAACTGTCCCTTTAAGAAGGCAATTTTTTTTTGTCTCCATTCCATTATGTTGAGCATTAAAGTGTCATTTATTCTGTGAATGATATGAACTGAAGTGTTTGGCATGGCTGTTTGCACGCTCTTTGCCTGTTGTATTCTGCTTGCTGCTGCATTTGCAAATATTGCTTCAAAACCAAGAACACTTCTGTTATAATTCTGCATCGAGTACATCATTCCATAATGTGCACCATATTGCATTCAAATCCTCAAATTGTTTGCTTATTGTTTGCTTGTTACCTCATGAGAATATTGTAAATTCAGATCAGAACCAGGCCCTGCGGCTGTGTCTGGGCACCACAGCGACTGGAGCAGAGTATGGAGCAGTGTCAGCTCTCAGTATTAATCATGACTGCTCACGGCTGCTCTGTGGCTTTGCTAAAGGACAGGTGAGTGACCGTTGTAAAAGGAAAATGGTTTTGAGGTATTAGTGGTGTTCACACAGGATGCTGTCTTGCGTTCAAAAACAGCTAGATCCAATGAAATGGACCCGAATGCAGGTGTCTTAAGACGCATTGTTTAAAATGTAAACTTCTTATAACTTCTTAAACACAACATCTTAAAAAAACGACTCTCATGACACAATATGTAAAAAACAGCAATGAAACTGTTACAATGAACAAAGATGCCTGTCTAGTGCATGTTACCCTAGAAAAATAATTTAAAACTTTGCACACGCACACAAGAACAGGTCTTTTTTGAAGTTAGAACTCTAAACGTGACAAACATGAGCAGAAATATAGACACTTAAAAAAAAACAAAACAAAAAAAAACAACATAACTTATGAATGGTTTTCTATGTGGACAGTCATTAGCTAATCCATAAGTATCATGCTGTACTGATGCAACACACATACAAATTTATGGGAAAATGTTCTGACCTTTGGCCTGTTGTCAATAAGATCACCATGTGGGATCTGGCCAATGGTAAACTGCTTCGAACTATCACAGATGCCCACCCACCTGGCACTGCAATCCTACATGTCAAGGTACTGCACTTCTGTACATATTTTACAAGTTATCTTGCTCATTGATATTGAATGTAACACCAATCTCTCATTCTCTTTATAGTTCACCGACAACCCAACATTAGCTGTGTGTAATGATAGTGGGGGATCAGTGTTTGAACTGTCATTCAGGTGAGATGTGCTTTATAAAACTTAATTAATGCAGCTTCTTTCGGTGTGATGTGTGGTTTCTATTTACATTTAATGAGCCCGGAGCACATGAAACAACAGGCAATTTCATGGTATGAAAACGGTGCAGCACATAGCCTAAGCCTCATGCACTTTGTGATAGTAAACTCTATATACCAGTATTGTCCTGATTTAGATCTAGATTTAAAATTAGTTTAACACAAAATCATGTTATCATGTACAGCAAAATTGTAACATGGCTATGCCATGTTTCCTTGGATATGTTACTGTTGTTATACCATGGTATTCTCTGAAGTACCTTGATATATATGTACCGTGGTGTGTTTATATGGTTTTTAGTACCATAGTATGTAACCAAGGTGTCATATCAATACCGTTGTGTGTAACAAGGTGCCATGGTATCATCTGATTCAATCGCGAGTAATAGAACTCAGTAATGCAAACTACTCACCTTTTGGTTAAAGTCGCCTTTTTGGAAGCAAATTTTTCCAAATTTGTTTGTTAAAATTTTTCATTTTTACTTACTTTTACTTATTAAAATCACTTGAAATGGGTACTTAAAGCTTAAACACTTAATAAATACAGTAAATATACCCCTGGAACACCTCCATGACTTTCTCACCTTTTCGTCTTTCATGAGTTTGTACCCCTGATAACAAATTCCGTGGTAACACTTTACAATAAGTTTCCATGTGTTACCATTAGTTAACAACATTAGTTAACATGAACTAACAATGAACAATACTTCAACGGCATTTATTCATCTTAGTTAATGTAAATTTCAACATATAGTAATACATTTTTTAAAACAAAAGTATTTGTTAACATTAGTTAATGCATTATAAACTAACATAAACAGTCAATGAACAATTGTATTTTTATAAACTAACATTAACAAAGATTAATAAATGATGTAAAAAATATATTGTTATTTGTATGTTCATGATACCTAATGCATTAACTAATGTTTATTTATTTTATTTTTTTCCCCTTTTCTCCCAATTTGGAATGCCCAATTCCCAGTACTTGGTTGGTCCTCATGGTGGCATGGTTACTCACCTCAATCCGGGTGGCGGAGGACAAGTCTCAGTTGCCTCTGGTTCTGAGACAGTCAATCCGCAGATCTCATTGCGTGGCTCGTTGTGCATGACACCGCTGAGACTCCAAGCATGTGGAGGCTCATACTACTCTCCGCGAGCCACGCACAACTTGCCATGCGTCCCATTGAGAGCAAGAACCACTAATCGCAACCACGAGGAGGTCACCCCATGTGAATCTTCCCTCCCTAGCAACCGATCTAATTTAGTTGCTTAGGAGACCTGGCTGGAGTCACTCAGCACACCCTGGATTCGAACTTGTGACTCCAGTGGTGGTAGTCAGCATCAATACTCGCTGAGCTGCCCAGGCCCTACATTAACTAATATTAACGAATGGAACCTTATTGTTAAATGTTTCTGAATTTCATTACATATTTTCCTCAATCTTGATATAAAAAAGTCTGCATTTCCCAAGTAGTCATTCAAACTCCAAAAGATCATTCCAACGGAAATATATTTATCTGAATTTGATGAAATCTGTTATTGGTTTATTCTTTTACATTTGAGGAGGATATTCATTCTCCAGTAAATGCTTTTGTTGACTGAAAAACATTCATACTCATAATCTGTCAGGTATCTACCATTCACTGCTGTAATACTGGAACACTATTATATTATATGAGGCATGTGAACCTAGGAGGAACATTCTCAATTCAATTTAGATTGTGATTTATTGGCTTGTCAAATATTTCGATGTATTGCCAAAGCATTTGCAAGGATTTCAAAGAGTAAAGCTCTCTCTCTCTTTCTTTCTCTCTCTTTGCAGGAGGGTGATAGGGATGAGGACGTGTGAATCCAGGTGTTTATTCAGTGGTTCTAAAGGAGAGGTTTGCTGTGTGGAGCCTCTACATGCTGGACCTGAACTGAAAGAACATCCCATCACTCAGTACTCCCTACTGGCCATGGCCTCTCTCACCAAGGTATACATAGTGTCAGTACTGTCTACTTCTGCCTAGTCTTTCGTCAGGGTATTCTCTAACACACAGTACTGTCTTCTGGCAGTTTCCCCTCTAACCACAGTTTCTATTTACCATGTAGAGCCTATTTATACTAATCACATATTGTCATTGTAAATTTCACCAAGACAATGGCAAAAACACATTTGTTTGGACCTGTTCACACTAGAGATGAAGTTTATTAACTTTTTTTCTTTTAAACTCATCGACCAATAAAAAACAAGCTTTTGAGACATATGTCTGTAATTGGTATTCCATATACTGTAGATGTAAAACAGACAAGGAACATATGAAAGACATAGTGGTAACAATCAAGTGGAGTATAAAGATGAGATATGAAAAGTGATTGCTGACAAAATGCGAAATGTGTTAAATATGTAACACTCACTGAGAATTTTATTAGGAACACCTGTGCACCTACTAATTTATGTGATTATCTAATCAGCCAATCATGTAGCTGCAGTGCATAAAATCATGCTGAAACGTATCAGGAGCTTCAGTTAATGTTCACATCCACCATCAGAATGGGGAAAAAGTGGGATCTCAGTGATTTTAATTGTGGCATGATTGTTGGTGCCAGATGGGCTGGTTTGAGGATTTCTGTAACTGCTGGTCTCCTTGGATTTTAATGAACAGTCTCTAGATTTTACTCAGATGGGTGCCAGAAACAAAAAACATCCAGTGAGTGGCAGTTCTGTGGACGGAAATGCCTTGCTGATGAGAGAGGTCAATAGAGAATGGCCAGACTGGCCTGGTCTGATGAATCTCAATTTCTGCTGAGGCATACAGATGATATAGTCAGGATTTGGCTCCAGCTGCATGAATCCATGGACCCAACCAGCTTTGTGTCAACAGTCCAGGCTGGTGTCATTGGTATAATTGTGTGAGGGATGTTTTCTTGGCACACTTTTGGCTTGTTAAATTTAAACAATCATAGCTTGAATGTCACAGCCTACTTGAGTATTGTTGCTGACCATGTGCATCCCTTCATAGCCAAAATTTATAATTCTTCTAGAAGAATCCAGCATCCATCCATCCATGTGCATCCAGCATGATATTGCACCATGTTACAACGCAAAAGTCATCTCAACTGGTTTCATGAACACAACAATGATTTCACTGTTCTTCTTTGGCCTTCCCGGTCACCAGATCTGAATCCAATAGAACACCTTTGGAATGTGGGAGAATGGGAGATTCGTAGCATGAATGTGCAGCTGACAAATCTACAAAAATTACATGATGTAATCATGTCAACATGGACCAGAATCTCAAAGGAATGTTTCCAACATATTGTGAAATCCATGCCACGAAAAATTGAGGCTGTTTTCAGAATAAAGGGAGGCCCTACCCAGTTTTAGTGTAGTGTTCCTAATAAAATGTTTTAATATTGTGCCACTTGTTATATTTTACAACAACGACTGTATTGTTAGTGCTAAAAATATACCACTTTTATTATCATTATTCTATATCGTTGCAATATTAACCATTTAATTACCATCTTATATGCACCATGTGCATGCAAAGTGAAGCAAATAGATCTGTTACCCTGAGGCAACATCACACAATAGAAGGTTAAAGTAAGAGCAATTATCTGATCACTTGTATTTTGCATTTAAGTGAGTTGTAGGATTTTGCTTTGCTTTAAAATGAGTGAAATCTGTTTTGATCCGATAAGATTGGTTTTGATTTAAAATGAGTGACATCTGTATTTTTAGAATGGTTTCATCACAGCTCATGAGTGACTGGAGTGCTTTTTTGTTTCACTGTTGGTGTGAATAGACCCTTCATCTCCAATTTGTTTCGCTATTGGTGTGAATAGGCCATAAATCTCATGTTTGCTCGATAAGCGTAATGTAAACTTCTTGTTAAGCATTTTTCTGTTTAAGCACCCCATTCACAAAGACACACTGTAAAAATTTCTATCCTTACCAAGGTAAATAATTTTGCTTATTTGAGGCCAATTTGAGGTCAGCCTCTAACATCTAGACACACTCAATCACTCTCTGTCTGTCTGCAGTTTTATGAAGCCTCTGAACTCTGTGTTTTGACAGATACTGCTGATAGGGCTGAAGCCTTCACTCAAAGTCTGGATGACTTTTCCCTACGGCAAGGTGCAGTATACAAACTCATTCTCTGTGTGTGTCAGTGTGTGCATTTCCACCAGCCATAAATGCAGAACCTCAAACATAATCTTTTAATCTGTGTATTTTAGCATTAAATTAGTATCTGCTTTCGCAGCACCTACATCTTATCGGCTCCATCTCTAAAGTTTTTCCTTTCCTAAACTGCTAAAATATTTAACATGTTACATCATTTTGGCCTTACCTGACATTACCCAGCCCTGAACTTGCTAACTGTTTACAGCATTTGTTCACAATTGGTTTTACTTCAGAACATAGATTATACATTTGGCATCAAGTGGCTATCCTAACACTGTACCAAATTTGCTTATATTGCAAATGTACACAGAAATGTCCTTAAAATCAGGGATTGAAATATATTCTAATTTATTTATTATATATACTAAGCTAGAAATTCACTGCACAAAAAAAGGTCAACATCCTTGCTGCAAGTGAAGTCATATTTATTTTAGTCTGGGTCGAATGTTCTTTTAGCCATGTTGGCATCTTCCTAAATTGGCTGGCCTCTATTAAGTGGCTGCTGAATTTGTGCCTTAGCGTTTAATTGGATATCCGGCTTTTGAGATCAACAACAAAAGATATGGGAAGCATTTTCTCCTCCCTTTTACATTTTTTTATAAGCACATTTACTTTTCTATACTAACTGTGCACAATGAAATGCTTAGTTTTTAATTATTTGCATTTAGCATAGTTTGCCTGTTATCAGACCTGCCACCCACTGCTCTATAGTCTCTCTCTCGCTCTCTCCATGCCACCTCCTCTAGTTAGTTATCTCTCCATGCCACCTCCTCTAGTTAGCTGTCCATCAGCTCTCTGTTTTCATCTCTCTTCCTTGTTATTATTTTAATTGGCAGTGTTCTCCATTAAACCGATGACAGTGTCATCTCCCCATCTTTACTTTATGCGCATTGTTATAGTTTCTTCAATATAAAGCAAACCACCTACTTAGTAGCGAACCTGGGAAAATAACACTTACATGATTCAGAACATTCAGAAGTCCTTTAATGGTCTTCAAAAGTGTAGTGTATAATTGCTGCGACACTAGTTACACCAAACAGAATTGCAAAATTAATGATCGTTTTCAATCATTTCAATTCTGACATGCCTGCAAACATTTATCATTTACTATGTGGCGACTATTTCTGCTGGTAGAAAAAATTACAATTAAGTAGGAAGATCAAGAAGCAGCAGTGTTTTGTGACAATAAGAATAATGGGTAAATCTCACAAAGCTGTCAAGAACATGTAACTGTCATATTTCAACTAAAACAAAAGAATAATTACTCTAATGTGAAGAAAATTCTAGATTGTTAAAATTGTAAATTTTATACATTATGGTAGTATTTGTTGTACTGCTATTGATTTATGATGATTTGAATACAAAAATGTGTATGACTTTCTTTGTTAAGCTGAACAAAATATATTTAGAAGAATATTTCAGCTCTGTATGTCCTTACAATGCAAGTGAATGGTGACCAAAACTTTGAAGCTCTAAAAAGCACACAGGCAGCATAAAGGTAATCCATGCAACTCCAGTGGTTAAATCTATATCTTCATGAGTGATTTGATAGCTATTTCTCACCTACACCTACATTTTTAAGTCAATTTTGTTAACTATAAATGTCCCTTGCCCATAAGGTGGCGATATGCATGAAGAATATGAATAGCCAAAAATAAATGTAGAAGAATATGAAAAGGAAAGTGGATATTTATTGTAAAAAAGGACATTATCTGTTTCTCACCCAGTCTTATCCTATTGCTTCTGACGATATGGATTTAATCACTGGAGTCTTATGGATTACTTTTATGTTGCCTTTACTGTTTTGATCAGCATTCACTTGCGTTGTGAGGACCTTCGGA
This sequence comes from Moxostoma hubbsi, assembly GCA_032164185.1. Lineage (NCBI taxonomy): Eukaryota > Metazoa > Chordata > Actinopteri > Cypriniformes > Catostomidae > Moxostoma > Moxostoma hubbsi. The sequence goes on along the minus strand of JAVLUX010000006.1, from coordinate 24,830,991 downwards.
GCTGAAATATTCTTCTAAAAATCTTTCTTTGTGTTCTGTAGAAGAAAATCAATAACATCAGGGATGGCATGAGGGTAAATGATAAGATAATTAAAGATTATTGTATTACAGCAATGAAAATTTAATTAGAATAACTTTTGAGAATATTGGGAATTACAAAAAAGTACAGTATGCAGACACATTACGGTAATGAGATGGAAAATGTGCTCAATTGTCATGAAAATTATGCCACAATGCAAAATAAATCATAATTATCCTCATTTGTTATTCAACAAAATATAATTTCTTATTTTTATTTTTGTTTAAGGGTGGATTGTGGCCTGGATGTGTTCTTGACAGGTTTTGTGAGATTCACCCTTTTGTTAGAACAAGTGATAAAGTGGGCATGACATGGGGAATACATTTTTCCTTGATCTTTTTACATTTAGGAGGGCACTGTACTATAAAAACATATTGTAAGTTTCAGAACTGAAAAATTCCACCTCACTGCAAAAATAGCATTTGTTAAAACCAAGCTGGCAATATGACTCCTCCTAATTCCTCCACATTGTGATGTCACACTGTGGTTGACATTTGCATCTTCAGCCTCCTCAAAAACACAGCAATGCCTACTTTACCTAATCACTTCTGTAGTTTGCCCAGCAGCGGTGAGTAGTGAGATGGCAAGGAGAGAGCAGGTCCATCAAGAGCAGAGAACCAATCATAACAGTTGGCGTTTACTGTCAAGTTTTAAAGGAGAAGCAGCACCAAAACAGAGCTTTTCTGACAGCGGGTCAGAATGCGGGAGGAAGATAATGTTTTACAAATATATGACAATAATCAAAAAAGTTTGTGCAAAAAAAGTACTAATATTGTATGTGAACCTCAAGGAACATCTAAAAATAAAAAAGGCATGTCATGTCCCCTTTAAACGTGGTCTTTGTTTTTAATTTGTCAATGCATTTCTAAACGTCTTATAAATGTTGAAATGTGTTTTGAATGCAGACGGATCCTGGCAGTGTCCCCTTGTTGGCTTGGCATTTTGTGGCAGTGCAGAAAGCAGTCAATCCAGTTCTGGCCTTCTGCAGAGGAGACACCGTCCACTTCCTGCTGGTCTGTTTGAATAATAGATTGTACACTAAATAAAGCTTAAAACAGAATAGATTAACCCACTCTCTTGTGTCTGCTCAGGTTAAAAAGGATGATTCTGGGACCATACATGTTATAAAACAGCGACAACTCCAACTCAACTGTGACCTCATCGGTCTGAGTGTGAGTCAGACCATCATTATGTTTGACAGTCATTTCAGTTTTGTCACTTAAATGGGAATGTACAGTTTCAAGTATACTTTGTATTCCATACAGTGGATAAACCCCCGTACATTGGTGTTAATGGACAGCACAGAGAAGCTGCGTGTGGTGGACAGACCCAGTCAGGACGAGCTGGAGACAGTGGATGTGGCCGAGCTGCAGCTGGTTTACAATAGCAGCCATTTTAAATCCCTTGCCACCGGAGGAAATGTCAGCCAAGCCTTGGTGAGGACTAAGATCATGATAATTTCACAAGCCAAGACAAACCAAGTCTTGTGCCAACCGATGAAAACTGACGGATTCCACTAGCTATAGCCATCTTTTCATACAATACGTATATCAGACAGTCTGTGGGCAGGTCATCCGAGGATGACACTAGAATCATGAGAGCAGATATTCAATATTCAAGGGTCAATGTAAAGGTCATTAGATTCATAAAGACACAGATATCCAAGTGTCAGAGGCTCTGTGGCCAATACATGAGATGTCAGGTTTCTTTCTGTATTTCCTCTTCATTTTCTCAGGGTTTGCTAAATAGAGGCTATATAGAGATTTTATTGGACGTACAATATAGAGACCTTTAAACGTTCTTCCTCTGTTCATCTTCAGGCTCTAGTTGGAGAGAAGGCATGTTACCAGTCTGTGTGCAGCTATGCAGGCCAGATTATTTATCTAGGAACAAAGGTAAGGCCACAATCATGATAACACTGAACACAAACTAACAATCTCATTGCAGCGTTATCTTATTGCATTCAGGGCCATAATCAACAAACACTTTGAGGAAGATGCCCTCTTTTCACCTTAATATTCAGAGAACTGGGCCATCAGCAGGCACAGAAGCAATTTGCAGACCTTTTTGTATTTTTTTTTTTTGTATTTTTTTTTTTTTTTACATGATTTCTGCGGGAAAATCAGTGGAATGGATTTATTTATAGAAATATTAAGTGTTCAGGAGCATCCCAATCCTGAAGATGAGCACATAATGTTGATGTGTGTTTACAAACACTAAGTCAAAACACTAAGAAATATTTCAAGATCCACTTGTCATATTATGTTGTGTTTGGGCTTGTTTAAATTGGATTGTCTGCTGTAATTTACGAAAAGTAATTGTCTATGGACACAATGACAAAAAGACACTCCTGTTTATTATATTTATTTTGTGTCAGTGGGAATTTCAAACACAAATACTCACTGCAGTTTGGCCTCTTAGTGAATTCAATTGGCTCATTACATCTTACTAATTGAGATTTTTCCAATAATATATAACACATGGCTATCTCATGTTTTTACCAACTCCGAATATAATTTTTGTGATAAAAAATTTAGCAAATTATGAGGAAAAAAAGCAAATAAAAAAGCATTATTTAAGAATTGGTAGGATCAGCTATATGCATTGTAAAGTCCAGATACTAAGCTTTAAAATGACGCCTATTTTGTTTAGATCAAGCAAGTGGTTACTCATTTATTACATAATTATTATTAAAAAAAAAAGTTCTGCCCCTCACTAGCCGGTATAAGCTCAGCTCAAACGCCTTCTATCAATAAAAAACTAATTATATTAATAAGTACAAAACATGTCATAATTAATAAAAAAAAAAATTAACAAAAATATCTAATGCAATATCTTGGGATAATATATGCAATATGGGAGATTTATTAACAATCTTAGTCGGCCGGTCATTTCTGACCGGAAACACAAAAGGTGTTAGCACAAATTAACACAACACAAGGGTTAAACATGGAAAAATGTGTTACTTCTTCTGTGGAGTTCTGTGAGCACAGAGTTCATGTGGGACAGAATGAGTTTTTCAATGACTGATTCTTAAAATGCTACCTTTGCCCCCCCATCTTGAATATTTTGTTACGTCCTTGTATTTGTGTCAAAGCTGGTAGCTTAAAGCCCACATCGGTGTTAGCCTGTTTAACAGCAGATTAGTTTTGTTTTAATTTTACCAATTAAATATTTTGACCTGTGCTAGATTATCAGGGAATATGCCAGCTGCTGTATTACTCCCCTTTTTGCTTGATCCTCAAGATCTGCCTCTCAAAAGGCATCTATTTTTAATGAATATTTAGCTGTACTTTATCACTTTTGGAAACCCTTTTTGATCTACAGAGCACTATTCAGCAGGGCTATCCAGTATATAGTTTTCATTTTGCAATCATAGTAGTGCCGTAATGAATATTTGAAATCAGGAATTGTATCTTGTGAACATTGAGATTGGTAGCACATGCTGGATTGTGTGTGTTCAGCTGTATTTTTGGCTGACTCCTCCAGCGCCCCTCTGACTGAGTTCTGGCACGCTCAATGGCTATTATGCTAATTAGGCATCACACATATCCTGAATATTCATTAAGGTCTGCTCTCCGTGATGTCCTCTCTGAACTTCCTCTTACCTACAGCCAAAGGGAGGGAAGGGGAGAGATAGTAATGGAGAGAGGGGCAGCTGGAAGGAGGGACAAGGAAGAATGATTGCATTAAACCAATTGCTCATGGGAATCCATTAGACATGTTTTTGGGCCAGCTCTGGGAGGTCACACTGATTCCTGTGCCATGTATCACTTCTCCCAAGAGTTACTTATTAAATAGCTCAACTGTTGCTTGAATTAACAACTAATGTGTACTCTATGAATGAGGCTGATTTTATGCTCTGTCAATACATTTAATGGCAAATTGGTGTTTTTTCAACTATGGGGAATTTTTGCTCTGTGGACTCTTTTAAAATACACTTTTCACACTACTTTATTACTAGTACATTATTTATCACAGTCAGAAGTAAACTTAATTTGTCAACCAACAATGTCTAACATGCATAACAGAAGAATTTAATTTTTTCGGAAACATTTCCACCACTATGTAATTTCCACCACATGTATGTATTCTGTTTGGCAGCATTCTGTGATTGAAAGGACTTTTTTTTGTGTCGCTTATTTCATAGCTAACATTTTATGTGCCCTAAATACACCCAATTAAATACAGAAACCCTTTTTTTTTTATTATTATTATCACCCTTTCTCCCCAATTTAGAATGCCCAATTCCCACTACTTAGTAGGTCCTTGTGGTGGCGCGGTTACTCACCTCAATCCGGGTGGCGGAGGACAAGTCTCATTTGCTTCTAGTTCTGAGACAGTCAATCCACAGATCTCATCACGTGGCTTGTTGTGCATGACACCGCTGAGACTCCCAGCATGTGGAGGCTCATGCTACTGTCTGCAATCCACACACAACTTACCAGGTGCCCCCATTGAGAGTGAGAACCACTTATTGCGACCACAAGGAGGTTACCCCATGTGACTCTACCCTCCCTAGCAACCGGGTCAATTTGGTTGCTTAGGAGACTTGGCTGGAGTCACTCAGCACACCCTGGATATGAACTCGTGACTCCAGGGGTGGTAGTCAGCATCTTTACTCACTGAGCTACCCAGGCCCCAATACTGAAACCCTTTATGCATAATTACTAGGGATTTGCACGTAGCTAAATACCTTATACGAAAGGCACAAATAATGACTTCAAAATGAATAACAAATTCATCCGAATAATAGAAAAAATTGTTAGTTAGACTGATTATCCAAGAAGCATAAGGATAAAGCGACATTTTAAATGAACGTTTCCAAAATTACAACAAAATAATGATCTTATGAACTTCTGTCTGTGAACTGAAGCCACTATTTCTAAACTGTTAACCTTTCTCGAATAACATTTTCTGGAAAAACTAGAGGTTTGCACTTTTTATTCCACTGCATTTCTCTAATTCATCACATGTATTTAAACTGCATAATGATGTCATCAACATTAAAATGCATTCACACAAACCTCAAGTGTATCTTAACTTCCTGAAAGATTTGCAGGGCTTTCACCTGTTTGGAGGCTATTTTGACCTATTTTCATTTATTTTAATGTTTGTATTTAAAATTTGTTGCAAAATCTGTGCTTGACACTTTACAATTGTCTGACACATCACACCTCCAGAATAACATTGTTATACATGCACGGACGAAAGCCAAAAACGTAAATGAAAATTCAGTTTCAGCAGATATTTATGTCAGAACTGCAAGAAGAAACCACAGTTAACAAAATATTCAGTTAATGTAGCCTACATACGTATTCAGCTTCATCTGGTAAGAAAAAGAAAGAATAAAATTATAATATTATAATAATAATAAATTATTATTATTTATATTTTATGACTTGGCATATTGTATTTATAGAAACTATAAATATAATAGTTACATTTAAAATGGGTGTTTTATTTCATTTCGATGCACGTCTGGTTTAAGCCCTGCTTAACTTTAAAAAGTTCTATGAATTTTATTTAAACCCCTGGTACGTAAAAGTGCTAATAGTTGAAGAACCACCATTGAAATAACTAACCCTTTGATTTATTGGTTAATCATTGTGTTTTTTCCATAGTCTGTGCATATTATGACACTGAGGAACTGGCGTGAGGTAAGGCGATGTTTTATGACAAATCATTAGAAGTAATATTATTGACATGATTAGCATGCTGAAGATGAAAGTGACACTGGTTTTGGTGTCCTGCAGCGTTTGGACCATCTGCTGAAACAGGAGAAGTTCATGGAGGCTCTCTCTCTGGCTTGGTCCTTCCACGAGGGCACTGCCAAAGCTGTGCTAGGTCAGTCCTACTGTTTGCTATCCATCCAATCACTTTAAACTTCTTCAGTTGAATTATGAACCAAATGTTTCTGTGACAGAGAATTCAGTGATTTTTAAAAAAAAAATAAAAATTTTTTTTTGGAAAATGTTTACAGCTCTCAGACCTTTTAGTTTAGTTATACAAATATAATTTGTACAGTCTTTAATTTGTGAGACCATTGCTGCAGTGTTTTTCTACCAAAATGTACCGATTCCCAAAAAATGCATACTTTGTAAATTGTGTTGTGTAATTAATTAATATATTGCAAAGGATACAGATAGACTACTAAGACTACATCTTCAAACTACCACTTCAAAAACTGTTTGAATACAATTAAAGTCAGAAATTATTTGCATGCTCTAATGATGCCACAAAATGCTGATTGAAACACAGAACTAATGTAAGGTATTTATGTTACAGGTCTATTTGCAGACCCTGCTAAGAGAAAAGGTGTGGTTGCAGACAAGGTAATAGTCTTGTGATGCTAATGAGGGCACTGTTGTACCTCCTAAAGTCAAGTTTCACAATTTCCTGTTAGGCCAGAAATTGCAGGAAATAAATGAAATGTCAAATTTTAGGTATCGACCAAGAAAACCCTTGGGCAATTCTGAGTGGGAATGAATATGTTTCGCCTTTTATTTGTTGAACTGAAAGTGTTTTGAACCCAAACAATTTGACAAATTCCTTTCCTGATCTTCTCTCTTCTCAGATGGTGGAGATTTTGTTACAGTATGTGGACTGCTCTCTGAAAAAGTGTCCAGAGCAAGGAAAGATACAGGTGATGGAGCAACACTTCCAGGTGATGGTTCATCCAGAGAAGCCCTAAATTTACCCCAGCACTTATTACTGTGATCAGGCCAGAGAGCTCAATTCTGCTGTGCTGTTTACATATGGAATTATTAGTCTGGACAGAGCTCAAGAACTTTTTCTACTGCCTTGTTACGATTGCAAATTATTTAATGATTAAAGAGCGCAAATTATTTAACGATTAAAGAGTGCAAGACCAAACTGAATTGCTTTTAGTTTTATAGAGGCTTTTTGGAGATGTGAGCAAGAGGAGAGCAGATGGAAAGAGCGATGGACAGTCTCTCATTTATGTCAGTCTTCAGGCCTGCAGCATCCATTTTTAAACTGCATCTCATCATAAGGCAGAAACTGCTTTCAATAATAGCCCACTAATGCCATCTCTCTTCTGCCTCCAGGTCTCACTCACTCTCCGATCTCCTTTTGCCATTAAAAAGCACTCTATCATCACAAATATAAGGCACTCACCATGGCCAAATGGCAGATTTAGCTCTGTATATCTAGGGCAAAGGAAACTGATTTAGTTTTATTATACAGTGTTCTGCTGCTCCATTGGCCTGTCTGTCACACATTTCACAAAAGCCATTTTTACTGGGAACAGAATGTTCTCATTCAGTTCAACCCATGTTCAATGAGTGTTATTCTATTATTGTATGAAAACTATTTCAGACGTTATATACATTATAAGTGTTATCTAGACATTGGTTTGAACCTTCAGTATTTACCTGTACAAAACTTTACCATGCAGGAATTTTTAGTGCAACTTTTTCAACTTCTGACTTCAGAGATGGGGCTCAATTTTCATGACTGCGCTAGGCGCAGCACAACAACCATGCTCAACTTCTTATCTAATTTTTGTGAGAGTGCATATTCTAAGGGAAATTGTTGTGCCTGAGCAAGTGGCAATGTGTGGGAGTGTTTGCGCTATCTGTGGGTGTATTTTTGACCACTTAGTTATTTAAATAATATTTTAATGTATATTTTTATTTTAAGTTTAATTATTTATAAAAGCAAAACTGAGAAGAGCATACAAAAAAACAATCCCTCGATCCACAGCCTTACCAGGAAGGCAGATACAATCACTGTGTATACAATACTAGCCATGATTTGGTTGTCAGTAGATCATTTAAATTAATAACGCTTACATTCTCTATAATTTAACGGAGCCTATGTCCAATTCCTGACAAGAACTACATTTTCCATACGTATAAAGGAAGAAATATGCCTGACATTCAACTGGGACTCAGTTAATGCACAAAATAACATAAGTCCATGTTTCTTTTCACCTGATTAATTGCAGCAGCCCTTTAACACTACCAAATTTGAATTTATTGTTATTTATCAAAATTATGAATGTGCTGTCTTTGTTTATATCACTGATGTATGACTATAGCCTGTAATAGGATGCTGAGGTTGAAATAACCGGAAGTAACCTCAGAAGCAAATTGCAGTGGACCCAGCCCATTAGAGCTTTGCCAATATCAACTGCACCTAGACTTAGTGCTTGTTTGCACGAAAATGGCCATGCCCATTGAATTTGTGCATATTACTGTATGTATCGCATAGCGCTGTGCTTAGTGCTTTTAAAGTAGCACCCATATTTTTTCCTTTCACAATGTTAATTGTTAATGCAATCAATTTCGATGCATTCATTTCTTTTAAGGAAAGTAAAATAAGGTGTAACAGTCCACTGCTTTCTTAATATTGTGTTTTGCTTTTACAGTAGGTGATATTTTATATTTGTTGAGCTTTGATGATCATTACATTCCACCATACAAAGACTGCAAATTCCTTTATTTTTGTCCCATCTGGATTTCATTTATGAATTTGCTGTTAAGGTCTTTCTCTAAAGGTTTCTACATAATTTAATGATAAATGAGAGACTATGGACTTGGTATATTGCCTTAGTATTGAACATGAAAACCTGTGGTGGTTTAATTTATCTAATTTGTTAAATTTTATTAATGCTGATAAAAATATAAAGATTTTAATAATGTCAGTCTCATTGTTTACTACAGTATTGTAAGCATTACTTTTTCTATTTCTCCTTTCCCTCTGCTTTTCTCCTCTTCAGGACATGGTTCCTGTCATGGTGAATTACTGTCTCCTTCTACAGAGGACGTGAGTGTAAAGTTTCTAGGCGCACACACACACACTTACACAGACTTATGGAACATACAGTACAGAACCTATCGTATTATTTGTTTGTACTCTGTACACAGTAGATTCTGAGCCTGTTCTTTATCTAGGATTTATCTGAGTAATGTAAAAGAACACGCATCGAAGGAATTCTTTGGGTTAAACAGAGGTTAAGATCTATAGATAATATTTGTGGTATATTGTTGATTTACCACTACAAATACATTTTACTTGTGCCTGAGTTAAAAACAAAAGAATTTGGTAACAGTGAAAGTCTTACAATGGGAGTACCTGTACAAAAAAATAAAATAAAATAAATTCATTGTTGCAAATTTATAGAGACAACAATTTATTACATGTTGGTTTGAGACTCGTGTATAGAATCGCTTACTGTGTAATCGCTTGTCTTCTTTCAAATTCAAATTCCTGATAGCTTTCCATGATAGTTGCAAGGATACCACAAAGGGTTGTTAAGATATAGGAAACTTCATTCACAGAAATTATTTAAAAAATGCCTAACCACAAATTCATCCACCTATAAAAGTATTCCCAAGGGACAATTTAAACAACTTCACAGCTCAAATAATAATTAGTTTTTTCAAAACTAATTAATTTTTCAAAATTAATTCATGCAAGTGCTTAAGGAATTTTCTGGTTTCAATACATGTTATACATGCTAAAGCATTTGTGGTATAATGTTGATTACCACAAAAATTAATTTGGACTCATTCCTAATTTTATTTAAAAAATATGCAAAATTGAGGACAATGGTTTTAAATGGGGACAATAAAAGTGAAAGTGAGTTTTTGGAGGGTTTAAACAGAAATGTGAAGCTTATAATTTTATGAAAGCACTTACATTCTTCTATTAAACCTTTTGTATTATTTGAGCAGTAAAGTTGTTTAAATCATTGTTTTTACAGTTGTTTTTGGGTTTGTTGACATTACATCATCATGTAACAAAGTTGTAAAATTGGCTATAACTTTACACAGAAAAGGTTTATATTCATTGTAAGTGCCTCACTGTAACCTCGATTTTTGCTTTTTTTTTAAAGGAGGAATAATTTTTGTGGTATTCGACATAATGCCACAAATGGTTTTGATTGAGCTTAACCCTCTGGGGTCGACGGACGCGCCGGCACGTCCTGCTGGATATTTTCGTCATTACAGCAGAAACAACTTTAAAATAATCTGTCATTTTTGGGTATATATCATTAGAGACTATAAAGGGTCTACTTTTATTTGTGTACACTCACAATAACAACAAAACCTTGTGCTTTTGTAAAATAAAGAAAATAAAAAGGGTGAGCTTTCAGCAGTCTCTGTGTTCATGAGCATATTTCAGAAACACGTAACTAAAATGAACTGAAACTCTGCGAATACTTCTCACATAAACATGAAACATATTTCTAAAGAAAGCTTAAAATGTATACTTTTAAATAAAACAATTCAAATTTAAAACAAATATTCTTCTGTAATGCAATCTGTTTGAAACAAAGCGATGTACAGTTTTTACCGGTTCCCACCCACCAGCAGAGCGCGCCATTCATACGCTAATGTGCTGAGACAATCAATGCAAATGTACACACCCCGACTGTGAGGTTTAATGTAAACATATTTCATTCATTTTTCTGCGGGTTTGTAAGGACACACAGGCGAGAAAACTTCAGGATAGTATGGAAGAGTTAACATTTTCCTCAGAAGAAGAGCAGGACTCCGAAGAACATTTGTATTTTGAAGAGAGATTTGATCTAGCCGAGGATACAATTTCGGACGAGTACGTCATTAGTTTTCATTAGTTGACATGCTATTTTATAAAACATGTACATATTTTACTAGTGGGACTGTTTCCAGACTTGCCAGCCAGGATTCAGAGTATTGAAATGTGAAATATGCCCTAATAAGCAAGTTTTAGTTACATTTAAATGCTGTTTCTGCTAAAGCAGGCATTTAAATTGTAAGCTGTATGATATAAATATGATATGTAATATGATATAAAAATAATGTGAATGTTTAGATTATTTTTTAACTAGTGTTCATTATGCTTCATTATCATCATCAATGCTTGTGCTTGCGTTAGGGTTAAATGAGTAAAATGCACTTTAAATATGCCCATATTAGAAAATCAGCATCTTATAATGATTTCTGAAGGACACTGAAGACTGCAGTAATGATACTGAAAATTCAGCTTTGATCACAAATTGCATTTTACAATATATTTAAATAGAAAACTGTTCTTTTTACAATTTAAAAGTGTTCAGAATATCAATGTTGTTTCTATATTTTGGATCAAATAAATCCAGTCTTGGTGATCAGAAGAGACTTCTTTTAAATGGTAGTGTAGGTCTAAAATTAAGTAAAGCCTTTATGTAAAGAAAATAAATAGATTACTACTTTTAATTTAAAACTTGATTTAAGTTGGGGAGGAGTTTTTGTATCCTCAGGTGTGAATTTTAATCCATATTCATGATCATTCACGCCTCCTCGCATATTACCTTTCAACACTAAAAGTGTCTTAAAGCTAAATTACTATATTGTTTTGTATGAATGAGTGATCAGGATGATTCACATCATTTTGTAGCAAAAACTCTAGGCCACAAGATCCAGTTCTCAAAATGCTTGTGGACAAATGTTTAGTATGCGTTATATGACCTTATTTCAGTGACTTAAAATTTTAGTTTTTTCAAAAACCAAACCTGTTTTCTAAAAAATACAAACCTGTACATGCATGTTGCTCACATATTATTGTAGCCCAGTTTGTGCTGAATACAGTGTTATCAGACTTTAGCCATTAATATGTTTTTAAGCAACTGAAAAAAGCACAAATGTCAAGGCATGTCAAAACTTATCCAGGGCCCAAAATACCCTCAGACCCCAGAGGGTAAAAAAAAAGTTCCTTGATGTTCACTTATAATATTAGTAACATGTTTTATATATTTGTAAAGAATTATAATTTTCCACCCTCATTCTGACCATCTGTTTTGGTGCTGGTTCTCCTTTAAGACCTGGCAGTAAACACCCAATGTTATGATTGTCTTTCTGCTCTTGACTGACCTGCTCTCTCCTTGCCATCTGTCTGCTCACTGCTGCTTGGCAAACTACAGTAGTGATTAGGTAAAGTAGACATTGAAGTGTTTTTGTGGAGGTGGTCAAATAAAAATGTGTACCACAGTGTGACATCACAATGTGGAGGAAGTAGAAAACAAGTCATTTTGGCAGCCTGGTTTCAACAAATTCTCTTTTTGCAGTGAGGTGGACGTTTTGAGTTCTGAAATTTACAGTATGTTTTTAAAGTACAATGATCTCCTATATGTCAAAAGATCATTTAAAATTGTATTTCTCATGGCATGAACCCTTTAAACTATCTGGAACACCCCATTGAATAATTTCATTACTCTAACTGTGATTTTTGCTTTAACAAAACTGAGGGATGAGTCAAAATCCTTCTGTCTGTGGTAATTAACATTATACCCCAAATGCTTTCGATTGAGCTTAACCAGAACCTTCATTTAACTTTGCAAAGAATAGAATCTCAGCTTTTAATCTTTTAATATGTAGAGTTTCCTGATCTTCAGGATGTGATGTGATGGCATCTGTGTTACTGTTCATTATGTTGAAACTAAAAGAAATCAGAACATGTCTACCTGTCCCTGTCACTCTGCTATATTCTGCGTTGTGTGAGTGTTTGAGTGGGTGTGTATGACTAAGTCTCGGGTCTTTTAGCGTCTCCCCTCAGATCAAGTGCAAATGAGAATCTGAAGAGGTGTGTGTTTGTGTGTGGCATATATGTGAGTGATTGTTTGTGTTTGCTGATTAGCAGGTGAGAGAATGTGCTTGTAACAATGTCAGTTTTAAAAGGCTCTTTTTAGAATGTGTGTTCACACTAACAGATGTGACTCAGCAGAGCAGAGCTCGTTAATATGAGTAAGAGGAAGGATGAAGAGCAGGTCTCAAAACCTCAATTAAACCTCAAACATCCCAGTATTTCAGCTAATCCTCCTCTGCCCATTTTCAGCAGCATGTCTCAGATCATCAGGATGCAGCACCCTGATCACCTTCTACCTCTATTTCCAGTTGTTACTACATTAGTCAAACCACTTAATTTAGCTTTTGAGTTTAACACGTTCATCTTTATTTATACCTTTATAGGGGGTATATTCTAACATCATATTAGCTGTAAAAGTTGCATTCAGAAAAACAATTGAATTTAAACGCTTTATTAAAACGCTTTACACAAAGAAATATAGTACTTAAGTGTTAAAATATGTTTAAAATGTTGAACACTCTTGCTTGAGATGAAGACTCATATCAGTAGCTTAATAATAGCAGTTTTATTTTACATGGAATGGGTTGCCTCATGGGGGTTGACATGTTGAGATCACATGGCCAGGCAAATGCTACTCACTTTACTTCAGTAACCCCCTGTTATTAGATATTCTTGTGCCCAGAATAAACTAATCAACTTAATCAAACAATTACTGAGTGCATCTTTAAGTCGAATGCATCAGTAAAATTAGCTTCTTTGATACAGTCCTTTATAACAAATTTTGTGACAGTACCATGGTACATTGATGGTATCTGGTGATAATACCACAGTACTTTGACATAGGGCTGGGCGTTATGGGCAAGAATATTATCACAATATTCTTTATCATATCGTTTGATATCTATATTTATCACGATATACATTTGCAATTTGCTAATTGTTTTGAATTTCCTAACATGTTATAGAGTTTATCATTCGAGTACAGATGGATATTAATGTTTAAAGACCATCTGTTCGTTTTGAAGCTTAAGTCCAATAATTGTTTGTATATTTTTACATTCAGATTACATATTTGTAGTAAATTTTTAGATTCAGATACACAAGTATGGGGGGAATAGAAGCCCTTGTGACTGAAGAATGATACTGTAAGATTCAGAAGTATCCCCTTTGTGAAAATTTAGAAATCTGAATGGCCCATTTTATTATTTTTATTGAAGTGAGAAAGACTAGGCTCCCAAATAATAATTTTATTGTCTTTCCTTGCCAGAGAGGATGACACCAGTTTAATTTTCACAAAATTAGAACATAAATCTATTTGTTTATTATTAACGGCTCGTAACATGCTGATAAATAAAGCTACATTTTCAAGGAACAATTGTTACGGTCTAAAGGCGCATTGGAACTACGTTAACTTGAACCCCGTTCACACTGTCAGCGATTTTGTCGCTAGATGTCGCTAGTCTCTGTATTTCTTGTTGCTAGTGGGCATTCCTACTGCTGTCGCTCTAACATTATTGGTTGGCTGCACAACTGGCCATAGCTTCAGAAAATCTGATCGCATAATTCAGAAAATCTGATCACATGAGCTAGATTGCCAGTAAAACAAATATATAATTCTTATTTGACAAGGAATAATTTGTTTTGCCTCTAATAATGAACATTCTGCAGGGGAGAGTACTTTTATATAAACTACAGCTGTGCTCAATGCATCCTATCATGACCAAGACGAACGGTCTATTAATGTATGCATTAAACTCACTAACAATGTCGTAAATTTCTGGTACAATATCCAATTTGATAAGAAATCTGTTTACTTGATGCTAAAAATTAGCATTCTGGATGGGAAAGTGTTATAATCTGCATCAATACTCAAGGCATTATATCAACACAAAGATCGATCTTTCAATGTATCAATCAAACTCACTCAGAATGCTGACCATTTCTGACACAGTTTTCCACGCATCACTGTTTTATTATGACAATAACAACTCCTCCGTCGTTCCTGCACTCGTCTCCATTATCTCACAGGTGACAGATGATGTGAGCTTATCTGTCTTTTCTCATTGGCTGTCAGTGCACGATATCATTCTGCATTTGAAAACCTGCTCTCATTGAAAATGAATGGTCACCTGTCACATGCAGCAACAAAAATCGCTGACCGTGTGAATGGTGCACTATGCGGCGCATCATGTTTACTCACATGTGGGGAAAAGAGGCAACGCCTGCAGAGCAGGACTGGGCATAAAGCGTGTGGAGTGCTAGACAAAAATTTTCAAGAATACAGAATTCAGAGCTGGTATACATAGCACTGCTGTTTTGTCACGCTGCCTGCAGGTCTTCCGCGCATTTCTGGATGCTCTGTTTTGGTCACAAAATTATCTTTGGTGGGCAGAGTTTTGGCATGAGTGGGCATGGCTAATTCAATGACAGTCACGTTAAAGTTTCAGGATGCAAAATTTGCGTACAGCACCTTTAAGTTTTAAGAGACACCATTACTCAGTTAGATTGAGGTAATTAATTTACGTAATTGTTTTGAGTAAATTCAGCTTATCAGGGTTTAGATGCTCGCAGTGGCAGGTGTTTTGCATCATAGCTGTTATTATACAGTGTATTTTGACTGGACCACTTTGACCAATCAGCATCCAATATTAGAACCATCTGTTTTAAATGTATTGTTGTGGGATAAATAAATAATTTTTGTTAAAAAAAATGACAGTTTTAGTGGATGCAGTGAATTTAGTGTTAAATGGTTGTTTTGCAGTGAATTGTTGTGCACATACTGTATACAGGAAGAATGATTTTGCAAGGAAATGTCTCATTTATCTGGTGTTTTGTGTCTGCTGTTGACGTATACCCTGTTGTTGACTCATGTTTGCTGTGTCTGTAGATGTGAGACATACTGACAGCTCTGACACTTTTTTGTCATTCAGTAGTTATAGTGATGTTGGCATGTTTAAAGAGTCCTGTTGTTCATATAAGGCAACAATCTCTCAACATAATTGTGTGAATGTCTATGTGTGAATGTCTATTGATATGTGAGTGACTGGGGTTATCTCTTCAGCTGCTGTGAGTGTGTTGTTGCGTAAATGTAAATTAAGACAGTCCATTCATAAGAATTTGGTAATGTAAATGGCTTTCTGCACTGCATTAGAAGAAAAAGAAATATTGAGCATCTGTGATCTTTTGCGCATTAACTATGTCCTTATCTACGCATGTAAAATCTCATCAGGACTAATTGGATTAAGGGGTGGGCGATATTTCTTAAAAAATAATAACTCGATATTTTTCAGCAAATTGATGATATTCTATATATTTCTTGATAATTATGTATTTGCTTTAAAAAGTGTTTGTTTTTTCCAGAGGAACTATAATATCAACCAAACAGCCACTGGAGCCAAGTAGATTCAATATTTTAAAGACATTAAAATAAAGTATAATAATTAGTTTTTCATTAAATAAACACAACGGAGAATGAAATTCAATAATTTATTTCTGTCCTGTTTACCTCACTTCCACCTGGGGCTTTTATTTTCAGAATCAGCTTTATTGCAACAAATTTGACGGGAGCTTCCAGTGCACAAAAACAAAATACTGCAACTAGACAGAGATAATAATAAAAAATAAATAAAAATAGAATAAAATTTAAATTTAATAGAAAATACACAATAAGACCAAAAAAAATTAAAAAATACACACACACACACACACACACACACACACACACACACACACACACACACACAGTCAAAAGTTTTTAAACACTCATTCTTTACATTTTAGTATAATAGTAAATTCATCAAAACTATGGAATAACATAAATGGAACTATGGGAATTATGTTGTGACTTTGAATAATTTGAAAAATATATCCCCAAAGGTGTCCTGCGCCAATCAGAAGTGACTTTTCAGAGTCACATGGTCGACAGGGCTGTCCTTTCTGATAGCTGATTTATAAGTCTTTTTTTGAGAATCTCACTATTTTCCCACTCAAAAATAGTGCATATTTAATCATGAGCTTTATATCTTGCAAATGGTACAAGAGACATGATATTTATTGTCATCATCTTTCTCTATGTAACCAAACAAATGCTTGCATACCAAATATGACATTTTTTTATGGCTGTTATACATGTAGGAAATAAAACATGAAAATCCCTGGTTTAAAATAATATTGTAAATATTGGTTTTACACATCATTGTATTTTATCAAGTTAAACATTATAGTTACCATTCTTAGTAGAATGAGATGAATCATACAAAATTAAAGATAATATTTATCAATTATAGGTGATTGCACATCGCTAAACACATTTTAAAGAGGTCCATCAGTCTATACTCATTCATTTGTCAGGTACAAACGTTACCACAGTTCAAAGCGATTTTCAGCATTATCTAGCAAGTCTAGATTAAGATGAAATGTCTTAGAGTTGTGCAAATTTGATGGTCCTTGTAACCTTACAAAAGAGAAGTCTGCTTTAACTCTGTGTGGAAGATCAGGAGGTCAGGTTGCGGAGGGGCCTTTCTGACCAATGAGGACGCCTGGGCCGTTTGATTTATGACGTGGAAACATTCCAAACTGAAATGCTGGGTTTTTCCTAGATCCAAATTGTGTTGTTTGCTAGTTAACTAGTGCAAATTTAAATACAAATCTGTTATATACAGTGCAAGGGAATGTAATGGCAGAAGAGGTAGGATGCGTAGGATAAATACGAGAAGACAAAACTGTAAATTGCACATAATTATTGCTCAATAGGGCAGTTTTAACTGTTCATGAGATGGATAGCCTTTGGGAAAAACTGACAGTTCTGGTGCTCTGTAGCATCGTCCAGAAGGAAACCGTTCAAAAAGTTAGTGGGCTGGGTGAGTGATTTTTCCAGCATTTTTTCCTCACTCTGGTAGTGTACAGTTCTTGAAGGGAGGGCAGGGGGCAACCAATAATTCTCTCTGCAGTCCAAACTGTCATGTTTTGACCGAAAGTGCTGTCGTATTTGCTTCAACTTCAGAAGGAGCTTTTATTTTGACACTGAAACGGACATTTTGTATTTGACAGTTTACAGTGTTCCACATTTTCTGAAATGGCATAATTGCCTCCTTTTCTGTTATACGGTGCTGTGTTTGAAGATTTGTATATATTGTAGCGGGTACTAATGTTTGGAATTGCGCGAATGCTTGAATGCTTTGTTTTCACAGTGCATGTGAACTGATCTGAGAGTTCCTCCATGCATTTGCACACAGATCAGCGCCTCACCGGTTTGTTCTGAATCACACACAGACCGTGTTTTTCTGTCTTTAAATCAAAGACTCATGTGGATTAAAAATCATATGACCAACTAGGCATTTTTATGTTATTTTGATTAATTGTGCAGCCCTGAGGGATCATGAAATTAGTCTACTGATGCATTCTTTATGAAACTTAATGGCCAAATGAATATTCACGATATTGGTAAATTTTACATCGTCAGCAAAATGATCTTGCTTATATTGTTAATATTTGATATACTGCCCAGCCATAATTGGATGTAGGCTTCTTTAAATTATAAAGAAAATTGGGATTTGTGCCTCTTTATTAACACAATACATCCACAGTTTGCTCTCATACCCCCACAGATAGCACACACACATTTCAATCCACGGTCGCTAGCATGTTGCACTGGCATAAGAATTGCACTTAGACAGGGATGTGAACAGACATTTTGGGGGGCAGGGGCTTAAGTGGGAAAAAAGGTAACTTCTCATAATTATTTATAAAAAAAAATGTTATTAAATAAAACGTTAAAAATATTACCACAACTCCGACTTCCTTACCAATTTATTTGAATTCCCTCACACTCACGCAGTTGTTTCATACTCGACAGATTTCTACAAAATAATCAGTTCACACAGAGAACATGGTCTTCATTAGTATTCACTAGGGTTATCACAAGAGCAGGCAACAGCAAATTAATCTATGCCACAATGTTCATGTTTTCTATGCTACTAATTTCAAGTATATATTTAGAATAAATGACTGCACCAAGGAGAGGGACATAGTTTCACTAATAATTTGTTTATTTTGCTCAAGGCCATAAGTAGTTTTAATCTTTTGGTCTTATTTGAATACATAACACTTCAAAATCAACAAAAATCTTCACACTAAACTGAAAAAGGCTGTTGCTGTTATTTTGATAATTTTACTGGAAAACTCACTGCAAAAAATGATAGACAAAATACAAAAATACAGCAACTTATCTGAAATTATTACAAAAAAGTTATTGAACTTTGAAATAATATAGTTATTTTGTTTATCTTATTCACTTGCAGTGCCTTGTTAAATGTATGCAAATTAGCACATTTTAATTAGTCAACACCTAATTTGCATTTCAGTGTGGTGATTGTGATGACGTTATTAGACACAAATTTTACTTGCCTACATTTTACTTCACCTGTAGTGTCTCCATTAAGTACAGTACATTAGCCTGTATGATCATGAAATATTGCCTTAGCTAAACTAGCTAACTTATTAAATTAGCTAGTAGCTCATGAGTCATGCATGTTAGCAAAAAATAAGTTAACTATATTTGGCTTTTGGCTAATTAGCTGTAAAGTCGAGGCACTGGTAGCTTGGTCTTTTGTTCATCACCACTCACCTCCACACAAGCCAAGAAAAACACTACTGGGTTAGGAGCTAGGAGGGGCTGCTGCCTGCCTGTCTGTGTGTCTGATGTGGTGATGTGTGCTGCACTGCTGCGCGGAGACGTGGAGGGAGGGCAACGGAACTCGACAAAGTCTCATCTCCCGACCTGATATTTAGATTTTTTATTCAATAAATATACACTCACCTAAAGGATTATTAGGAACACCTGTTCAATTTCTCATTAATGCAATTATCTAATCAACCAATCATATGGCAGTTGCTTCAATGCATTTAGGGGTGTGGTCCTGATAAAGACAATCTCCTGAACTCCAAACTGAATGTCAGAATGGGAAAGAAAGGTGATTTAAGCAATTTTGAGCGTGGCATGGTTGTTGGTGCCAGACGGGCCGGTCTGAGTATTTCACAATCTGCTCAGTTACTGGGATTTTCACGCATAACCATTTCTAGGGTTTACAAAGAATGGTGTGAAAAGGGAAAAACATCCAGTATGCGGCAGTCCCGTGGGCGAAAATGCCTTGTTGATGCTAGAGGTCAGAGGAGAATGGGCCGACTGATTCAAGCTGATAGAAGAGCAACTTTGACTGAAATAACCACTCGTTACAACCGAGGTATGCAGCAAAGCATTTGTGAAGCCACAACACGCACAACCTTGAGGCGGATGGGCTTCAACAGCAGAAGACCCCACCGGGTACCACTCATCTCCTCTACAAATAGGAAAAAGAGGCTACAATTTGCAAGAGCTCACCAAAATTGGACAGTTGAAGACTGGAAAAATGTTGCCTGGTCTGATGAGTCTCGATTTCTGTTGAGACATTCAGATGGTAGAGTCAGAATTTGGCGTAAACAGAATGAGAACATGGATCCATCATGCCTTGTTACCACTGTGCAGGCTGGTGGTGGTGGTGGTGTAATAGTGTGGGGGATGTTTTCTTGTCACACTTTAGGCCCCTTAGTGCCAATTGGTTTAAATGCCACGGCCTACCTGAGCATTGTTTCTGACCATGTCCATCCCTTTATGGCCACCATGTACCCATCCTCTGATGGCTACTTCCAGCAGGATAATGCACCATGTCACAAAGCTCGAATCATTTCAAATTGGTTTCTTGAACATGACAATGAGTTCACTGTACTAAAATGGCCCCCACAGTCACCAGATCTCAACCCAATAGAGCATCTTTGGGATGTGGTGGAACGGGAGCTTCGTGCCCTGGATGTGCATCCCACAAATCTCCATCAACTGCAAGATGCTATCCTATCAATATGGGCCAACATTTCTAAAGAATGCTTTCAGCACCTTGTTGAATCAATGCCACGTAGAATTAAGGCAGTTCTGAAGGCGAAAGGGGGTCAAACACAGTATTAGTATGGTGTTCCTAATAATCCTTAAGGTGAGTGGGTGTGTGTGTGTGTGTATATATATATATATATATATATATATATATATATATATATATATATATACTTGATATATATATTGACGTCTATGTGTGCACATGCCTGTGCTTAGAAGCGCTTGGACTCTCACAAAAATTTCATAAGACGCTGTCAAGAAATTAGAGCACACTTATTTTTTTTGTGTTGTATTATCCTGGCATTTAAAAAAAAAAAAACATCTAGTCACCACTGCTGCAATGGGGTTTTATATACAACTGCTGATGAAGTGACAGTAAATTTGGCTCTTCTCTTCTCTGCCCTAATCCATTTTTTTTTTGTCAAGTTATAAGCATTTAATTTTGGATATGCCACTGAAACAGGAAATCTTAAAAATAAAAAAAACCTTCAGAGCTTAAAGGTTTAAGAAATTATACAATGTATCATTTAGGGATAAAAGAATTGTCACTTTTGAATGGCTGTCAATGGAGAAAATGCTTTTTGGGTCCAGATAGTAAAGTAAATGTTGTGGCTAGCATGAGCTATGCTATTGAGCCAACATTTTTAGACTTTATAACATTTTTAATTTTACAAGATGAAAATGAGGCTATGAGGGGTGGCTTTTCTCACCTGGTGTGCAACTGGTTTTACAGTCTATGACCTTGTTTTTATTCCCATCAAAAATTATCCATTGTCCAAAGATCCATTGCATTGGATTCTATTGGCTGCTTAATTGTCTACAATTGCCAAACTGTTTTGATTCCCTACTTTGGCAGTAAGGACACCTTCCAGAAAGTCATCCATTTTTAGGACTGCACCTTTGTCATCATTTTAGTGCAACGCTTTGCATATGCGGGCAGTGTGAACACTGTAACCCGTTTATTTGGGCAATGAAATAAATATGCAGTGCTTATTATGCACTTTTTTATCTTTTTTTTTTTTACATTGCCTTTGCGTGTTTTGTGAAACATGACTCATGCCCAAATTCACATTCACAATTATACTGATTCATGTCATACTGTAGATAGGGAGAGAACTGAGACATAGCCACTATTGCTCCCTTCTCCCTTTCTCTCTCCTTCTAAATTGTCCTCCATGTCCTTACAGCTCTTTTCTGTCTTTCTTTTATTTCACACACATCATCTCTCTAACTCTCTTTCTCTCTTTGATGGGCTCTTTTTCTTCTCTGTGAAAAAACGTTCATGGGGTGCGGAGCAGAATGAGATGAATAACAATGTTGAATGTGTTTGATGTCCTTTACAATGCTGAAATTATAATTATATTTTTTTCCACAAAGCACCAGGTGGTTAATTCCAAGTGATATAGCCATTGATTTGATCTAAGTTAAGAAATAAATAAAAGGCAACACAAAAGACACCGTTTTTATTCTTTTTGTGATTTACAATTTTTTATTGATTCATACATTATACAAAGAAAAGAATAACATATATACACAGAATTAACATTTAACCCCCACTATTACCCCTCCCCATCCCCAAGCTCACCCAGACCCTCAACAATAATTCCTGTGGTCACACAATAGTATATACAATCAAAAAAACAAAACAAACAAAAAATATAATAAACACACATTAATAACTACCTCTCTCTCCACTGCTCCTCCCCAAGAGCCCTCCAAGAATGCCAAATAATTGCCCCATTTCCCAACAAAATAATTGAAATTCCCTAGTCTTCTAAATGATTCTTCTTCAAAACCATCAGCCTCCCCATCTCCTATCTTTGTCCTTTTTAAGAATCAGACCGATCCGGGCTTGCATCATGGTTGGCGTAAGATTTCCATTCTTTAATGATTCTGTATAACTTCTAGCAAATTAGAGCCAATTCTGTAGCATTAGATCTAAAAAAAAAACTCAGCAGCAAAGCCATCTGGCCCCAGACCCTTACCTGTAGGCAAGGCCTAATTTACCTCGCCAAGCTCCTCCAAGGTTATCTCAGAATCAAGATAATTTTTTTGCTCAGCCGTCACGTTAGGAAGTTCAAATTGTTCCACAAAGTTTCTAATATCCTCATCAGTAATCGAAGATGTGGAACTATAGAGATCAAGATAAAATTATTTAAAAGCATTATTAATATCAATGGCTCAGGTAAATATTTAACCACCAGTATATTTCATTGAGGGAATAGTAAAAAAATACTCCTTGTATTCCTGCCTTGTCCCCTGACTCAAAGTATGACTGTCTTGCCCTGAGCCAAAACTCCACCTTCCACGACAAAATAGTTTTATACCTGTATTTCAGTCGGGTCAATTCTCTGAGGCCATCAGACAACATTGGCACTTCAGCTCTGCCTCTGCACTTTTATATTCGCTTCCTACTCCATGAGTTCACATGCTTTGAATTTTTTTATGATCCATTCCATAAGAACTGCCTTAAGTGCCTCCCAAGCCACACCCACAGAGGATACTGAGGACCAGTTGGTCTCCATATAAACATTGATTTCAGCCTTTAACATGTGTAGGATTTCAGAAAATTCAAAAGGGATACATTAAATGATTTATGATTCCATTACATGAGACATATGTATGTCCCTCATTTAATCTGTTGTTGATTGCTCAATTGGAAGCATTTTAGTCTCTGGTGAGTTATGAGATGTTTCCAACTATTATACAACAGCATAATAGCATACATTAAAAATGGGCCTAATTCACAAAAAGGTTTGATGGTAGACACTAGATAATGAAAATACACATAATAAATAGGCCTCTAAATATGGAAGCAAGCCTAGTTAAAATCATTCATATACTACATTGTTATCTCAGGACTTCACTATGCTACATTCTTAATTTCTGCAAGTGGCATTCAGGTATCATATCGAAAATCTGGTTAATTTGTAGATCATTTCGTAGATCAGTCCAATCTAATAATGGGTTAAGAAGAAGATTAAAAAACTAAAAATAGTTAAAAACATTAAAAATGCCATTCTGAACATTCACAAACAACCCTGCTTTGGTGTATACAATGTCACAGCTAGGGGCTTTTGGGTCTTGGAGGCACAGGCAGCATTTTGCTTGTTGGAAAGTTGACAAAATATTTTCAAAAACCGCAAACTGCATTCTGTTTGCCTTCTGCCTTCTATAAATAAACATCAGCAACCAACTCCACATCTAATAAAAAAAATAAAAAATCAAGGTAGTGCTAAGTTAATAAAATTAGCTGACAAATGGCTATCTGGCTGTTCAGACTCACTTAGATGTTAATAGTGGTGATCTAACAGTTCAAATAAGATAATAATGACATATTGCACATAATTCTTCCAATTGTGCCTTGAATTAATAAATATATATTCTTAAAGTATTCTTGTATTCAAGGATGTTACATTTTTATGTGATGGATCATAATATATTACAAAATATTTTTAAGAGAGAGTATTTTGTATTCAGCCCAGAATACTTTAAGTATACTTTAAGTATTCTGCCCAACCCACAATGTGCAATACTATACATGTTCCGCTTGGTTTGACAGCCAAAAAGCGTAAAAATAGTTTGGAATTAATTCTGAGGATTATTAGTTTTATAAATTGAAACCTTAGAAACTGTGAAATGCTTTGCTTGCTTTGCTTGTGCTAGCTTTGTGTAGGATAAATGCCACTTTTCTTTTCTTTTTTTTATCTATGGAATGACATTTATACATTTGTAACTGTGGTTTGTGTCCAGATTCTTTTGGAGCCATTGTATTTTCACAGTATAGGTTATATTGTCTTTCTTTCTTAAACTACACAAGCTTTACAGCCCCATTTCCATACAGTAGCACTCTGTCACCACAGAGACTTTTATCCCTGTCATCACTTCCTGTTTTTTGGAAGTTCTAACCCTTTTCATGCCTCAGGTGCTTGTGTCACCACCTTCAGCTGAGCAACTCACTGATAAGAGCTTATCACAGTAGGTTTCACTTTTAAATGCATCTCTAAACAATCAGCAATGATGCTTTTTTTTCTTCTAATATATGTGTGGTACATTTTTGGAGTCTTTATAGTAACATTGTTTATGCAGACTTTGATTTTGGTGATATTTTGATGTGTGATATTATAATTGATGTATGTTTGAGCATTTTGATTTAAATTGTGATTTCAGATTAAAGCTCACTGTGTATAGAATTTTGCGGTAAATATAGGGGTAGTTTTCTGCTTGTTTTAAGGCTCTGTACACTGTGCAGTGTTTGTACTTTGATCACAGAGCTCTTTATAGCATGTGACAGACCTCTACACTACAAAAACAAGCACAACATTTGCCAATTGCTTTTTAAGACCTATGTCTTAATGAAACAGAAATATGTGTTTAATTTTTAAAGAGAGTGGAAGGTTTGGAGAAATTTGTACATTGCTGTTTAATGACATTTTTGTGCTATGTTTGCATGGTTTTTTTTCATAGTTTTTAGTTATAACGTTTAGGTCATATGTGCCTTCGATTGCGTTTTGGGTACAGTGTTTATATTCTTTTATGAATTCAATTCTCATGCCAACATGTGTGGTCAAGTACACGCTTTAAGCCATTTTCATTTATCAAGTAAGGTCATAAACTGTTTAAGCAAAGACTACATCGGCAAAATTAGATTTTTGTCCATTACTATTTCGCATTGCATATAAACGCCTATTACTAGCATTCTTTCTGGCTTATCCAATGTGTGCAAGTATTGTGTTTATGATTGCTCTAGTTTTGAAATCAAAACGTAAAACAAATTGATGATTATAAATCTGATGTAAACGTTTTTTTTGAATGGTCAGATTTTTTTATTTTTTATTAGTTGATTTGAGGACCGCATATTGGTTTGCAAACATGTTCACTGACAATTCAGAGATAAAACACTGTTCCTTTTTTTAAACCACTCTAGCTTTATAATAACAACAGCATATACCAACGTTAAAGCTGAAAGGTTTATACATTATTGCAAAAAAAAAAAAGAATTATAGCAAAGAAAATTAATGGGATTTTTAATTCCAGAACCCTACTGTTGCTCACTACTGAGGAACATAGATTCGAGATGGTGGTGGTGTAGTGGTCTAAACCACATAACTGGTAATCTGGCAATCAGAAGGTCACTGATTCGAGCCCCACAGCCACCACCATTGTGTCCTTGAGCAAGGCACTTAACTCCAGGGGGGATTGTCCCTGTAATAAGTGCACTGTAAGTCGCTTTGGATAAAAGCGTCTGCCAAATGCATAAATGTAAAATGTAAATGTAGATGGCGTTATCTCACACAATCTCTATGTAGAACAGATAAGAAGAACAAACTAAATACTTTTATACATTTATTTGTATTTAGTAGATTTTAGATATACCAAAAGTTCCAGAGTAAGTTTTCTACTGCTTTGTATTCTGCTTTCTGCTGTGATCATTTTTTTTTTAAACGATCTCCCCTCTCCTCAGGGACCTGCTGTTTAATCAGATTTACCCTCGGCTGGTGGAGAACTCTGTGGCCAAAGGCGTGTTTCTGGAGAGTCTGGAGCCCTACATTCTGAGTGAGCGGATTGGATGTCTGACTGCGCCCGTCATGAGAGACCTCCTAAGCTACTTCCAGGAGAACGGCATGATGGAGAGTGTGGAGGGATGCCTGGTCCACATGGATATCACCAACCTGGACATACAACAGGTGTGTGTGTGCATGTGCACATATGACATCATTTCAGCAGTTCTTTATGATCTGTGTTACATAATCAACATATACCTGCTTTAAAACCTGGCTGTTTGTAGGTGGTGCAGATGTGCTGGGATAACCAACTGTATGACGCAATGATCTACGTCTTCAACAGTGGCATGAACGACTATATCAGCCCCATGGAGGTATGAATGTGTGTGTGTTCAGTGTACTTCGTGCTAAAAGGTGAATTAATTTCCGATTTCCGTACACACTCTGATGGTAAAATCGGCTTACTCAAGTAGAAAACCGTAAATTGAAACTGGTTAGCCTTTCAGGGACACCTCAAGGGTGTTTGTTTGTTTGTGTGCATATTGTTGATTATGTGTGTGAGTGTTTTCCCCACCATTAGGCCAGGAGGAAGATGAAAGCTTTGTTGTCAGAGAAATCTTCTGAAAACCAGATGAAAGGCGACCAAGCAAGGGATTCATTTCCTTTCATGTCCAAAATGTCACACACATAGACACTGACCAAACACAACAGCACTCTTGTCTATGCAGACTGTGTGATGAGCAATGTGTGTATGTTTGTCTGGATTGCATGGTCTTGTCTTGCATGTGTTGCAGGAAGTCTGGAGGATAGACTGCAGTGTTTTAGAAATGTTGTGCTTGAATATATAAGAAAGCTTCTCTCAACAGGCTGTGTATTTGTGTGTATTTGTGTGTATTTGGTGTGTGTGTGTTTGTGTGTGTATGTGTGTGTTTGTGGTTCTGTGTGGGCTTTGCATGTGAGTGGCAGTGCTGGGTAGTAACAGATTACATGTAATCTGGATTAGGTTATCAAATAAAAAAAATCAGATACTTGTAATTGGATTATATTACATTTTATAATGTGCACAATCAGATTACAGTTACATTTTTATGGATTATATGATAACAGTGCATTCTTGATTACATCAATCAGCCAAAGGCAGTAATTAATGCATAATTTTCAATTTCCAATGGATAAAATCATGCCTCATCCTACTTTGTATTTCCTCGTTGTTCTTTTTTGTCTGTTTTACTTGGAAATGTGTCACATTCTGGAATAAATGAGTTGTGAATGCTCTTTAATGTTTACTCTAAAATATATAAATAAAAAGGCTTTCTCCTTTTTTTTTTTTTGCTGTTCCAGAAACTCTTGCAGGTGATTGGTCCTCCACTTCGTGACGAAAAGCCTCTTACAGGTAGAAAATAGAACTGAACTACTCCTTTACGCAGAACAACACCTCCCACACACATATATGCACTTGCTAAACTAAAGTGCACATTATCACATTTTTACATTTCTTTTGCAGATGAGCATGTTGTGATGGGAAATAAACTGCTGGTATATATCAGGTGAGATGACTTTTTGCACAAGCACTGCCCTCACACCCACATACACGTATGTTTATTTAGCTATGGGTCCTTAGACTTCTTTTGTATTTATTTAAAGCATATTATTAAATCATGTGGCCAAAAGTTTACAGACACCAAATATTTTGATGAACATATTATTTCAAAACTACTCAATTCCCCCTTTGCTGCAATAATAGCTTCAAATCTTCTGGGAAGTCTTTCCACTATACTATACCAGGAACATGGCTGCAGAGATTTGCTCCCAATCAGAAACAAGAGTATCACTGAGGTCAGGCAAATAGTAATAACTTTAATTCAATTCTGTAACGAATTGGCAAATAGTGCAGGGAAACTAAAATAGGAGTTACCGTATATGTTTGCATTTGCATACACCTGTTAAAAGACTGGCAGCAGCATTTTGAGCCATTTGCAACCATGCAAGAAATGATTGCCTTATTTCTTTATAGAGATAATTGCAATAGTCAAGTCTAGATGACATAAATGCATGAATCACCATTTTAAAGTCCTTGAAGGAGAGAAATGACTAGACTTTAGCCAAAACTCGTAAATGGAAGTAGCTAAATTTGACTACAGATTTGTTTATCAAACATTTATAAATTCTCCAAAATTAAGATTTGGAATACCAGAGGCCTCAGAAGGGCCAAACACAATAATCTCAGTCTTTCGTTGAGGTTAAAGAAATGTAAAGACATCCAAGATTTATATTAGGTAAACAGGGTTCCAAGCCACACATTTTTGTCACACATTTTGTTTTCAAGTGCAAATAGATTTGAGTGCCATCTGTGTAACAATCAAGGATATACTATATTCTTAAAAATAGAACCTAAAGGAAGCATATACATGGAAAACAGAATAGGAACAAGAATGGATCCATGAGGAACCCCACAAGTAAGATGAGCTTTAGAAGATGAAAATTCACCAGTATTAACTGAAAATCATATTTTTCAAGTAAGAGTTGGACCAACTGAGGGCATTTCCTTGGATGCCCACGCATTGCTCAAGAAATGGCAATCATTGGGGTTCAAGCACATGTGAAGAAATAACCAAAATAAAATACCAAAATGACAATAAAGTGATTTGATTTGATTTGATTGAGATGAGAAATGAGAACACCATGGACTATTGTGTCAAATGAAGCACACAAATCTGAAAGCACAAGGATTGCATAATCCCCTGAATCAACATATAATAAAATATCATTAAAATCTTTTAAAACTGCAGACTCCGTACTATGCTAAGTTCCAAAACCTTAAAAACTTAAGATATCTTATTTTCATTGAAAATTCTCTGTTGTTGACCTTCTCTAAAATGTTCAAAATAAAAAGAATATTAGAAATATGTCTAAAAATATAGCCTCAAGTGGCAATCATTGGGGTTCAAGCACATGTGAAGAAATAACCAAAATAACCAGATTTGGCAGAAATTATTCAGTGTATGACGAATAATACACATTGATAGAATATATCCTGCCTAAACAAAATTTGTAGAAAATTGGGAAAAATGTGATTTGTTACTTGGATGTTAGGGTAAATCCATCTGGTTGCTATGCAGATTCAAGGTGATACTCAAAAGGCTCCTTGCAATCCTGAGTCAAAAGCACAAAACTGGAAGTCTCTACATTATTCTGGTGCAGAGATATGTGATTTGTTAATTGGTTGCTAGGGTGACCCCACCTTGTTGCTAGGCAGTTACCAAAGTGATACTCAAATGGCTCCTTGCTACCCTGAGTCAAATTAATGAAGCCAGAAATCTCTATGATGTTCTGGTGCAGAGATATGTGATTTGTTACTTGGTTGCTAAGGTAACCCCATTTGGTTGTGAGGCAGTTACCAAGGTGATACTCAATAGGCTCCTTGATACCTTGAGTCAAATTAAAAAAATTGGAAATCACTACGATGTTCTAGTGCAGAGTTATATGATTTGTTAAATGGTTGCTAAGGTAACCCCATCTGGTTGCTAGGCAGTTACCAAGGTAATACTCAAAAGGCCCCTTGGTACCCTGAGTCAAATGAATGAAACAGGAAGTGTCTATGATGTTCTGGTGCAGAGATATGTGATTTGTTACATGGTTGCTAGGGTAACCCCATGTGGTTGCTAGGCAGTTCCCAAGGTGATAGTCAAAAGGCTCCTTGCTACCCTGAGTCGAATGAAGCAGGATGTATCTATGATTTTCTGGTGCAGAGAAATGTGATTTGTAACTTGGTTGCTATGGTAACCGCATATGGTTGCTAGGCAGCTACCAAGGTGACACTCAAAAGGCTCCTTTTCCTGATCCTTTTCATTATCACTTTGGTAACTGCCTAGCAACCAGATGCGGTTACCTAGCAACAAAGTCGATCACATTTTCCCCCAATTTTCAACAAATTTAGTTTAGGCAGGATCTATTCTGTCAATTATTATTATTTGTCATCCACTGGATCATTTCTGTCAATTCTGATTTATTTTGGTTATTTCTTCACCTGTGCTTGGACCACGATGATTGCCGCTTTACTTAAAAAGTAAAAAAAAAAAATGACCACCATAACATATGAATTGGAAATATGAACATTTTTAAAATAGAGAGCATTTTTTGGGGAATACAAACTGCAGATAAAAAGAACAGTAATGAAAGGGGTTCAACTCTAAAACATCAAGACTGCAAAATACGCACACTTACACAGAAACACTTATGCACACACACGATCAATAATGATCAATCAATAATACAGGAACAAAGCACACATCAATGGAATGGGTTCAACTCAAAAACATCAAGTGTGTATATTAGATACACCCACTCACATGTACACACACTTATACACACACTTATACACACACATGCACTCACCTAAAGGATTATTAGGAACACCTGTTCAATTTCTCATTAATGCAATTATCTAATCAACCAATCACATGGCAGTTGCTTCAATGCATTTAGGGGTGTGGTCCTGGTCAAGACAATCTCCTGAACTCCAAACTGAATGTCAGAATGGGAAAGAAAGGTGATTTAAGCAATTTTGAGCGTGGCATGGTTGTTGGTGCCAGACGGGCCGGTCTGAGTATTTCACAATCTGCTCAGTTACTGGGATTTTCACGCACAACCATTTCTAGGGTTTACAAAGAATGGTGTGAAAAGGGAAAAACATCCAGTATGCGACAGTCCTGTGGGCGAAAATGCCTTGTTGATGCTAGAGGTCAGAGGAGAATGGGCCGACTGATTCAAGCTGATAGAAGAGCAACTTTGACTGAAATAACCACTCGTTACAACCGAGGTATGCAGCAAAGCATTTGTGAAGCCACAACACGCACAACCTTGAGGCGGATGGGCTACAACAGCAGAAGACCCCACCGGGTACCACTCATCTCCACTACAAATAGGAAAAAGAGGCTACAATTTGCAAGAGCTCACCAAAATTGGACAGTTGAAGACTGGAAAAATGTTGCCTGGTCTGATGAGTCTCGATTTCTGTTGAGACATTCAGATGGTAGAGTTAGAATTTGGCGTAAACAGAATGAGAACATGGATCCATCATGCCTTGTTACCACTGTGCAGGCTGGTGGTGGTGGTGTAATAGTGTGGGGGATGTTTTCTTGGCACACTTTAGGCCCCTTAGTGCCAATTGGGCATCGTTTAAATGCCACGGCCTTCCTGAGCATTGTTTCTGACCATGTCCATCCCTTTATGGCCACCATGTACCCATCCTCTGATGGCTACTTCCAGCAGGATAATGCACCATGTCACAAAGCTCGAATCATTTCAAATTGGTTTCTTGAACATGACAATGAGTTCACTGTACTAAAATGGCCCCCACAGTCACCAGATCTCAACCCAATAGAGCATCTTTGGGATGTGGTGGAACGGGAGCTTCGTGCCCTGGATGTGCATCCCACAAAACTCCATCAACTGCAAGATGCTATACTATCAATATGGGCCAACATTTCTAAAGAATGCTTTCAGCACCTTGTTGAATCAATGCCATGTAGAATTAAGGCAGTTCTGAAGGCGAAAGGGGGTCAAACACAGTATTAGTATGGTGTTCCTAATAATCCTTTAGGTGAGTGTATATGCTTATATGCTCAAGATGGCGCCGAGTATGGCTGCTGCGTCGCGGGCACCGTCAAAACACTGCAGTTTATTGTTTGTTTTGTTTACAGTTTTGTGTTTTTTTGTTTTGGATGTTGTCTGCCTTATTGTGTACGACAGACAAACGCTTTTGGACATTGGTTCGGCAATCACACACCGAAAACCGGACTTCAAATTCCTCAATGCCAACCCGCGGTTTACAAACACGCCAGCGGAGCCCTTTATCTGGGTTGCCCGGCCGCGGAAACGCAGAAGGAAAAGAGGAAAAAGAGCCAGCGTTCTCATCAGAGTAAGACGTCACGCAAATCGCCCCCCGCTACCCAGTATACTACTGGCAAATGTTCAGTCTTTGGACAACAAGCCCAGCGAGCTGAGAGCGCGGATCTCTTTCCAACGAGATGAGATTGCTGCGTTATCTGTCTTACGGAAACCTGGATGTCCGCGGAGATTCCAGACTCGGCCATCGAACCCGCGGGGTTCTCCGTGCACCGAGCGGACAGAGCGAAAGACCTCTCAGGTAAAAGCAGAGGTGGTGGTGTATGTTTTATGATCAACAAATCATGGTGTGATCAGAGGAACGTACATTTTATCAGGTCTTTCTGCTCTCCTGATCTGGAATATCTCATGCTTCTGTGTCGACCAGTCTGGCTACCGAGGGAATTCACAGCGGTCATTATCACAGTTGTGTACATCCCCCCACAAGCCGACACAGACCGGGCACTCAGGGCACTGTATGGGAGTATAAGTGAGCAGGAAACCACGCACCCTGAGGCCGCGTTCATTGTTGCCGGGGACTTCAACAAAGCCAACTTTAAAACAATAGCACCAAAATACCACCAACATATCAGCTTCAACACACGAGGGGACCGGGTTTTGGATCATTGCTATTCTCCTTTCCGGGATGGCTACAAATCCCTCCCCCGTCCACCATTTGGCAAATCCGACCACTCTTCCTGCTTACAGGCAGAAACTGAAATGGGAAGCACCCACCCTTAGAACGATCCAGTGCTGGTCGGACCAATCAGACTCTGCGCTACAAGACTCTTTTGATCACGCGGACTGGAAGATGTTCCGGTCCGCCTCCGATGACGACATCGAGGTTTACGCTGATAGCGTAACGTGTTTCATCAGGAAGTGCGTAGAGGACGTTGTTCCGACAAAAACAATACGGATCTACCCCAACCAGAAACCATGGGTTAACGCCGATGTTCGCGCGGCACTTACTGCGCGGACCACCGCTTTTAATTCCGGGAACGCGAAGGAGCGTAAACAAGCCAGTTATGCCCTCCGTAACTCCATCAGTGCAGCCAAATGCCAGTACAGGCACAAAATTGAAGGACAGTTCAACACCACTGACTCTAGAAGTATGTGGCAGGGAATTAACACCATCACGGACTACAAACGGAATAAAAACTCCGCCATTAACACCGCTGTCTCTCTCCCGGATGAGCTTAACACATTTTATGCTCATTTTGAGGACAATAACACCGCCCTCGCGGAGAGAGCACTCGCGGCCGATACTACAGAGGTTGGTTCACTCTCCGTCTCTGTTGCGGATGTAACCCGATCCTTTCGACGGGTGAATATCCGCAAAGCGCGGGTCCAGACGACATTCCGGGCCGTGTCATCAGAGCGTGCACGAACCAACTGGCTGGTGTTTTTACGGACATTTTCAACCTGTCCCTCTCCCTGTCTGTAGTCCCCACATGCTTCAAAACATCAACCATTGTGCCTGTACCTAAGCAATCAAAAATCACTTGCTTAAATGACTGGCATCCTGTTGCCCTCACCCCCATCATCAGCAAATGCTTTGAGAGGCTGATCAGAGATTACATCTGCTCTGTTCTGCCCACCTCTTTGGACCCATTACAGTTTGCCTACCGCAACAACCGCTCCACTGATGATGCCATTGCATCTACAATACACACTGCTCTCTCCCATCTGGAAAAAAGGAACACATATGTGAGAATGCTGTTTGTAGACTACAGCCCAGTATTTAACACCATAGTGCCCTCCAAGCTTGATGAGAAACTCCGGGCTCTGGGCTTAAACAGCTCGCTGTGCAGCTGGATCCTGGATTTCCTGTCAGGCAGACGTCAGGTGGTTAGAATGGGCAGCAACATCTCATCACTGACCCTCAACACTGGAGCCCTACAGGGCTGTGTTCTCAGCCCACTCCTGTATTCCCTTTACACACATGACTGTGTGGCAACACATAGCTCCAATGCCCAGTGTCCACATCACTGAGGA
Organism: Moxostoma hubbsi; assembly: GCA_032164185.1. NCBI lineage: Eukaryota > Metazoa > Chordata > Actinopteri > Cypriniformes > Catostomidae > Moxostoma > Moxostoma hubbsi. Next base: position 24,797,027 of record JAVLUX010000006.1, on the reverse strand, counting down.
ACTCACATTGTCCATCCACACTGAGGCCGTTGTGAAGAAGGCTCACCAGCGCCTCTTCTTCCTGAGACGGCTGAGGAAGTTCGGAATGAACCACCACATCCTCACACGGTTCTACACTAGTACTGTAGAGAGCATCCTGACTGGCTGCATCACCGCCTGGTACAGCAATAGCACCGCCTACAACCGCAAAGACCTGCAAAGGGTGGTGCGAACTGCCAGAAACATCATCGGAGGTGAGCTTCCCTCCCTCCAGGATATATATAACAGACGGTGTGTGAAAAAAGCTTGGAGGATTATCAGAGACTCCAGCCACCTGAGTTATGGTCTGCTCTCACTGCTTCCATCAGGCAGGCGGTATCGCAGCATCAGGACCCACACCAGCCGACTACATGACAGCTTCTTCCCACAAGCAATAAGACCTTTGAACACATGATCTCTCACGATCAACAATCAGCACTGCACTTTATTAATCTTCATTCTGTCAAATATATTCTCCCCAATTCAATTAGTGTGTATATATATTTTTATATACCCTTATCTAGTGTATGTGTATTCTACATTGTGTGTATTGTGTACATTTGATATGTAAATTGTTGTGTAAGTATGTGTACATTTGTTGTGTAAATTGTGTTGTGTAAATATGTTGTTTATTGTAAAGTGGTTTATGTCTCGTCACTGTCATGACTGCTATGTTGCTCGGAACTGCACACAAGACTTTCAACTACTGTTGCACTCGTGTACACAGTAGTGTGACAATAAAGTGATTTGATTGATTTGATTTGATTTGACATACTGTATACAAACAGTGAAATCATAGGCAGAGTTTGAGACTTTTACCAGTTAGTTGAGACTAAAGACTCAACTAAGAGGTTGAGATCAGGCAGTTCTACCTCTGAAGCATTACTTTTCTTTTTTTGTTTATTTCATTTTTATTGAAAATAAATATTTGGGTTAATTATGTATAACAAAATTATTTCTCTGTGTTCATGCTTGACCGTAATCATAATACAAAAAGTGATGCTTAAAAACAAAATTTTAACAAACAAAAAAAATTAACTTTACAACAAAAAGTAGTTTGATAATGTCTAAATATACATCCAATCTAATAAAAGTAAATGGCTATGCCTGAAAAAAAGTTTAATCAGCAAGGTTTGCACAAAACATATCTATATAGAGCTGTACAAGCATCTAGTGGCCACAACATAGTATTACATATGATTTTCTTAATTTCTTTCCACTAGATGGCACTAATCTGCCTTCATTGATTGGATTTCAAATGCCTTTGCACTCTTTTTAAATTAAATACAGCATTCATTGAAAAATAATATACATTTTTTTTTTCTCCCCTAATATTTTTAAAATAAACATGCAAAACAAATATAATATATTAATTTAACTTAATCTTGCAAATACAAAAAGTTTAAATATGCTACACGGCCATTTTAATGAAAACAACAGGCAAAACACAGAATGGCAGAGGGCCTCTATTCTCTTTATGTAAATGTAATTATACTTCAATATAAAATTATTGTTCAAAACAATGGTGCAAAACAGCAGTAATAGAACTAAATCCAACCTCAACTGTAAACGACAGCGAAGAACAAAGTTTTGCAGGGCTAAACTAATTTTAATGTAATTGATATACACAGCAAATTGGACTGCTTTTTATTTAAGTAAATGTGGTGGGTTTCTCTTCAAGAACAAAAGCTCAGTTTTCTGGCAGGAGAGATGGTTTCTCTTCTCATCAAGAACATGAGATGCTGCACTGAATAGTCTCTCACTCTCTGTGCTGCTGCTTGGGGCAAATAAATACCTGTGTGCAATCTGCGCAAGCAATGGAATGCAATCTTTGTTCGTGTACCAGTAGTCAAGAGGATTGTCGCGTTCACGTGATATGAGCGTGAAGCGATCATCTGTGTTCCGCAACTGCTTTCAGGTCCTTGAATAACATATAACGTGCGAGGAAGGTCACACGGTGGACTTTCTGGTGCCCTCCTAGGGTAAGATGGTGCCCTCCTAGGGAGTTGGTGCCCTATGCAGACTGCATAGTATGTGTATAGGGAGCGGCGGTACTGCTTTGAAGTATTTTCACACCGCTGACATCGGCCTTTGCTTGGTAGCGCCGTGATTATGGCTAGATCGATTGAGAGTGAAACCTGAGCACTGAGGAGCGGGGAGGCCTTTTTTCTCTTGATGCTATTTTCGGCTGAAATTTTCGATGCATCCCAAATTATAATTTGTCTTCATTGGAATTAATGGAGTAACCAAACTTGTTAAATTAGAAGGGGGTGTCCATATAACTTTGGCCGTACATATTACAATTACTTAATTGGCTGGATAACTTAAGTAGCTTAAATAATTATATCTTTATAATCATACAGTAAAGACATGCCATTTAATTTGTTTTATGTTACATTTGAATACTTTTTTAATTTCTGAATACTTGACACTGCTCTTAAAATCTTCAAGAACTGTTTTCTTCATATACAGTACATATACAGTTGATGTTCTGTTGCAGGTACATCACGACTCCTCCCACTACAAATTCCCGTGCCCCGTTTCTTGCTCTCTCATTGGCTGTAGGTCCACGCTGCTGTTGTATTCAGTCAAAACATATTTCACATTGCGCGATTTGGAGTTGCAGACAGGTCCAGATGTTTATCATCCTAGATATCTTGCTGACATCGGTGATGCGTCGGCGCTTCTCTCAAATCGCGTCTTTGATCGCAATGAATTATCATCTTTGATAATTCATTGCGATCGCCATTCACGGGAGCGAGCTCTGATTTGCCTACGATTTCTGGCTTTTGTCGCAATCTCCACAAAACTGTTGGTGAGTGAAAATCGGCCTTAAAATCGTGTAGTGTAACCTGTTGGAGTAAACAGGTGGTACTACATGCTTGCATTTCTCAGGAATCTTCCTTATTAAGGTCCTTGGGAATGCGATTAAATGCGTAACATTTTTTAGCATGTTATTTTATGTAAAATTAGCCCTACTTAGAACATATCTTTATATTGGTTGATCTTACTATAATAACTAAAAAGAGGGGAAAAAAAAGAGTATCCTTTGTGATAAAAGAGTGAGAAACCCCTATACCCTATAATCCAAAAAAAAAAATTGTGCTTTTTTTAGAATAAAAAATATATATTTTTTTTTTTAGATGTTGTGAAATTGACCTAATTTCAGGGGTAAAATCTGTCCCCAAACTATAGCTTAGTACAAAATTTATACACAGTTACATATATTAACACAGTTGTCACCTTTTTCAGCTGTTGTTTGGCAGGACGGGCCTATCCTTTGGGGGACATTCCTGAAGATCTGGTCCCTCAGGTGAAAAACCAGGTTAGTAATTTGATTAAATTCAGACTGCAGTGAGTAAAGATAAATGTATACACTGGGGTATAGTGTATTGCTAATGTCTGCAGCCACACACTCTTGTTCAATACAGCTCAACACTATGACAACACAGTTCTGTTTGTGAAGGGTCTGTATGAATCACACCACTCATTCTCCCTCTATTATATAGTGCACAGCTCTCACTGAAGACGTAAATGTTTGTGTGTGTGTTTGTATAGTATTCTCTGCAGTGTGCTCTCAGCAGGGCTTTCAGAGGGATTTCCTTTCTGTTTTATCCATCAGAAGTGCTCTAGTGATTAGTTCTGGGCTAGACAACCTCCAGGGAACATAAATATGGACACTACACTACACACACACACACACACACACACACACACACACACACACAATTTAAAGCAACTCTTTCTATCTCTCATACAAACAAACAGAGTGCTGTCACGCTCTATAGGTTTGAGTGAAAAGCGTGACAGCCAGGATTGTTTACCCTGATGAGGTGCAGAGATGATCGGTACTCGGGCAGGAGCTCAGAGGTTGTGGGAATGTCCTGAGAAAAATCTGGGAATGTGTCAGAGAGTGTGGAAAAGCAAATACTTGGTTTTCCTGGTGCATCCAACAGTTTTTTACTGCAACTATTTATTAAGGCAGTGTCAGACAGAATCTGCAGAATGACTCCTGAAAAATTTTCTCCACAATACCTCACAAATAAACCTGTGGATTATGCATTAATAACAGGAACATTTATCACAGCATAGGATTTGACATCTGACAGTGAACAACCAGCAATTTAATGGCTGTAGCAGTAGTGCATTAAAGGACTAATCGTAAAGAATATTAAGAGACAAAAATTATTTGGGAGAAAGCCGGTTCATTTGGAAATCAGCACATATATAATATCCTATATCTATCATTTATTAGCATATTAAGATAAATGTTATTTTTTATTATTAAAGTAAAAATATATATCTTTTTTCACCTGGGAGATGATTTAAAAATGTATTGTCTTCCCCTTGAGTCGCAAGTTCGTATCCAGGGTGTGCTGAGTGACTCCAGCCTGGTCTCCTAAGCAACCAAATTGGCCTGGTTGCTAGGGATGGTAGTGTCACATGAGGTAACCTCCTCGTGGTCAGTATAATGTGGTCCGCTCTCGGTGGGGCGCATGACGAGTTGTGCTTGGATGCCTCGGAGAATAGCGTGAAGCCTCCCCATGTGTTATGTCTCTGCGGTAATGTGTTCAACAAGCCATGTGATAAGATGCGCGGATTGACGGTCTCAGACCTGGAGGCAACTGAGATTCGTCATCCACCACCCAGATTGAGGGCAGTCACTATGCCACCATGATGATTTGAAGCGCATTGAGAATTGAGCATTCCAAATTGGAGAGAAAAAAATAAATAAAACAAATCGATTGTCTGAAGAATCGTGATCTGTAACAGAATAAAAAAAATGTCCCACTTCCATTATAAGGAAGCGGTCATATGCACCTGTCATGGTGTGACCGGACATCAGTTGCTCAAAGTTGCGATGCTCTTCAACCATTATAATAAATCAAAGAAAAGTTTGCAGAGTAGGCTATTGTTGTTTTGTTTAATCCCGACACATAAATACTTCGTTATATAGCAGAATCTTTGGTCTGTCATGGCATGGTAGAACATAATGTTATGCTGCCCATCCCTATTCTCAGTGGCTTTTTGTTTGTTTTTCCTTTTTTTGCTTTACTACATTACAATGCTTGTCATCATCTCTTTATGTGTGTGATGTCTCTGATGTATGGCTTTAAAGGTGTGTGTCCGTTTAAAAAAGAGAGAGATTTGTCACAGTGTGTGAATGTAATGTTTATTTGAAGTATTATCTTTTGGGCCCCAAGGGGCCATGTTCAAAGAGATGCATACACAGAGACTCCTGTTCCTCTTTGATCCTGCAACACAGTGACAAATCCACACTTCCCCCCCCCCCCACACACACACACACAAACACACACACACATAAACAATGCCACTGGTCATTCTCCATCATGCCTCTCCTCTCCTCACATTTTCAAACACAACACAGGCTTCACAAACATGAGCACCTCCAATGGATGCAAAATTACCCCTCTCTGTGTGTGAATAGGAGATAATGGCTAATCTTCTGGTTTTGCTCTTGCAAAAACACACTCATTCTAGATGGAAAGTGTTCCACCTGGTCACCATGGCAACAAGTCAGCCCTGTACTGTACTCCAGTGATAATGGGCTGAATTTTGATTAAATTATTGCATGGAATGTTGGCACACGAACACATACCTATAGAATAAATAAGAGTGACCTGTAAAAAAGGAAAGTGCTTTTGGACACTTGAAGCCTGTGTATACCATACAGTATAATACGTCATAGTTGTTTTTGTAATGCATTACATTATTCCTGTGTCCGAAAATGTGTACTGTTTTTGATGAAGGATACACTTCTCGGACTGTAAAACACTACATTCCTTAAATATGCATGCAAGTAATCTGAATAGATAGATTTCATACATAATCCAGGAATATTGGTATTAACCCGTAAACCGTGTATATATATATATATATATATATATATATATATATATATATATATATACACACACACACACACACACACACACACACACAAAATGAACACATTTAAGACATTAAAATAATCTGCTCTGGTTGTGTTAAACAAGAACCATTTAAACACAATGAACAACTTTCTTGGTATATAGTAAATTGCACTTATATTTTTTAACACAGTCTGAATCTTTTCATAAACAATTGCAACCAAAGTTATAATACTTACATTTTCATAGTTGCACCTATAAAGAGTATGCATTAATAACAATATGTGTGCATATAACATATTGTTATATTCCCTGTCTTTGTCTAGATTTTTATGTTGAAATTCATGTTTAGTTCCCTGTTCCTGTTTCCTGTGTTAGTTTTGTAGTCCTTTGTAGTTTTATTTCATGATTGATTCTCCCTGATTGTTTCCCCAGATGTTCCTCATTCCCTGATTGTTTCCCCAGGTGTCCCATGTTTTCCTTTGTGTATTTAGCCCTTGTTTCCCTTGGTTAGTTTGTCAGTCTATTATTTATGCTTTGTGCTTGGTTCCCTGTGTATTGCTTTCCTTTTATTCTGAGTTAGCTTGTTTGTTTTTCAGTTAAATAAAGCTGCATTTAGATTCTCCTTCTTCGTCTGCCCTTTCACACATATAATGTAACAAATGAAATTCATTCAGGTAAATTTTTTTAATTGATTATTTTCTTTAATGGTATGAATAGACAAGCACCACTTTTACTACTGCTCATTCCTAGGATTAGGGTAGTGGTTCTCACTGTTTGGTCAAGCATCCTTTTGAATCAAGAAAACAACCCCCACCAATAAAATTATCAAAGTTGAGTTTTTTTTAATATAAAAAAAACTGTTTTCAAAAGATTAACTGCATTTTTTTTCAACTTCTTCACAAAAAGATTTATTTAAAAACATACAGTGAAATGCGTTCTTTCAGTTTTCACTTTTCTGCTGAATAATGAAGTTACACTCTTTATTGTAACAAAACACTTTTTAAGGAATTTCTTTTTTCACTAGGATTACATTTTAGTTATTTTTATTTCCAAAAAGTGCTGCAGAAGCAATGTTAATACTGTTAATACGGTAATAGCTCACCCAAATATTTACGTTTCTGACATATTTTACTCATCCTCATCAGTAAAAACGAGTATGACTTTTTTTTTATCCGTGAAACACCAGAATGAGGGATTGTGATTGTGACTGTCAAGATCCAAAATCACCATAAAAGTCATCCATATCACTCATGTAATATATTTCAATTCTTCTGAAGCCATGCAGTATTATTGTTTGAGGAACAGACCGAAATTCAAGTTGTCTTTTTTTGTTGTTGTGTGTAGCGCTTTTCACAACACATTCTTTCAAAGCAGCACTACAGAAAATCATGCATTAACAGAAAATGAAACCATAATATCAATAAAGTCTTACAGTCTTCATTGTGGGTCTGTGTACCCACGTTCATTTGTTTTTCGTTTTGAAATAAAAACATTAAAAAAATCAATTATGCTTTGAATTTAGTTTTCCTTTCAAAAGCAAATGCAAATTTTAAAAAGGGCTTGTTTTTTGATTATTCGTTTTGTTAAAAAAAAAAAAAAAAAAAAAGGAAGAAATTTGCTTATTTCTCGTGTTATTGCTTATGGATATATAATGATAATACAGCATGAATATTTGATTTGCACATGAGGGTGGGTCTGAAATGTGATTGGTCAACCTGCACTGTCTAAACCATCTATCCTGCCTCAATCAAACCCATCAGAATCAGAGTTCAACATGACAGCTCTACTGATGCATTAATCTCATGTTTAATTCAGAACATTAACATTCTTCCAAATGTTAGACCTTTGCATATTTATTACGACTCTGCTCCTGCGCATAAAGTAGTCAAACAATGCATTTATCCGACAGCCCACCAACTGAATTTAGCAACATATAGCCTATAATGCCACTTCATTATGGTTCTGAGAAAATATACTTATAGTTAAAAGTTAAAAGTTGTATAGCCATTGCTGATTTGGCTCAATATTGCTTGCTGTAGCTTTTTGTGATTTTTGTTCTCACTACAGTTTTCCACTTGCAACATTACTATTTAAGGTGGTATATGCACGGACTCATTAACCATTAGCAATCGGTGTTCAAATAATGAAACATTACTGCCCCCTACTGATTATGTTTGTTATTCGCCGCCTAATACCATGTGATGCAACATGTTTTTGTTTTTTTTGGTCACACATTCTTCACAAAGGAGCAAATCCATTAGCCATAATATTTAACAATTTCAGCTTCTTTTCAGTGAGCAGAAAACAACCAAGCGAGTGCACAACGTTTAAAAACAGCATTAACCAGTTGGCTATTAACTCACTATTGGAAGTCTAGTTATTTATAATGTATAGAAATGTGCAAATTTGTAGTTATATTTGGTCATTTGCATCACAACATTTTTATAATAATCTATACCCTGCCTTTTTTAAAACGGTTTTCTGAAATATTTGGTTTCTGCGATTTTTGATTGAGCATTCATGAATGACAATTTATTTTTTTGTTTTTTAATTTTAAAACAAAAATCAAGTGAACACAACATACAAAGACCATTGTGTAGTTTGATTAAATATGATTGTAAATAAAAAATAACAAATAATGAAATAATAATTGTAATTGGAACCCCAGTGAGCAAGCTGAAGGAACACAAGTGGAAAGGACACAAAACTCCACAAGATGTTGGTTAATGAAGAATAATAACCTTGGGAGAAACCAGGCTTACTGTGGGTGTCAGTTCCCCTCTGACTAAACAGCATGAATATAATACCAATATTTGTTATTTATGTACAGTGCAAGTCATTGTCATGGCTCCGGTGAGTTTGTTGGTTTGCTCTGTGTGTTTTGTTATTTTCTCTCCATCATGTCTTGCAAGCACTGCTGGCATGCATGATCAGTTTTTCCATGGGAACATTGATTGTTCCCAGGGGAATGCTGATCATGCCACTAATTAGCGTGCTAGCAGCACCTGGTTCTCCACTGATCCAATCTCTACTTAAGCCTTTAAGTTCTCAGTATCTTTGCTTGATTGTTGTTTTATGTGAAGTACTTACCTCACTCTCTCTGCCTAGTTGGTCCTGTCTCATGTATCTGTTTTGTTGCTTGTCTCTGCTCGCATGTCAGGAGTGTGGTTGCCTGGAGGATTTCTACGAATCTGCTCCTGACTTCAACGTACACACTCGCCGACAAACACACGATTCACTTATTTGCCCATTGCATGGTCTCGGTGCACATGCATCCACAAACTTGTCCCTGCTACTGCCGACGGTGCCGGAATCCTCAGTCTTCACCAGCACTGTTGAAGTGAATATTTATTGTTAATAAATCCTTTGAACTGTTCTGCTCATGGGTCTATTTGTCTCGCTCTTGCTCTCTGACAGTCATGGTTTAAAATGTGTAAAAAGTAAGTGTTAAGGGCCAGTGTTTAAACAAAGATTTTGTAAGATCTGTAAGATTAATTAATGTCTTTTAAGTTCATCCTGGATTACCTGCAGAAGTTCACTCTCCTTTGTTTGTTGGTTGATGAAGGCTTTTGTTGGCAATTAATTGATAGTCTATGTATTCCATTTTAAGAGTGTAGTCCATCATTAGACCAAGATGATGCATGGAGAGATAAGTGAGATGTATCGCAGTTCAACTGGCAGTTCATTTTGGTGAGGTCTATCCTAAGTCCAAGGTTCAGGTGGTGGCTTATGAATTATCTCATGTCTTGTGGTTGGAGTTGGCATCAGTTCATCTCTTGAAGTCCATTGTAATAGACTGAAGAGATGTCTGGCCTGCACCGGCTATACTTAGTCATCATCACTCAGAGACACGTTGCAGTGGAGTCCAACACCAAGTAGGAACGGAGCTAAATCTGTGTGGCTCTGGTAACCTCGGGATATGAATCCCGATGATGAAACAGGGAAACACATCAAATAATATTAGTGTAGATGTCATCCAATTTTTTGCAGAGTTATAGATCATAATAAATGTTTGTGGTTCTGGCAGACTTAACTAAAGCAGCCAAATTGGGAGTTGATGGATAAATTAGGTGTATGCCTGGCTAAATAGACAAGTCTTGATTTAAACTGAGTGAGTGTGTTTGTGTCCCAAACAGTGTTAGGGAGACTATTGCTTAGTTTAGGATCCAAATATTAAAAAAGAATCTACCGCCTCCTGTGGATTTTGATATTCTTGGAACTATTAACAGGCCAGAATTTTGCGATCATAACGAACGTGATGGAATATAGCGTGGTAGGTCACTTAAGTACTGCAGAGCTAGACCATTCAAAGCTTTGTACATAGTTAACAAAATGTTAAAATTAATATGAAATTGAACAGGTAGCCAATGTAACGATGATAAAATGGGGCTAATATAATCATATTTCTTGGTATATTTCTTTTTATTTATTTATAGACTTTTTAAGTTTATTTATTGAACATAAAGGACAAGTCATGAACACATGAAACAGTTTTTCGGCATCAGCAACAGAGAGCATGTGTTGTAACTTAGCAATATTTCTGAGGTGGAAGAATGCTGTTCTACAAACATTGGAAAATTGATTTTCAAAGAATAGATTGGTATCAATTATTATACTCATTACAAGTTCTTCGCTGTAGAAGACAATGCAACAGTACATCCATCGAGAGTCAAATGATATTTTAGCTGCTTATTTTTAGAGGTTTTTGGACCAATAATTAGTACCTCTATTTTGTCAGAATTGAGTAGATGGAAATTTCTGGCCATACAATCTTTGATTTCATTGATACGCTCTGCTAATTTGGAGAATTGTGAAATTTCGTCGGGTTTCGAAGAAATATTAAGTTTGATATCATCGGCATAACAGTGGAAACTTATTCCACAATTCCTGATAATATCTCGCAGGGGAAGCATATATAAGGACATTAGCAGAGGTCCTAAAACTGATTCTTGTGGCGCTCCATACTTAACTTTTGTTTGATTTGACAATTCCTCATTTACACAGACAAAGTGATAGTGATCTGCTAAATAGGGCCTAAAACATGCAAGTCCCTAAATGCCAACATAATTCTAAAGCCTATTCAAGAGAATTACATGATCATTTCGAAGGCAGCACTAAGATCTAAAAGCACTTGAAAAATGCAGCCGTGGTCAGATGATAATAGCAAGTACAATGGAACCCTGATACAGTAAGTGCTGTCTCAATTTAATAAAAAAACACAAAAAAACATCTTCACCCATTTTAATCTGGAGGACGTGGAAGAAGAAGTCTTTGTATACATATGCAGAGGGCACCTGACATAGCACATTCACTTTAAGGCCGAAACATACTGTATGCAAGTACATGAATGCAAATGTGAGTGCTTGGCCACTTAATTGCCAACACACGGTCTGGTTGAACATGCTTAATGCACCTTCTTGTGCTAATGTGGTGGGAACATATATAAATTTGTACTCAAGGTGGCGATAGATTTAGCTTCAAATGTCTGCCATTAAACTGAATGTGTTATTATTCTAGTAATTTGCTATAAATTTATTGACTTTAAATTACTTGCCGTAGAAGTGGTCAGTTCACACTGATCTCACTATAGCGCCCCCTTGTGGCAACGTTTAGAATGCAACACATTGTTGCGTTAAGTTATGAATTGACACATTTCAGAACGCTGCAATGCGTAAAATCGAGCTTACATTGCAAGATGCGCCAGCAGTCACGTACTTGCGGAGAGTATGTTATGGCCTTTAGAGTTCTTTCACACTAGCATTTTTGATGCGCACCCTAGTTTGAATAACGTCAAAGTTCGGTTTGGTTGGATGATGTGAACGCTGTTTCCGAACTCTGGTGTGCACCCACAAGTGTTGTTATGTACAGGTAAAGTTATGACGGTAAATCCAAAGAGACACTCACTGTGAATCTGATGTCTTCTCGAGTTGTAACCTAGTTTCTCATTTGCATAACGTTGAGCATTTCTCAACTTTTGGACGCTCTCAACTGCTTTCAGCGCTTTCTCTGTACCACTGTCGATCCTACAATCAAACTTGCAAACGTGACACTCGTCTCCCATAGGAATTAATTGAAAATGCCTTCTCAGCTCTGCTCAAAATGCACCAGTAAACATGTACAATGATTGTTCGGTGCTCTGTATTTTCTGCTTCTCATTAGCATATGAAAAGATGAAAATTTTTCCTATTTTTTTCCGAAAGCTGTGTGTACAGGATGCACTAGTGCCAGACGAATGTATAATCAAGGCTTTAAGGAGAAAAATAATTTGCCCTCATTGGTTCTTGCATGCATTGCATTGAATATTTTTTTAATGTGTGAAAGTGAATAAGATCTGAGAATGGGCCAGTCTTCCAAACCCCCCTTACAATACCTGCATACCCCACACTCTGAGAACCACTGCTCTATGATATTCTGGTTCCTTAGAAATGGCTTGGTCCCCTACAATGTATGTCTATCAGATTTTTTGCCTGTTTTGTTGTCTGCCAAAAATCAGCTTTCTTAGAGGTTCACATTTCTAATCCAGTGTTTCTCACAGGGTTATAGACTAAACTGTTCTTAAATCTCATTTAACCACTCAATGACCCTTTCAACGCTAGAGAGCTGCCGGGGCATGTTTGTAAAATGTAAAGCAAGTGTGTGGTGTCTGGTGCGAACAAGGATGTTTTCGTGACCCATTTTGAATGGGTGAAGAGGTGAACTATCACTTAAATCTCCGATTGACCTGGCTGGAGTCACTCAGCACTCCCTGGATTCGAACTCATGACTCCAGGGGTGGTAGTCAGCTTCAATACTCACTGTGCTACCCATGTCCCATCTGGGGTGGGCTCTTTTGACAGAACAACCAACATTCTAGATTCCAGTCAGAATGCCTAAGTAACCGAAAAACAACATCCTGGCAACCAGCCACATCACCCTACCATGCAGGCAACTTTTGTATGGGCAAACACCACCATTTTCTTTAGAGAATGTTAAAATCTAGATATTTATTCAAATTAATAATAATAATATTAATATTAATAATATTAAACATGATTCTTCATTATCGGTGTGCCAGATGTATTATAAGGCATTATAAATGCATTATTAAGCATTAACAAAATCTTTTATAGATACAGGTAAAAGTAAAGTATAGTATTAGGATACTTTTTAGAGTGTATATTTGTGTGTTTTCTAGGTGTTTGAGTTCCTCATCTGTCTACACTCAGTGGAGGCTGAACAGGAAGAGGAAGTGTATCCCTACATCCGAACGCTCCTCCACTTCGACACTCGAGAGTTCCTCAACGTCCTGGCACTGGTGTGCATAAGCTTGGCCATAAATCAACACTTCTTTCTCAATAAATCATAGTTTTACTGATGTTATATGTTCTTGTCTTTAGGCCATCAGATTGTAGAGCTTGACTATCACTTTTATTTTATATCCTATAATCAGATCTGAATTTTAAAATCTCTTCACTCTTTAGACATTTGAAGACTTCAAGAATGACAAACAGGCTCTGGAGTATCAGCAAAGGATTGTGGACATTTTACTGAAGGTGACAGAAGCATTTTTCTTTCTCCCTCATGCCTCAAAATTTCACACAGTCTCGTTCTCGCTCTCTCACTCACACACACATGCTCACCCAGCATTTACCCCATCTATGTAAAAAGTATTTGGCTCTGGAAATATTCTTCTCTTTGTCATTGAAATGTAAATCATGTGAATGGGATCATTTTATCAGCTGGAGTGCCTGCTGCCTTCCTCCCTCTCCTCATCACAACTCATCAAAGAGTCATTTTCAGCTACTGAAATCAGTATCTACACAATTTCTCTCCTTCACCCTCTGTCTTTCACTTTATTTCTTTCTCACTCTCTATTTCCAATCATAATCAATTTTTTCTTTAATAAAACACAGAGAGTGCAACCTTGTAACATGATAGCCTTAAAGGAATATTCAGAATTCAATACAAGTTGAGCTCAATTAACAGCATTTGTGGCATAATATTGATTACCATAAGAAAATCATTTTGACTTGTGGCTATGCTTCTTTGGGGAAAAAAAAGCAAATAACAAGGTTACACACTTCCAATAGAAGTGATTGGGCGTTTAATCACAGAAATGTGAAGCTTATAATGTTATTAAAGTACTTACATTAATTATGTTAACTCATGTATTATTTGATCTGTACAGTAGTTTAAATTTTTACAGTCATTTTAGGGTTTGTTGACATTACATTGTCATGGCAACAAAGTTGTAAAATTGGTTATAACTTTACATAGGAAAGGTTAGCAAGCGATTTTATCACACTTTTTTTTAACATTTACGGATTTAAAAAAGTCTTGCAGGAATCCTGAAGGATTATTGTTCTCTTTGTAGGGATCTCACCTAACAAAAGTCCTGCAGGATAGCTCAATGACCTACAGGAGTATAGTATTTCTGCAGGATAAATCATATACCTGTAGGAGTCTTGTAGGTTTGTGGACTAACCTGTCCTGTAGGATTATCTAGCATCCTACAGGAATTTAGGAGTCACACATCTGCAAGACTACATTTACACACACACACACACACACACACACACTGTGCAAGTACTGTAAATGTTTTATAATTAGCATATTTTTATTATTTGTATTAATGGAATGTTTTTTTACTTAAGTTGCTTGATATCACATATAAATGTCAATGTCGTGCAATGTCGTTCATGAGAATTATTATTCACCATCAGACGTGCAGAAGGAATTTGTTTCCACCATTCACAGCACATGCCATAGGCACGCGATCGCACATTTACAGCTCCTGAGAGGTGCGTGTGACTCCGGGTTCACACATCCTCCGTAAGTGAGGCGTGAGCGGCACTTTTTTGTTTCGGTGGCCATATTAACAGGTGACACCATTTACACTGCAAGCGTGAGTCGTGAGGTGAAGCATCCCAGAAGTGTCCAGATGCGGCAGTGAGTGAATAGTTTCGGCATTGAGCCTATTTTTGCCGCGCGGCTCACACTAAGCTTCTGCAGCTCTGGGTGCAGTACAACACTAGAATAATCAGGAGATTATTGAAAAGACACAATAGCAAATCAAATTTATTCAAACCAAACAATTTATATGTCTGCATGCAAGTAAACTCAATATAATAAATTAAGAATCAATAAACTACCAGACCTTTTGCCATTTTGTGTATATTGGTGTAAAGTTTATACACAACATTAATCAATCACAACCAAGTGTGCTGATAAAGATGAAGTGCACTTGAGTCCCCGCTGTTTTTCTTGAAGCAGCAATAACCTCAGCTTATTACAACCCTCTAAAGAAAAAAATTGGCATAGTTAATTTTATTTCCAGAGCAGAGGCACTGTTGTTTCTTGCAGAAGAGACGTGGCCAATGTGAACATCCAATACGACCACCCCGTTCACGGCCCGCTCATGTGCCGCTAACGCCTCGCTCATGCAGGATTTGTGAACCCGGCATGACGTATCTGCGTGAGATGTTAAAGAGGTGAGTTCAGATGATTTCTTCACTATTTAAAATACTAAAATGTGTTAAAACTGTTGAATAATGTAGTTGTGAACATGAATTACAATAAACTGACAGAAAGTTTCATTACTGGAGAAACTGAATGATGAGCACAAGCTGCAATTAAGGTTTGACATGCTATATATTTATAAATATGTATTATATATATATATATATATATATATATATATATATATATATATATATATATATATATATATATATATTTATTTATTGGAATAAAAAAAGGAAATTTAGATTTTACCACACAAAGTAAATTTTACCTGAATATTTTTTTTTACAGTGAGCATGTAGACTAAATATATTACATATTGCTCTTAGGCAAAAGAGGGACATTGCAACTTGTGCATAAATGTAAGGTCAGACAAATTCATCACCACACTAAAAACATTTGTATATCACAATGATATGCTTTATCTGGTCAAGGCTTTAACTTAACTGCAGTGTTTCTGCAGTGTTTGTGAAAAGTTCTGTCCAGTATTGTTCTTGAGCAATTTTTTTTTTTTTTAAACTGTTAATAAATAATGAATCATTTACATTTTCTCTGTTTTTTATTTTTAATTGATTTTATTATTTTGAGATAGTGCCCAGCAGTCTTCTTCCTGGAATTTTTAAATTCTACAGGAGCCCCAGAACATCCCTTTAGTAGTCCCACCACATGACAACACATGTGATAATCCAGTTGGATTCATGTTACATTCTTGTTTGAGTTGTACAGAGCTGTACATTTCCTATAGGAGCCCAGCAGGAGTCCAGTTGTATTCCTGCAGGGATCCTGTATAACACTTTTGCTATACTGTAGGTGTACTGTAGGAGTCCTGAGGGACCCTTTATAACACTTTTGCTATAGGTGTCCTGTAGGAGTCCTGCAGGAGTCCAGTAGAAGTCCTGCGGGATTCTTGTAGGAGTCCTACAAGAAAATTATCACAAAAATCCTGTGGAATCCTGCAGGACTCCTGCAGCCATGCAGGCGTAGGTCCTGCAGAATTTCCCCTTCAGGACTTCTGCAGGACTTTTTTGTAAGGGCTAATTCACATCCATTGTATGTTCCTCACTGTAACTCAGATTTTTGCTTTTTTTAAGGAGAGGCAAGTCAAAAATAATTTTTATGGTAATCAGTATTATGTCACAAATGGTGTTGATTGAGCTTAACTTGTATTGAACCCAAAATATTCCTTTAATACAAAAAACATTTCTGCAAAATTCCATTTGGAAAAGTGGTGCAGAAATTACACACTTCACCTTGAATGACCACATTGAAGTTGTTGTGTTTTTTAGTCCATGGGCCCAATTTTAAGAGCACTACGCTATGCCATAAACCATACACGCAAAGTAAGTGGGCATGGACATGAAGTTATGGTATTTTCATGCAAACGTGCACTATGTCTAGGCGCAAGTGTGTTTGGAAATAAAGTGCAATTTAATTCTGTGGTTCTTCTCCGGTTATTGAGTCCTTTTATATATATATATATATAATTTCCAGTCAAGCACCAGCGATATAAACAAAGGCAGCACACTCATACGAAGTGTGAGTTTTTGTAGTGTAAATGGACTTTATGCTATGAATCAAAAGGATAGAAAAATGGTCTTACGATCTTTAGTGCATTAACTGCGTCCTTCTTGAATGATAGACATATTTCTATGACAGTGACATACTCCTTCTATACGCATAGAAAATGTGATTCCCGACAGAATTTGGATTTACGCTTAAATTATAGAGAATGTAAGTTGAATGAATGTACGTATTTGTAAACATTCTCATCTACTGACACTACTAAAATAGCAAATTGCACTTTGCCCCAATTCATTAACATACAATACACCCACAGTTTGCGTGCATATACCCACAGATAGCTTAAACCCTCCCACCCACGCTCACATGCGCTTTGCACTGGAACAGTATTGCGATTAGAATTAGTACTCTCACGTATATCGAATAAGAAGTAGCGTTGTGCTTGGCACGCTAATGAAAATAGAGCCCCATATCTATTAGCTTTGAAGCCATCTGTATGCTAGTGTACTCCTTGAAGTTGACAAAATGCATAGTTTTCCTCTTCCTCATAATTTTTTTGTTTTTGTCAGTTAAAATGTTCTCTGGAATGAGAATGTCCCTCACTCTAATATCTACTGCTTTAAATTGTCTGTATGTGTGTGTTTTCCTGGACTGTTCAGGTCATGGTGGACAATTCTGACTTCACACCGTCTCAGGTCGGCTGTCTTTTCACCTTCCTAGCACGCCAGCTTGCCAAACCTGATAACACCCTCTTTGTTAACCGGAAGCTGTTTGACCAGGTAACGTGTCTCTCTACTTTTCCTCAGTCCATTTGCAGTCTGCTGGTGTTTTTTCAAACTGAGCTATAATGGTAACGGCAAGATAGATTTTAAAGAAGGTGTTAGTTTGGTGAAGACAATTAGCAGATTCTGTAAAAATAGTAGCTCTCTCACATTAGAAGCGTTATGCTTATTTCTCTACATGATAAATAGTTCAGGATTTTGCACTCTTCTTTGGGGCCTGTTCTACTTCAGACTGCATCAATCAGGAAAGCTTTCCTGCTATCATCAGGAAAGCTGACATTTATAATTTTTTTTATTTAATTTACTTGAATTATTCTTACTTTCATGCTCTAAGAGATGTTTTTATATTTTCTTTATATTCTTTTTCAGGTTCTGGAGTTCCTGTGTAGTCCAGATGATGACTCTAGACATACAGAAAGACAGCAGGTAGAAACATACAATTTAAAATTCTGTTTAATTTGACTCAAGTGTAGTAAATCATTGTTTGTCAGGTCATTTGATCATACAGTAATGTAATTCCATGATATTGGTCATGTCAGGTACTTCTGGAGCTGCTGCAGGTTGGGGGTGTGGTCCAGTTTGATGAGGGGCGTCTCCTCGACCTTGCAGAGAAGGCGGAGTTGTAAGACATTTTTCAGTCAGAAAGCAGACTAGTTTTGCTTCATCTACCTAACACATACATCTTAAACTCTGAAGATGGCCATTTACAACATAGATAGCAGTACCATGTAGACTGAAGTCTTTCATTTAACATCATAATCAAAACAAAATTAACAAGAACAACAGACTTATGCACCATAAACTGGCCCTTCTTAGATCCTTAAAAATCATAATTTATAAGGTTCCAACATATGGTTTTAGAAGAATGATATTGTTTAATCCTCTAGAAATGTGATGAATAAATGTGATTTTCTCACATTTTATTTTTTTAAGATTCAATGAAAGACTCACTACAATGCAATTTATGAGGTTACTGTTTTTAAATTACAGTTCTAAGTAGGGCTGAACAAATAATCAAAATAAAATTGAAATTGTTTATCAACCCACGATGGCTGCGATTTTATCCAATAAATATTACGAATGCCCTGCCCACTGTGCTTCGCTTATGTGTCCCGCTCTTTTGTCTGTAGTGACAAACAGCGGAAACTTCTGTTCCTTTTTTCCTCCGGCAAAATAAAAGCTTCCGCCAAAAATTGCTTGAGGGTTTAACCGAAATGCATAGCAATGCCACCAGCAAGTTAAGAAATTATTAAAGGATTAAATTACTATTGAGTATTATTATTATTATTATGTAATAAAATAATATAAAATAACATTTGACTGGGTTTCAAGAAGTGTGAGCTGACCCTTTCAAAAATTGGACTTAAAACGACATAAAATTTACACAGTGTATAGATGCAATTTGATAGTATTTTCCCCTCTGTTTTTTACTGTTTATATATTTAGTTTGGTTATTTTTAAGAGTACTCAAGTGTGAATACCATTTCTAGAACAGTATTTCCGGTCGAAAATAGAGCATGGGCAAAACTTGGTTTAATTTCAGTTAAAAGGACTTATGTTTACCATATCACAGTTTAAATAAGAATCGCGATATTTTTCAGAATAATCGCAATTCGATTTTTTTGTCCAAATCATTCATTCCTAGGTTACAGTACAGTGTAACCTTGAAATAATGTGTGAATTAAGATATATTATTGAAATTCTTTGGTTTTAATATGTCATGGTATTTTTTTTTGTACTGCCTTTGATTTGTGCTGATTGAAATTTTTTAAAATCTGTAAAAAAAAAAAAAAAAAAAAAACTTTTTCATAAAAATATGAAATATTGTAACCCAGAAATCACTTTATTCTCTGTGTAAAGCTGCAACTCTGTCACACAGATGTGGTCAGTGTGTGAACTCATTACGAAGCACAAGATTCAACCGCATATGACAGTTACCAGAAAAAAAAAAAAACTGATTATGTGATCCACGCTAAGATAGACCTCAAAAGTTACGCTAAAACCAATGATTGAGCTAATGACTGCAATTGAATGCACAGTTTCGATTCCTTCAAGGTGAAGACATTGAAGATCTAATTGTTATACTGAAACTGAGAGCCTTTTGTTGTTATTACTCCTATTTAGTCAGTGTTCTATCTTTTTCTCACTCTTTCAGTTATCAAATCTGCGAATTTATGTATGAAAAAAAGCACCTTTTTGACAAAATCGTCGACTGCTACCTCAAAGACCCTTTGAGAAAGGTACTTCTCAATCCCTCCATTTTCAATCTTTCTTTCCTGACACTCCTTATTCACATGATAAATCGTTATCACATTCTCCAGGAGGAGCTCTTCAACTACATCCATAACATCCTGTCCATGCCGGGCTACAGCCCAGAGGAGAAACAGTGTGTGTGGGTCAAAGCCCTTCAACACGTCAAGGTGAGTGAAACAAGGCTTCAAATTATTCTTTCCCCAGAGCACTCTCCAGGTAGAAAGACCTCAAGATTCAGAAAGCTCATTTCAGGCCCTAATATCATCTTGTTCAATCAGTGGTCTTTGTCCAAATGACTTCCTCAGATTGTTAAAAGCTCATGGGCAAATTCACTTAACAATTGCAGCATATTTGTGCATGGTACTGAGAGTAAACAAACTGGGTCTTGTTTACTAACCACCCACAATCCAATCCAATGTACTGAAATAGTGCTAAGTCATTGTCATTCTTTTCAGCTCAAACACGCTTCCGTTCTATGTACATTAAGATTATAGAATTATAGATTATATGAATTATAGATTCACTGTATTCACTCTGTGCCTAGCATTTTTCTGGTGTAATTAAAGAAATATTTCATCCTAAAATTTTATAATTTACGCACCCTCATGTCATAACCAAACACTTTCTTTGTTCTGTGGAACACCAAAGTGGAACATTTTAAGAATGGCATAATTGCTGATTTCTATACAATAGCAGTTTATAGTGCCTCTTTTTAAGGCTAAAAAAAGCATCCAAAAGTGTCAAGTAGTCCATGCGACTGGCATCACATTCCAAGTCTTCTGAAGGCATACGATCACTTTGTATGAAGAACAGACCGAAATTGAAGTTGTTTTTCTCTCTTAAATCAAATCAAATCATTGTCAATTCATGGAAAAAGTGGCCAAATAAAAAAAAAAATGTCACAAACATCAAACCCTATTGGTTCTTGTGCCATGACATCATGACGTTTGGTCATGAGACACGCAATAACAAATGAGGGTACATATTGACAAGCTGCCACATTGAATTTGTGCCATATTGGATTTGTGACATTATTTAAAATATAAAATGTTGTGGTCTGCAGAAGAAAGTCATATGGGTTTGGAACACTGGAGGGTGAAAAAATAATTGCAGAATTTCCATATTTGGGTTAAATTAATCGCATACTAGGAATTATATTAAAGGAATAACATTGCGTATTAACATATCACCGCCAGAGGATGTCAGAAAGATGTTTGTGTACATTTCTATTGATCATGGCAGCAATTATCATCAAATGATAATCAAATGAAGCAGAAGAGCATTATAACCAGGCATTTCTCCTGAAGCATGGTGTAGTCAAGTGCACTTTTGACCTTCCAAAGAGCTGAATCAGGTGCCTGGATCGTAGTGGAAGAGTAGTTTTATACTAGTCCCTAGTACAACCTAGCACTCAGAACCAACCTGTGTTCAACACAAACATTTTGGTGTGGGCTGTTTACAGATTTGCATAATTCCTTTAGTGAATCAGGTGCTTAAGCAACACAGACTGCATGTGGCAATAAACAATGCTATCTGTGGGCGCAGTTAATTCTTACTGCTAGAGTGAAACCTGATTGACTGGTTGTTTTTTATCATGGTTGCTCTGTTGCAGGATCTTGTCAGCATCAACTCATCTAAGGCAGCAGAGTTGGTAGTGGTGCACTTTGCAGACGAGGTGCAGTCTATCATCACAACTCTGCAGGTATGTCTACAGTATTTATTTTGACTCTTATGTCCATTTTTAAAAGCTCCACTATTCCTGTCATGTTTATGCTGTTGATACCTGTTTTTTATGTCTTTTATTTTGTAAAGTTAAGTTCCTGTTTTCCATGTCTCTTATTTTGAAAAGTTCATGTCATGTCTCGTTTCCTTGTCATGTGTATTTCCTGTTTCCCACCATGCTTATGTGTCTTGTTTTCATTGGTTCATTGTTTAATTACCTTGTTATCAGTTCTAGTTTGTCATTGGTTTTAGTTTATTGTCTTGTTATCTTGTTTAGAGTTTTGGTTTTCCATTGGCTATGTTTCCCCCATGTCCTTGTATTTAAGCCCTCTTGTTTGCCATTGTCTCTTGTCGTGTAGTGATGTATGTGAGTGTAGTCCATGTTTAGTCAAGCTATGGTTAAGTTAAGTGTATGTCAAGTTCATGTTTAATGTTTGTTCAAGTTTATAGTTAAGGGTTTTGGTATTTACGTTTATATAATAAAACTGCACTTGGGTTCTTCACATCGTCTTTGCCTTTGCCAGCGGCTACATACGTTACAATTCCATTGGAGCGATGGCCTAGCAGTTAGCACACACATTTCAGACATGTTGTGTAGTAATGCTCAAGCAGGAGATGAATATTTGAATCCAGCTTCCATTTTTCCCCAAATCCATTCCCCTCTGTCAAAATTGTTATATTCAGTTGCATTCCCTCAGATCAATTACCGCAATAGCAGACAAGAGAGACGGAGAGACATAATAGCAAGGACTCTCTCACGTACACACTTCTGCACACACACTTTATCTAATGACAGTCTAGATTGTAAAAGATGCCTCACTAAAAGACCCTGTCAGCACTGTATTACATGCGTTTTGTTCCTCTTTTGTGTGTATATGTGTGTGCATTGTCTCTCTGCTCCTATTCACTCATTTTAAGATAGTGTCAGTGAATGTCTGGGAGAGGGGAGGGCCCCCTCCCCGAGGCAGGCATGTGTGTATGCCTATCAGTAAATAGATTAGTTTCTATCTGCAGTGCTGTGTGTAATTTGGTTTGCGTTATCTCTCACGCGCTGTCAGAAAGGTGCTAATTGAAAAGCGTGTGCTAAAACATGCAGCGATGAAAAGAAGATAGAGGGAATGAGGGAAAATAAATGTGTGTCAGGTTTTTTTTTTAACAGACAGAGTAGTGAGAATTAGTGCTGCTTTCATGTTTTTGGTTCATTAAAGCATGTAGCATATGGATGATTATAATGACAGGAAGAATAATGATCATACTGATGAAGATATTAAGTGACTTAAACCAGGTCCTAACCGTGCTCAGTGTTTAGTTGTTTTTTTGCCACTGGAGATGTCTTCATGCTAATTGTTTTGATTCTTCCAAATCTCAAACTTTTTAAATATTTCAATGTGATGAGGAGGGCAAGGCCAGGCCCTGAGTGCACACGGCTGGACCCAATCGGGCTAATCATCCGAGGAGAGGGATAAAGCCGAGCCTGGTGCGGCAGTTCGGAAGAGAGAGACTCACACACGGCAGCTGCATATGGCTCTCTCTCTCTCTCCCAAACTGCTTTATCCCTCTCCTCAGCTGATTAGCTGAGGAGAGGGATAAAGGTCGGCCCAGCCCCGGCCTCCTCATCATCACATTCAGTTAAACTAGCCTACAACAATGCCGCTCAGTTGCACAGTATTGGTTAAGTTAAGTTGCATTTTATGCGATTTCTCTCATCATTTGCTCAACCTCATGCTATCCCAGATGTGTGACTTTCTTTCTACTGCTGATCAAAAATTAAGATTTTTAGAGAATATCTCCCTTCAGTGCATTGTGAATTGTGGCCAGAAATATAAAGGTTCAAAAAGCAGATAAAATCAGCATAAAAGCAATCCATAAGACTACAGGGTTGAATTAATATCTTTAAAAGCGGTATGGCACGTGTGGTATATGTCCTTTTCAGAAAGTTGCATGTGGCGCCTGTTTAGTTTCACTTTCTGATTGTGAAAGTGGTGATTTACTGAAAAAAGGACTTAAATATATGTTTCTCACCCACACCTATCATATGCTTGTGAAGATATGGATTTAACCACTGGAGTTTTATGGATTAGTTTTATGCTGCTTTTATCTGCTTTTTGGAACTTCATATTTCTGGCCACCATTCACTTGCATTGTATCACTACAGAGCTGAGATATTCTTCTAAGAGACATACTTCTGCCAAAGAAAAAATAAATAATTCACATCTGGGATAGCATGAGGGTGAGTAAATGATGAAATAATTTTAATTTTTAGTTCCTTAAGTTCCTTTAATGTTAATCCCTTTTATTATTGATTTCCCAACATCACTTTTCTTTTCTTAATATGTTAAAAATCCTAAAACTTCCTGTTTATTTGCAGGTTTAAATTAGATTTTTCAATCCCAGATTTTCAAAGTGGTCTTTTTCAGTTTTGCTCTTTGTATAGTAATTAACCGTCTTGTATGGTTTGGAAGCCCTTTCACAAGAATGACATTAATACCAAGGTACAAAGGTTGTAATTCCACATGACGCAATCTGTTTGAAAGTAAAGTAAATCATATTTTGATGTTGAACTGTCTGTGTCTGCAGGATGACTATTTGGTATTCCAGTTTCTGAAGTGCCTCCTGGACCACAGGTAATCATACAGTACATTCTCTTTTTCTTAGGCAGAGTTGTTTTATTTTATGTATGTGATATCTATACTGTGCAGTGGCATGCACTATTTACACCTTGCATTAACATGCATTTTTGGAAATTGGTTTGGTATCGGATAGCATTTGACAACATTAAATGACAGGTGTAAATGCACCCAAGATGCATTGTGATCGAATCTTTATCGAAATCTGCATGAAAATTCCAGGAGATCAGCAGTTACAGAAACACACAACCCAGCCCATCTGGCACCAACAATCTTGCCACGGTCAAAATCACTGAGATCACATTTTTTCCCCTTTCTGATAATCGATGTGAACATTAACTGAAGCTCCTGATCCATATCTGCTATATGGTAAGGTTAGAA
Source organism: Moxostoma hubbsi (assembly GCA_032164185.1). Taxonomy (NCBI): domain Eukaryota; kingdom Metazoa; phylum Chordata; class Actinopteri; order Cypriniformes; family Catostomidae; genus Moxostoma; species Moxostoma hubbsi. Next base: position 24,772,328 of record JAVLUX010000006.1, on the reverse strand, counting down.
TTTGAGTATATTTGGGAAAACAGTGCATCAATATTTTTACGCTCTTTTTTAATTTAGTTTTTTACCTTGCTGTGCTATATCAACAAGTAGTAACGCTGTCGTAGTGAGTGATGTATGTAGTCATAAAATCTGAGTGCTTTTTCTCAAAATCAGATCACATGTGGTCATAGGAGATGCATTTGAGATGCAAGTAAATACCGGGTATTTCAACAGTAATGTGTCTTGGGTGACCACTTGTGACCAGATCAACCAAGACTGATGTTAATGTCAGGGGTAAACAGCATCCTTTTGATCCTCTTTGAGGTCATACAAAGTGCATTTAGGTGTAAGTGTGTTGTACTTGTACTCATGAACCACTTAATGTAAAAACTTCAATAGATTGACTGTTTGCACCCAGGTGTTAATAGCCCCATCCACACAGTGCTGGTATTTGCACCTCAGTGGTCTAGTTGAACCATAGAAATTTACAACGAAGTATGTTGTTTTGTGTCACTGTAGTGGTGTGGAGAGTAATGACGGTATGAAAACACTGTTGTGCGCGAGTAACCTGGGGTTACTTAAATGTTGACATAAATCTTAACATAAATGTTGATTTCCTTCCAGTGACAATGGTCGGTGGGCTCAAAGATGTGTTTGACAGTTGCAACCATCCAGAATGCCCAAGCAACCACATTTCAACTCACTAAAAGCAACTCAAACAACATCCTAGTAACCACCCACAACATCTTAGCTTTGTGGTGGCAAGTTTTGTGTGGCAAGTACCACTTACATTTTCTGCAGAAAATTTAAAAACCTAGATTTGTAATTTTACACATAGACCTTGACCCCAATCTAAAGCAGCTTTAGTTTCAGACACACACTCACACACATCAGTGCTTACTCGTTCCTCCGGCATGTCACAGCCTCAGAGCTATTATGCTGTTTTTGCTGCAGCTGACCTACAGTGACACCTTCAGAGTACATGTGGCACCTCCGGGGCAAAAATTGTTTGTAGAAGAACATCTGTATTTACTGCATCCTCCCCATGTGGCTGCTGTCTGCTCTCAGGCCAGACCTCAGTGTCCCAACACAGTGGCTGTTTTCAATGTGCGTTCTTTTGTGTTCTTACATTTTGTGAACTTGTTCTACGTCATCATCCACTGCCTAAATCCCCAAGAACACAAGTACAGAGAAAGCAGGAAATGGCCTGGATGTGTCCTTGCAATCGAGGATGCATCAGATGGTTACTTGAAGGGCAAGAACTCGGTACCACAGGGGCAGTCGAAGGACATTTATTGTTTTGTTTGTTTTTTCCCACTGTAAGCTCACGAAAGTCTGACGGCTTGTGAGAGTCGTTACAATCCATTAACATTTGTTGGTTTTTTTTTGGCATAATTTTAATAGTTATAAACATGGAGAAATCAAGTGTTTACAGACTTTATTCTTTTAATGTGTCACTAGTCCTGCAAAACCTCACTTGTGTGATGATATTAATGATGTCACTGATGTGATAATGCCAGTAGTTCTCTCACTGGATTCAAATGTGATGTGATGGTTATTTGCACAGCAGGAAGATCACAGCACATCTCAAAGCTCAAAATAGATGCATTGTATGTTTTCCTGTCCTTCCGAATTCGTTCTTCCAAGGTAAGGCAAGACTGGTCTTCATAAGAACACAAGTCAGTTCTCTGTGTTTTTAGAATTGAGAAACACCAAGTCTGCGTGCTTCTCCTCACGTTATGCCTGTCCTGAGAAACCTCCCATCTCCATTTGTCACACATCCTTTTCATAGACAACAGAGAGGAGTTAATTTAGGGTTGTTTGTATAAATAAAGACCTCCATCCTAGTCCTCTTATGGTGTAATCAGTCAGGTGTGATTTGGACCGACTACACTATAAAACATTTCTAATCTGTGACAACACCTTCTGGAAGCCTTATATGGAACACTTACTCCATGCTAATGATATCTAGAGCCCCCTCATACAATAATTTGTTATTGGCACTTCTTATTTTTAAGGATAACTGATATGATGGCCAGTGTAGAGCACAACATTCTGGTTCCGGAAGTGAAAATGCGTTTTTTTCCATAGGGGAATTTATTTTTAATGATAACTTAATAACCTTGAACAAACAGACCCAGCTTGAGCACCATGAGGTTGTTAATCAATTGTATATGCTTCTGTTGAAATCAGCCATACCAATCCGAGAATCATGGCAAAAAAGCACAGCAAAAGAGCTGAGCAGCGACCACCCACTTCCATGACGCACTATGAATGACGTAATCAAATTTGCCTCTTTATGCTCTCAGACATCTTATATTTTTATGTTTACCTTTATATTTTTCAGTAAACTTACAGTAAACCATACTGTTTATATACTGTACTTCTGATTAACAATTAAATCAAAGTTTTATATTTTTCCATAATTTTTATTTTGATTAAAGAATTTGCAATGTGTCATTGGATTTTCATGGGGTAATTAATGTCCTCATGAATAACGTTTAGTACTTTTGTCTAGTACTTTGTTTTAAATTATTTTTTGCTTCAAATTTTATGATTCACCTTGGAGCTGGTTGGTTTGGCTCATGGAATTACTTTGTGGAGAATGAATGGGGAAAATACATTGGGCAGGCAATGTTTTGCTTGTTTATCAATCTATACTGTTTTGTCTGTTTTCAATCAGGAATTTTTACAACTTTACTAGTTTTAGTACTAGGAATGGACGTGGCAATGATCAATCATGAAAACGATGATCAATGGTGATCAAGCATGATGTGACTTCTCTATTAATTTGAAATTCAGTGACAATTACCTGACAACTAAACACAAATGTGTCAAAAAAGGAGCTTCTTTTTAATTTTGAGATTGAATACGTTGTGATTTTGAGGGGTACATTGACAGACACATCTCGTGTCAACCAATCTGATTTACAGTGCTGCAATGCTGTCATTGCTACCGGTTAATTCCACAGCTGTCCGGTGAAGCCCAACTCACGGAGCAGCAGTTACCAGTGGAGAACATCCTGGTGTATGGCGACTTGAGAAAAGCCATCCTGCAATGGGTCGGCTGGACACCCGAGCAGCATGCCAGTGCTTCTGCTCCATGACCATTGGAGAGTACAGCCACCCCTTCGCCCTTCAGCCCCGGGTTGCCTGCCAGAGGTGGTTGCTTGCTGAACAACGTGATGCCGGAGCTGTCATCGATCTGGTGGTACTGGAACAGTTTATTGCTCGACTTCCGAGAGGGATGGCAGAGTGGGTCCATTGCCATCGCCCGGAGTAGCTCCAAATGGCCATCCAGCTGTCAGAGGACCACATGGCACTGTATTCGGGAGTTGGAGAGCTCTGAGATCCATCTCTCTCTCTCTCTCTCTCTCTCTTTCTCATTCTCTTGACTCCCCTCCTCCCTTTGCTTTCCATCCTGTTCCTCATCCCGGAAAGGGGGAGGAGCCCCTCCCACCCTGGCTCATCGGCTCTGGGGATTGCACTACCTACCAGTTTTCCCTGCCCCTCTCCACTCTCATTCCCAGGGCAGTGGACCAGCTGTCATGGGTGTGGAGCCAGGGCCGGTCTGTTGTAGTTGTGTGGAGCCCAGGCATTTCCGGGACCAATACCCGGTGATGGAGATGGGGACATTGGTTCGGGTCCCTGACATGCCGCAGGCAGCCCCAGATCAAACTGGGATGTACTGAATACCTGTGAGTTTCAAGGGGGTACATGCCAGGCCTTGGTTGATTTGGGTTGCAGCCAAATCTCCATCCATCAATGCCTGGATCAAGATGAGTCTTTGGGTGCTAGTCACAAGGTGAAGGTAAGGTGTGTGTGCATGTGGATATCCACTATTATCCTGTAGTCACCTTGACTTCAATTTCTGAGATAAAAGCATAGTTTCGAGTCTGTAGTTAGTTCGCACCTCACCCATCTGCTAATTTTGGGCTTGAATTGGCAAGCGTTTTCCACGTTAATAAAGTAAATTTGTTCGGATTGGTCCTGTAACAGCTTTTCAGTGTTTGATTTGTGAGGCGCTGGTTGGGGAAGTGGAGTCGGGGCCATCAATGTCAGTTCCACGTCAGAATGACTTCAGGGAGAGGGAAGTCTCAGCTTCCCCAGTCCTTAGAAGTTTTCCTGTAAGGTATTTCCCTTTGAAGCAGACGTGAGACGAGACTCTTAGGCATGCCTTGGACCAAGTGTGAGTGATTGATGTTCACCGTCTTTAGCCAGACATTGCACTCGCCTATCCGTACTTTTCTATTATAAATTACCAGTTGTATCGAGTTACATAGGATGCTCAGACAAAGGAAGGTACAAAGAGAATTCTCAGGCATGTTCTCACACCTTGCTGGTCGTACGAACCTCCTAAAACACCATATCAAAACGACCCCAGGGGTAGTGGTACGCAGTCGTCCCTACCGATTTCCAGAGCACAAAAAAAAAATGGTTTGAGAAGGCCATGCTCGATATGGAGGTAATTGAAGAATCCCAAAGTGACTGGGCCAGGCCGGTGGTGCTGCCGAAGAGAGGCAGCTCGATCCGGTTCTGTGTGGATTACAGAAATGTCAATGCGGTTTCTATATTAGATGCGTATCTAATGTCTCGTATTGGCGAACTGCTCAATCGGTTGGGTGTGTCTCACTTTTATTCGACATTGGATTTAACACACCAATGTCCCGTGAGGAAATGGCCTTCTCCACTCCGTTTGGCTTACATCAATTCATGATACTTCTGTTCAGTTTGTTCGGGGCCCCAGACCGAGTTGTCCTCAGACCACACTCTGCATTTGCCGCTGCTTATCTGGATGACAGTCATCAGCAGGTGCACCCCCCAAATAGATAAGACCGCAGCGGTTGCGGCCTGGCTGAGACCCAAGACCAAAATGTAGGTGAGACAGTTCCTGGGGCTGGCTGGCTATTATAGGAGGTTTTTGCCTAATTATTCGGACATGACTAGTCCATTGACCAATCTCACTAAAAAGGGATCCACCAACCCGGTCCATTGGTCGGAACCGTGCCAACAGCTTTTATGCAGGTGAAAGCTGGTCTTGGGCCATGGGCCATTTTTACATGCTCCTGATTTTTCTCTCCCTTTTGTTGTACAGACTGATGCGTTGGACAGGGTGGTGGGAACTGTGTTGCCCCAGGTGGTGGAGGCGGAGGAGCGCTCAGTGCTGTACATCAGCCGAAAGCTTTTGGCGAGAGAGGACAGATACAGCACCGTTGTGAAGGAGTGTCTGGCCATCAACTGGGTGGTACTCACCCTTATGTACTACCTCCTGGGATGGGCTTTCACACTCTGTTCGGACCACGCCTCACTCCAGTGGCTCCATTGCATGAAGGATACCAATGCGCGGATCACCCATTGGTATCTGGCTCTTCAGCCTTTTAAGGTCGAGGTGGCGCAGATGGTTGTTGTGGACTTTCTCTCCAGAAATGGGGTGGGGAGGGAGTACTGGGCAGGCCAGATGGCTTCATGGCCTGAGTCGGGCGATGGGGGCATGTGGTGGTGGGGAATGGTTGAGCGACGACTTGTGAATGGAGCGCGAGATCAGGAGATGAGAATGGTAAGGAACATCACCTGGCAATGATTGTCTCTAACAGCTGTTTGTCATTGCAGTGAGAGTGGAGATGGCTTTAAGAGTAAGCCGGACACCAGTGAGGGGAGAGAGAGTTACGAGACACAAGCCGAAGAGACTGTATTGATTTGTGTCTGCTGAATTGTTTGAATTTTGAGTTTAAAAATAAACACACCGTTTGATTTGGATTCGCCGTCTCCCGCTTCCTCCTTTCCTGTTTTTTTTAATGTTTACCTCACTCAAGCACTTAAGTTATTACAACATCAAAACACCCAAAACTAATTTCAAGCATTTAATAAAAGCCTTCAAGTCAAAAGGGTTTTAAGCTAATAAGAAGCATAAATTCAATGTGTGTCCAAATGTTTGACTGGTAGTGAATTTATATTCTACTAATGTAAGTGCTTTGTCCTAATTACAGAATCCATTCTCTTTATATTCTTTGTGTGTTCGACAGCTTGAAACACATAAAACATCCGTCAATACCTTGTTCTCTACCCTATTCTCTCACATGCCTCTTGCAGCAGGAGCTGATGGAGGCTGATTGGACTTTGATTTAAGAGCACAGCCTTGATTGAGTTCTAAGAAAGCCACTCTACATGATAACTTGATTGTAAGTATGATTAGAAGAGAAATAGAGAGAGAGTAAGAGGGAGAAGCACTAATGACACATGATTTAGGTTTGGAGCTCTATGAAGGGGGGTCTTATTTCATCAGGAGAGATAGACTAGTTGACAGATATGTTTGATCCTTTGACACAGAGATCTGAAAGCCTTTCTTATTTATTTGACAAAAATCACCCAAAAATCTTGTGTGCATTGTTATTCTCCTGTTCTCTCACAGACATCCAGCATTTGGGTTTAGTTCAGATGGGTTTGTACATGATTACAGAGAACAAGAGCAGATGTCACACTCCTGCTCCCTTCTTGTGATTGTCCAATGTAGTCCGATGACAACCGTTTTCTCCTTATCCTTGATGCACAGATTCTGTTATATGCAGGGCATATGATTGTTTGGCTGGGGTAGGGTGCAGATTTTACTTTGTGCCTCTTTCCCTGCCTCTGTTGGAACCATAGATTGCGATTTTCCTCCATTTGTTTATGCCTTTGTGCAGCTGGTGTGCATAGAGAGGATCTCTGTATGTGGGACTCTGTCTTGCCAGGAGTCTGAGAGAATCTTCTGGAGGCATTGCATTTTAAAGGCTTCTTGAGCTTTTGCACATTCAATTTGCCATAACAATTGACAAAAAGCAAGGTCTTCTACTTTAGATGGGTTGATGTCACACCATTTCAGTGTGGTCTTGAGATGATCTTTGAACATTTTCTTTTTCCTCTTGCTAAGCGCTGACCAAAGCGTAGTTGACCATAGAGAATTCTTTGGAGACGAGCATCAGGCAAACATATAACATGTCCAAGCCATCTAAGCTGGTGCCAATATAAAATGCAATGCTCCAGACTGCGACTAAAATGGTCGCCAATGCGATTTTATTAAAACATTTTATTGATTCCATACAACAGCTTAAATAGAATAACAGAAAATGTGGAATCAAATTATATAAAATTATAACCTTTCCCCCCAAGCAATAGGGGCAATTGAACATTCCTGTTCAATACAAAACCAGGGAGGGGCTCTCTCAGGTGAACGTGACCAAAGGGCCAAATGTCTGAGACCGAATGCATAGTAATAAAACAAAATCTTGTGTAGGACTAGCCCATCTTTATCAATTGGCCTATGTAACTTAATGAAATGTAATCTGGGACATTTACCATTCCAAATGAAGGATTTCGCTATGCTATCAAATTGCTTGAAATAAGTGAGGGGGACATCTATAGGGAGAAACTCTAGCAGGTAGTTCAATTTTGGAATATAATTAATTTTAATAATATTAACCTTCCTAGTCATAGATAAATGTAATGAAGCCCATCTACCCACATCATTTGAAAACCTTTTTTAATAAAGGGTCAAAATTAACTCTAAATAAATCACAAAAATTAGCAGGGAGTAAAATACCCAAGTACTTAATGCCCTGTTTGGGCCACTGGAAGGCGCCCGGCTGAAAAGACGTTACCGGGCAGTATGCTGTCAGAGACCAAGCTTTGGATTTAGACCACTTCACTCTGTATCCTGGGAACTTATATAAGGAATTAATAATTCAGTGGAGGCCAGGCATAGATCTAGTAGTGTAAACGAGGCAGATGAGGATTGAGGATCTAAATGCAGCTTTAATGAAAAAAAACAACAAAAACACATGAAACCATGAACAGGGCTTGTAACACGACATGAATACATCTAACAGCTGACAAAGAATGATAGAATAACAGGGTTTAAATACACAAAGTGTAATGATTAAATGAAACACAGGTGAGGAACAATGGGAAACAGCTGGAGGTGATCAGAGCAAGGGATGATGGGATGTGTAGTCCATGGGGAACAGATGACAGGCAAATCACAGGGTAGACAACAGTGAATCGTGACAAGTAGGGTCGGAGACAAATAATAAAATATCAGCTGCATATATCAAAAGCTTATGCACCACACCTTCTATCACCACCCCTGGAAAATCATCCTTTCTTATCATGGCTGCTAATGGTTCCATGCCTGCCGGGTGCCCCATCTAGAATAAAATACTCTGAAATGAATCCAATCGTTTGAACCAGGTGTCTATAAAATAATTTAATTCACCCAATAAAAGTATTCCCGGACCCGTACATTTCCAAAATCTTAAAAAGATATTCCCATTCTACCATATCAAACAACTTTTTGGCATCAAGCGAGATGGCAGCGACCAGAGTCTGATCGTTCGCCACTGACCATAGGACATTAATTAATCTTATCAGAAGAGTTATGGCCCCGAATAAACCCCACCTGATCTATATGTATAAGAGATGTCATAACTTTACTTAATTTCTGACAATATTTTAACATCTAGCTTTATCAGGGAAATTGGACTGTTACTCTTACACTCGCTTGGATCTTAGTCCTTTTTAAGAATCAGATAGGTAAGGCAAGGTCTTAATTACCTTACTAAGCTCCTCCAAGTTTATCTCAGGGTCAAGAAAATATTTTTGCTCAGACGTCAGTTTAGGAATTTCTAATGTTTCCTCAAAGTTTATAATATCCTCTTCAGTAGACAAAGACGTGGAACTATATAGGTCAAGATAAAAGATTTAAATTCTTTAAATGCATTATTAATATCAATGGCCAAGGTAAATATTTCACCACCAGCAGATTTCACTGAGGGAATGGTAGAAAAAGACACTCTCTGTTTTATATATCTAGCCAGAGGTTTCCCTGCCTTATCCCCTGACTCAAAGTATGACTGTCTTGCACTGAATAGCCAAAACTCAACCTTCTGCAAAGAAATAGTATTATATCTGTATTTCAATCGATCAGTTCTCTGAGGCCATTAGACAACATTCGGTGCATCAGCTCTGCCTCAGCACTTTTAATATTCCCCTCCAATTCCACAATTTCTTGTGCTTTGGAATGAATGATGAATGAGGCATACTGTATGATCCGGCCCCTAAGAACCACCTTAATTGCCTCCCAAGCAACACCTTCCGAGGATACTGAGGACCAGTTGGTCTCCATATAGACATTGATTTTAGCATTTAACATTTGTTGGAATTTAGGATTTTGCAAAAGGGATACATTAAAGTGCCAACTATATGATGTCCTTTTCTCCATATGTGGCAACACCTCTAAACATCTAGCATGATCTGAGACTAAAATGTTTCCAATGAGCAATCAACAACTGATGAAATGAGGGACTTATATATTAAAAGAAAATCTATTATAGAATTAATCTTATGGACTGATGAAAAAAAAATATTTTCCCTCCCAGAAGGGTTTAAAAGTCTCCAAATATCTGTAAGACCATGATTTGTACACATCCTGTGAAGCATCAGTGTTGACGGGAATATCAGTGCAAAAGCGACCTTCCATTGATGTAATAGTTTCTTTCATCGCTTGTATCGATCACGTTTCTCTCTTGTCAAATTTGCAAAGTCTGGGAACAAGACAATCCTCTTGTTCTATCAAGAAAACTTTCCTTTACTCCTTGTTTCGAGTAACACAAGATCTTTATCGGATGATCTCAGAAATTTGGCCAGAATTGATTTGGGTCTCCCTCCGCAGGTCACCGAGCAGGAACCCTGTGAGCTCGCTCGATTTACAGCTTATGGACTGCTATGTCGAGCAAATTTGGAAAGAGCCCATCCAGGAATTTCAGCATATCCTGTCCCTCTACTCCCTCAGGAACTCGAACGCTATGGACATTATTCTGCCAGATACAGTTTTCTATGTCTGCCAACTTTTCCCAGACACGCTCCAAATCCACCTTTGTCGCTAGCATATTAGCAGATAATTCCCTCTCCGATGACTCCAGGTAATCAATCCATTATTCGACATCCCCTACACTTGTAACCACATCAGTGAACTTTGCCTCCATGGCAGTGATCGATCTACGTATCACAGCAAGATCCTCCATGTTAGCAACAACCTTCGTCGGCACTGCTGACATGTTCAGCAACTCTTGCCGCAACTAAATATATTTCTTCTTCTTCTATTTCTTCTTCTTCTTTCAATTATTGGCCATCCTTTCCTTAAAGTATTACCACCACCTACCATACATTTACTCTACACTATCTTCTGCCTAGAACCAGTAACCTAGATGCTGTGCTTAGCTCCCATATCTGTGTCTAAGGATCAGATTTCTGATGCTGCTTCATGTTCAGTTACTCCATCATCCACCCAACCCCCTCACTGTCCAGACCTAGGTTTTTCACCATACTATATTCTGTCTTCTAATCCTGTATTTCGTAAAAAAAAAAAAAAAAGTAAATAGTGCTTTGTATACCTGCCCATCCGCTCACCGGCCTCTTCTCAATACATTCCATTAAACATCTACGAGATGTACTATATTTACTACACTCCAACAATACGTGCTCCACACTTTGGCAGATGCTTTTTATCCAAAGCGTCTTACATTGCACTTATTACAGGGACAAGTTACACAATGGTGGTGGCCATGGGGATCGAACCAGCGACCTTCTGATTAACAGTTATGTGCTTTAGCCCACTACACCACCACCACTTTACGAAATCCACACTGTGGCATGATGCCTGAACTAGCCTTTTAATCGTAACCTTGGCTAATACTGTTTGTGCTGATGAATTTATCTCCCTTATTCTTTTAGAGAGTCAATATATTAGCGTCCTTCCAATATTGTGGAATTCTCCCCCAGTTCCAGACCTCTGTGATATAGTGGTGTAATTCTCTTGTGCAGAGGTATCCACCCACTTTTAGGATCTCTGTTGGAATACTGTCAGAACCTGCTGATTTATTGTTTTTTTTAAAGATTTTAATGGTGACACGGATTTCATTGAAAGTTGGTTGTTCATTGAGCTGATGGATAATGGGTCTTCCCTGGAGTCTCTCTATAACTTCTGGGTCAACTTGATTTGATAGATTTAGCTAATGTGCTCCCTCCAGCCCTTCACTACCGAAGACTGATCTTTAATGAGGGATGTGCCATCTGCTGACCTGACAGGTGTCATTGAACAAGTTCTAGGGCCATGAAGGATCTTTATTGCATTATAGAAATTTTGCATGTCTGTCTGCAAATATTTGAATTTCAAGCACATTTGCTGTCCAGAGTTTTATGGTTATCTACCATTTAAAGTCATACCTAACCGGCTTAAAGCTGTTTAAAAGCTGCAGACTGTCAACTTGTGATCGAATCTTCAGAAACGGATCATAATACCAGGTGTAAATGGGATGATGTGCGTTTCTTTGCTTCTACACTAAAATTATTTGTGAAGTAAATATAGCAAGAAAGGTTAAGTGAACTTGAAAATATGAAGTCAATTTTACATTCAAAGATGAAACCAATTATGCTCTTCCTTATAAATATTATTTATGATTGCTTGTTATTTTTACAATGTATCATTATGTATTAATCCTAAAGTAGAAAACTCTATATAAATAAAATATAAAAAATAATTACATTTTACATAGCTTTTCAAAGCTGATGTTCCCAGCATGCACTGGGCTTGAATAATTAATAAGCTTGCTTGGATCACTGTTTGCAAGTTTCTTTGCACGTTTTTTTTTTGGTTAATTTTATTGTTAACTTCTTGTTTTGGGCAGATCCTCAAAAAAAATTGTGTCACTGTCATAGTGATTCGTGCACAAAGTTTTGAGTTCTGCATGCACAGCTCTAGATCTTGTTTTAATCGCCGGTAATGTTGTATCATAGACTGCATAGCATGCATTAAGTTTCCCTGTGGGAGGATTCCATATGTCCTGCGGTACGTATATGATTAAACATATGTTTTTAAAGAAAATAAAAAAAAATGACATATTCTAAGGGGGGCCTGGTTAGTTCAGCGAGTATTGATGCACCCTGGAGTCGCGACTTTGAATCCAGGGCGTGCTGAGTGACTCCAGCCAGGTCTCCTAAGCAACCAAATTGGCCTGGTAGCTAGGGAGGGTAGAGTTGCTAACGAGGGTAACTTCCTTGTTGTCGCGATTTAGTAGTTCTGCTCTCAATGGGGCACGTGGTAAGTGGATCGCAGAGTGTAGCATGAGCCTCTACCTATCCTGGGAATCTCTGCGGTGTCATGCACAATGAACTACGTGATAAGATGCATGGATTGACTGTCTCAGAAGCGGAGGCAACTGAGACTTGTCCTCTGTGACGGGGTGCATATCTACCGTCACGGCAGCGATACGCTACCTATTCTATTACACAAAGACTGAGTGCAAATGTGGCCTGTATGTGTTTGTCTAGCGTGTCAGTGTTTTCTCTTTATCTTCATATTGTTTCAAATCAGTGGTTAATCTAGCCATTCACGACAAAATCTCATATCCCGTAGCTTTTGTGTGCACACTTTTAACATCTAAATACTATGGTGATTTATATGCTATAGCTACTTCTATCTATACATATCTTGTTGTTTTAAATCATGTCATTTACCTTATAGTCATAACCAGTTACAATAATCACGCAACACATGTCTTTGTTAATTATGTATTTGTTTATTTAGTTTAAGAGAAACATAGCTTTAACATACCATCTTTGAGTCTTACTGGCGTCTCTGTTTTGTTTGTGTAAAGGAATATTTGCCGCTTGGGCGGGGTTTATATGACGCTATGACTTCCGGGTCAATAGGAAGTGACCCGGAGCTTGAGTTATTAGTTTTTAGCTGTTAAATATGACTTGTGGCTTGCCAATTGTTAGCTGAAACTATAGAAATAATATTCTGTAATTTTTCTAGTTTTATAGAGGTAGTATTTAGGCTGTTTTTAAGCTTTCATGTCTTTGTCAGCTGAGCCACCCCTGTATTGTAATCATGTGTTGGTATGTTCCAATTCTAGGGGTGCCCTCAGGCCTATAAAGCCTAGTATCTTCATTCTTTCTAGAGAGATGGGGTGAGAGGACATAAGTCTGTCCTTGCTCTATGTGTAGTGACTTGTGTAAAGGTCAATTTCTAAACAGCTGTAAAAGTTTGATTGTTTTTTTTGTTTTTTTTTTGTTGACTCTCATGTCAATTTACTTTATTTACTAACTAGTATTTTTTTTTTTTATTGTTTTTTTTTCTCTCTTGTAAATTTTTATTTGCCTTTCACTGGCCTTAATTGGGATAAATAAAAAGATCCCATTTGTTCAAACTCATCCAACCTCTCCTGAGTGCTTACATCTGCTCACGACGACTCAGTCACGTCTACCCCTAACATCCTCCACCACCCAGATTGAGGTGAATAACCACGCCACCACGAGGACCTACTAAGTAGTGGGAATTGGGCATTCCAAATTGGAATTTTATTCCAAAATAAAGTGACATGCTCTAATAAGATGTTTATTAAAATCTTATTACATTTATTTAAGTACCATGTATAACATATTTGTAAATAAAAGTTATTGAATTTACTAATATTTTTAAGTTAAATAAACTTTAATCAATATTATGTAATAAAGTTTAAGTAGATTTTACTTTAAATAATATTTTACTATAAAGATTTACTTAGAAAACTCAAAGTGTACAAAAATTAAGTAAATGTTACTAGTCATTTATTTTTCCAGTGTAGGCTTTATCAAGGTCTGTTTGTTCCTGGCTTTCTTCTGTCTGTTGGATTTCCTGTGTGTTTTGAAAGTCCTCGCCAACAAGCAGTGAGTCGGCAAGGTCACTATTAGCTCCTAAATGTTGGGCTTTTATTTGTCAGGGGTGATTTCAGTCCTAAAGGAACCAATCCAATTTATTTCCTCTGATGTGATGAGGTTTTGACAAAGCAGAACTGGGCTGTGAAAGACTGTTGAAGGTCTTGTTGAGAGTGGGTCCTTGAGCAGGCTGCTCTTGTATGCTGTGTGTACTAAGTCTGCAGAGTGATGCTTTCAGCTTTTTGCAAAATAGCATTAAGATTATCCTTTTTTAAAGACTTTGTTTAAGATAAGACGTTTTCCCCTGATGTTTTTAGTTGTGATGATTCAGTATTTCATGTTCCTCTTCTCTTAAGTGATTAATTTCATTGGTGCTTTTCCCTTTCTGTCTGCAGCTCCAGAGAGGGCCTGAATCAAAAGGCTGTGCTTAAATTAGGCCCAGATCTTCATGAGCTCTTAGTGGATCTGATGTGTCAGTTAAGTCCTCAGGAGGTCACAGCTTTCCTTAAGACCTCTCAAGACTACCGACTGGAGGAGGCCATCCAGGTATAAATTGATGAGCCACACACATATGCAGTGGATCTGTTCCAAAACCTATTGAGCTACTTTCAATGTCAGCTGTCATCTATCGAACATCATAAGTGAATGATTTTGAATGCTCTAGATAGGAGGCCGCTCCACACAAATCGCACTCCTCACCAAAACAAACGGGAAACTTTAAAAACTCAAAATTGATTTTAATACAGATGACACAAGAAGAATGATACAATACTCTTAATGAACAAATAAACTTAATTCATGGCTCTGAGGAATACTCAATTCTGATTGGTTAATCGTGCCATCCAGTGGTCTGAATAATAATTTCTGAATAATGACTTCATATCCTGGTATTGTTAGTCCTCTTATTCTTCTCATATCATTCTTCTGTCTCTAATAGTAAACTAATAAAATAATTTAAACTCAAATCAATGTTTCATTTCCATTCATTTATTTATTTAGCTTGTACTCTTATAATAATAGGGATAACGTGCAAATAAACACCAACATAACTCTTTATCCAAACCGGAGGTGAAATTCAGCTTTTCGGAAGACTCTGTTGTCTCTCTTTTCTCACATAATTACATAATTTCAAATCAATATTTAATGTCCATTTATTTATTTATTTGGAAGGTAAAATATCCCACTTCAGGGTGATACAAGACCCTTCCACTCCGATATCCTCCGGCTGACTGAACTGTAAATTATCCATTTTAAGGCATCTTAGTTATGCTCTCAATATGACGGCCATTCCAAAAGGTAGATAATTTAATGGGGCCTCTGAAGATACCTCTTTTTAAAAAAAAATTAATATCCAATTTTTGTTGACCTGTTTCATTTGATGTCACTGTATGACCGCGCAGCTAGTTTGTGTTATATTTCTTCATTGTGCTGCGCTGTGGGATGCGACAAAAGCCGGATAAATTTATGTTTCTATTGAAAAATCATGGAAAGGTGATGCTGATGTTTACTTAGCATAGTCAAAATTACATTTTTCTTTCAATAATGTTTTATCCTTTAATTGACACGGCTTAATTTTGCCAAGTCCAGTCAAGCAGCAATGAAGGGGTAGAGCACGGATTAAAACACTTGTGTGTCTTTGCACATTTATTGAAACATTTCAGTTATCTGTGCACATGTCTACTATATTCATAAGATAATTGATTTGGCGACAATTAAACTGGAAATACACATGGGACGATGTTATTCATAACACCCAGTATGTCATAATTGTAACACATGGTAATTAATAAAAAGGCACTATAATGGGGGCCTGGGTAGCTCAGCGAGTAAAGACGCTGACTACCACCCCTGGATTTTGCGAGTTCGAATACCAGGGTGTGCTGGTGTGCTGAATGACTTCAGCCAGGTCTCCCAAGCAGCCAAATTGGCCCGGTTACTAGGGAGGGTAGAGTCACATGGGGTAACCTCCTTGTGGTCACTATAATGTGGTTCGCTCTCGGTGGGGCGCGTGATGTTTTGTGCGTGGATGCCGTGGTGTATGGCATGAAGCCTCCACACGTGCTATGTCTCCGCAGTAATAATAATAATAATTAAATAGGTCTATCCGAGGCATATTTTACATGTAGAAACTATAAATGTAAGAGTTACATTTTAAAATGAGGTTTGAGACACTTCCGGTTTAAGCCACACCCACATCCGGTTCTGTAAGAATAAAGAGACAGATACAGATAATTTTGTCATAGTAACCGATACAAATACAGATAATAGCTTCACTGCACTCCTACCCACCGTGTATCTCCCTGGTTCACAAGTGCATTTAAAATAGTCTGTGGTGTGTGATTGAGACCAGTCCACAATTAAGCGCGTCTGCCTTGTGCTGGCGCACCTCTTTTTATTCTGCTGTGTTGATAATTGATCCAGGTAGCATCTAGTATTGTTGATAATGATCTGCGCACCTGCTCTATGACTAAAGCGCTGACTGATTGGTCAGTGAGACATTCCGATCTTCTTTCTTCCTACTTTTCAGAAATGAGCTCAAGGGCCACATGTAATGATGTTAATTTGAGTTTGATGCCTGTGTGTTACAAGTTGATGTCACTGAGTATGTTTGTATATATGTATGTGTACGTGGTGGGGTATCTTTTGCAGTGTAGAAAGCGCACAGCTGACTAGAGCTAGCAAACATTACGTTGCATCATGAATATTAAATGAACCATGTGAAATTTCAACTGCGCTGCTCATAATTATGCAGCAGCAGTGCGCCACTATAGAATGCATATAGGTATATAGGCGTATATGCCTATATGCATATAACACTGTGCTTATTATCCATTCAGCGCTAAAAAGCATTGATACAAAATAGTTTAAAATAATATAAAACCAGCAGTTTTACCCAAAATGTATGTGTCCATGTAAGGGTGTCTCCAGATTTTTGGAACAGAGCTTATGTGTATACATATGTATAGAGTAGTCTACAGTATACAGCGGGTGAAATAAGTATTGAACACGTCAACATTTTTTTCAGTAAATATATTTCCAAAGGTGCTATTGACATGAAATGTTCACTAGATGTTGGTAACAACCCAAAGTAATCCATACATACAAAGAAACCAAAACAAATGAGCTCAGCAAATTAAGCTATGTGTAATAATGTGAAATGACACAGGGAAAAAGTATTTGTTCAAAAGCCTTTGTTGGTAATGACCAGCTTCAAGATGCCTCCTGTATGGAGAAACTAGTCACATGCATTGCTCTGGTTTGATTTTGGCCCATTCTTCCACACAAACAGTCTTCAAATCTTGAAGGTTCCGTGGGCCTCTTCTATGAATCTTGATCTTCAGTTCTTTCCATAGATTTTCAATGGGATTTAAGTCAGGTTATTGCCTGGGCCATTCTAGCAGCTTTATTTTCTTTCTTTGAAACCTATTGAGAGTTTCCTTGGCTGTGTGTTTGGGATCATTGTCTTGCTGAAATGTCCACCCTCGTTTCATCTTCATCATCCTGGTAGATGGCAGCAGATTTTGGTCAAGAATGTCTCGGTAAATTTGCCCATTCATCCTTCCTTCAATGATGTGATGTTTGCCAGTACCATTTGCTGAAAAGCAACCCCACACCATGATGTTCCCACCTCCAAACTTCAGTGTTGGTATGGTGTATTTAGGGTGATGTGCAGTGCCATTTCTCCTCCAAACATGGTGTGTATTATGGCATCCAAACAGTTAAATTTTGCTCTCATCTGACCACACTATATTCTCCCAGTATTTCACTGGCTTTTCCAAATGTTGTGCAGCAAACTTTGAACGAGCTTCAACATGCTTTTTTTCAGCAATGGAGTCTTGCGTGGTGAGCGTGCATACTGGCCATGGCAGTGGAGTGCATTACTTACTGTTTTCTTTGAGACAACAGTACCTGCTAATTGCAGGTCTTTTTGAAGCTCTCCACAAGTGGTCCTTGGCTCTTGGACAACTCTTCTCATTATTCTTTTCACTCCTCTGTCAGAAATCTTGTGAGGAGCACCTGGTCGAGGAAAATTTATGGTGAAATGATCGTCTTTCCACTTCCATATTATGGCCCCAACAGTGCTCATTGGAACATTCAAAAGCTTAGAAATGCACCTATATCCAATGCCATCATTATGTTTTGCAACAATTAGGTTGCAAAGGTCTTGAAACAGCTCTTTGCTTTTACCCATCATGAGATGTGTCTTATGTGATACCTTGGCAATGAGACCTTTTTGTAGGCCATCAGTTGGGACTGAACCAGCTGATATTAATTTGCACTGACAAGGGGCTGGATTGCTTTTTAATTACTGATCATTTTCAGCTGTTGTCTTGGCTTTCCATGCCTTTTTGCACCTCGCTTTCTTCATGTGTTCAATACTTTTTCCCTGTGTCATTTCACATTATTACACATAATGTAATTTGCTGAGCTAATTTGTTTTGGTTAATTTGTATGTATGGATTACTTGGGTTGTTACCAACATCTGGTGAAAATGTCATGTCAATAGCACCTTTGGAAATATATTTACTGAAAAAAATGTTGTCGTGTTCAATACTTATTTCACCCGCTGTAAACAGCATATTTCAATTTTGTGATTCATCTCAGAGTTTATTGGTTTAGTGAATGGATTATAACGCTTTATTGAAGAAATCCCTTTGGATTAAATTAATTTGAATAATACTTCCACAACCAAGGCCAATAAAAAAGTGGGCAGTCACTGTTGGGCTCTATTGAAGAGTATGTTTGGCACACAGACTGAGACACACGCTATCTGCAGGTTTGGCAGAGCAGGGAGACGATTAGAATACCACACATTTTATTTAATCAATCAATATGGAGCCACTGAGACAACAGGGTAAAGGTTGCCAATCTTATGCAATTAGAGTGCTGGGTGACAGATTTAGTGTGAGAGATAGAGAGATGCCTGGAGGAAAGAATGAATGAATGAATAATACAGGGAGGGAGGGGAGATATCTGCCACACTGAAGCACTGAGAGAGACAGACAGGCAGAGGAGAGAATCAATACTGTTACACTGGCAGAGTGGCACCTGTTAAATATTTGAACAGACTCTTCTCTCACACACACACACACACACACACACACACACACACACACACACACACACACGCAAACACAATCTCATACACAGCAGCTCTATAACCCTGCCATCTTATCTCACTATGATTCATTGCTCCATGTATATGCATCTATATCTAAAACCATCTGCTTGCAACTGTCTTTTTGTCATTTTGTCTAGTCTTCTATCTCTATGTCTCTTTCTGTTTTTATATTACTGTATTCATCGAAGCCGGTTTGTGTTTCTCTGCCTCCTGCATAACCCTCTTCCCTTCTGTCTAAAAATCTGTTGGAACATCACACTATGGAAACAGCATTTCACAAACAAACAATCTGGCCTAAACACGTTCCCAGTGAGACTGTTCATCCTGTAAAATGTTTGGAGTGGATCATTTGTCTTGATAATCTTGACAATTTGTCTGTGACACGATCGACAGTCTTATCTTTTTCTTGTCTAATCACAGATCACAGAGAAACACAAGCTGCATGAGCCCACAGCCTATCTGCTGGAGAAGAAGGGAGATGTACATGGAGCCTTTGAAGTGCTACTGCAGGTAAGAGCTCATCACATAAGCCTAAAGCAAGCCTGGAAAATGGGCAAATTGTTCAAGTTTGGTCAGGTTGGCCTAAGGCAAATTGGCCGCTATGAATGACATTTACTTTATTACATAAAATTAAGCATGTGTTAAGCTCAAATAAGCCACTATTTTGTGTGTGTGTGTGTGTATGTGTGTGTGTGTGTGTGTGCGCGCGCATGTGTGCGTGCATGCGTGCGTGCACGCGTGTGTTTGGTGAAAGAGTGTTTGTGTGTGTGGTGAAGGAGAGCACATGGTGAATGTATTAAGTAATTTATGTCCAAAAATGTATTTTGTTCCCCTTTCAGGTTAATTCCATGTATGTCCAGAATAAAGGTCTTTGCTCACCAAAACATGACTTTTCACAGCATTTTTTTTTTCCACAATTATCATTTTAAATCAAAATAGTGAATTCCTATGAAGAAAATTCACATTTGGAGCATGCCGAAAAGGGGAGTGTGTCGATTGTATTTTTGTTGCCCGGCGATGACATGCCCTGACCATTAAAATATGAGCTTTGGATCATGTGTCAGGACATGAAAACCAGCTACAAATCCAGCATAACTGGTGGTGCAAAAGCACAGAAAGCTGTTTTTACTACCAACTTTAAATGCTGATGTAACTCGAGGAAGAAATCCTGAACCAGCATTGAGGATGTGCATTTAATTTGCATCAAATGCCTTAAAAACTGAAATATAAATATCATTCTATTGACATATAAATTATATTGCTGCATCACTGCCTTGCATCTCCTTTAAAAAACAAAATCGTTTTTGAAAGTGTCTCAAATGTTTTCTTGCTCATTGAGAAAATCAACAGCACACCACATCACTGCTGCTGCATGTAGAGAGATGCATTTTATTTTTTGGAAGAGGCTATAGATGCTATTTACAGTATGTGCAAATAGTGGCAGATACTATTACACCCCTGTTTAAATACTAACACAGTATAGGGGTATCACTGCAGCATTTTATGTTGGTGTCCCATAGACACCAACCCCTTCCCCTAAACCTAACACTAACCTTTCTTAAAAATGTACCATGGTTTTACAACAATAACCAAATATCATCAAGGTATTTTGTATTAAAATCATAATAACCACAAAATTAACAATATATTACTGTAGTAACGCCATGGTTAACTGAATCAAAACTTCCAGTGTTTTCCACTTAGTGTAAATAGTGTAAATAGCCTTTGCCAACAAGATGGGTTATTTGTACTTAGTGTAAATAGTCTTTGGTATTGTGATTTCATGGTTGTTTTGAAACTTGTCAAGTAGTTTTTCTTTGCATCCGTGATGGCGAAGGGCAGACCAACTGAAAGGGGCTTTGGGCCGCCTACCACGTACTGGGGTAAAATTGCTTGTCGATAAGCAGCAACTTGTAAAGGCGTGAATGTTCTAATGGAGATCATTTGCCTCGCTTTTAATGTTTCATGGTTTTTTTTGCCCTATCGTGTTGCCTCTGGTGTGCAGAGGCCTATATGTTGATTTATCAAAAACTGAATAGGCTGTTCAGATATATACAGATACAGTGTAATTTGGTAATTTCGAGCTATGATGCGATCGCTAAACAAAAACATTTAAGTTAGCCTGGTCTCCCCTGTATATTTTGAACATTTGCCTTTCTTTCTGTTGAGCTCAGTTATTTGTATGCTTGATTTGAGGCCAGCAGTACAGTACATGTCAGTTAGGTCTAAAAAACCAAGGATGTAGACAATATCTTTATCTAGGTGATAGACCAGGGCTAGTAAACTGGTGGCCCGCCAATCATCGTTTTCTGGTCCTCCAACAGATCTTTGATCAAATTTCCTTGTGTCTGAAATGACAGAGCGCTCTTTGCACTAAACTCATCATGCCGCGAGCCTCAGCAATCAGTTGTGAGTTTAACAATGCTCAATGGCGCATGCAACAGCATTAAGACAACATCAGTTGTCTGGAGTCTAGATACCTGTGCGCGTTCAAGCTTTTCTGGAGATACTTTAGGATGCATATGCACATATGCACATCCTAGGCAACAAAAGAGAAATGGATAATGATAGCCGAAGTTTGCTTTTATTCACTATTCTTAAAGTGTTAAACGGGCATGTCTCATCTGTGCAGGGTCTCGTCATAAAAAGTGATAATGTGGAACTGAACCTGCAAAGATCCTGATTATATTTGGTTGTGCATACAGCTGTGAGTTAGCCCTCTCAATCACGAACAGCATCAACTGAGTCAGTTCTTTTCCGTATGTTCTTTTTTTTTCCTATGACGGCCTAATTTTTTCCTCACTGAATAGGATGATACTTCATAGAGAAAATGGAATATACATTTTATCTATTTTTTTCTTATTTTTTTCAAAAAGAAAATTAAATTTAAATGTATTTTTAAGTAAACGTGTCTTTTCTTTATGGACATTGTTTTCATGGGTTGACATTATGAGAGGGCTTTAGCAGATCTATATGTTCCTCCAGTTTTCTTAATGTTTAAACAATAGCCCTAAAACTAAAAATGATAATTATGTTTTGTTTGTTTGTTTGTTATTTTTAAAGTTGTTCATAAATTAGTTCGTTAGGAGCCAGTTCTTATTAAGGAATTTATTTTAAGAAATGCACAGTATTGAGTGTTTTTAACTAACATGTTACTTGCAATGAAAGTGCTAGTTGATGAATACAGAATTTTTTTTTGTCCCCTGTCAAGTTGTCATCTGGATAAACTGGCCCCCATAAGAAAATAGTTGAAGATCCCTGCATAGACCTTTGTCGGGGTACATGCAACAATTTAACTTGACATGTATGAAAGAAGGCTGTGAGGAAGAGAAGTACAGTCCATTCAATGAGATGTGTACCTTGGTGTTGATCGTTCAGCTGATACAACATTCCGAGAAATTTCCATTTAAATAAATCATGAAAACATGGACCGTATTCAGTATGGAAGACGTGGGAGTGCCACTTAAAAAAGGATTCAGGAATAAATTGTCCTTCTATTAACTTGAAAATTAAAATGTGAATATATAAACCAATTTATAAATGGACAAATAAATAGACACATCTCAATTTGTTTATTTAATTCATATTTATTGTTACACATTAAATTAAATGTAACACTAAAATAGCACAATTTAGAAGTCATTTTTAAAAGCATTTGGGAATTGCTTTTCTTCATCCATTTGCTAATAGCTTTCCTTTTTACATTTGCCAAATGGGTTTCTTTCTCCCTCCATCTGACAATCGAGTTTAAAAGTGCCATTGGACAGTTGACTATTGGGAGCAAACAATGACTCAGTTTTAAGACCCCCCCACCCAGTAGATGTTAGACGGCCTGAAAAGAAGCATGCCATTGAATAGGCTGTAAGTCTTTTCCTCACAGCTTCATTTTCATTCGTCAAAAATGTAATATTGTGCTACTCTGAATACGGTCTACTTTTTTGAAAATTAAACATGACCTCAGACATCAAGTTTTTTTTCATGTTGGTGCTCAGACAGTATCTTCCTGTCTAAATTGGCAGTTCTTGGCCTGAATAAGCTGTAAAGTTGACAAGACTTTGTGAGGATATTGAAATATCTAGCTATTTGAGACAGCTGTCCTCCTGTCCTTCCCATACCAAGTGTTGAGAAGAATGCTGTTTTTATATTTAACTTCAGCATTTAATAACAGAGTGCCTTTAAAGCTTGTCATCAAGCTCCAGATCCTGGGACTGCACTCCCTTTGTAATTGAATCTTTGGGCATTTTGATGAGACATCCACAGGTGGTAAGAGTTGGAACAAATATATCCTCTATCTGGACTCTGAATGCTGCAGTCCCCCAAGGATGTAAACCTAGTCCCTTTAATTAATCCACGTTTGCGTCACCAGACTTGACTCAAAAGGCAATTAAGTTTGAGGCTAACACAAATGCCACTAGCCTGATCCCACATGGAGAGGAGCTTGAAATTCAGACAGTTTGGTGATAGGACTATAACTTATCTGAGGACAGCTGTTTCTGAATCAGTACAATCAAGGCGATGATCGTAGATTATAGGATACTTCAGAATGGTGACCACACTTTTCTATATCAGTGGAAACTTAAGTGGAAAGGGTCAGCAGTTTCTGGGAATAAACATTGCAGAGGTCTTAAACTGATCTCATCGCACAAGCATTGTGGTCAAAAAATCATGCCAGCTCCTCTTCTTTCTTCAGTATAGAAGTTTGGCATGCCATCACATCCTGGTCAGCTTGTAAGTGCACTATTAAGAGTATCCTGACTAGGCACATCAAAGCCTGTTGTGGGAACTGCACTGCACTGGAGCTCAATGTGCTGAAGAAAGTGGTACAGTCAGCATATCTTAATTCTGGCAGTGTGCACTTAAACAACAACAGGACAGGATGTATTATGAAGGACAAGACAAGTCTTGCTTTCTTTCACTTCAATATAATTTCATTGCTTTCTGGTAAATTCTGTCAAACAAGGGGTCAATGTTTGGCTAGTAAGAATGGTCCATTCTGTGGGCATAAAGCATCTTTTTCTGTTGATGGCCACTTAATAGTTGCCATGTATTCTGCTGAAATATTTTTTTTTGCAAGCAAACATGTACTGTAAAAACATTACAGTAAACATTATACCAGTAATTTTTTCAGAATTCCCTTAAAAAGCATTAAATCAACTTAAATTTTTTCCTCTGCTGCCTTTGACATTTCAGCTGATGCCCAATTAAAGGCATAGTTTAAAATAAATTATAATTACTCACACTTATGACGTCTCAAACTCAAATTACTTCTGCGGAACACAAAGAAAGATATTTTAATGGAGATATGGTATGAATATACAGTATCCAGCCAATGCAAGTCAATGAGATCTAACACTTCCAAGCTCCAAAAGGACATAAAGTCAGGATAAAGGTAATCCATACGACTCCAATAAGTTGTTTAATCCATGTCTTCTAAAACAAAAATATTGGTTTTGGGTGAGAAACAAATCAAAATTTAACTCCTTTGTCACTATAAATCTTTACACTATCCTTCAAGTTCAAGGAAGTGTGATCGAGTTCAAATCATGATCCCACCTAGGAGACTGCAATATCTAGATTTAGATCTAGAGTCTTAGCACCACTAACTAGCGGAAGGAAGTGTGGCACTTTTAACAGACTTTGAAAGATCCCTCTTCTGTTTACCTGAATTGCTTCAAATTGTTTTAGAATAATGTCAAGAGAGTGCAGATTTAAAATTCAGAGAGAATTCTTGATATCTTAAATAGTGTTGCCATGGCAACACATTAAATGTCATTATATCCTTTTTATTTATATTCACATGTTTTTGTTGTACTTAGCATGCTTGAATTTTCATTGTATTTTGCACACACATCAGCGTTGCCAGCCATTACAAGGACAATTGCATCTATGTGAACTTCTGCAGTTAATCCAGGATGGACTTCAAAGACATTGGTCATTAATCTTACAGTTCAAACAAAATCGATGTTTAAACACTGACCCTTAACACTTACTTAGTTTAATCATTTCAAACCATGACTTTAACTATACATAAGTAATATTGTCATTATATTCATGATGTTATTCAGAGGGGAACTGGCCCCCACAGTGAGTCTGGATTCTCCCAAGGTTATTTTTCTCCATTAATCAACATTTTATGGAGTTTTGTGTTCCTTGCCACAGTCACCTTCGGCTTGCTCAATGGGGATATGAATACAATTATTAATTAATTACTTATTTTTAAACACAATTAACAATCATATTTTATCTAATTACACAGTGATGATTCATCAACATTATAGACATTACAGTTTTATCGTCTGTTAATGCCTGATCTTCTGTAAAGCTGCTTTGAAACAATGTGTGTTGTGAAAGGCACTATACAAATAAAATAGACTTGAATTGACTTGACATTAGGCCTGGGCAAATGTTAACACATGGGCATGTCTATGGAGCTCTGTAGCACCACCTTTTGACAAAAGTAATGGGGTCAGTTTCTTCTATTGCCACCAGACTTGCTACATGTATTGGTCTCATCAAGCTAGACAACTTTCAGAATTATAGTCATTAGCTCCGCCCACCAAGAAGTCGACCATTTTGGATTGAATATGCATTTTTTTGAAAATTGCAGGCCCTGAACTTTTGACCTCCAAACTTAGGCAATATTATGTCAAGACATTGAAGATTAGAAATAGTGAACAGATTTTTGTTAACTTAAGGGTAAAAATATGAAACAGGAAGTTCCTTATATCTTCTGTGTGTATTGTATGATTTTTATGAAAATTCAGCTGTATGTTTGGTAATGGGTGCTGATCACATTTATGCGGCTATTATGGGTCACAGCCGTAGCGCCAACAACTGGCACCAGGAAGTAAGGCAATTGAATCAGACTTTGAAATAGCCCTCTTTTTTACATGAATTGCTTAAAAATTCTTTAGAATAATGTCAAGACACTGCTGATGTAAAATTGTAAAGGGATATTTGATATCTTAAATGGCAATTTATTGTGCAAGTGAAAGAAGTTTTTAAAGTCCTTTTACCAGTGTTGATTGATGTACATTTCCACTGACTTACTATGTCTCATGACCGACAATAACTCGCAAAAAGATGAAGTTATCTGATGAATGCAGTTACACATATTTAGACTATACATAAAAGACTGTGCATGTCTGAGAAGTATATATATATATATCGTATATGGCCATATACCAGATTTAAATATAAAACAATATAATAATGGCAACAGGCCTAATTATTGAATCTAATTTAAACTTGGATTTTTTTTTGCATTCTCTGCATTTGCATTTTTAATACGAAAATAAGTAAGGGTCTTGCATTACCTTCAAGTTTCACCTAAATGTATGGTATTTTTGTGTGCATTTTATTTTATTTTTTGGGGTTGCATATTCAATTATTATGCACTAAAATATTTACATGTAATTGCATTTAAAATGTAATTAACACAATTATTGAGGTATATCATGATTATTTGTGGATTTCGCTGCAAAACAACCAAAATATGCAGCAAATTCTTCGCAAAATATGAGAAAGTCATGAGGTAATCCCAGCTAGCCAAAATACATGGCCATTAAGTAACTGCACCGTAATTTGATGACCAAACTTTCATCTTGGTAATGTAACTGGTTATGTTGTGACAACCGGAAAAATACAATTCCTGTATTTGTAGCCACAACATAACTTTGGAATGGTGCCAGTCTGTTATGACTACGTTTAATATTCATTCTATGGGTGGACATGCAGTATTCTAACCTAATTATGTCCTCATTTTCCCAACGTTAATTTAAAGGCTGTTTAAACAGTTACATATATGAACAACAAATGCAGACTCAAAGTTAATGTACTTCATATATTTTGACAGTAAACAGAGAACAAAATGCAACAATAAAAGAAACAACAATAATCCCATTGCCACAGGATTGCAATGAAATTAAAAGCCTAAATGACTTCTGTGTTCATATTAAAATCTTAAAACCTAATGCCTTGAATTACATTTGTTAATTTAATTTAAAGCCATTTTAAGGATAAATAAAAATGGTAAATTACTTCATTACAATATAATCTTTAGATTTACATATTTTTACAAATTAAAAATCAAATTATAGAATTTTTTTTAATGAACATAGATAGATAGATAGATAGATGAATTCTCTAAATTCTCTGAACTTTTAAATACTCCTAGGTGATTCATGGGACTGTCACCACATTTATACAACTTTATGCATACACATCGAAGATGCTAAATTGCGAACAGCTTTTTAAATATTGAATGGTGTTGCCATATTCTTCTGCGTGTATTGTGTGATTTAGATCAAAATTGAGTTGGATGTTTTTTCTTGGGGGCTAATCACATGGATGTGGCTAATGTGGGTCTCGGTCATAGGGTCACCAACAGACTTTCAAATAGTCCTTTTACATTTACCCAAATAATTTCAAAATTGTTCAGACACTGCTGATGGAAAATTTTGAAGGGTTGCTTGATAGCTTTAATAGTGTCTTCATGGTGGTGGTGGATTAATTTACATGAAGTTGTTGTCAAACTGGAATGGTGGCATATATCTTTTACACATTGTATGATTAGGGACAAAGTTTACATTAATGTTGAGTTCTTGTTGTGTCCATCAAGCATTATTTTCCGAAAGCCACCGGGTGGAAATTGACCCATGGTGCTTGGGCCTGCCTTTGCTGCTTGCAGCTTTATTCTTCTATTCTAGGCATTCAGTTTAACTGAAAATATTTTGAATATCATTGTTGTACTATGACAATGCTAGATATTGGCTAGGATGTGTCATTTTACAATTCAAGCTCAAGCTAGTTGATTGAATTATGCAAGATCAGTGAGAACATGTTTATTCACTTGCACATCTTTTGTACTTTGTATATTTATTCATATGAACATACACTTAATTTTAAATTTGTTCCCTAAAATTAGCAGTTAATTTAGAAAGTGTTTCAGGGAGCAGTGCCTCAAATATCCCTGGTGAGACAGAAAGTTCAAGTGGAAATGTGTTATCGATCTGTTGATCTCTGCTTTTTAGACCCTGAAGGGCAAACTCCACAAACTTGCTCTAGAGGGCTCACAGGCTGACAGACCCAATACTGAAGAGGAGGAGACAGATGATGAAGTGCAGAGTCCATTGCAAAGAGTGGAGGAAGCTCTGCGTGACATCATTGCTTTGTGTCAGAGGAGCTCGCACGGCCTCAACCAGCAGCAGAGAGAGGTGTGTGTGTGTGTTAGAGATATCAGCGAATTGTGTAGTTTCAGAATTCTGATATTTATTTTTTTCCAAGTGCTCATTATATTGATCTATTAATTCCCAGTTTTACATTTTTGTGTCTCTGTTTGTGTCTGTGTAAATCAATCATTATTTTTTTTCTATTGATAAAAGAACATGTTTGTTGACACTATAAATTGTAAAAGAAAAAATACTAATACATTTTGATATTTTTCTCATAGTTTTCAGTATGCATAGTTAAAAAAGCACACTAACATATCATACTTCTAATACAGTATAAGTTAGAGAATATAAAATATAAAAATAAGAAATACACAAAACATAAAATTTAATTGCACAAATTGTATGTAGTATCACTCTTAACAGTTGGTAAATAACAAGAAGATAAAATCAAACCACACAGATTTTCAGGTAGGTTTTTCAAACCGTCAAAATATGAGAATAGAGAGACCCATTTTGACACATGAGAAGAACCTCTAATTGTGTATTTTATATTCCTAGATGCAAAAACCGCTTGAGATTTAAAAGCCCTAAAGAATTCAAACATTTCTGTCTTTCTCAGGCTCTGTGGTTTCCTCTCCTAGAGGCAATGATGTCACCACAGAAACTACTCAAAGGTCCTGATGCCAAATACACTTCAGATGGTGAGACAAAAAAAAAAACTGTTCACTAAAGTTACTGTACTGTAGCTGAGGGCTCAGTCATTATTGTGGTCATAACTGTTCTTTCCCCATCCTTAGCACTAAAAGAGCTTACCATGAAAGTCTTAAACAGCATGTCTAGCTTCATCACCCCGCCTGCCATCATTCAGCGTATCCTGCAGGTGAGCAGATACTTTTGTTGTTTAAAATGGCTTATAAAGGTTTTATAACTGGGTTGTTTTATGCTGGACTGTTACTAACATCATCCATTGTGTGACTGTGTAGAGACAGGTCTGTGTTTCAAGTGTGTTCCAGTTGTTGTGGTATTGGGGTTGGCGATATGACCAAAATCACGATATGAGTAATTTTATATCACAATAAAGATATATATCACAATATGGTAATAGTTTTCTGTAAAATCAATAAAAAATGGTTTATATATTAAATAACTCTATTGCAATGTCTATTTTTGGAACTCCACTCAGTGAATTAAATACTTTATAAATTAAAACTACTACCTCTTTATTTGGATCAAGACAAACAATGTAAATATAAGTAAATCATTTTTAACTTTTTGCTAAATAAATAAATTTTTAAATAAATGACCAAATTAATGTGGAGTTCATATTTTGGCTTTCATAATATTCTTTTGTGTGCCTCATTTTGAGGTGTTAAAACAGATTTCTTGTATTACGAGTGATTATCGTCATTCAAATTATATTTTTCCACACCTGTTTTAATATCAAGCTCCTCTTCATTTTCTTGACCTGTTTGGGAGTCATCCCGTTCCATGGAGATTTCGTTCTCCATTTGAGTTTTTTCTTGGTCAAAAATGATTGAGTATCGTGAGTGATCCCGCTCTAAGCTCTCCTGTCTCTGGATCACAAATATCAGAAAGCCTGCTGGACTCGGGTGCACACTTCGGCACTCCAGAGACAGCAAATGCCACAGACACGTGAAACATTCGCTTGTCAGATCAGAAGAACATTTAGCACTTTTAACGTGGTAAACATGTGATGAATATTACTCAAGATGGCGCCGAGTATGGCTGCTACGTCGCGAGCTCCGTCAAAACACTGCAGTTTATTGTTTGTTTTGTTTACAGTTCTGTGTTTTTTTGTCTTGGATGTTGTCTGCCTTATTGTGTACGACAGACAAACGCTTTTGGACATTGGTTCAGCAATCACCCACCGAAAACCGGACTTCACATTCCTCAATGCCGACCCGCGGTTTACAAACATGCTAGCGGAGCCCTTTGTTTGGGCTGCCCGGCCGCGAAAACGCAGAAGGAAAAGAGGAAAAAGAGCCGGCGTTCTCATCAGATTAAGACGTCGTGCAAATCGCCCCCCGCTACCCAGTATACTACTGGCAAATGTTCAGTCTCTGGACAACAAGCTCTGCGAGCTGAGAGCGCGGATCTCTTTCCAACGAGAGACGAGAGAATGCTGTGTTATCTGTCTTACGGAAACCTGGATGTCCGCGGAGATTCCAGACTCGGCCATCGAACCCACGGGTTTCTCCATGCACCGAGCGGACAGAGCGAAAGACCTCTCAGGTAAAAGCAGAGGTGGAGGTGTATGTTTTATGATCAACAAATCATGGTGTGATCAGAGGAATATACATTTTATCAGGTCTTTCTGCTCTCCTGATCTGGAATTTCTCATGCTTCTGTGTCGACCATTCTGGCTACCGAGGGAATTCACAGCGGTCATTATCACTGCTGTGTACATCCCCCCACAAGCCGACACAGACCGGGCACTCAAAGAACTGTATGGCAGTATAAGTGAGCAGGAAACCGCGCACCCTGAGGCTGCGTTCATTGTTGCCGGGGACTTCAACAAAGCCAACTTTAAAACAATAGCACCAAAATACCACCAACATATCAGCTTCAACACACGAGGGGACCGGGTTTTGGATCATTGCTATTCTCCTTTCCGGGATGGCTACAAATCCCTCCCCCGCCCACTATTTGGCAAATCCGACCACTCTTCCGTTCTGCTTCTGCCCGCTTACAGGCAGAAACTGAAACGGGAAGCACCCGCCCTCAGAATGATCCAGTGCTGGTCGGACCAATCAGACTCTGCGCTACAAGACTGTTTTGATCACGTGGACTGGGAGATGTTCCGGTCTGCCTCCGATGACGACATCGAGGTTTACGCTGATAGCGTAACGTGTTTCATCAGGAAGTGCGTAGAGGACGTTGTTCCGACAAAAACTATACAGATCTACCCCAACCAGAAACCCTGGGTTAACGGCGATGTTCGCGCGGCACTTACTGCGCGGACCACCGCTTTTAATTCCGGGAACGCGGAGGAGCGTAAACAAGCCAGTTATGCCCTCCGTAACTCCATCAGTACAGCCAAACGCCAGTACAGGCACAAAATTGAAGGACAGTTCAACACCACTGACTCCAGAAGTATGTGGCAGGGAATTAACACCATCACGGACTATAAACAGAATAAAAACTCCGCCATGAACACCGTTGCCTCTCTCCCGGACGAGCTTAATACTTTTTATGCTCGTTTCGAGGAAAACAACAACACCGCCCTCGCGGAGAGAGCACTCGCGGCCGATACTACAGATGATGGTTCACTCTCTGTCTCTGTTGCGGATGTAACCCGATCCTTTCGACGGGTGAACATGCCAGACGGCATTCCGGGCCGCGTCATCAGAGCGTGCGCGAACCAACTGGCTGGTGTTTTTACGGACATTTTCAACCTGTCCCTCTCCCTATCTGTAGTCCCCACATGCTTCAAAACATCAACCATTGTGCCTGTACCGAAGCAATCAAAAATCACTTGCTTAAATGACTGGCGTCCTGTTGCCCTCACCCCCATCATCAGCAAATGCTTTGAGAGGTTGATCAGAGATCACATCTGCTCTGTTCTGCCCACCTCTTTGGACCCATTGCAGTTTGCCTACCGCAACAACCGCTCCACTGATGATGCCATTGCATCTACAATACACACTGCTCTATCCCACCTGGAAAAAAGGAACACGTATGTGAGAATGCTGTTTGTAGACTACAGCTCAGCATTTAACACCATAGTGCCCTCCAAGCTTGATGTGAAACTCCGGGCTCTGGGCTTAAACAGCTCACTGTGCAGCTGGATCCTGGATTTCCTGTCAGGCAGACGTCAGGTGGTTAGAATGGGCAGCAACATCTCCTCATCACTGACCCTCAACACTAGAGCCCCGCAGGGCTGTGTTCTCAGCCCACTCCTGTATTCCCTGTACACACATGACTGTGTGGCGACACATAGCTCCAATGCCATCATTAAGTTTGCTGACGATACGACGGTTGTAGGTCTGATCACTGACAATGATGAAACAGCCTACAGAGAGGAGGTGCACACTCTGACACGCTGGTGTCAGGAGCACAACCTCTCCCTCAACGTCAGTAAAACCAAGGAGCTTGTGGTGGACTTCAGGAAGAAAGACAGAGAACACAGCCCCATCACCATTAATGGAGCACCGGTGGAGAGAGTCAGCAGCTTCAAGTTCCTCAGTGTCCACATTACTGAGGAACTCACATGGTCCGTCCACACTGAGGCCGTTGTGAAGAAGGCTCACCAGCGCCTCTTCTTCCTGAGACGGCTGAGGAAGTTTGGAATGAACCAACACATCCTCACACGGTTCTACACCAGCACTGTAGAGAGCATCCTGACTGGCTGCATCACCGCCTGGTACGGCAATAGCACCGCCCACAACCGCAAAGACCTGCAAAGGGTGGTGCGAACGGCCAGAAACATCATCGGAGGTGAGCTTCCCTCCCTCCAGGATATATATAACAGACGGTGTGTGAATAAAGCTCGGAGGATTATCAAAGACTCCAGCCACCCGAGTCATGGGCTGCTCTCACTGCTTCCATCAGGCAGGCGGTATCGCAGCATCAGGACCCACACCACCCGACTACATGACAGCTTCTTCCCACAAGCAATAAGACTTTTGAACACATGATCTCTCACGATCTACAATCAGCACTGCACTTTATAAATCCTCATTCTGTCAATATATTCTCGCTCCCAATTCAGTTAGTGTATATATATATATTTATACACTTACCTAGTGTATGTGTATTCTACATTGTGTGTATTGTGTACATTTGATATGTAAATTGTTGTGTAAGTATGTGTACATTTGTTATGTAAATTGTGTTGTGTAATTATGTTATTGTAAAGTGGTTTATGTCTCGTCACTGTCATTACTGCAATGTTGCTCGGAACTGCACACAAGAATTTCACCTGCTGTTGCACTCGTGTACACAGTAGTGTGACAATAAAGTGATTTGATTTTGATTTGATTTGATGAAGGTCATTAAATTTGCTTGGGGGGCCACATAAAAATGTTCAATGCCAGAAAAACCCTATCCATGTTTCTTAAATTATCTCAGTCTCACGTGAAGCCCTGGCCACAGATAGAGTAGCCCGTGCTGCACACATGGATATTAACATATTGCAATTGACACAATGTAGCAAAATCTCTGTTGATTGACACTTTATATCGTCGCCATGATTTATGTCGTCATATCGCCCAGCCCTATTGTGGTACATAAGAGATGTGTTTTTTTTTTCTTTTGGGTGTCTGGATGGGGGATCGGTTTGGATAAACTTAAAGCCATTTGACTTGACAATTGGGGACTAGGCTCAAGCTCAAAATCCTATGATTCTTACCTGCCTAAAATGTGCTCACACACACAAACACACTAAACTGAATTCACTAAGAATGAATAGTGTTTGCGGATAGTGTTAATTATGTGCATAGAATGCCTGTAATGTTTTCACTAAAGTGCTGAAGGACACAAATCGGGTAATGCCGAAAATATATTCCCAAGGCATACTATAATTGAGCAGATATGCATGTTAAGGAGAATGCGACTATCTGCTTCTCGCAAGCGGTCTGTTATGAAGAGACAGCTGGTTGCAAACAATGCATTTGCAACCCCTGCTTACATTGTGTACTCACTCATGCACAGATAGGCATCTCACCCCGTCTGTGTCCCACAACGTTCCCCTGCCACGCATAGTGCGTGTGCGTGTGTGTGTGTGTGTGTGTGTGTGTGTGATTTCATTTAAATTGGCAAAAAATGCATGCTCTGTTTATTTTACTTTCTGAAAATGTGCGACCCCTAGTACAAGTTGTGTTCTCACTCATGTGAACTGTACCACAGTTCCATTGCAGCCAAGATCCACCTCCTACAGGTAGTCTTGGGTTCGGGACCACGGTCCGCTCCCAGGTCTGAAAAACAGCTTTCAATTTATTTATTTATATTATTTTTTTTCCACTGAAATTCCTCATACAAAAGTGAATTACCTCATGTTCTTTTTCTCACACTCACCTCATGTCTCATGCTGAGACTCTATTTCACACTTGTTTTATGTCTAGATGGATTATGGACACACTGCTGAAGCTGAAAAGAAAATGTGTTTTCCAATGGCACTTCCAACTCAGAGCCCATGTGGCTGTTTCATCAACACACACTCACATGCATACACATTGTTGCTTTCCAGGAGATAGGTGCCACCGCTCATTAATTGGTTGAGGCTCTGGGCAGTGAAAACCCTTTATCTGTTTTCATCTGCACATATTCAGTGGTGTCAGCTTTCCCCATTGATCTCCCATCCTCTCTGAACTCTATCAGTGCTATTACACCAGCATTCTGCTGTTGGGTTTCAACCTTCTGTCATTACAACTTGTGTGATTCCTTTAGAATCAGCATTTCTGCATTTTGAATCATTTTTATCTTGTGGTGTGCAAAGATGGATCAACAAGAATAAAAAAAAAAACAGAGCTCAAAGCATTTGCTGGCAGAACAATTTTTGACATTTTTTCCCCCCTTCATTTTGATTCATTTTGAGTTTCTTTTTTGTGGCTCATGTTGATTCATTAATCTCCCTGTCTCAACAGTTAACTGAGCTGCTCTGGTTCTGCCCAGCTACTGATGGTGACATTTGATGGCATTTGCTCAGCATGTAATCATTAGTGCACTACTGTGAATGCAAATGCACCTCTGACAGGGAACAGGAAAGTTTATGAAGAAACCTATTTGGCTGTTATCCAAACATATGATTCGCAATCAATATATTCCATAATCAACAGGTGGACATTATTGTAAACTCTGAATGTGTACTTTTTGACGTGAAGTACATTTGGAAAATTAACATGACTTGTATGATATACTTTTTTTTACTGTATTATTTTATAATTATTATGCATTCAGCTTTTATGGCTTTATATTAACATTAAATATGTGTAGTTTTAAAAATGAATTAGTCACTCCACAAGACCATTTCAAATAAACCAGTGAAGGCAAAAAGTTTTTGCACTTCCCCTTATACTTTCCTATAACTTATAACATAATCTTATAAATGTTAAAAAATTAAAAAATCAAAGGTATCTCCGCTCGGGCTGTTGCTATTGCTTATTTGATTTCTGGTGAAATATTCAGACCTTCACTAATTACTTTAAGGCAATTGTTCTAGTCTTGCATGATTTCTAGCTGGTTGAAGCTGGTCATCATCTTCTCCAAACTGATTTAAATGATTGACCAGGTGGTCTACTAGCTGGTGGGGTTGAGTCAACCTGGTACATTTAGTCGACCACCTTGGCTCAGCTGGTTGGGGCTTGACCACCTAAAGCTTATTTGACCTGAAATTTTCAGAAGTATGAAATATTTATCCCCTATAGTCACCCGCCAAAGACGTTTCTAGAAAACCGGATGGTATATGAGGGCTGATACTGTACCTGATGGATCTTGACATTCTATGTGTATGACTTACACTCTCTGAGTACTTTATTAGGAACACAATACTAATAGTGGGTAGAGCCTCACTTTGCTCTCAAAATAGACTCTATTCTTAATGGCATAAATTCCAGAAGATGTTGGAAACATTACATTGAGGTTCTGGTTCATGTTGACATGATAGCATCACACAATATCTGCAGGTTTGTAAGCTGCATATTCATGCTGCGAATCTCCTGTACTACCACATCCCAAAGTTGTCCTATTGGATTCAGGTCCAGTGACTGGGATGGCCACTGAAAAACAGTGAACTCGTTGTGTTCATGAAACCAGTTTGAAATTGCTTCTGCTTTGTGACATGGTGCATTATCATGCTGGAAGTAGCCATTAGAACATGGGTAAATTGCTGCCATGAAGAGATGCTAAAAACTCAAGTAGGCTGTGGCATTCAAACCATGATTGATTGGTATTAACTGATCCAAAGTGTGCCAAGAAAACATTCCCCACACCATTACACCACTGCCACCAGTGTGGACTGTTGACACAAGGCAGGTTGGGTCCATAGATTCATGCTGTTGGTGCCAAATTCTGACCCCACCATATGTGTGCCGCAGCAGAAATTGCAATTCATCAGACCTGGCTACATTTTTCCAGTCTTCAGCTGTCCAGTTTTGGTGAGCCTGTGCCCACTGCAGCCTCAGCTTTCTGTTCTTGGCTGACAGAAGTGGAACCCAACGTGGTCTTCTGCTGTTGTAGCCCATCTGCCTCAAAGTTCAACATGTTATGCATTCAGAGATGCTATTCTGCTCAGCACAATTATACAGAGTGGTTTTCTGAGTTACCGTAGCCTTTCTGTCAGCTCAAACCAGTCTGGCTATTCTCTGTTGACCTCTCTCATCAACAAGGCATTTCCATCCACAGAACTGCCACTCACTTGATGTTTTTTTTTTTTTTTTTGGCACCATTCTAAGTAAACTCTAGAAACTGTTGTGCGTGAAAATCCCAGGAGATCAGCAGTTACAGAAATACTCAAACCGTCTGGCACCAACAATCATGCCAGTCAAAATCAGTTAGATCACATTTTTCTGATGGTTGATTTGAACATTAACGGAAGCTCCTGACCCATATCTGCATGATTTTATGCATTGCACTGTTGCCACATGATTAGCTGATTAGATTATTGCAGATGTTGAGGTGCTCCTAATAAAGTGCACATTGAGTTTATATTTTTTTAAGTCATCAAGTGGTATTTATTGGTTGTTCTTAGTAGATGGAAATTGTGATGAGGAGGAGGGCATAGCTGGGCCGTAAGGATGGACGCCTGGTGCTGAGTTACCCCAATCAGCCGGGAGGGGGATAAAGAGGAGCCGGAGATGCCAGTTAGAGAGAGAGTGAGATACCCGAAGCCGCTAAATGTGTGCATTCTGCGTTGGGCTAGGAAGGCTAACGTTGTGAGCGTCACATGGAGCTGCGTGTGTGTGTGCTGGAAAGCACTTTTAAGTTTTATTTGAGATTAACTATTTGTCATGTTTCACCCAGTTCCCGCTTCCTCCTCTAAAGTCCCAGGTTTTGGCACCACAGTGGCAGATCTCTGCCTTCCCTTTCGAAGGAGGTAGGAGGAACTATGAACACTCACTGTGATATGTCGGTGGACAGGTTGGAAGGGTTGTTAGATTTTCTATAAAAGAAACTATAAAGCCTGGACTGCAAGTCCAAAGGGCTATACATATATTACAGTATTGAAATTTGATGGGTATTTTTGTTTTGCAATTTTGCCTTACAGGATGTCTGAATAGTTATAACTGCTATACATTTTCATATAACTGTTATCCATTGAGGAGTTTAATCAGGGGTGCTCATCTGAGTCAAACATGCTCTCTCTCACTCTCTCTCTCTCTCTCTCTCTCTCTCTCTCTCTCTCTGTATGCTCTTGCAGAGGCAAAACAAGTGACATTGTTCGTTATGTTCACGTGACCCAGATCAGACGCATTTCAGAGGTTTATACAGCACTTCAACATGGTGACTAACAGATATTCAACAAATAAAAAGGCTATATATCTATAGCATGTTATTGCACAAAACCATCAAAGTAGGAAATAAGAAAGGCTTCAATACAGGCACAAAACCACTTATATCTTTAATGCAGAATGATGTACTGCAGTGTAACCGGAGAGCTTCAGGGTGATCCGCACTGCACATTCAGTGCGCATAACTAAGTTTGCATGTACACAACATCTAATTTACGACATCTGGCAGTTTACCTTTTAACTGCAATTACTGTATTTATTTAAGCAGTGTCAGACACTATCAGCAAAATATTTTAATCTCTCCACAGCACCTCACAAATACAGGAATATTACTCCCAGTAGAGTGTAGTAAGTTCGGTTCTTTTGGCAATGGAGGAGTCAAGCTGCGTTCACACTGCCAGCTACTTTGTCACTGCATGTCACCAGTGGCTGGCGGTTCAGTCGCTAGTGATGTGTATGGAGAGTCTAAACAGCACTGTTTCTTTACAATTAATATTATTATTAAAATATTAGGCTCACGTGAGCTCTACCATCTTCTCTCATATTTGCTGTCACTCCTGACAGTCGCTCTTCATTTGCATAAAGTTAAACGTTTCTCAACTTTGTTGCATCGCTTGACACACCCACATCGGTCACCAGCGGTCACCGTCACTCGTGTTGCCAGAATTTGCCGGTTCTCATTGAAAATTAATGAGATGAGGTCGTTTTGTCACTGTGTGTTGCTGGCAGTGTGAACACCGCTTCAGGAGACAACAGCAAGTCTTTTATTTTCTGCCTTCAGCATCTCGTATTTTACAGCACTCAATCATGTAGATTCTTCACAACACTCGATAAGAAAACATAAACTTTTAAAGAACTTTGTACATGTTGACACCATGCTCTCGAGTCGCTCTCTCTCTCTCCCCAAACTGATGCGTTGGTGCAGCTTTTCAAGTCTCCCTCCGGCATCACTTGAACTAGAGACAGTTGCTAAGAGATAATTACAACCCAGGTGACAAGCCTTACCGCTCTCCCTCGCCCGCAGACAGACTCATGACCACACCCCATCCCCACACAGAGGATTTCAGGTCCAAAAGTGTTCATATTAAAATGTATTGTCCATGCTGTGCTTTAATGTCTACAATAGCAACAGTGCAATAAATGACTAAACCTAAAGCATTAAAGAGATTGCAGAGGATTTTACTGTGCTTACTGTTATTCACTGTTAAGCACAGCAAGCTATCATCATGCAAAAATACTTTGCTTCTATTAATTAATTTGACAATTGTGTCTACCATTAAAACCACCACCACTAAAAATATTAATGCTAGTAGTCAACCCCAATAATTGACTAGTAGGTTGTTGGATGACTAGTTGATTACTCGACCACCCATGCACCACCTTAATCTGCGAGATTTGTGATTAGAATTAAATGTTTGTTTTGATGTTTTTGATAATCAATTGACTGTAAAGAACAGAAAGGATGTTAAAACAGAAATTATTCAATGACAAATGTTTTGCATGGATCTTGTCACATGTTCAAAATCAAATCAAATCCCAAAATTGTCAAATTGTCACTCAACCATATACACTAGTGTAACAGTGGGAGAAAGTCTTGGTTGTGGTTCCAAGCAACAAAGTAGTATGACAATTACCATAAACATCTGATTTACACATCTGACACATCTACACATGGACACTTATTATATGGAACGAGTCAAATCAAACTTCAATTCTAAACGCATGGTGAAAGGATGCTAAACTTACTGGCCAATGTAATACTCAATCTGAACATGTACTAGCCAGTGGCAAATCACTGACCTTTTTAGTTGCATAGCGTGAAATTTGGTCTCATATGTGAAGGATTTACTCACATTGTAGAGAGTTGTGCATTTAGTAAAATATCGATCTTGTGATTTAGGAATCAATATCGAGATCATTCACATGAATATTTCGATGCTTTGGAAAATCAATATTTTTACCCATTTCTATAGCAAATGGATTACTTATGGTTGTCTCTGCAAATAGAAATTGGTATTGGAAATAGTATTTAAAAAATAAATTATACATTCATATAATCTATTCATTTATCAACATCAGCATTTATATAGGGAGGGGTACAGTTTTTGCCATTTTGTGACCTTTATCTGTTTTTCACAATAACAACAATATTTCTACAGGGACACACACACTGGACTGTTTTACAGGATGTGTGTTTAAGAGACCTGTCCTCCAGGTCTTGATCTTTAATGATTGCTTCATTCTAAATCCCTACCGATGACAGAATTACCCAAATGTGTGCAGCTATGTGATAACAGCTAGTGATGGATGTATGCGTGTGTGTGTTTGTCTGTGAGATGTTTCTGTGCTATCATTGTAAATGCAGTCTGATGGCATGCTCTGTGTTTACTCTCTGATGTGCTTAAGTTGGTTTACTGCAAAAAAAAAAAAAAAACGTTTTTAGACTTTGCTTCAAAATCTTTGCTCACTGGGAGAAACTTGCAGACATACACTGGATTGATCAAAGCTATAATAAAATAATTTATCTTTGTGTGTACTTTCTACGCAGGACCCTGTATATGGGAAAGGAAAGTTGACTGAGATCCAGGGTCTCGTTTTAGGAATGTTAGAGACCTTCAACTACGAACAGGTACTGGGTCTCTCTCTGTGTGAGTGAGTGAGTGAGTGAGTGAGTGAGTGAAATAGCAACTTGACTGCTCTCGCAGCTTTCTGTTACTGTTTAATTTATGAATATTTCTTACAGACTCTCTTGAGCCAGACCACCTATCAATCAACAAATGTGCAAAAACAAGAGTTTTAAACTTTGCCGGTTACGTGCAGATTAATAAGGAAATAAGTGTTCGAAAGAAAATGTAAAAAGGCAAAAACATATACAAGCCAGATAACTTTATATATCTTCTGTGTATCTGATATCAATATGCAATAACACAGATGAGAAGCACACACACATATGAAGCTCAACTAACACAGGTACTCCACTAAAACAACGGATTATTCTGCTCGACATCTCAACTGCATCCGGGAGAAACAGCACACTGGTTTTGTTTGTGCTTTCCTGTTCTTTTCTGACTTTTTTGCAGCTTTCTATCATGCTGTATCACAATGATATGGTGATTAATTTATCTTCATGAAATCAGAGACCATCACCTCAATCCAAACACAAGTGGTCACAAGAGACTGATTTGAGACATGGGTCTATCTCATTATTTATTTTATTTTTTTTCAATTCATTTTATCCCAACCTTTACAAAACAATTCCATGGTATTACCATAGTTTTTGGACAGGGTACCATAATGATACAATGTTATTTGGCAATACCATGACATTTTTCGAAGTATCATGGAGTACCATACTATGAATACTAAAATATGGTAATGTGATAATCATTCAGAAC
Source organism: Moxostoma hubbsi (assembly GCA_032164185.1). Classification (NCBI taxonomy): domain Eukaryota; kingdom Metazoa; phylum Chordata; class Actinopteri; order Cypriniformes; family Catostomidae; genus Moxostoma; species Moxostoma hubbsi. The sequence goes on along the minus strand of JAVLUX010000006.1, from coordinate 24,731,465 downwards.
TATAGTATATATAAAAGTACTATGGTATTGCCATCTGATGCCATAACTGCACCATACTACCACCACAGCGCTTGGGTAAAATACAGGTTTTGTGAGGTGTCAAGCTTATGCACACTCTGACTCACAAGATGAATTATTAAATATGTCCATACAGTAGAGCTACCCGTAGTGCATTATTAATCTCGCTCTCTCTCTCTCTCTTTCTCTCTTTCTCTCTCGCTCTCTCTCTCTCTCATTAATTAACTTGCACTCTTGCTGGTTTAGGACAATGTCATAAAGAGACATTTAGCCCTGTTAAATTAAAATAAGATTCTTTCATACTGCATACACAGCTTATGCTACCACCATCAACTCTTCATAGTGTATTTCTGTGATAGTTTGAAAGAAATGTGGAGTTCTGCTCTTCATTTCTTTATTGAGTGGTGGAGACAAATACATGGAAGCTTCATGTCTCTCTGCCTGACATTGCACATAAACTGGGCATCCAAGTTGAAAGGGTCTGTTAAGTTTTTTTTATATTCATAAAAACAAAGTGATTGGTCTGATTGGTAACATATAATTGTAGGAACATTTGTATAAATGTACACGATACGGATTGAAGTGCCACAATTCTGCACCATTATATGTAGGAACAGTATGTGTGAGCATGGAATTAAATTAAACTGTCCTTATTCTACATTAATATGTAAGGAAATTAATAATGGAATTAGTTGCGTTCGACAACCATTATAAATTAGATAAATGACCAATAACTAGATTATTTGTCTGATTAAAATTCTTCACCATTAAAATAGTAATACAATAGTAATCTTGTTATACCCGCTCACAATTTATATTGTAAGGAATTAGCATTAATGAGGGAATTATGATTAATTCACTGATTGGAGTAATATTATTATCATGGCTTATTGAAAATAATATTACACTTATTTAGGTATAACTTTGAAGCGAAATCTTTTAAAAACCAGGGATAAGATTATTTTTGTCATGATTGTTTAATCGTGAACTTTTATATCTTGATAACAGTACAAGAGACATGACATTTGTAGTCATCAACATTCTCTATGTAAACAAGCAAGCATTTACATACTAAATATGACATTCTTTCATGAGTATTAAACGTGTAACAAAACATGAAAATCCCTGGTTACAAATCATACTGGTTAATGAATTGGTTTTAATACATGGATAATACATTACACATTATGAGAAACCTGATTGTCATGTATAATATCCAGTTGAATAGTTTCCATTCTTTGTAGAATGAGATGAATGATACCAGATTAAAGATTATAATCATCGATTAGTCAGTTATAAGTGATTACCAATCACTACACATATTTTAAAAGGTACATCGGCTATAATCATTAATTTGTCAGTTATACGAGTGATCACAGGTCATAGAGTCATTTTCAGAATTATCTAGCAAGGCTAGGTGTGGTGTATATTTTATAGGGTTAAATAACAAGTACTGGGACTGTGATGATAATCTCAAGAGGTCTCACAAGGAAACCTTTCAAAGAAAACCTGCTTTAGCTCTGTGCTGAGTTCAGAAGGTCATGCTGAGGGTTTAAGTTTGTGGAACAAAGAAGGATCTTCTTTATTGGTCAGCTCTGTCATTACAAACCCTAGTTTGAAATTAAGCAGGCATGGGAGAGATAGTCTCCTTCAGCAATTTAGATAGATTCGTTTTTATGACTCTCTAATGGCTCGGTGGGGTATCTCTCTTATCTGTGAAATGTGATGTTGTGTTCATTTGATGGCTTTGTTCGTGGATAACCCTACATACACGTGCACCTAAATTCCTAATTTCTTCCTTTTTGTACCAAATTTCCCAAACACATCAGTTAGATGACATAACGCATCCTACATTTTGAAACCATTATTCTCTCTTAATGTACTCTACTCTAACCAGAGCATGTGAGTGGAGTGGAGCAGTGATAATTACACCTGAGCGGAGAGTGCCTTTTTGAAGATTCCACTCCCCTCTCTCAGGCCGCTCAGTGGCGCACACTCAACCCAGTATGCGCTTTGTGATATGCTGGTTTGGGAATCTGCTAAATAAGCAATAGGCCTGAGGTTATGGAGCTCTAACATTGTTTTAGTGAAGTTGCAAACCTTATAACCCCAATAAATGCAAAGTATTCATCAAAGCTATGAATGAAGAAATCGAAAGAGTGTGGAGAGACCATGAGAATCAGCAAATATTCCTTTTGGAGTAGTACGCGTCACATTGCCAGAGAGCACAAGGATGTGCATTGTGATGTAGTGCAGCAAAAGGTGAGCTAGTAGGCTACACTACTATAATAAATAATAAATTAATAGATAAGTTATGTATCTTGTTGTTTTGCCATCATGTTAGCATGTTAGCTAGATGCAAGCCCAGTTCTGAGGGGTTGCGAATATTAGTGCACCCTCAATTGAATATGTAAGCTTAATTATACTGTATATTGGCAAAGCATTTTGCCTTGAATCCTGGCTTACACACACACATAAAACCAATAAACATGTAGGATATTGCAGATCAGTGTGTCCTAATTTGCAGGTGGAGCATTCTGCTTTCATGCCTCTTTTGTACAATTGATGATTTCATTAGTAAAGATTTCCGCTCTCACATAGAGAATTTCATTGCGGAATTGTCACTTAATCGATCAGCTTTCGATTTCTGCTTCGGGATAAAGTGGCTCATAACTGCTGGTCAGTTTCTCAAAGCCAAATCCACACCTTAACGAGAATTGAAATGTAAAAAAAAATATTCTAGATTAGTGTTTGCAGATAACATCTTCTGACATCGCTTGCTGCATTCATGCACAGAGAAAAGAAACTATAAATGATTGTACTTTAGAAAAAAAAACTTGTATTAAATGAATGCAGTGTAATTTGTGAATTAAATCATTTTTATTTGTTTTAGGATCATTAAACATGATTTCATCTAGTACATATTGGACAAAATCTCACTTTATGGAGGAAAAATATTTTTTATTTGTTAAATCCATGGTTAAACCTTGCTGTACATATAAATATTGCATGCACAAGACATGATCGTTTGACACATATAAAGTCCAGATTCAGTTTTTAATGCTTTAAAAATATCAAGGATTAACAAAGGCGGCACACGGTATCTACTAATATAATAATTATTATATAAATAACCACAGTCTTTTGATTGAATATGATTTGTACATATAAAATTGTAGAAAATATTAATAAGCCAACAACACTGAAAAAGAGAAAAACATTAACTGCTGTTTTCTGGATAACATAATACACCTTTTAAAACTGAACACAAAATTAGGATGATAAATTGCTCATTTTCATTTACAGACCTAACATCTGATAGCATTAAATCAGAAATCTATTAATTTATCAAATCTACTGTATAATCATTCCATGCAATTTTTTTCCTGGAATCACTCCATGTTTTCATTATTGCCATAAAGGACTCAAACAAACTTTAAAGGTGCAATATGTACAATTTTTCATGTAATATTCACTTTTTTTGGACTTAAAAAATTAGCCCTTCCTGGACTTCCTAGGTTGCCTAGCCTGTAGACTGATTTTCATGTGAAGGGAGCAGGTCGCTTTTCCCAGGAAAATCCAAAGGATGTGATGTTTATGCGCACTCCTTTAGGCTGCAGTTCACTTAATGGCCACAGGTGTCATTAATATCAAGGGTTTTTGAATCTTACGTACTACAACTTTAAAGTTGAAGAGATTGTAGTTTTCTGGATCGGTTGTATTACTCTGGTTATTACTGACTTAATCAAACATAATTTAGAACTGACATTTTTTAAGGCATTTTTTTAAGATGTTCAATGACATATGTGCTAACAGAGAAATATTTGACTGATTACAGATGATAAGGAAGGTCTGGTTGACCCGATTATCTAACAGCAGTTGTAAACCAGTCCAAAATAAACAGCGAGATTTTATATACAAAAACACAACAATGCAATCACATAATTTCAGATGTTCATTACTAATCATTTGAGAATTTAATAAATGTTGGCCCATAGTCTATATTTCACCCAGAGGGGCACCTCAGCCCATGTGGGCAAAAGGGCAGTTGCTTGGGCCACTGTAGCTACCTCCTGTGTGCGTGTTTGGAACCATGCATACTACAGAGAAATTTAACGTCGGAGCGGGATTTGAGCGAGCACTTTTTTACAGTGAGCGGTACTTGTGTGGAGCGTCTGCTTAGGCCATAAGCGGCCAAGCGGACCGCACATGCATGGAGCGGGTTATTGAGCAGAGTGTCATACCACTCCCCTTCACTCATGCTCTGAAGCCAACCACGCTCAACGTCTGTTGGCGGGGATGAGCTATGAATCATGAGGCTGCTCAAAATTTTACCATGCCAATCACATTACTTTCCAATTAATTACATTCAATTAATCCCAAATTGTTATCAAGGAACATAGATTATTGACTTTAGGCTAGAAGATACATTGTGTATAAGCAATTGTTTTTTGTAACAAATTTGTCTTTGTGTGGTTTGACAGCTTGAATAAAGCCTAGGCAACATATTGTGAAATTGCATACTAAGCGTTGCCCTTTCTAATCTTTCAGTTTGCTCCGTTGCACCAGTTTTGTCATACACCAACCTGCAAACTCAACATCCATTTGTTTATTCTTGAAGAAGTGCAAAAATCTTTGTATGTAACTTTTGTCTGTATGGTGATTAGATTCACTGTTTTGGACTGCCACTGGTGTGCGATACCTTTGATATGCCACGACTTGCCAGACTAGCAGGTTTTAGGGGCCAGTGCAGAACCAATTTTTCCTGCTTGAAAGTGCTTTTTCTGTGATGTACACTACCGTTCAAAAGTTTGGGGTCACTTACTCATTCTTTATTTATTTATTTATTTCACATTTTAGAATAATAGTAGTCAGCAAAACTATGGAATAATAGAAATGGAAATATGGGAATTATTTTGTGACCAAAAAATCCAAAATAAATCCAAAACTATGTAATATTTTAGCATCTTCAAAGTAGTCACCCTTTGCCTAGATTTTGCAGACATGTACTCGTGACATTTTCTCAACCAACTTCTTGAGGAATCACCCCGGGATGCTTTTTAAACAGTATTGAAGGAGTTCCCATCTATGTTGGGCACTTATTGGCTTCTTTTCTTCATATTTTGATCCAAGTCATCCATTTCAAAAACTTTTTTTTTTTTTAGGAAATTTTAGATTTGTAATTAAATAAATGTATATGTTTTGGCAGAATAATATTTTGTCTACAAAGTTAATTTCAAACTTTTAAGCATACACCTTCAGATCAAAAGATTTTTAAGATCATGAGAAACATTTCAGACAAGTGACCCCAAACTTTTGAACGGTAGTGTAAATGCACAGTACATTTCCAGACTGGACCCTGTCCAGCATAACTATCAATCTTTACTGCTAAACGTAACTAAATCCAGCTTTCCCTCACAGCTGTTTTAATCAGGTCAGTTAGAGGTGGAGTGTTATGAGAACTCATTAAGAGCTGTTTCTTCATAAATTAGCAAGCACATAATTAAATGAGCTTTCTGGACTTTCAATGTCCCCTAATGGTTATCAGTGACACACACACACACACACACACACACACACACACACATCCTACAGTTTTACTTTGTGAACAACTGTACAATAATTACTTTCCCTTGTCTTAAGCCCTCAAAGAACCTCTTTTAAACTTTTTTTTTTTTTTTTTTTATGTAAAAAATATTTTTTATTCCTGCCTTGTTTTGTCTTTATTGAAAATAGCCTTGCTAGTGTTTTTTAGTAAGCCAAGGTGAAACAAACAAGAATAAAGAGACTCTGCTTCTGTAGTTTCATTGAAGAGAATTCATCTCTGACATTGTCTTCTCTGACACATCTCTGCAATAATATTTTTAATTTTTTATTTTGCTTATTTGTGTGCAGATGTGCTTTCTTCAGCTTAAGAGTTTTCTTTCTATTGGTAGTCTTTCAGTACTTAAAAAAAAAATCACTCCTCTGCTGAGGTCACATTTAGACTAATAGCATCCAGAAATCATCCTCAGACTTCAGTGTGTTCCCTTTTATAATTAATTTTGACCATATACAGTAAATGCTAAATTGAGCTGTTGCCTTGCTTTCCTTCAGAAAGCCGACGGCAGTCCAGTTTCCTCCCGATATCCAAGGAAGCGATTGAGAAATGTAAGCTTGATTGGCCCATGCCTGATGCACCTGAGCATTCTCGATTCGATGAGCATTTTTTATCAGGCCGTTATCTGAGTCCCGCCGCCTTTTGCTCTTCTTCCTGGAGCTGCACAAACAGCTGGTTAACACATGGTTCTCTCCATAATCAGTATGAGTGCCTGTCTCCAGTACAATGGCCTTTATGTTGCTTGATCCTGCCTGTGGCCCATTTGTGCACCTCTTTTTCTGGGCAGGTGTGGAAATCTGTTACTTCTGTCCAAACAGTGTCGGCTTGTGTCCTCATTGGAGCTCTAGTTTGGCCCTGCACACCATGGCATCAGCTCTGGCGAATATGTTAGAAATAAGTGACAAGGATAGAGCTTTTTTACTCTACGCTCCAGTTTCGCAGCAGGGGCTCTTTGGTGATGCACTGAGTGCCATCTTAGAGATTCTTTCCAACCAAAAAGCTGTCGGTTCTTGCACATTCAAGCACATCTTGCCGAGGCGAGGGGATGCTGTAGCACAGGTAAATGGTAAATGGTCTGCACTTATATAGTGCCTTTTTTAACCTTAGCGGTTACCAAAGTGATTCACCCATTCAAAAACACACACTTATAAACCAATGATGGCATAGATGGTGGGAGTGGAGAATCTATCCTCAGATGATTCAGAGGATTTGGGAGGTACTCCAGAAAGCCAAGGTGGACCTGTTTGCCTCCCCAGAAATGACACAAGTTATTGTCCATAACTTAAGCTCCACTGGGCATGGACACCCTACCGTACAAATGGCCTGTGAAATGCAAGTATGCATTTGGTTCAACCGGAGTAGCCCAATCTCCCTTGCTCTCTGGAGTTGGTAGAGTTGCTGGATACTCCTCTATGGAAAATACCCTCATGAAGAGATTTGTTCTCACAAGCTCAAGGCACAGTCTAGCATCCCCTGTCAGAGTTATGGAGACTGTCTGGCCCTTGAACGGGGCTGATCAGACACTCATTGGTTGTCGCAGCCGGTGCTTGGCACCTTGTAAGAAGCTAGAGCTTCCTCGATGAGACGACTCTATGCTTTGAACTGGCACCTTTTTGTTGCCTGGTGCTCCTCTTGAGGTGAGAACCCTGTGCATTGCACTGTGCAGGCGGTGCTCTCAACATCCACACTCATAGTTCATGCCGCTCACATAACGGCAGGATATGACCGCCTGGGGGTTTGTCGTTGGGCAAACACCCTTTGGTTAGTAAGTTCTTAAAGGAGCCTGAAGGCTAAAGCCCTCTCACCTCATCATCCCAGTCAGGGACTTGGATAGTGCTGGTGTTAAATGCACTTTCCGGTCACCGATTTGAGCCATTAGATGTGGTAAGCTTGTGCATATTCTCAGTTAAATGTGTTGGGGACCTTAAAGGGTTACTTCAGGATTTAGCATTAAGCTTTGTATCAGTAGGAAACCAGTAGTATTTTCGAATTACCGAGACCCCCCCCCCCCCCATATCCCCCTGAAACGAGAGATTTATGTATTTTTAGTCTGGAAAAAATCCTCCAATGACGCAAAAATCGTCATTTTGCGTCATCGGAGGATTTTTAGGCCAGAGGCTTAAAACTACAGCCAGTATTCCGCATGTTTTCACCACGCCCATATGGGGCGGGATCTCACTCACAGAATGTGAAGATAGTGTCAGCCATCTTTCTGTAGAAGCTAAGCTAACAGGCTCTTGCTCTGTGTAGAAAGTTTGTATACAAGTAGGCTAATCACGATGGCGGAAGGTAGTTTTGAAGTTGAAATGGCTGAAGGGGATTTCGAAGATCTGTTGCGAGAATCTGATACTCGCGGCTACCTGTACGAGCCGCAATACAGCGATGAACAGAGGCAGCCGGAGCAGCTGCTGTAGCAGGGGAGCAAAACCTGCTTGGCAGGCAGGAGGAAGAGCCCGGCCAGACTCGAGTTGGGGCAGACTGGTGGTGTCAGTGCTCTCGCTGTGTGCCTATGGAAACAGATAGAGAGTCCTATTGCTGTCGCAAATTTCAGCGATGCCATTTTCTTCTGGACGAGATCGCTGAATCCGCTGATGAAACAGCACCGCTAACTTGAGCATGTATAACTGAGCACCCAAGTTTTGTACCACACATGGACATGGGAGTCCTGGAAACTTATTTTAGTATCCCAAAGATAAATTGGAAACGCCAGCCAAAGCCCACAGGGACAAACGGACGGCTTAGTGTAAAGTGAGTATTTTGTTTGTTTTTCTTTTTGTTACTAAGACGTCATGTACAGAGTCTGGACACCCGGAATTATCATAATGTTCTTCCCGCGTAGTCAGTCAATTTATCAACTAACTCCCGATTTATAGAGTCACGATGTATCAAAGCAAGCCTAGTTGTATCAAATTTTCAGATACTGCCGCCTGTAACCGGTAGGCGTGGTTTGGGAGTGGCCTCGTAAGGGCAGCAAAGCAAGTGCATTCTGTGAGTTGTTGTCTTTCAGCCACATGTGTAAAAAATACATTTTCTGCCTTTTCTCAGTCTAGAATGCTTCAAATTCAAAAATAATTTCACATTTACATTATATAAATGACCAATTTTAAATACACATTCATCTTCCCAGAGGTAAAGTATCCCTTTAAGGCCCTGTCGGTTAAAGACTCTTGTTTAGAGTTTGGTCTAGGATTGTAGAAGGCAGTCCTTAAGCCTAGTTTAGGTTTTGGTGTAATTTTTTTGCAGTCAAGACTTGAGTCAGCTTTTCCTTGTATCCAAAGCGACTTACATATCACTTATGTAAGTAATTCCTTATTGATCTAAACCTAAAACATCATCTTTATTTTTGTCCATCACAACTTAACACATTTTATGCAAATAAGGCATCCTGTTTTTCTCTAACTCTTAGTTATCTTTTCACCCCCTTGCTTCACTTCATATCTCTGAGTTCATCCTATCCCCTCAGATAAAATCTATAACTGCAGCAGTTTCTGTAATCCCCTTAACAAACAGACAACTTTATTGTTTAGAATAAAGGTTATAGCTCCTTAGCAGAACACTGTCATTAAAAGTTATTCAGATCCAGAGTATAAAGAATTAATGTTCATACAATGAGAAGTCATACAAAATCCTTCACAAGGTTATATGGCCACAATTTTCGTCACTCCCTTCAGTGCTCACATTGTCACTTTTCATGCGTGCTCCCCTCCTCTGCTTGAGTCCAACAAGGCTAAACATGCTTTGTCTAGTGTCGGGCATTGTGCGTGTATTTTGGCCGAGCAAGTCAATTCAGGCTGTCAGTATTAGTGTGTGTGTGGGTGTGTTTGTGCTCTACCTCTCCATGACCAGTAGAAATTTGCAGCTTGTCACTCAGAGAAAATAGAAGGGAAGGGGCGAGAATGGCACCTGATTCCCCCGTCCTCTCACACACAAATGGACAGTTGCCTCAGAGACACTCTACTTGCCATTACAGCACTGAACCATAAAATTGAGACATAAATAACGTGCGTAAAAGCACACACTGGATCCCTGAGGAAGATAAACTTGTCCAGACATATGTCTGACACACACATTGTGTGAATTGTCCCCATAGCTAGTGAAATTATTTGACATGTATGTTCACAGTATTGTTTAATATTTCTTAACTTCTCTCTTTTTCTCTCCAGTCCTGAGCTATATCTGTGTCGGTGATATGTCCCTATGTGTGTGTGACATGAATTGAATTGTAGTAAATAATCATGGGGTAATGCCTATTTTGGATAATCCAGTGAATATAATATTTCTAAAATAAAAGGTACTACCCCTTATTTTTATTTTATTGTTTCTCTCTTTTTATTTAGATCTTGATAGATGTAAAACCAAAAGATAACAATTGAAAGAAAACCCTGCCATCAGTGCAAAAACCGCTTCACATTATGTAACTCTGAAACAAAAATCTAAAAACATTAAAAACTAATATTATAAAACAGATGTGACTGCACATCAGTTGAATTCTATATTAATGTTGCTTGGTGAACTAAACTGCACTTTGCATTGGGCCTTCCAAGACACCTTAATAAAAAGATAGTTCTGCCTCATCTTGATTTTTTGGGACACATCCTGCTCTGTATTTTTACATCACTACATGTTCCTTCATCATTTACATGTGTAAGTAACCTAAAGTAGTCCTGCTTACTGATAGCCCTATGGAGATACACTGATGGGCCAAAACATTATGACCACCTGCCTAATATGTTGTTGGTACCAGGTCTGCAATGATGTTTAGGTAGGTGGCACGTGTCAAATTGATGTCCACGTGAATAGCCAGGGTTTTGCAGCAGAGCATTGCCCTCAGCCTTACACTTCCTCCACCAGCTTGTTGTCTTCCCAAAGTGCATCCTGGTGCCTTTTCTTCCTCAAGTAAATGACGCACACATACATGGCTGTCCACGTGATGTAAAAGAAAACGGGACTCATTGGACAAGGACACCACTGCTCCATGGTCCAGTTCCGATGCTCGTGTGCCCATTGTAGGTGCTTTTGATGGTTCACAGGGGTCATCATGGGCACTCTGACCAGTCTGCGGCTATGAAACCCCATACGCAGCAGGGTGCGATGCACTGAGTGTTGTGACCAGTGTTGGGTCAAAACACAATTATGAATTAGTTAGTTACTGTAATCAAATTATATTTTGCATGACTCGACACGCCCAGTCCCGTATTAGGCTAATCAAGCCACCGAGAGGGATAAAGGCCGATCGCAGAGGGCGGTGCGAGAGAGAGAGAGATCCTTATGGACATGTCCGTCGTGTGTTTGTCTTTCGAGTTTTTCATTAAAACATTATTTGTATGTCAAGCCGGTTTCTCGCCTCTTCCTTGCCCGTGAGCGTGAACTGTTTTACAGACACGTATCGATGCAAAGGCAGATGAGTGAGCTGTGTTACTATGGATGTAGTGGAATGTAGTTGTTTATTCAAATTGAAAACTAAAGTAAAGGGTTTCAAGTTTTCATGCGCTCACAATCAGTATCAGCGAGCTCTATGTCAGTGTGCTCCCAGCCCTGGCTGAGGCATGCAAGGCTGGGCCGCCGACAAATCCTCCTTTAAATATCTGCGCTCCGCCCCATTGTTGCGTGTCTCCATTGGGTGTCCCTCTGCAGCTGCCGTAGGAGGAGAGGGGATCAGTTTCAGGTGTATATGGAAAAGGCCTGAAAAATGTCCTGCTCAAAAATAGTGCATATTTAATCATGAGTTTTATGTCTTGAGAATGGTACAAGAGACATGATATACGTTGTCATCAGCTTTCTCTGCATATTTCAGCGCTTACATACTAAACATTAAATTTTTTCATGGGTGTTATATGTGTAGGTAACAAAACATGAAAATCCCTGGTTACAAAATAATACTGGTTAATCCATGGGTTATACAACATGGATTTTATCAAGGTAAGCCTTATAGTTACCATTCTTAGTAGAATTAGATGAATCATACAAAATTAAGGTCTTATCAGTCTATAATCATTTGTCAGGTATAAACTTTACCACAATTCAAAGTGATTTTCAGCATTATCTAGCAAGGCTAGATTAAGATGAAATGTCTTAAAGTTGTGCAAATCTGATGGTCCTTGTAACCTTACATAGAACAGCCTGGTTTAACTTTGTGGGGATTCCGGCTGACAGCCTGTAATTTATGATGTTTTGAGAACCTGTCTCTGTAAAATGTTTTCTAAACATGCTTTATTATCATTGAATGTAAGATCTTTGACAATGTTAATGGATATTATTTAATAAAAGTGAATGATTGTCACGGATTAAACCTCCCTGCCCTGTGTGATATAACACAAACCTGCATCTCGACGAAATTAAGATTTCTGCTCAAGTTTCCTAGTTAGATATCCAATATAAAGTGTCATTCAAAACTTGCAAAAACAATGTCAGATACTTTTAATATGTTCTGGCACCTTTTCTACTTAGCACAGTGATGAGATATCCATCCATCCAGCCATCCATCATCAACCGCTTATCCTGTACAGGGTCGCGGGGGGGCTGGAGCCTATCCCAGCTAACATTGGGCGAAAGGCGGGGTACACCCTGGACAGGTTGCCAGTCCATCGCAGGTGAAGCGATATATAGTATATTATTGTCACTAAATAGCTGGAAGTTTTAGTGGTGTTCAGAGAATAGTATAGGATTTTTAGACAATTGGACGAGTTTTTGATGTAGATCTGATCTGCAAAAGAGACTCCCTCCATCCCTCCAGGGAAGGTGATGCTCTCCTCTCTAGTAGTTTGGATCATAGTCTTAATATTTTAAGACTCATCAGGGACCAGGTCAGGAAGTAGACAGACTGGCTAAACAGTCATTGCCTTGGGATGTTACATATATAGCGAATTTGGTTGTATAAATGTACACAGGATGGGTTAAACTGCCCGTGTACCTCCACCACTATATGTAGGGAAACCATATGTGTGATCTAAGAATTAAACTAAACTGTCCTTATTCTACATTATTATGTAAGGAAATTAATAATGGAATTAGTCGCGTTCAACAACCATTATAAATTAGATGAATGACAAATAACTAGATTATATGTCTGAATAAAATTCTCCACCATTAAAATCGCAATACAAAGACTAGTTGTATCCGCTCACAATTTATATTGTAAGGAATTATCATTAATAAGGGAATTATCATTAATTCTCATATTGGAGTAATATTATTCTGATGGATTATTGAAAATAACATTACACATATTTAAGTATAGCTTTGAAGTTAAATATTTAAAAACAAAAGGGATGAGATTATTTATCAAAATACACCTCAGTTAAATGATCTTAAAAAGGGAAATATGAATAATTAATCATAACTCATTATAATTTATATAAATATTTGGATCAGTTAATAGAATTAACTTGATGTAGCTGAATTAATATTACAATCAATTAATTTGTTCGTCCAGAGAACACTCATTATTGATCATCTATCAACTCACAAAGGATATTTTTTGTGTCCACAGAAAAATAACTCTCTTAGAATGTAGCTGTGATCAAATCGTTAAATTGACGTTGATTTACAAGCAGGCCAGAATCAACTCACAAGAATGTACACAAAAGCTTTATTTATTAAAATCACTGAACACATAACTAATCTAAACAAACACATACAAATCACGCATACATGGGAAATGGAAAAGTGAAAGTGAACGAAACCGGAACAGAGCAGGGGAATGAAGCTATGAAAAGAGTAATTTAACCATCTAAAAAAAACATAAGTTTCTCATTTTAAAGCACCTTTGTTAACAAAGGGGTTCACAGCTTATAATAAACCTCTGTTTAGTTAGTTAATTGTACGATACTTGTAATGTCTTGGCTGTTGAGAGAGCGCCCGGATGCAGTCTCTTGAGAAAGTCTTGATGGTTACTTGAGTCGATGGTGTTGAAGTTGCAATCAATTTCTTCCGCGTTGAATGAAGAAATGATGATGAACTTAGTTTGTTTTACACATGGCTTGATGTGTTTGAGGACTGCCTGCCCGTGACCTTGTGGTCGGACCTGGTGTTTCTGGTCCCACATGACCAGCAACAGGGAGAAGAGAAGAGCGGAGAGTGGGAGGTCACTCCAACAGTGCCCTTTAACTCCTGAGGGAGGTCACTCCTCTCGAGTTTGGCTTGATCAATGAGAAAGGTGCAATTTTCCAGCAGGAAAAGTTCCTTTGTTTGGAGTAAGCTGGCAGTTTGTGCCCATTAATGCTTTGATTAATATAACAAGCATACAATGCATGCTATAAGGAGGTGATTTACACCAATGCGCAGGGCGTCACACATGGATTAATTTGATAGGAAGCATGATACCAATAATTTTACATTATCTAGTGGTTCTGTCATAAAGCATGCATACAACGGTATACAGTACAAAAGACACTATACGAGACAGTAATAATCATACATACAATGTCCTGGGGATATGCATGTTCATTTATAGAACAGTTTGTCTATAAATTAATGAAGAAAAGTCTGTTGTATGGGCTTTATGTTTCTTTCCTATGGGGGAATGGAGTGAGTTATTCTCCTTTGCTTTTGCGTGTGGCTACCTTCCCCCCATCTGGAATGTCTCTGAGGTCCACTATTTGCTGGAACAGTGTCAGCAAAGGGAGAGTAAAAGCTGATAATGATCATTGGGAGAGCAGACCTCTCAGAGTCTACTTGGGCCTACTTGGACCTTTGCTTGTTACAGTCTTGAGATGTCTGTTGGATTATTCATTAAATAATGAATAATTGTGTGTCTGATTGTTCCAGATGCTACACACAGGTGATATAAACATACAGAGACAGTATCACCTAGATATCATATATAGACTGTGTTTGTTCCCCAACTACCAAACATAATACCATTAAGTCATTTAAAAAAAGAAATATGATTGATATCAAACAAAATAAACAATAAACAAAACAAAATAAAATTAAGATAAACATCTTATAAAGTTTGTGCTAATAAACATTACTTATCTTTCATCCAAAACATTAATTTTAAACAAAAGTATTACAGATCATAGTTTGGAACCGCTCTGTTTGACAGAAACCTGGCTTAAATCATTTAACTCTTATGGAGTTAATTTGGATAATATTGCAATTCTGCCACATAGTGATGACATCTCAGTTTATTACCTAATTTCTTGTTAAAATATGGTCCCTCAATCTATAATAAATTATCAGTGGGGTAGAACTACTCTTTTGACCACTAAAGATAGGTTCACTAATTATCTTCCAGACCTGTCTCACATTCTCATTAAGCCAAAAAGTTCATAAGAATTATATTTAGTCATAGGAAATATGGACACTGTCTTCTCTAGAACTCCTGATAGTAATGCCCCCCTTTGATTAAAGAAAGTTAAATAGAAAAACCCCTCACCATGGTACAGTGATCATACTCATGCTCTTAAGAAAGCAGCTCAGAAAATGAAACGCGTGGAAGAGTACAAAATTAGTGATGATTCGCAGTGCATGGAAGGATGTCTCTAGCTACAGACAGGCTCTAAAAGCTGCCAGTGCTGAATACATTTAAATTCACACTGCTTATCAAGAAACCACAGCTTAATTCTGAGAGATGGCTTACTATAGACTGATCTCAAATCTCCCATGTATATCTAAGGTACAAGAAAAGTTCACCCCAACTATGTTCATTTTTACAGAGAAATGGTATCTGTGAAGAATTTCACAGAGACAGCACTTACCAGAGTTACAAATGACTTCCTCTTATCAATGACAGCTACCAATTTGTATGTGTATGTGACAGGGCGGAGGGCGGGGCCGGGTCATGATTATACACACCCAGTCCCTTATCGGGCTAATTGAGCGTCAGAGAGGGATAAAGGCCAATGCGGAGCAGCAGCGAGAGAGAGAGAGAGAGGAGAGAGAGATGAAAAAAAAAATCTTACTCACCAGTTATCCGATACGCTGTAGAACCGTTGGTCCTCGGCCACTCCTCCATCCTCTATCTGACAACAGCCACGCCTCCCCGGGCGGATCGGAGGCAGTCCTCCAGCACCTGGCGGACGGAACACCCCGCCGCATTCTCGGGGAACAGAAGGGGTCTCCCCCACCCCTGGCAGCAGTCCAGGCGGTCGGTAGCGAGCCCCTTCTCCCCTTGCGGTCACGGCTGCTCCATTGGGGTGGACGGTAGTGGCAAGAACTCTACTACGGCGTATCAATCCTTCCCGGATTTCGGCACCAGTGTAAAGCAGTTCAATGGGAAGGAGGAGGCGAAAACCTGCTTGACAAAGTAAATAATATTTTAATGATAAACTTAAAGCAAAGGACAAAACACACACATGATGGACATGTCCGTAAATGATCTCTCTCTCTCTCTCGCACCACCGTCGGCAATCGGCCTTTATCCCTCTCCGAGGCTCAATTAGTCCGATAAGGGACCAGGTGTGTATAATCACGACCCGGCCCCTCCCTCCGCCCTGTCACAGTGTTTTAGAAGGATTTTTTCAGATCATGTAGAAGTAAAGTATGGAGTGCCGCATGGCTCAGTTTTAGTCATCTGCTTTTCTCCTTGTATATGCTTCCCCTTGAAGAGATCATCAGGAACCAAGGAATTAGTTTTCACTGTTATGCAGACGATACTCGGCTTTATATTTCTTCAAGACCTAGTGAAATTTTCCAGTTCTCCAAGTTAGCAGAGTGTGTCAATGATATCAAAGACTGAATTGCTAGAAATTTTATTCTACTCAATTCTGATTAAACTGTGGTATTAATTATTGGACCAAAAAATAAAGTAAACAAAAAATAAGATGCTAGAATTTAATTGATCTCTCGATGGATGTACTGTTACATCATCTTCTCAAGTTAAGAATATGTTTGTTATGTTTGATAGCAATAAATCCCCTGAAAATTACATTTTAAATGTTTGTAGAACAGCATCCTTCCATCTTGCTAAGTTACAACACATGCTCTCTGTTTCTGATGCCGAAAAGCTAATTCATGCATTCATAACCTCAAGACTAGATTATTGTAATGTACTACTGGGTGGATGTACTGAAGGATGTACTCAATAAATAAGATTCAGTTAGTTCAAAACGCAGAAGCTAGAGTGCTGACTAGAACCTAGAATTATGATCAAATTAGCCCAATTTTATCATCATTGTATTGGCTACCTGTTATGTTTTGTACATTACTACATTCGTACATTACAAAGCTTTGAATGGCCCAGCTCCTCTAATCCATCACATTCACTACAATAGAAAATTCTGGCCTGTTGATAGTACCTAGAATATCAAAATCTGCAAAAGGAAGTAGATCCTTTTTCTGTTTGGCTCCTAAGCTATAAAATAGCCTTCCTAACTCTTCCTCAAGATACATATCCCGAGGTTACCAGAGCCTGCCAGATCCAGCTCTGGTCCAGGCTGATGTTTGACTCCCACCTCGCTATATATTACTGAACAATGACTACTATCTGCAGCCTGTGCCAATTAGACAACAAGCAATGCTTCGATGATCACAGTTTGCATCACTTCAATATTATGATGGACTTCACAGAGGATGATCTGCTTCCAGATACAACCGTAAAACAAGGGATACTTCACTGGCAACCACCTACACTAGGGGCCTAAAGACAAATAATTTTTGAAGAATGATTTTCAATCAGGTTTTTCATTTAAATTGCTCAATTAGGATTTTAGTCTATATTATAGGTATTACAGTATAATTTTGTTGCAGTATTTTCTGTAAAGCTGCTTTGCAATGATGTGTGTTGTGAAAAGCAGTATACAAATCAGAATGACTTGACTTGGCTTCCACTTGCATCACCAGCATTAGAAAGCTCAATGTGTGCTAACAGCTGCACCATGGATTTGACTTTTACAAATATTTCCAATGGTATTTCTTTCTGTTAGACCTTGTTGGAGACAACCACCAATCTGTTGAACTCTGATCTTCACTGGTCTCTGTCACACCTGCGTAAGGCGGTCAGTAAAGGACTCCACCCGAAACAGGATCACTGCAACATCTGCTTACAGCAGTACAAGAGACGACAGGAGAGTGAGGAGGAGATCATTATCTTCAGGTACACACAGACATATGCACTTATATTCTCTGCACTCTGCAGGAAGTCAGTCTACTTTTATTTGATACCACAAAGAAAACAGTTGCAGTGCAAATTGACCCCACAAAATGCTAATGGTTAGATGGTAAAATGCTCAGGAGGATGCTCCCCCGTACATCTGCTCTTAACCGGTCTTCAAATGTGTCTGTTTGTGTGTGTGTCTTTGGAGTGCAGGCGTAGCTAATTCTATGTCTGAAAGAAGTTCTAGAATGGCTACTATCACTTATAGCAACTTTAATGACCAAAGGGCACTTCAAAAAGTATAGAGGAAAAAGTAGAAATAAACATATACAATGGCAAGAAAAAGTATGTGAACCCTTTGGAATTACCTGCATTTATGTATACATTTATTTTAAAATCTGGTTTGAACATCATCTAAGTTACAATAATTAACAAACACAATCTGTTTTAACTAAAGTAAAAAAAAGTATGCGAATCTCTTTGGCTAATAAAGTCAAGAAAGACTAATTAGTGTCCGGAGTTGGCAAACTGGCATGCAATTAATGAAGCAAGATTGGAGGTGTGGGTTAGAGCTACTTTGACTTAACATTTTGAACTCAAACATTTTGAGTTTGCTATTCACAAGAAGCATCTGCTGACGTGAACCATGCCTCGCAAAAAAAGAGATCTCGGATAAAATCAGATGATTGCAACATACTCCACGTTTTTACCACTTTGAAACTTCTAATAACATTTATTAAGCATTCAGGCACTGAAGACATAAGTTCGTTAAGTTTAGAAAGTGGAATTTTCCCCCATTCATCCATTACGCAGGTCTCAGCTGCACAATTGTACGGGGTCTTCGTTGCCATATTGTACGCTTCATAATGCACCACACATTCTCAATTGGAGATGGTCAGGACAGCAGGTAGGCCAACCAGTCACCTGCACTCTCTGCTTATTCAGCCAGTATGTGGTTTGAAGACGTCCCTGGAAAAGATGGTGCTGGATGGCAGCATATGCTGCTCTAAATTTTTTACATATCTGTCTGCATCAATGGTTCCCTCACAGATGTGTGTGTTACACATGCCATGGGCACAGACACACCCCTGGCCCATACAGACACTGGCTTTTGGACCTATTGGTTAACATCTCTATTCATGAGTCTACTATTCAGAAAATATTAAATGGGCATGGTGTCGAGGGCACCACAAACCAACATGAAATCATCATCCCAAAGGTGAAGTGGTGGAGGGAGCATCATGATTTGGGGCTGATGTCCTGCTTCGGGGCCTGTACCGCCTGCCATCATCGAGGTGAAAATTAATTCCTAAGTTTATCAGGATATCCTACAGGATAATATCAGGGTGGCTGTGCGCCAGCTGAAGTTTAGTAGAAGTTGGCTGATGCAGGGATGGGTGTGGGATGTGTTCTGTAAAGACATGAAAGATTATAATTGTTAGTGTGTAGTTATCTTAAGCACAATATGTTTGTCTATAATTGTGACATATTTTATGACCAATTAATTCAGAAAACCAGCTAATTCCAAAGGTTTCACGTACTTTTTCTTGCTACTGTAAAGTTAATAAAGTAAAATGAAAGCAAGCATGCATGATCAAAACACAGAAATTAAACGTGTATGATACAGAGACAGCATTGCAGGATTTAGTGAGTTGATAAAAACAGTGTAAATAAAGTTTGTAATTGGGTCTTAAAGATCTGGAGAGATCATTACTGAGATTTTGGGGCAGAGTGATACAAAGCTTTAGTGCAACAATGCTGAAAGCCCTACCAACAAAAGTAGACAATCTAAACTTGGGTACATCATGCACGAGTGCAGACGGCCGCATAAGGATGGATTAATTCTATAAAATAAAAAGTAGCTAATCCATGAAAGGCTTTAAAGGCCACGACCAGTATTTTGAACTGTATGCATTGGCAACTGGGAGCCAATGCAGTTGGTGAAGGATCGGGGTGATTTGAGCTGATTTCTTGTTACGTGTGAGAACTCGATCAAGAGGGTTTGAACTCTTGCTCACTGGGTTTCTAAATAAAATTATTATTGAATTACTTATTTTTAAACACAATTCACAATAATACAACTACACAATGATGAATCATTATATATATATATTACAGTTAAATTTTCTGTTAATGCATGATTTTCTGTAGAGCTGCTTTGAAACAATGTGTGTAGTGAAAGGCTCTATACAAATAAAAATGATTTGATAATTTGTAAGCTCATGTAGCACTTTAGCTGATAAATCAGTAAAAAGAGAGTTACAATAATCTAAACAAGAGGTTATGAAAGCATTGATGACAGTTTCAGCATCTTTAAAGCTTAGAGAGGAATGTACACGGGAGATTAATAAAAAAACAGGATTCAAGTTGTCTTATATGAGCATTGAAACAGAGCGTATGATCAAATAGCATGCCAAGGTTGCGAATAATGGGTGAAGGCCTAATCAGAACACAATCAATGTCAAGGGAGAGTTCATGATGTGAAGAAATCAGGGATTTTGGACCGACTATTTATGTGGTAAGTTTAGTCATGGCTGAAGGGGAAACGGCACCCTTGAGCAATGACTATATTCACACTATAAGCACAGCCCATCATGCCTTATTGCTTAAATATACTGTATGCTAATATATGGCTTATATATGATGCGATTGACACAATGACCTCCGCTGTTTACTGTAAATATGCAAGAAAAATTATTCAGTTGTCATTGGAACAATACTGTTCCATGGCCGGTAAGAGATATTTACGATTGGTAAATGTTCTCGATTCACATGCTTTAGCAGGTTTGGCAAAAAGGTAATTTTGGACTCTGCACAGAGGTGGGGTGTGTTTCTGGGAATTTGTACTGATGTTTTAACTGCCACCAACTTTGTCGTTTAATATCGCTAGTCCTTGTACTCTATGTCGGTAGTAGGTGTTCCTGTCGCTCTAACATTATTGGTGGACTGCACAGCTGACCATAGCTTTTCAAATTCTGATCACAGATGAGATGTACTGCTGGTAAATTATTCTAATTGGATAAGGAATCAGTCTAGCTGCTAGAAATCAACATTATGCAGGACAGAATGTTTTATATAAAATTCAGATGTGCTTATGAAAGATCTATCAACGCATGAATCAAACTCATTCAGAATGCAGACAATTTCTTACATCTTTTTTAATATAACGTGTGTGGTTACAGACAAATCATATAAACATTGGAACGCTTACAGTAATTTCTCCTTTGTCTTGTCTGCTCTCGACTCGAGACAGTATCTCAAAGGATATATATGATGTAACGGTGGCGGCCCCAGAATACATTTTATATATAATTCAATTAAATAATACCTGAATGGATATATTTGGATGCCAGACAGGACTAGGCCTTCTGAATTTGTTATTTTTTTTCCCCAAATATCTAGAAAAAGCCACCAGAAAGAAGGCTGTTTTTTGACCCAACAGCAAAAAAACAACAACAGCAAAACCAGCTTAAGTGTCTAAATGGCAATACCTTTACACAGAAAAAATTTAATTCAGATGTGACAATAATATTTCAATTATTAGTTAACAGTCAAACAGTGTTTTTTTTTTTTTTTCCAAGCAGTTGTTTATTGTATTTTAAACATCCAAACTAAACAAAAAAAAAAAAACATAATAAGACTAAATAAATGAGGATACTGAATATACACAACGTTTTCACTGGAAAAGCGATTCAACTAGTGTCTGAATGTGCGGCGCTCAGTCCACACTCACTCTGGTGATCGCATTTTTAAGAGCACACCAGTGCTTTTCCTCCATTCCATTTAATTGTTCCTGTTTTCCCATTTGGTTGTGCCAATGTTAATGGGCTGATACAGATTTTTCTGTATCATCACAATGACGTTATGTCCACTGACTTCACTCTCATTGCTAGTTGCTTCTGAATGTTGCTCGTCATTTGCATAAGGTTACATTATTCTCAACTTTGTTGTGTCGCCAGAGGTCACTCTGCT
Organism: Moxostoma hubbsi; assembly: GCA_032164185.1. Classification (NCBI taxonomy): domain Eukaryota; kingdom Metazoa; phylum Chordata; class Actinopteri; order Cypriniformes; family Catostomidae; genus Moxostoma; species Moxostoma hubbsi. The sequence continues at coordinate 24,709,839 of JAVLUX010000006.1, read as the reverse complement.
CTCAATGAAAATGAATAGGATTCATGCCCCTTTGTCACTGCGTGTCACTTGTGGTGTGAACAGTGCTTTAGTTATGTCACATGTTGCTTGCTTATAAGCTGTTGTAACTTTGTGCCCATACTTACTGTACAAACAGATGAGGATTACCATAATTCTTAACTCTTTTTCTTGTGTAGCTGTGGTCACCTGTACCACTGCCTGTGTCTTCAGCGTAAAGAGTCGGGGATTTTGAACGAGAGGCTACACTCATGGAGCTGTTACAAATGCACATCCAGTCAAGGTTCACGGCCAGCAGACAGACCCAGCGTAGAGAGCTCACGATCACACTCCACGTCTCTGGCACAGGTCAGTCAATCAAAAACGTTACACACATACTGTGCTCAGCTGCTGTTTATAATGCATTCATTACTGTTTGCAACATGCATATTTAAGACTGTATACCAGGGGTGGGTAACTATTTTAGTAAAGGGGCCACATCGGAGTTTATGTAGTGCATAGGGGCATTGTATTACTTTTGAGATACATTTTTTTCGCATTGTTTTGATTTTTGTATCTATTAAGCGCAGAAATATTTGTGTACTCAATTTTCTGAAGTGTGTATGTGACTAATGACTGAGCTTATTATAAATTATTTGTTTTATTTTCTGCTTTCCTGTTAATGTATTATTCAATTTAGCGCTATCTACATCAGGGGTCTGTTTTATTTGTAAAAATTTTTTTAATGTTTGTCGCAAAACAGGCGAGTTTACTTATTTAATTCTCAAAACATTACCCGTTTACACACTTAAAGGGTCATGAGCACACAACTGCATAAAACAGGCTGCATGACTAAGATAAATGATTATGGCTAGAGTTAGATGAACATACAGATGTGAGGGAACATTTCTAAATTGCACAAATAAAAAATACATATACATATTCGTCTCTTGCTTGCGTGTCAATGATTACCCCTTTGTGTGTCAAGGATGCAGAGATCTACTTTATATTTTATTTAATCACAGAAGGTTTACCTGCAAATTAGTTGCACCAAACATCACAAGCAGCCTCAAGAGCGGACACAGAGTGGCCATTTATCACTTTTCCTTGAGCAGAATATTGCACTAAAGAAGTATAAATCTCACTTTGAAGACTTTGAGGTTAATGATCATCCATGATCCATTAATTGTTAATGAAATATAATGAAATGTACGTATCAATTTCATCAAAGTTTATGTATGTGGCATTTCAAACATACATTTTTAATATGATTTAAAGTTTGTCTGCATAATACAATTTTTGTAGGCAATTTATACTGAAAAATTAAATGTACATTTTTTAATGTATTACAACTAGACATCCAAATTTAAAGTACAATTCTGCTTCATGTCTGTTATCTCAATTCAAAATCAAGTATTTAATTGGAATTTAAAAGGTGTTCTTAATTTATTTCTGAGTGGTGCACAACTCGCCATCTGGACTTCTTTTCTTCCTCCATTTTATCCTTTTACACTGTGCCAGACATGCTCCCATCATAATGACATCAGCAGAGAACAACCTTTCTCTAGGGTTGAAGCTGTATAAAAGGCTTTCCCTCTTTTCAATCATGTTTCTATTCAGTATTCTCTCTCTCTCTCTCTCTCTCTCTCTCTCTCTCTTTCTCTTTCTCTTTCTCTCTCTCTCTCTCTCTCTCTCACTCTCACACACACATGTGCATTTTTATATTATTTTTGTATTTTTTATATGCATACAGGATGTATGTATTATCCACACTAATTGGAGCTCTTTTATGTGGCTCTGGTGTATGTTAATGGCATGCAAATTGAATTCTCTGATGCACCTGTATTAGTTTTAACCACAGGAGGCTGATGGCTTCAGGTATAAAAGAGGCTAGTAACCTTAATGACAGAGGTGTTTCCACGGTGATACTTTGGGAAGTGAAGAAAGCATGATGCCCAATGTGCGATGAGAGTATTAGCTCAACTGCACAAACAAGGCTAACTCTAAACTAAACTCTAAACTACTACTTACATTAAACATGAACACCTGGGGCCATATTACAGAAAGATCCTAACTCAAGGATCCTATCTTTTCTGTTTAGCTTCCATGGTTATTTCAGTTACCATATATATATGTTCTATTTACTGTACCTTATTAAATCTTAATGTAAATGTACTGTAATAATCTTTGTAATTAGAAAATGCCCCTATTACCTGCCAGATATCACTGAAATAGGTGCCATGAAATAGCTCACCTGTCTATGTCACATCCCTGTGCTCTGTAACATTTGAAAAAATGGATGCAAATCATGTCCATCAGAAGACTTTGAAGCACTTTCTGCCTGTCAGTCAAATCCTGATAATTGAATCTATACTCACTAAGCACTTTGTTAGGAACACTGTACAAATACTGGGTAGGGCCTCCCTTTGGATTTCACAAGATGTTGGAAACATCCCTTTGAGATTCTGGACTACGTTGACATGTTTGCATCACACAATTTCTGCAGATATGTCAGCTGCACATTCATGCTGTGAATCTCCCGTTCTACCACATCCCAAAGGTGTTTTATTGGATTCAGATGCGGTGACTTGGAAGGTCACCGAAGAACAGTGAATCATGTTCATAAAATGACTTTTTAATTAAAAATTCATTTGAGATGACTTTTACTTTGTGACGGTGCATTATCATACTGGAATTAGCCATTAGAAGATGTGTAAATTGTGGCCATAAAGGGATGCACATGGTCAATAACAATACTCAAATAAGATGTTGCATTCAAGCAATGATTTATTGGCATTAATAGGCCCAAAAAGGTATGTTTTATGGTTCACAGCAAATCTGTATTTGAGACTGTCTGTATCAATGCCTTAATTTTTTTCACATTCTGTCAATCATGTTTCACCTGTTGCTTTGTGTTTGTGTTTCAGACCAAAGTGACGTCTGCTCATCGTGGGATTGTGGCAGAGGCTCATAGGAGAAAGGTAAAGGAGTGGGATTATTCTGAAACAGGATTGTATTCTATTAGATTAGAAGGGTTTGTGTCAGATCAAGGGATTGTGAAGTACATTTCCTGTTTTATCTTGTTAGTCAAATTTAACCAAACCTTCAGATTAATTTGCTTAATTGAATTTACATTTGTTTTATTTGGCATAGAGCCTTTACAATAAACTCTTGATGCTTTGATGTCATCTTGCATTTTCCCTTTTCTATAACTGACAAAATGCAGCATTTGCAGAGATGCACCATTGCTCTGTTGTGTACTTCAGAGTGAATAACAGCTCTCTTCCACTCTGCCTTTTGTGGATTCATTCATCCATGAAACGCAAATGGCTTTTTCCCTGCTGGTTCAAAGCAAATTAGCCTGCTTATGATTGCATTACACTCACTCCTTCCTTTTTGTGCATTTGTTTACTGGTGGGAAAGGAATGATGAAACAGCCCTGCCTAGTCTGTTTGTCTGTCTGTCTGTCTGTCTATCTCTCTCTCTCATCCACTTATCCAGCTCTCTCTGAGACATGCTTTCTCTTTTTCCATTGAGCATGCATGACTCGTCGATCAAGAGCCTCTGTTTCATGCGATGTGACAGTGAGCCTTAAAGACAAAACAGGAAGTGACATGTACCTTTTGACCTATTCCTCTCATCCCAGCATTCTTTCATCCTCTCTCTCCACTAATAAACTCTCAGCTATTAGCATCACTAATTACTCTGTTATCTGTAACCGACAAAGTTCAGCTGTTTTTTTGGACTTTGAAAGTGTTAGGAACCTGGATTTTACTGCTAGCACACAGAATTGTACATGTAGAGACTTACCCTGTAATTAACACATAAAGCTTTAGAAAAGCTGTGTTGTAATAATTGCCTTTTACATGCACAGATAAAGATTTGAATGCTGGAATGTACTCATACTCGCACAAAAGTTTCATACATGGGAACAAATGGTTACATTTAGTGTAGTCTCAGCCTGTGACAGCACACCCACAGACCAAACAGTCCTTTCGCTAAATGTCTGGGCCCGTTTTCACAAATAATTTTATCTTACCACTAGGAGATCGCCAAAGAGTTCATTGCTAGGATTTTTTGCTTTAAACCTATTCACAAAAGAGCAAGCTTTACTAAGGAAACCTTAAGATAAGAGTAATGCAAAGTTGACCTTATTGCTATGGTTGACGTCATGCTTATGAGCGCTCTTTTAAATTGCCTACAGTGACTGGTAGACAGGGAACCGCTATTTGGTCAACAGAGAATGGCCAGAGTGTTTCGAGCTGACAGATAGACTACGGTAACTCAGATAACCCCTCTGCACAATTGTAGTGAGCAGAATAGCATCTCAGAATGCACAACATGTAAATTCTTGGCTTATAGAAATGAGACCCAATGTGGTGTTCTACTGTTGTAGCCAATTTGCCTCAATGTTTGACCTGTTGTGCATTCTGAGAAGCTATTCTGCTCACTACAATTGTACAGATCAGTGTTACCATAGCCTTTCTGTCAGCTTGAACCAGTCTGGCTAATCTCCATTGACCACTGTCAGCAACAAGGATTTTCCGGCCACAGAACTGCCACTTACTGGATTTATATATTTTTTGGCATCATTCTGTGTAAACTCTAGAGACTGTTGTGCATGAAAATCCCTGGAGATCAGCAGTTATAGAAATACTCAAACCAGCTTGTCTGGCATCAACTATCATGCCACGGTCGAAAACACTGAGATCACATTTTTACTCCATTCTGATGGTTGATATGAACATTTATTGAAGCTCCTGACCCATATGTGTGTGATTTTATGCATTGCAATGCTGCCACGTGGCTGATTAGATCATCGCATGAATAACTAGGTGTACAGGTGTACCTAACAAAGTAGTCAGTGAGTGTATATACAAGTAAAATAGACAGACAGACCGATCAATCGATCATTTTGCTGTGGCCAGGGAGCACAGAGTTGTCAAAACCTTTATCTCTGATGTAATTGGGTTTTTCTGATTTTTGGGAGAGGTAACTGCATTTCTAACCAAGTAATATTTTTAAATGATCAATGTCATACTAATATTCTGATATATCGTTTTTTAATGTTAATTGACGACAGCACCCATGCTTAGGATAGTTTGTGAGACACTCTTAGGGATTTAGAAGTCCTCAGGATGACTTCTAAGCTGCCGTGGGTTTAGGAGCTACTTTTTGCATTAAAATGCTTCATGAATTATTCTTAGATGTACATTTTACTAGTCCTAAAATTAGCAGTGACACACCCCTAATTTTTAAGAGTTGCTCCTAAATTTTCACATTAGCAGCTACTTTTAGCCTTAAGATTTTTTGTGAATACGGGCCCTAATGCATATTTCTCACAAAACTGAAAAGTACTTTCTTGATCTGGCAAGCTCTAATTTAATTTTAAATTGTGAGTAAAAGCACATGTTTTTTTCATGTTCCATCTGGAAACAGAGGCGTTTTATGAGGTTTGATACAACGATTGCTTTAGAGGAGGAAGTAATCATTGGATTTGCCTAAATTTGCTAGGTCAGTGACAAAAAGTGGTAATTATTTGTGGCATTATATATTTTAGATAAACCTGCCCCTAATTTGCTAGTGAAAACCAAACAAATGATGGTTAGTCTCTTCCTGTCTAAGTGAGCGGTTCTTGGCCTGAATAAATGGCTATGTGGACCGAACCTCTTGCCATGTAGTCCAAGGTCTGGCTGTGTAAGACTGCTTTTGGTAGAGTCACAAAAAATTCTCAAACATTTTACAAAAAATGCTTTCCAGGGACTTGAATGAAATGTGTGTCCTGACTTGTTGCATGTCTGAAGTTGTATGTATCTGCAATTGTAAGGCAGGTTGGTTTGTTCATTGTAATCTGATCCAAATCAGAACAGATGTTGATGAAAACATTAAGTTTTCCCTGATGGGGCTCATACTTTTTTCTAGTCACTTCATATAATTTAATTTGAAGAAAACACTACTGGTCTAGAAGGGGCTGATGTTAACTGAGAGGAAGGAGCAAACAGCGGATCTATTAATCTTTTTTCTCTAAACGATTTCAGCACATTTAGAGATTCTACTGATGTCTCAGAGTATGGAAAAGTGGCTTTTTACTGGCAGATTTTTTTTTTTAGAGAAGAAAAAAGCCATTGATCCATTGATTGGTTTATTTAAATTAGTTATGTGTAAATAACAGATTTAATAAATGCTTCACCAAATGAACTTGCTGTTCTCGCAACACTGTCTTGGATAATTGTCATCCTCAAGCTCACGCTCAGAGCCAATGTTGATCTTTCTGGTTAAGGGAGGCCTCAATAATTGCATTTATTCCTCTGCAGTGACAGCAGCATTTGTCCTTTGTGCCATTCAAAAGAGACTCCGATTATACATAGTGGCCCAGTGTGGATACATTGTTTTGTTCTGGAACATTCTGTTGAAAACAGTCTTTGGAGTGGGTGGAGGGAGGCATATATTTAGGGTGTGTTCAGCTTCATGCCTTTAGGACTGGAGAAATCATTGAAGGATGACAGGGACTAAGAGATTTTGGATCACTGGCTCATTTCAAACAAACCAATGATTAAACCAGTGATGAAATTATTCGTATTGGTTTGAAGGAGAAGGCATTTAATTTGTGAATAGATCGGTAACATTTTACAATAAGGTTCCATTTGTTAACAAAGCTAACAACATTAGTTAACAAGAACTAACAATGAACAATACTTTAACAGCATTTAATAATCTTAGTTAATGTTAATTTCAACATATACTAATACATTTTTTAAATCAAAAGTCATGTTTGTTAACATTAGTTAATGCACTATGAACAATGAACAATTGTATTTTTATTGAATTACATTAACAAAGATTAATAAATGCTGAATTATATATTGTTAATGGCGTGTTCATGATACCTAATGCATTACCCTTTAAGCTCTGAGGGTGTTGTTAAAGATTTCCTATTTCAGTGGCATACCAAAAATTAAAGGCTTATAACAAAAAAACAAACAAAACATAAGAAAACAAGGAAAGTGGTGTGTTTGGTATAATTTTAAGGAAAACTTTTCAAATTCTTTAATGATACAGGTTATGATAAATTCTGAGACTCTGCTGAAAAATAAAAATGTTCTTATTTTTCTGATTTGACATTATATACAGCATCTCAGAATGTAAATAAGGTAGCTCCTTAAAATGTTTTTTTTTTTGTTCCCAATCATGTCACCTGTTGATATGACAAAGCAATAAAAAGTTATTTATCCTAGTTTCCAAAAACATCCAAAGAAATAAAACATTATAATTGCTCATAAGAACAAATTATACATGCAAATACAACAATGACTTATGGTATGCTCTCTCTCCAAAGCATGCAGTCATGAGTAACACGATCTCATTCTGTTCCATTCTGTGTCATGTGCTGTACTTGGTGCTATCTCCCTGTGGCCATATGTAATTAGAGAGAACAATCCTCTCTGCCTATATTTGGATGACTTCCATCTCTAGTTGCAGCAATCTTAATCCTAATATGATTGGTTAAAAGCATTCCATGAGGCTGGACAACGTACTATATAATTTCCGATGAAGCCTGATCCAGGAAAGCTAACATGTTTTTAACATTTTGTGCTGTGTGCGCATTGTGCTTTTGTGGGTTATCTAATGATCTATGCATAGGACATTGTGTGTGGGATCGGTTTAAAGAGTTCTTAGTAATGGTATGTTATATATTATGTTCCGTTTATCTTTTGTGAAGTAATAATCAAAAACGCAGCATGTAAACAACACCTGTTAACATGTAACACATATGTCAAAGACATATATTTAGTTATTACGCGCTATATTTTTATCTGTGAGTGCAACAAATTGGCTGGTTGTATTCTACTCTTTGAGAGCTTTCCAACAACATATGACACATGGTTATTCCATCCATCCATCCATCTTCAACCGCTTATCCGAAGTCGGGTCGCGGGGGCAGCAGCTCCAGCAGGGGGCCCCAAACTTCCCTATCCCGAGCCACATTAACCAGCTCTGACTGGGGGACCCCGAGGCGTTCCCAGGCCAGTGTGGAGATATAATCTCTCCACCTAGTCCTGGGTCTTCCCCGAGGCCTCCTCCCAGCTGGACGTGCCTGAAACACCTCCCTAGGGAGGCGCCCAGGGGGCATCCTTACCAGATGCCCAAACCACCTCAACTGATCAAATAACTCACATGGTTATTTGATCAGTTTATTTTTTTTTTACCGATTACAATAAAATGTGCAGTGCAAAATAATGAATTCATTATCAAAATGGAACACACTGATTTGTCTGCAAATTTCAAAGCACTTGTACATTTTTGGTCATAATGTGTACATGCACTGTAAAGTACAGCTTCTAAGCTTTAAAACAATAACAATTTCATGTTGAGACTGTAGTTATTCATATTTTGATAATTTATTATTGTTTATTTATATATATATATATATATATATATATATATATATATATATATATATATAATATACACATACACATACATACAGACACACACACACACATTGGCGGCCAAAAGTTTGGAACAATATGCAGATTTTGCTCCTATGGAAAGAGCACTGACATACCCCTGGCCCATACAGACACTGACTTTTGGACCTGACACTAATAGCTGCTTGGATGTCCATTTTGCTCTCTGGCCTGGATAACACAACAGCTTTGTTTTTCAAAAACCTTTTGAAATTTGGACTCTTCAGACCAAAAAACACAGTTCCACAATTCTACTTTCCATCTAAGATGAGGCTGAGCCCAGAGAAGTCAGCAGCGCTTCTGGACAGTGTTTATGTAGGGCTTCTGCTTTGCATAGTAAAATATTAACTTGCATCTGTAGATGCAGAGGCAAGTGGTTCTGACTAACAAAGGTTTACAAAGCCCATGCTCATGATATACATTACGGATGAATGCCGTTTTTAAGACAGTGACTTCTGAGGGATCAGAGATCACGCGCATTCAAAAATGGTTTTCGTCTTGCCCTTTATGCACCTGAGATTTGACCAGATTCCTTGAATCTTTTAACTATATTGTGCACTGTAGAGGGTGAAATCCCCAAAATACTTCCAATTTGTCTTTGGGGAATATTGTTCACAAAATGCTGGATTATCTGCTGAAGCATCTGTTGGCAAATTGATAAATCTCGAATGATCCTTGCTCTTGAAGGACTAAGCTGTTTTTGGAGGCTATATACTATGACATGATTGCCTCACGTGCTTAACATGTTTCACATCGCCTTTTTATTTCAACTTGTCAAATTGTTATTAGTCTTAAATTGCCCCGTCTCAACTTTTTTGTAGCATGTTGTAATCAACTGATTTAAAATTACTGTACATTTTTTAAAAACAATGAAATTCACAAAGAAAAACATATAAAGTGTTGTTGTAGTGCTTTCATTATAGCAAAGGGTGAATATAATTTACAAATCACTCCTTTTTGTTTTTATTAGCATTTTTCATTCTGTCCCATCTTTTCGGAATTGGGGTTGTACATTTTATGGAATTTTGTTATGAAATTTAAATATGTGAATCTTCAAAATCAGCTAAATATTTTTTTGAGTGTTGCAGGTGCACTTGTTACTTCCATATTTTGAATTTTGGCGGCATTTTTGTCACATAATATCTGACTTTGCATTATATCAATGTAAAACTGCTGAAAAGTTGAGGCCTGTAGAAATTACAACAATTTCGACCATACTCTTCTGTGTACTATTAAATTGAATTTTGTGCTAATGAATTCACTAGCCCAAATGCACCTAAAAAGTAAGCGTACAGACCTGGTGTGTGAAATGTGTTTGGAGTATGTATGCTTAAAATCTAGGCCTTGGCTCCAACCAAAATGAAGAAATTTTTTGTAATTCTTAATTGCCCTTGTGATAATCTGTCAGCATAATAGAGTTTTTAGCTGTATGTTGTTTTTTTTTTGTTGCGTGACTGCTATTTTGTTGAACTGTTGTGTTGGTGTGTTTTCCTCCGGCAGATGTTGACTGAAGCCACTCTAGATGTTCAGCAGACACAGGCATGGGATCAGCTCCGCTCTATCTACAGAGGACCATCTAGGGTACAGTTTACCTTGAACTCATCTGTTTTTTTTTTTTCTTCTCTTTCCCTCAATCACTCACTCACTCACTCACTCACTCACTCACTCTCTATTCGTAGTCTCTATCAGAATGCTCTGTTTAAACTTTTTTGTGTTTTATGGTTGTCTTGGTGTGAATACATGCTTCAGTGCTTTAACATTATTGCATAACAGTACAGTGTTATGCAATACAATTTTTGTGTGCGTGCAGCCTTTGTGTAATTACTGGAGCAATTTAGTCTTAAGTCCCTATTTTTCTTTGTTCTTTATTCAAAGCCAAAAAGAAGTTAGGAACAGCAGAGGAAAGGAATGCTGTTTGCAAACGTTCAGACACCAGCCACCACTGGGGGAGGCATTTAGAGGAGCATTTAAATATAAGAAGACTCTAGACTACTTGTAAAACATCAATCAGTAAAATAAGATGTTATAACCCCTCAATGATACATTTCTTTAAATCATATGTAGTAGATAATGTGTAGGGTTGCCAACCATCCCATATAATATAGAATCATCCCAAATTGAATCCCAATAATAATCAAATTTAAATTGAAGGGTTAAGTCCATACAGGGCATTGTTTGTCCTGTATTTTAGTGTCTTACACCCAAACTGCTGAGAATATTCCACAAACTAAGAGAAATGGGCCTGAAACACACACTTTTCACTTGAGTTGTGGGAGATATTGACTGTTGCTACTGTACATGGACACCACACTTGAAGCGGCCGGGGGAAAGATCACTGACAATCAACACATGTTTTCTTTGTCTTTTCTGTCAGAAGCAGGAGAATTTTGTCGACATATAGCATTTGACTGAGTGATTATTGTATATCACCACTGTGATTCCAAAACACCAGTAAACGCATCTACCTGTATTCATGACGTGACGTTGAATTGCATATGCCAGTGCTTGTTCGGGAAGAGAGACTTAGCTAAATGACGGTGAGAAAAAATGCAGCAATTTTAGTACAAAAGTACAGGTTTAGTTAAAATGTTTCATGTGATTTTCTTATATTTTCTTGATGATAAACATTTTTTACTGCCAAAACAACTGTAATCCAAGGAGAAATGCATTCTTTTCATGTTAAACATTTTCTCACAAAAAGACAGACATGCAGTGCACAGTGAATATGGCATTTACTTATAGTGCACATGAAGCATTTGTACTTTGAAGTTGCTATCTCGCATTCATGCGGATCCTGTGAATGCAGAAATCCAGTTTACTCGGCCCGGGTAACACGATGGCACAAAACAACAAGAAGAGATGTAATTGATCATTCGCATGTCTCAGACGGTGCCTTCTGGTGCAAACTTCTGGTGATTTTCGGTGCCATTGCGGCTTAAGAAACTAATCAGCCAAATGGGAAAATTTTTATAAAAAATACCAAATATGGCCAGGTAAACCTACATCCGTTGACCACTAGTGATATTAAAATATTAGAGTTGTCCACAAACTGCCTACTGTTTGTCTTCTGCCTTTCATTAAAAAAACAAAAAACTGTGTCAAACTACACATCAAATTTAAAGAAACTAGCTATTCAGATTCACTTAGATGTAAATACTTTAGGTGTAGCAGTTCAGATAAATACTAATGACACATCACACGTAAGTCTTCCACTTGTGCTTTGCCTTTATAAATATGTATTCTAAAAGTATTCTGAATATGTTTTATGGGACGTATTCGAAATACATTACTGAATATATTTAAGAAAGATATTTAGTATTCAGCCTGCTTTAGCCGAAACAGCATTTAAATGTAACTAAAACTTGCCTATTAGGACACATTTCAAATTTCAATACACTGAATCCTGGCTGGCAAGTCTGGAAACAGTTCCACTAGTAAAATATGTACATGTTTATATAAAATAGCATGTCAACTAATATGTAAGTAAAACTAAATGACTTACTCATCTGAAATTGTATCCTTGGCTGGATCAAGTCTTTCCTCAAAATGCAAACGCTCATCAGAGTCCCGCTCTTCTTGTGAGGAAAATGTGGACTCTTCCTAACCTGTGTATCATGCTATCTTCCAAACGTGCAGAAAAGTTCATTAACTTTTTAAGGCACAGTCGTGGGAATTTACCATTTGCATTGATCACCTCAGCACATTAGCGTATGAATAGCACCCTCTGCCTGTGGGTGTGATTTATATTAGAGATAATTAGCTGTGCCAGGAGAAATTGTACATTGCTTTGTTTCATACAGATTACATTGCAGGAGAATATTTGTTTTAAATTTGAATTGTTTTATTTAAAAGTAGACATTTTAAGCTTTCTTTAGACATCTGTTTCATGTTTGTGTGATAAGTATTCGCGGAGTTTCAGATATATGCTCGCAAACACAGAGACAGCTGAAAGCGAACCCTTTATATTTTCTTTATTTTACAAAAGCACAAGGTTTTGTTGTTATTGTCAGCATACACAAATAAAAGTAGACCCTTTATAGTCTATAATGATGTCTTACATCATTATAACCGTAACTGTATGCCCCAAATTGACCGAGTATTTTATGATTTTTCCGCTGTAATGACGAAAAAATCCAGCAGGACGCGCCGGCACGTTCGCCGACCCCAGAGGCTTGAAGTATCCTGCCTAACCCTGTACACACACAGACACACACAAGCAGTGGCTTTGTTCTTCCACTGTGCACTCCTTGTTATACGAGTACTCCAGCACTGAAGGAATGTAGGCAGGTCTGCAAATTACCAATACATTTTTTTGTATTATGTAGTAACTGATTAAAGCCCATTCTCTCAATTATACCTTCATATTTTGAGATTAAAGAGGTCTGTATTCCTGGATCTAGGGCTGCTGTCCTGGATTCTATTCATGCCTTTATTTCCACTCACAGCTTACTCTCTCCATTTCACACATACACATTTGCACTCAAATGCTCTCCCCCACATGTACATGCCCACACTCACAAAAATCAAATGTAAGTCTGTCATCTCACTGAATGTGACCCAAATTTATGTTGACTCAATGTCAAATTACAGTTTTAAGTGCTGCAACTAACGATTATTTTGATTATTGATTGATCTGCCAATTATTTCTTCAGTTTATCAATTAATGTGACTATAAAGCCACATTGTATTTAATGTATTATATACAGTGCATTAAGAAAGTATTCAGACCTTTTCATTTTTTTTCCAAAAAATTATGTTGCAGCCTTATGCAAAAATGCTTTAAATTATAATAATTTTTTCCACATAAATCTACACTCCATACCCCATAATGATGTATCAAAAACCAGATTTTTGATAACTTTGCAAATTTATTAAAAAGAAAAAACTGGAAAATCAAATTGACATAAGTATTCAGGGGTCTGAATACTTTCTGAATGCACTATATATATATATATATATATATACACACACACACACACACACACACACACACACACACACACAGTGTTGGATGTAATCTATTTGCAATTGCATTAGAAAAGTATTAGCCAAGACAGAGATTAGAGTTTTGTTTTTGTTTTTACATGGTTATGTGTTCACGAAAAAGTTGTGTCTTTAGCAGTTTGAGAAGACAGATAGGGAGTCAGCTTTACAGATTGAGTTGTGAAGGTTGTTCCACCACAGAGGTACAGTGAAGCTGAGAGTCTAGGAAAGTGATATGGTGCTTCTTTGTATTTTATACCACAAGGCGCCACTTATTCGCAGATCGCAGTCTTCTGGTGGGAACTTAGCTTTGCATGAATGATTTTAGGTAAGCTGGTGCAGACTCAGTGAATGGTTTGGATGCCAGCATCAGAGCCTTCAACTTGATATGTGCAGTAACTGGCAGCCAGTCTAGAGAGACAAAGTGTTGTGTAACATGCACCCTCTTGGGCTCATTGAAAACCAACCATGCTGCTGCATTCTGTATCATTTGCAGAGCCCTAGTTGCACATGCTGGAAGCCTGGCCAAAAGAGCATTGCAGTTGTCCGGTCTAGAAATGACAAGATACTGAACAAGGAGTTGTGTTGCATGAGGAAGGGTCTTATCTTCTAAAGGTTGAAGAGTGCAAATCTACATAATCTGGCTGTTTTTGAGATATTGTCTGTGAAATTGAGTTGGTTGTCGATGGTTACCCCTAGGTTTCTGATAGTTTTGGATGGTGTTATTGTGGATGAACCCAGCTGGACGGTGATGTTTTGTTCAAAATCAGGGTCAGTTGGAAAGACGAGGAGCTCAGTCTTTCCCAGGTTTAGTTGAAAGTGGTGTTCCAAGTCTGCTTAAATTACATTTCAAATTGTAATCAGATTACAGGTACTGGCATTCAATTAAAGCTGCACTATGTAAGATTTTTTGGTTAAAAATCAACAAATTGCCATTACTAATTGAGTAAATAAACAATCAGTATTCAAAACCTTACTCCGATTCACTATGGTAAGCCTATAAAAATTTAGTGTATTTTGAGCTGTCAGGTTCGATGTGCCATGAAATCGCTGGCTTATGACATTTATCCTTTCCTCCCCATTTTTCTCCCATTTTGGAATGCTCAATTTCCAATCTGCTGTAAGTCCTCATGGTGGCGTAGTGACTCGCCACAGTCCGAGTTGCAGAGGATGAATATCAGCTGCCTCCTATCAGCACGTCTTGTTGAGCTCGTTACAGCGGAGAGCGAACCACATTATAGCAATCACGAGGAGGTTACTCTATGAGACTCTGCTCTCCTTAGCAACCGGGCCAATTTGGTTGCTTAGGAGACCCGGCTGGAGTCACGCAGCATGCCCTGGGATTCGAACTAGCAAACTCAAGGGGTGCTAGCCAGCGTTTACCTCTGAGCTACCCAGGCCCTCCAGTGAAGCTCCTTTGACATGTTTAATATGGATGACTTCTGAAATTTACTTCTTGTAATTGATATATTGCATATTTAAGCATATAATTTTTTACTTTTAATAAATAATATTTTATCCCCATTAATTGAATCCTCATTTTATGTTTTAGATTTACGGTGTTGTTGTGTGCATTGCATAGGCATGCTATTGTAGTAACTGAGGCTGGACATTATCTCATATCAGCCATATCATGAGTTTAACCTCTTAAATTGAAAATTGTGGTATCTTTCAAACATTAATAGCAGATAAAACACTTAATAATCATATTAAGATAATACTGGTGGTGGCTGAGGAGAATCCCCTGTTCTCCATTTAAAAGTGCTTTGAGTGTAGTGTCAGAAAAGTGATTTAAGTGTAAATTTCTTTCAAATATGTAAAGTGTGTTGTTTATCTTCATCAAAGGAAGTAATATTTAAGTTTCAAATGCTTAATCGCTAGTCCTTGTACTGTGTGTCGCTAGTGGCGCTAACCAGACTCGACACAATAAGATTCCAGCGAGAAGCTATCTGCCTGTCCACACCAGATGTGACACCCTGATATTCAAACACTAAAATGAGGATTATTGATGATAAAATTTAGAAATCAGAGTAATCACAGACGCAACAGTGTGTTTATTGAACACAACTCGTTTTCTCACTGAAGCTTCATATCGCTTTCTACAGCAAGCCCCGATGGCACAGAGCAAAGTTACTTTATGAATCACATCCTCTTTCAGTCTGTTATGATTGTTTATGTTCATGCAGTACTCCTGTTGTCATTTAGCCGATCTCCATGTAACAGGGAAGCAGAGAGAAAGTGAGAATGAGATGGGATTTCCCCCCACTATCATTCTGAATGTGTGTGTGTGTGTGTGTGTGTGTGTGTGTGTGTGTGTGTGTGTGTGTGTGTGTGTGTGTGTGTGTGTGTGGATTACCCAAATAATTGACCACCTTTGATTCACAGACCTCCTTCCTCCAAACACTTGGGAAAATTTTGACATCTTTCATATCAAGACTCTCTTATCTTTGAGATGCAGCATACTTCACTGAGCTGTTGACTCCAAGCAGGTCTGTTCTACCTGTTGAACACTCTCCCTTAGCACTACCATTCATCCCAATAGCACTTGCTTGGCTTGTACAGGATCAAACCCCCACCCCCCACCTAGTATTGTAGACTAAAGCATCTTTATCTACAATAGTATAATAAATTACTTGCAATTTATAAGTTGCTTGCCAAAAAAAATATTTTGTACTTTTGAATGATTATCACTGGAGTAAGATCCTTTTTTTTTGGTTCAAATGGTGTAGGTATCTCATCTACCAGTAGGGACTGAGCCATTTTATCAATGTTATATGTGCATATGCATCAACTTCTTATGCTGTTTAATTTAATTTAATTGTAGATGTATGTGTATATATATATATATATATATATATATATATATATATATATAAAAATTCTGACTAAGCAGACTTGTGCTGTTAATTGAGTGACTTCAGCAGTGACAGTGTGACCTGCTGGACTCTCTCATCCCCCTTCTCTAAACAGCATCTTCCCCCTCTCTCTTCATACAAAATTATCCGAAAAAGAGGCCATCTCCCCATCCACATATTATACCTTTTACAAACTGACCATTATACCATTTCTAATGATATTCCTAGCAGTCAATAGAAATATTTGGGTTGTAAAAAACAAACAAACACACTGTATGGCCAAAATTATTTGGACACCCCCTTCTAATGAGTGGGTTTGGATATTTCAGATACACCCATTGCTAAAAGGTGCATAAAATCAAGCATACAACCATACAATATACTTAGACAAACATTTTCAATAGAATGGAGCATGTCAAAGTCCTGTCACTTTCAGTGTTTCACTTTCAGAGGATGGTGTGGAAGAATTCGACTAGCCTGCTCAAGACCTAGACCTGAACTCCACTGAACACTTTTGGACGAATTAGAATGGCAACTACAAGCCAGGCCCCATTGTCCAACATCAGTGCCTGACCTAATGGATACTTTTGTGTCTAAATGGGGGCAAATCCCCCACAGCTAGTAGAAACATGTACAGTAGTTGAAAGTTTTTCCAGAATAGTAGAAGCTGTAGTCTTAAAGAAAGGACCAATTCCCTATTAATGGCAATATTTTTTTATTTGCTATAATTATTATTAAAAATGGCCAAAGAGTGTACTGTGAACAACCTTGTGTCAGGGTTGTTTCAAAACACCTAACCTCTTACTAACTCTAACCCCTCCAAGAGGTTTCAGGCTACATCCACCAAACTGGACATAGTCCTTCAGCCTATTCTGACTTAATGCTAAATTACACTTCACAAATGTAAAAAATCTGAACAGATTTTAAAATATAAGACATCACATTTTTTTTCTTTTTTTTTTCAAATGGTTTCTTACAATGCATAAACATAATCTTACTGTATGTAACATAAACACAGTATGTTACATACAGTATGTTACATAACATTCACAAAAAGAGGATAACACATCTATCAGTGTTCATTCATCAAAACCATACCAACTAACAAACAAACAAACTTAAAACATGAGTTGGGATCTCCTATAGTTGCACAGTAAATGTACCTGGCTCAGGGAGCCAGCACTTTCATGTCCTTCATTACAGTGTGCATGAGACATCTGTCGCAGACCTGCTTGTGTGACAGCCAAGCCAGCTGGTTCAGTTCCTTTTCCAACAGTTTGTTCTCAGTGAGCTTGAGGTTCTCTTCTCGAGATGGCTCTTGCCTCGGCAAGCCACTCAGCCACCATGTCTGAACTCACGGTGGCTGAAGACTGTAAAGTAGTTGATTACTACTTATTACGTTTACAGTAACATCCTTTTCGATACCTCAAATGGTTACTTTGTCTTATTTACATGCTTTTGAGATGATTTGTTCCTTTATAAGTTGAGTTTTCCCTCAAAGTGGTAGTAGCTACCTTAAATGACAGCCATTTTGGAGGCGGTAGAACCAGAAGACTCAGTATATATAAATCCCATAGACTTACATTGACAGTATGTTCAGACGTTTAATAGAATGCTCTATCTACCTACTTCACTACCGACCAGCCGCACAGCCACACAAGGTTGTAGTTCTTTGGCAAGTTAAGGTGACTTGTTGCCACATTCTGTGTAAAAATTCCACACAAAAGCTATATCAAAATATTTCTACTCTGACCTGCCCATAGACAGAATAAGCGGGAATAATAACAGTACTCTATGAAAGCTGCAGGAGTGACTTTCTTAAATGATGTTAAATGATGCATCAGAGCAACATTTATCTGTCTATCTGTATGTCTGGCCTATATACTGTACCCACACATTTATTTGCTTAAACTTTCAGGCAAGGCTTTGTCAAGCAAACATTCAAAGTTTATCTTGACAAATGTTTTTTTGTTTCCTCTTTTATTCATTATTGTCACTCAGTTTGAACCAAAATCTGATGTTTTAGCTGTGAGTCAACTTGAGAAAAGCATTTGAAAAATCTTTTCAAACAAACACTGAAAAAATAATTCTCTCTTCTCTCTCTCTCTCTCTCTCTCTCTCTATTCCTTTTCCTCTTTGTTTTGGTTGTGTTGGTTCAAAGTGAATCTCCCACAGGATATGAGGAGGCTGCAGTCTCTGTCCCTAAATACAGATCCTGCACTGAAACAAGTCAGCCAGCCTTACAATCAACACACTGCTTTTCATCTTCCAATGATAAGCTTTTTCAACACAGACAGATCACACAGCCTTCAGCTAGTACTGAGAGATGGGGTTAATTTTAGGACACTGCTTGATTGAGTTCAAGAAGTCACACTCAAATGATATCGGTTCATACACACCCAAACCCAAAGGCTTAGATTAAAAAAAAAAAAAAAAAGGTATGTTTTTTTTTTCCTGCTGAGAAGTAGGGAGGGAGATCAGTTTACATGGTTGTCAGGTAAACATACACCAGTCATTTGTGCTGAATCCTCAGTCACACACAAAATCATCCTCAAGAGCTTTATTAAAACTGTTTGGTCAGCATGTGCACTCACACACACACACATACACAGTCCCAACAGGATTCCCATAATAAACACAGCAGAACTCAACAGCCCAGTTTTGAGCTCTTTAATTAAACCGTAAATGGGTTCAGAGGATGTGTAATTAAAAAAGGACCTATGCGTGTGCGTGTCTGGTTAGTGTCTTCCGTTGTTTCTCAATCTATGTGGAGAATATGACTGCAATTTTGATTTGTATTAAAAGAATAGTTCACCCAAAAATGACAATTCCCTCATCATTTACTCACCATTATGTCATCTCAAACTCATATGACTTTATTTCACTGAACACAAATGAAGATATTTTAAAGGAAATATGATATCTGTTTGTCCATACAAGTGAATGTGACCAAAGGTTTAAGCTCCAAAAACCACAAAAAGTCAGCATAAAGGTAATCCATATGATTCCAGTGTTTTATTCCATGTTTTTTGTATCCAATCGGTTTTGGGTGAGAACTGATCAAAATATAACTCCTTTTTCACTTTATATTTTGCCATTGTAGTCTCTAGGCATGATCATTATTTCAAGATTTTTTTACACTTTCTAGTACTTGATGCATATAGTGTGCAAGATGGCACTAGGAAGTGTAATCAAGCTTGAAATCATGACTGCTGATGACAAGGTTTATAGAGAAAAGATAATATTTTGGTCTTTTCTCACCCAAAACCTATTAAATCGCTTGATTTGCTTCAGAAGATGTGGATTAAACCACTGGAGTTTTATGGATTACATTTATGTCATTTTTGGGGCTAGAAAATGTAGTCACCATTCACTTGCATTGTATGGACACAAACATATTTCCATTAAAATATCTGCATTTTCATATGAGTGCAAGTCATATGAGTTTGAGGGTGAGAAAATAATGAAAGAATTATCATTTTTGGTGGAACTGAAGGTAAAATAGTGCCTAAAAAATGTTCATGTGCCGAGTAATATTTGTAAAAGATTAAAATGAAGTTACAAGCATGACAGAAACATTTGCATACACAGAGTAAGATTTTTGAAAGCATAAATCAAATTACAAGTGTCAAAATAAATTGCATGTGCAAAGAACATTTTGTAAAGGTGTAAATCGAGTTGCAAGCATAAGAAACAAATATTAGTAATACTTTAATGCTGACTTCAAAGCAAAGAAAGGGTGTAATGAACAGCAAAACAGATTGACCACGTAGAATCAGTCTGTATGTGTGAAATAAACTACTGCAAAAGTAAATGACTTTTTTTTTAAAAAAAGACTTATTTCCAGCAATAATCTGATATACACCATTCCATATTCCCTTTGTTGCGCTCACACTTTTGGCACTAATTTCGCACTGAAAAGTGTTTTGCAAGCACGAGGGGGGAGGTGGGTCAACCTGCTTCTAGTAACCAATCAAATGAGGTTTTCTTTGACCAGTTTACTCTGACCTGATTGGTGTAATAACATGACATACAGCTGCTTCTTCCTATGGCACAGCGTCGTTCCTCTAGGTATCTCTCCCCTCTCAAATATTAAACTTAAATATTATCAAATACACAATTTAATTATATTTACTATTGATTATCATTGGCAAGGCATTTTGGTGAATAGATGGAATTAGCTGTTATCAAAGAACTCTTGCTGAGCCATATGAAGTAGCTGTCTGTCACATTATTAAACCAATCAGTTCAGAGTAAACTGGTCAAGGAAAACCTCATTGGTTTGGTTACTAGAAGCAGGTAGACCCGCCTTCCCCCTCGCATTTGCAAAAACTTTTCAGTGAGAAATTTGTGCCAAAAGTGTGAACGCAACAAAGGGAAGACAGAACAGTGTATATCAGATTATTTCTGGAAATGATTTATGCCACAAACGAATACAGACCAAATTTGCTTTGTGTTAATACAAAATTAAAAATTGACAACACATAAATAGTAAATGGTCTGCAATTATATAGGGCTTTTTTAACCTTAGTGGTTTTCAAAGCACTTTACACTGTCTCATTCACCCATTCACACACCAATGGTGTGCCATGCAAGGTGCTAGCCTGCCATTGGGAGCAATTTGGGGTTCAGTGTCTTGCCCAAGGACACTTTGGCATGTAGAGTCATGTGGGCCAGGAATCGAACCACCAAACCTGTGATTAGTGGCCGACCCGCTCTACCACCTGAGCCACAGCTGCCATGAATTACACTTATGCAAAGCATTAAAGTATTGCTAATATTTGTTTCTTACGCTTGCAACTTGATTTACACCTTTTAAAAAACTTTCTCTGCAAATGCAATTTATTTTTATGCTTGCGGTTTGAGTTACACTTTCACAAATCTTACTCTGTGCATGCAAATAATTTAGGTACAATTTTAATAATTGTTATGCTTTAAAAATTATATAATTTTTTCCAATATCAAAATGCTTTTACCTATCCCAACTCCCAACAGAGTAAACTATAAAAAAATGTATAGTGTCAACATGGGATCTATCAGTACTTTTACATGTTTTACAACAATGTCGAATATTTTTATATTCCTTCAGCCGAGAAAATATTAAATTATATGTCGCACGTAAACTATATCTTTCAGAGTACGCAAAATGCCATGGTCAATCGTGGTCCGAATAACATATATACATGCTGGACAGAGCAAAGCTAAAATCACATTATCTAGGTCTGTTAGTCTGACTTTGTGAAAATCGGACTACTTCAATTTCAGTCAGACTAAAGTGTTTACAAAAAAAAATTTAAAAGACATATTATTGTTTTAGTCCGACTGAAATCTAACTTTTAAAGTGCATGTAAATGTACTGTGTGAATTTTACATTGACCAGGACAAAATGAAAGATATATATTTTTTGTGTTTGTGTCTGCCTTGTTTCAAAGTCTTTCTGAAGTGTGTATTTGTGTCTACACACATCCATGTCTTTGCAGTTATGTCTCTTGTTCTGAGCCTGTTGATTAAGGTTAAAGGAACATTTGACTTAGGATAAAATAAGATGCATGTTCTTCTTGTGTGTTTGTGTGTGCCTTGTTGCAGAGTTTCTCTGAAGTGTGTATCTGTGTGTGTGGGATGTTGTCAGGGTTTCTCTGATGCTTTGTCTGGACTGAGCTTTGAGGTACTGGTTGGTCCATTTCCCTTTAATGTAGCAGTTCCAGGAAAGGGAGAGGAGGAGGGAATGAAGAGAGTTTGTGTGAAGAGAGGATGAACAGATGAGACAAGCAGCAGAAAAAATACAGCAGAAAGAAAGTGATTGTGTTGAAAGAGAGTAGTGGAAGGGTAATGAAATGGCAGAGGAAGTCAGTATGTTTACTTGCGCTGTTATAATCGAGCTAAAGTGTGTTTTTGCATAGTCAAGCGACAGTCTTCCAACGCGTAATCAAATATTTGAAGAACTATGATGTCAGCAAAGGAAGTGAAGCTCCTTCACATGTCTGGATTGTGCTCCTTACAACTTTTTGCTTAACATTATTGATCTAGAAATTAGTCTTATAGTTTTTCCTAATTTTACATCAAAACATTTCTTTGTTTTAATAAAAAAAATGTAATACTAAAACTATTTACAGGTGAAATTAGATTTTGAATTCCATTATTATTTATGGACTCCCACATTGTTAAGTACTTGCTTACACTAAAATACATACCCACTGGTGCTTGGAGTTAAGGGATATTCAAATTAAACAATGCATCCCTCCAGACCCCTTAACACAGTGTTCATTATTCATCTTAAATGTGAAATTGATTTTCCCTGAAGTCCTTAAACTGATAGAGATTTGACAGTGGACAGCATATCAAGCAGCAGTGTATGTTTGTTTATGTCCTTTTTAATGTCAAAAACTTTGACATTGACAGCTGTCCACCAATGTAATTAAATCAGACTTGCAAAACCCACAGTACATGTCACAGAGCATAGTTGTGCTCCATTTAGTGCTTAACTTAAGAAGCCCATATATGCTAACACTCAAAAATAAAACATTTTTACACTCACTCACTCACAAATTTTTTCTAGGGAGTCTTTAATAAAAGAGTAAATAAACCTTCCTCAGAACGACACAAACAAAACTTTCTCATAGTCCTCACCTGTAGCAGCAGTAAAACAAAAACCTGGGTAGCAAGGTGGTATCCAAACCAAAGTTTTTTGTAAACATAGTTTGCGTTAGATGGACATCTTTGATCACTGTGCTGTGCCTTGCACAGGAGCATAGCGTTTTAAGGCAGAATATAATTTACGGTCTGAACGGCCCCTGATGATACACTCTTCCACAGAGGTCTATGCAGTCTTGCTAGCCGAGTGGATAATTATTCATACTAAAGGGACATGCTGTGTTTGTCCATGGTGTGTATTACAGGGACTACATGTGCCCAGACTTTACACTCCCCGTTTAGCCTTTTTGCTAACTAATCACATAGCTAAATAATCATATAGCGACCATGGTATCAGAGATGATGATGATAAGCTTTTGCTGTACTTTCTTTGTATGTGTTTTCTTTTATCCCTGTCAGTCTCTGCAGCCTTTGCTTAGCAGGTTTCCATTTATAAGTGGAAAAGGAAAGAAAAATGAGTGAAAAAGAAGAATAGCAGCTTTTGTAATTGGCAGCTTCTTGTGCAGACTGCGAATAAACAGCAGAAGGAGAAAGGGAAGGACATCAATATAAAATGTAATATGAAAGGAGCTGCAATTTAATTTTTTTTTATATTTTCACGACGGTTCCGTTAACAGGGAAACGCTTATCTGCATTCTTCAGCAATGCGAGCGGAAACCCATTCTGAAATACTTGACCATTGTTTCCTGCAGTCCAATTCCGCACATAGAGCGACACAACAAAATTAATTGTATTAACTGAGTTGTGAGGTTGCAGTATGAATTTAATGTGATGAGAAAGCAACACTCAAAATAACACAAAGATAAAAAAAAATTTAAAATCTTTTCAATGCAATGTTGTTGGTTGCATGTACCAACAAATATACCATTTTTATATGTACTTATGGCTTGTGAGGCCACGTCCACACTAATACATTTTCATTTGAAAACTCCTCTTTTTCTCTATGTTTTGGCCTTCCATCCACACTGAGACGTTTTTGACAGTGAAAACAGCTTTTCGAAAATGATCTCCCAAGTGGATAAATTTGAAAATGCTGTCTTCGCATTGTAGTGTGGACAGGGGAAATAGAGACATCTAAAAACGCTGATGTATTTGTCGTCATGTGAATCAGGCATGTGATCCATTAAACCCAAAACAATCAAGATGGTTGCTCATGTTGTGACGGACTAATTGTGCCTCATATGCACTTTGAAAGCTTTGTGAAAGATAAATGTTACTTTGTACAACCTTCACATTGCATTTCTTCAAAGGCGACAGGAAGTTTACTCAGAATTGCTGTCCGGTAACAATATGAGGACAATTGCGTTGCATACTGTACAGGGAATGGCGATTTTCCGCACGCACAGTGAGAGGATTTAAGAGTTTTATATGTTTCAGTGTGGACAAGAAACTTTTGTAAAATGCTTGAAAACACCAGTGTGGATGGAGAGTAATTCTAAAATGAAAGCGCCGGGTTTAAATGGACGTAACCTGAGACTTAATTTGATCTCATTAAATAAACGATTGTGGTAATATTAATCCTGTGGCTAGGACACCAAGTACAGGCCACGTTGATGTAGTTCAGGTTGCAGACAGTTCACACAAAAGTTACCAAGGTTTTTTCCCTCCTTCAAGAATGAATAAGGCTAGAGTAAATTATTCAGTTAGAATTGAATGGAAAATATGATAGTTGCACTCCGTGGCGCAGCATAAATTTGAGCAGCCTCCAGAGTCGTGACTGGGCGCTGCTCACAGACGCTGAGGGGATGGTGTGCGTACATTAAAAGAAAATAATTGTTTCGTATTTTGGACCATGTCGTCTGCCTGGTGTGCGACCTCCTTTACATGCATCACGACATTTCTGAGTTGAAATTTACACTGAGTGGCTCTAAAAGCGGGTAAAAATTTCTCCGAAACAGGTCAAAAAGGTTTTTAAAGTTCATGCTCTATCGAGTTTTGAGTCATCAACCCACCTCCCTAAACCTAACCAATAGTGTCATAAAAAGCAAATGTGATTTGGAAAACAATTGTTAAAGCAAACGTGTCATTTTGTCACTTTAGACTCGTGTCAACTCGCATGCTCTTCAAGACTTGTATCCTGGACTTTTGCATTGTGGATTGCAACGATGTTAAATTCCTTGCGATTTTCATCCCTAATGGCGAGTTAGAAAATGAGGACAAACTTGGTGTCTCTAAAGACAGGATTCATACGGGTGCTTGAAATCCTTGAAAATGCTTGAATTTTAATGTGGTGTTTTCAAGGTTTGAAAAGTGCTTGGATTTTGGATAAAGTGCTTGAAACTGCTTGAAATTGTAATTGCATTGCTTTCATAATAATTCTTACTGAATGGGCCTAATTGCTTTTGCCTTTCATATAAAATAAAGACGACTCCGCTTGAGCCTCGCTTGCCACTCTGAGTCTGTGTGTGTGGCTTTAGTGTAATCTGATGGTCTTTTTTGATGTGTGGCCTCTGATGGAACAGACTGGGAGATGACAACGTGCCGGGAGGTTGTCGCTTCAATGAGCGTTGGCTTGAAAACAAAAAATACAAGTCATGGTTGAAACGAGGACCAAATCCTCATGTAGCCTGTAAAGTCTGCAAAAAGGATGTGCAGCTTTTCACCATGGAGAGTCTGTGCTTTCGAGCCATGTAAAAGTTAAGCCATAGGGAATTTTCGATTAGACCAACATTACATTTGTTTAAGCTAGCTGGCAAATTCGCAGGCTAAATTATAGTCTATTTTCGGGAGATATGTAAACCCAATTTTTTGCCAGACAGTCAATGAAGAGAGTAAATGCCATTAATTGAATGTTGATTAACTGAATTTAATGAAGCAAATTATCAAGTTAACCTGGTGCCAAAAAACTTGCGAAGTTAATATTAACTCCATGCATCAACATTAGTAATCGCGTATGATGTAAACCATTTCGCAATTTGCAGTCGCTGTTCTGCTTTCCTGCTCCCATGAGTTCATGCACAGAGTTTGTGCCCGTTTCATCTGATTGCTGCTCCAGTATAGTCTGTATCTGCAGTCCATGACTCATTTCCATATAAAAATCCAGACCTTTAACTATTATAGATGCAAAAAGCTGACCCTAGATCAATGTCTGCGGACATTTTCATTCATGGCATCACTGGATGCGTATAAGTGCAGAAAACATATAATTTGATGATATGATTATATATTTAAAAACATGATGTAGATAAACTAAGATGTCATTCATATGCACATTCATTCACAAAGTGATGAGTTGACTGTAAAGTGATTATTAGTATATTTAAAATGCAACCTCTTTTTGTATACAGTAAATTGATATGTGGTCAGGGGAAAAGCATTGTAACATTATAAGCTCTTGATAAACGGTGCAGATCTACAAACACTCCGAAGCAATCGTGGATTGTCAAGTGCATCTTAAAGAGACAGACTCGTGAAGGTCACTAGCTGGACAACCACAAAATGACACCTAAACTTTACAGTTAGGATGATTACACTTTATGTAGCATGGCTGTAATGAAAGAATACTTTATATTCTATTAACTTATGTTTAAAGTATATTTAAAAATAAAAAATAATATAAAATTTGAAGCAATAAATAATATAAAATAAATTATGAGGAAAACTGAATCAATACAGAAATAACTAACTATACACTCTAGAAAATGCTGGGTTAAAAATAACCATTGCTGGGTTATTTGGTAACCAGTGCTGGGTACATATTGGACAGAACACATGCTGGGTTATTTTTGACTCAGCTTGCTGGGTTGTTTATTTTAACCAGTGTGCTGGGTTAAAGCTGGGTTTTAAGGTTCTTTATTTTAGATAATCTACTACTACTAAAAATAGAAAAAATAATAATAAAAAAAAAAAAAAAAATTCACAAATTTCCAAATAAAGAAAACAGTATACATGTACAACATGAAAGCATTTTATTTAATTATCAAATGGCCAGCAAAAATTTTATTCTGAATCAGGCAGAAAATTAAAAAAAAATGTTTTTGGATGACAAAATAATAGCAAATAAATACTTATTTAAATAAATACTATTAATATTTGTATTACTCAAAGACATGAGGTTGTATTATGCCTAACAATTAAACATTGTAAGGGTTTTTAAGTTTACTATTTCGTGTTTAATAAAACATATTGCACCCCTTTTGTGATGATATGACGTGTATGCTAGTCATTGGTTGTTACACAGCAGGTGCCGTGGTTGCTAGGTTACGGGGGGTGGGTACTGCACTTTGGTTGTAGTGAGATGTCTGCCTAAACCTTAACTTTCTGAATTGTGTCCTGATATTTTTTCATCTTATCATACAATTTCATTGTTTGATAAGGCTGAAAAACGCAATATGGAAATAACCTGTTTTATACAAACACAAGAGCATTTAAGACGAAAAAATGAATGTGTAAATAAATAATAATAGTAATAAAAACTACATCTTGAAACACAGTAACCATGGTTTAAACTAAATAATGGATGCCGTCCAATTTAATTATTGTCATTAACGGGCACCAGAAGAGTAACGGCCATGACACAATTACAAAATCAGGGTGGTGAACATTTTTGAAATAAAGATAGTTTTATAGATTTATAGCAAAACAAATATCATCACTCACCTTTACTCATATACTGTCCAACGTCGTCGTCCTCTCGACCGAACAACGCGAGGAGACGAGATAACCCAAATGCTGAGTGCACGCTGAGTGCACTTTGTATCAACCAAGGAACCCAAACGCTGGGCCAATATGAGCCATCACCGAGAATATAACCCAGCAAAATAGGTTAAAATACTTAACCCAGCGAATGGGTAGAAAAAATAACTCAGCATTTTTTAGTGTACTCATATATGCAGTTGGTACAGTCATGGGTTGGCATGATTGTTGCAGACAACTGTAAAAAATGAAATTCTGAATTCAAAATTCTGATTTAATCTGACAAAGTATATGTATGTAAATATGTAATTTACCACAGCTGTAAGATGCTGGAAAATCTTGAAAATATACCTTGAAAAGTGCTTGAATTTGACTTTAGAAAAGGTGTAAGAACCCTGTAAAGAGCAAAAGACAAAAACCTAAAGGGAATGATGAGAGAAGGAGTTGAGGCACAAGGAAAGGAAAAATGTGAGTGAGATCTGAGAGGGAAGAGGAAAAAATGCAAAAGTAGGTCTTCAAAGTGAAGCTGGGAGAGAGGGATAGATTATGCTGTTTGATTCATGCTGTTCAGTTAAATGGGCATTGATTGCTCAGACTGTAACATGGCTCCAGCTCCAACTTATCCTTATTAATGAATAACTTTGGTCGGGGTAATGAGAGAGGGTTTGTTGTTATGTATGAGAGAGACACAGGGTTTTTCAGGGTAAGACATGAAGTTAATGGAATGCTTTTTATGCCATTCAACCCATGCTACTGCATATCATGAAATGTTTTTGAGACAACTGTCAAGTTTAAACAAGGTCAGATGCTTATATAAGATTTAAACACGCATCTTGTGACCCCTGCATTGCGTTTTATTCTGTTGCACTGCATCTAGGTGTTTTTGACCATGGTAAAGCATTTTATAATTAGTTGTACTAAATCAACATGTTAAATTGACAGCCCTAGTTTTAAGTTTTGAAAATATATTTTAGAATCAGAACGCAGCTTATATTCAGAATAGCACTCACTCATTTATTTAGTGTGTCCTACATAGAAAATGTTGCAACAGAACTTTGAAAGGGAAACAGCTTTGAGGCACAGTTAGAAGCTATTGACACATTTTATTCATGGACTGTTAACAAATGGGCACTTTTTCCACATATCTGCCATATGACAGCTACCTTCGATATTGCTATGAAGCAAATGCAAGGTTTGCAAGCAACAGGTTTAGAGCAAATAAGAATAAGATAAGAAAGAATCAAATTCCTGTGCTGTCTGGCTCAATATTGTGTAAAGATTTAATTGGAAACCTGCATTGCACTCATAGTCTGTCTCCTACATTGCATTCATAGTCAGTGGCGGAGCTAGGGGGTGGCCGTGGCCACCATGGACTGAACCCTGGCCACCCCATTGGCCACCCCACTCGCAATTGCTGTTTTAGTCATTTATTTGGTCATTTTTTGGCACAATTTAGATCTTTAGAGGTGAAATCATCTCTGTACAAATATACAAACTTAACATGCATGCACACCAAGGTCGCCGCACCTCTCCGGCCCGGATGTCATTGTATCCATTCCCCCACACCCACATAGTTCGATGATATAAAACTGCTGTTCGAACATTTCTGTGCCACCACAGACTGATCAATTGCCCCTGCCTGGCCACGCCTTTGAAAAACTCCTGGCTCTGCCCCTGTTCATAGTCTGTCTATATTAACAGCTTGTGCAGAATTTTTTATAATTCTAGATGGTTTAGGGCCTAGATGCAAGAAGCCAAACCCTTGGTTTTAAGTGTAAGGCTATTGTCAACAAGGATTCCCTTAACTTGGGTTGCTTGTTACCGACTACAGAAATTTTAATTTAATTTTAATTTTAATTTCAAACTCAATGTGCTGAATACTTTACAGCACATTGTTTCCCTAAAGAGAATATGAACAAGCTTTGCAATGCTAAAGTATTCACTTAACGTTTTTTTGTTTTTTTCAGCTGGCTATTCTGACTGAACTTACCCATTCTCATGGCAATGAGAGGGCCGGCCTTTCAAATCCCACCCATCCAGGAACAGGAAGTATTTATCACAGCGAGAACTTCCAGTTAAAGCTTTCTCCTCCGCCATTGGTGGAAGAGTAGAAGACTCTGCCCATTGTTACAAGTCTTAATAAAGCACTACCATGTCTGCACAGAAATGCTTTCCCATGTTGTCATTTTGACTTACAACCAACTAGCAATGTGATAAATGGTGTCTCATATGTTGAAAGACCTATTAAAGACTACTGTACATACAGAGAAATTGCACAATAAATTTTGCCATTTCTCATCGTTCAGTTTGCACAGTTTCACTGACCTGCTGCAAACTCATCAACGTCACTTTCTTCATTCTTAAAGAAATACAAAAACCTTCACAAATTTGGACTGCCATCTCCTGCACTGCTTCAGCTCATCCTGTGTGTGTGTGTGTGTGTGTGTGTGTAAGAGAGAGAGAGAGATGCATGTTATATTGGCCACTTGTGGTCTCCCAACACTATTATGCCAGCCTGTTAAACAGAGGCCAACTGAGACAATTGGAAAGCATGCAATTTGGGCTTCCATTTTAAATATCAATGCATCAAAAATATATTGATAAAATATCATGCTGATCAATAAGATATATCAATATTTTAAGACATCCTTAACAGATATCTTAATGTTGAAAGTTATTTAAAATAGACTTTTTTAAAAGCGGCATATCAAACTAAACTAGAGATGCAACTCTTTACACCCACACAGGTTTCAATTAAATAACTTGGAGGTTTCCTACCAGAGGCACTTTAGTTGGCTCTGTGACCGTAGGAGGGCTTCTTGGAAATTGTCTCAAGGATGATGAGTTGAAACAGGATGCACCTGAGCTCAATTTTGATTGTCATGGCAAAGGCTGTGAATACACATGTGATTTGTCGTTTTTTATTTTGAATACATTTGCAAAGATTCCAAACAAACTTGAACACTGTGAATACTTTCCGGATGCACTGTATATTACTATTGTATTCAACAAATCCTCAAAGTAATTATAATACTATATCATATTATAATGACAAACTGTACAACAATAAATAATTTGGGGGTTATAATATTATAAATAACAACTGAGTTCCAAAATGTTACTGGGTGAAGTAGTAGGTTTTGCACACAAAAAATAAAGATGTTTTGTAAAAAATATATGTAGGTAAATATATATATATATTAATAACTGTACTGTGGAAAAACAGAAAAACATAAGATTTTTATTTAATTAAACATTTTGAATGTACTTGACTACAATGGTTGATAGGATGAATTTAAAATTATGATTTAAAATAAATTTTATGTAATTTTTTAAACAAACATTTTTGAAATGGGGCCCCGGCTTGGTCGGATGCTTGGGGCCTCAGAAATCGTAAACCCACCCCTGCATCCTGTTTACACCGGGAGCATCCGTTGACACGATGCATTGACTATCTACACCGGGTGTGTTGAAACAAACTCTCTAAACCATTTATTGTGTTGTTGGCAGTTGCAGTGCCACCGCGTGCAGCACAAATTGGATGGGACATCTGTTTAACGTCGACACAACGTGACTTGCCGCAAGGATGCTTCCACGGTAGACAGCATCTTTGATTATAATGTGTCCTTTTGCTTTTGATATGACGTGTCTCCTGTGTCCGGTGTGTGTTGTATGTGCGTTATGTGTAAACCCTGACATTTAGTTTTATAACGTTGTTGAGCCGGTTCATTCTCTTCCGACTGAGTTTAAAAAATGGCTCTATTCGAGGGGCTGCATGAAGTTAGCCTATCCGAACAGTAAGCATTTATGTTGAAGTTTTAAGGGAGGCGCTTAGGCCAAAACCAATCATTTCAGACAGTGTGCCAAAAACTAGCAATGGCAAGCCCGTTTCATTTCCGTGAACCAGTTCTTTCGGACAGTTCCTTTCCATGTATTGGCTCAAAAACAGATTCAGCGGTTCTTTTACATCATCATGTAATGACATCTCAATCACGTATTTCTAATATCCTGAAGTCATGTTTTTCATGCTCAAACATTTAAATAAAGCTATATGTGAACATTTATTGATGATTATTACCTTTTTTCAATTAAGGTATAATAATAATGCCAGTGTGCCATTCTGTGATCCTGCATGTTGAATATGACTGATATTGATTACATCTTGGATAAGTTTCATACATTAAAGTTTTGCTCCTAAAGCAACCAATACGACACTGATGCACAAACGCGGATATTTTCTACTTGTCTTAAATTTTAATATAATAAAACTAGTCATATGAATATTTCCAATACGTTTTGGTTGTTATTAAAGAAACGTACAGTTTGCTCCATGCTCATTCATGTCCTCGGTACACGCATGCTCATAGGATCAGCAGCTCACTCATCAGACTCCTCGGTAATCCACTGCAAACATCAACAGTTCATGGACCGGTTCATTTGGTTATTTTTGAGTTGGACACAAATAACAGGGTGAATAACAGGTATAGTAACTCGTAATAGCCACCTGCCTGTATTAGTAACATCAGAGTAAAAATGCCTACTTAAGTCTCAAGAACTTAATTTGCAAATATTTGTAAATAATTTAAAACAATAACATGGAAGCAAACATCTAGGAGGTTTTTAAATGTTTTATTCGGCTATTACCATCTCAACACATAGCAAGTCCCCTGTAATCCTCGGCAATCTTCGACAGTTCAGACAAATTTTGAGTCGGACAGTTCGACGTGCTGCGTAGCCAGTACAGTAACTTCAGCTGTGCGTCTTGCGTCATCAACCCGGAACTAAAGTTCGATTCAGTTCGATGTTGTGAACCGTACCGAACATCACTACCAAAAACAGGGTGGAAAACGATCATTATTACTAAATTATGTTTATAATTTTTATAATTATAATTGTTTGTAATAAATGTGTGTTTTAAAGCAAAAAAAAAAAATTATACACACACACACACACACACATATATATATAATTTAACATTTAAGGCCTTAAATGTTAAATTATTTACAGTGATAACCACCATACATGTCTTAAAGACCCATAGTGTTTTCATTTGGCCTATGGCGCTGTATTTAGCAGCTTAATTACAGTACCTATGGTAAGTAAAAATAAAGTTTGTGTTATATGAGATTGCATCTACATATTAATATCTGTGATTATGATATACACACAGTTACTTGCACAGGAAGCAGCCACGTTGGTACTCTATAGAGTTTCCCTATTGGTCCCCACCAATTAGCACAGGGGCCAGAAACCAACACAGCTAGAATGACTGTTAGGTTAACACAAGGCAACAAACTAGATCTTATTTTTCCACCTACACTTCTATACACGGAGCATTAATGCTCCCTGGACTGTTCAGCAAGACCTGATTGCTCCCACCTAACCTTCCACATTTAATACACCCATATGCACTTGAACACCCCGGATAAAATCCAATTTCTAAGTGTGCTGGTGAGTGTTTGCATGCGTGGGCAGTGGAAAAGAGTGAAGAGTGAATGAGTGTTTTTCAATGATAGCTTAAAATCCCTCTGATAGTGCTGTTCTGCCTCTGCCTGTGTCTTTCAAGTGCTTTAGGAAACATGACAAATGTGTATTCAGGGCACAAAATTATTGAAGGTCATTAATGAAAAGTCTTTCAATGTAACCTTTCGTACTCTGTTGTGCAGTATGATGCAGTTTTTTTAAAAGCATTTTGAGGTATAAACAATTATTTTAAACTGAATTATTGAAAACATAGAGAAAGACTATATTCTCCTATATATGCTAAATCTATTATTCTTGGGAGCAATAAGACAGCAATCCTTCAGTATGTTTAATGTATTTTTAAAGTGTAATCTTACTGAATGCATCAAGGTTTGAGCTTTTTAAAAGAGCATACCCTTATTATCACTACAAAAATGCTGCGCAGTTAAAACTCTTGTGTTTTTTTAGCTAGAAATGCTTCATAAGCTTTTCCATTCAAAGGCTGTACTCTTACTCTGAAAGGCATGATGAAGAGAGAAGGATTGACCTCATATTGCACTGTATTGATTTTGTTTTGAGAGGAGTACTTCATACAGATATGAAAAGGGAAAGAAGAAACAAGTGTAGATTTGTTGTGGATTATGGAGTCAGGTTGAAGAGGAGTATTCGGCTTTCTTATTTAAAAATCATTAAGCAAGCTTCTGCTTGAAGTGAAGGACACACATTAAAAGGACACATTTTCAAGCAATTTGCTGACTTTCCATTCCTCTGTTTTTCTTTTTCATGTTATCTGAACAGGAATAAGTGTATTAAATTAAGTTAATGTTAATTCCAATGTTTTCCGAAGACTTTTCATGGTGTTTAATACACTTCAGTTAACGATTAATATTAATACAAAGCTAACAAAATTGTAATTCACAAATTTCTAAACTGCCCCCTACCCCCATCCCCACTACAGACACACTAGACAAATGCAATAACTTAAGGACACTGCATGTCCGATTTTCGAAAAAATTTGAGCAGTAATCACGTTGATATACTATTAACTTAATCATAACAGTACTGAGACCAAACTTGCTTCTTTGTAAATGTGTTATCTCGATAGTTGGAGATCAAAAGGGATGTGACGTCAAAGGCACAACAAGGGTGATTTTCGGGACATGAACTTTTGGCGAAGCATCTTGGTGCTTTTCCGGAATATTGAGTCAGAAATTTGGTGGAACAACATTCAGAACTAACACTTAAATTTGACAGTGTGATCATGTTGATTATGAAGTACTTTTATCTTTAAATGGCTTGCACTACATGGAAGGGTGTATGGATGAAGAGGATGCCAACACCCCCCGCACACCACGCATGGGTCGTGGCAGCCTAATCTTTGAAAATGCTGCATAGATGGGATCTTGATTATTTTCTGTAGATGAACTACCTCAATAGTTTGCACATTGTGACTCAAATACTAAAGCCAAATCTAAAAGTGGGCCTTACAAAACAGAGTAAATAGGACAAACATCAAATAGTGTGACACTATCTAAGGATTATCAGACTCATTCATGCCTATAAGCATGACCATCCATTTCAGAAATGTTTGTTGAAAATTATATTTATATATTCTTCAACAATGACACAACCAACAAGGATTATAATTCATCACTAATTGCACAGTCAAATTTGAATTTTAAATGAAACTTGGTGGTGTTTCCCTCATGTTTGAGTTGATTGAGTTTTGTGGAGGAGTGTTTGGTCTTCTCTACTGTTTTTTTAATGATCTGACTCAGCTTCAGCTTGCCTCCCCTGAGTATTTCAAAAATGTTATTTCTCCTAAGTGCTGTTAAGCACAGCTAATGCTGCGAGTATTCAGTCTTTTCGGGCAGTGGTTTCCAACACTTATGGGAGCACAAAATTTCACAAGGAGGACAGGGAACCACAAACACTGATGAGCCAAAATATTATGACCCCATCAGAGGTGACATGTCAAGGTCTGGGTAGATTAGATGGTAAGCGAACAAGTGAACACGTAGTCAACGTGTTGAATGCAGGAGAAATGACCCGAGTGTCTTTGACGAGCCAAATCATTAAGGCCAGACAAACCACAAACTGGCAACAGGTTGTTTGGGTGCCCAAGGCTCATCGATGTGCGAGTGAAGTCACAGAAAATTTTAATGATGGTTACTGGAGGAATGTATCACAAAAAACAGTGCATCGCATCCTGCTGCATATGGGGCTGCGTAGCTGCAGACCAGTCAGAGTGCCCATGATGGGCCCTGTCCACCAACTAATGAACCTATCATGGGCACACGTGCATCGGAACTGGACCTTGGAGCAGAGGAAGAAGGTCGCCTAGTCCGATGAGTTCCATTTTATGCAGCATTTACCTGGGGAAGTGATATCACTAAGATGCACTGCGGGAAGACGACAAGCCGGTGGAGGGACTGTGACGCTCTGGGCTATGTTCTGCTGGGAAACCCTTGGTCCTTCCATTCATGTGGATGTCAGTTTGACACATGCCACCTACCTAAACATCGTTGCAGACCAGGTAAACACCATGATCGCTGTGGCCTCTTTCAGCAGGATAATGCGCCCTGCCACACTGCTCACATTGTTCAAGAATGATTTGAGGAACATAATGATTTTAGGAACATTATGAAGAGTTCAAGGTGTTGCCTTGGCCACCAAAATTCCCTAGATCTCTATCCGATTGAGTGGGAAGAGCTGGACCAACAAGTCCGATCCACAGCGGCTCCACCTCACAACTTACAGGACTTGAAGGATCTGCTGTCTTGGTGCCAGATACCAAAGGTCACCTTCAGGGGTCTTGTAGAGTCCATGCCTCAGTGGATCTGTGCCGTTTTGGCAGCACGTGGAAGACCAGCAGCATATTAGGCAGGTGATCATAATGTTTTGTGTATGCTTTTATGCAGTCAAAGATTTAAAAATGAGCTATAACAGTAAGACAGCATGTCAGCATCCTTGTCTAACTCAATGTGATACAAGCAAAATCTCAACATAAACATTAAAACACTGTCAAAAACCCTGACACCATGGCAATTGTTTCAAAACTTCATTAAATGCCATGTTAACAACAAGAGCATCCTTGCATGAGGATGAAAAGCTTGTAAGTTTATTTTTCTTGGATCATAAAAATTTGTGCCTAAAAGACTTGCATGTGTAGTAAAATTTGTGACAACCTAAAATGTATAAGCGTAAAAAGAAAAATTGCATGTGCACAGAATGTTTTGTAAAGGTGTAAATCAAGTTGCAAGCATTAAAAAAGCATATTGCAATATTTTTATGTTGCATTAGTGATACATGTTGTGAATATGTAGTTAATATAAAAAAATACATTTGATCTGTTTTCTTCCGATGTTGCTCTTACACCACCTAAATATGGCCAAAAATATTATTATCCTATAATCAGATATATGCAAGCAAAGATTGGGTTTCATGAACAGCAAAATTGATTGACTGCAAAGAATCAGTCTGTATGTGTAAATATAAACTATTGCAAAAGAATTTGCAAAATAAATAATTCAATGTGCACTCACTGAGCACCTTATGAGGAACACTATGGTCCTAATAAAGTGCCAGACGTGGTCTTTTGCTGTTGCAGACCATCCGCCACAAGGTTTGACGTGTTGTGCATTCTGCTCACTATAATTGTACAGAAGTGATATCTATGTTACCGTATGCTTTCTGTCAGCTCGAACCAGTCAGGCCATTGTGGATCTCAATGATTTCCTTGTGCATTCGTGTCTGTCATGTCTTCAGTGATAACCCGCCCTCTCATTTGCCTTGTTACCTCTTTGATTATTAGTTTATTAGTTTCACCTGCCATCCTTGTTACCCTCCTGATTTTTCTCCCTTTATAATCTCTCTTTGTGCTCTGTGTGGTGCCACTTTGTTGTGGAAAGTATTGTAGATGGTTTCCCCTGTTATGTGTCAGTAGGGTCCTGTCCTGTTTGTCTGAGCCCAGTCTGTCATCTGGTTTTCACCCTGGATTCACAGTCTTGGCTTGCTCAAATGCTTGTCCCCCTGAAGGTATCGTCTTCATGTTTTGTGTCTTGTGCCTTGAGAATGCAATCACACTTCTGAGAGAATCGTTGATCTGTCATTCATGGACGTTCTATGCATTCCCTACCTCTTGCATGATTGTCTATTCAATATTTTGGCTTATTTTGTTATGCTTGTTGTTCTCGTATGGCTCCTACATACTACACAACTTTCAAAGACGTCGGATAGTGGTACCGTTCATATTACAGAACTGTCAGTCTTGTCACTGAAGTCGTAGCATTTTCAAATTACATGACAAATCTGCAACAGGGGTGAACACATTCCAAGACATTTCATTATTTACGAATCCCAGACGACTCTGCCTGGACTCCAAATTATGTTGCACAACAGGGTACACCTGAGAAGTGATACAAGATATGAAATCAAATGCATGATCATACGTTATGCATTTCAGACTATGATGTGTGTTTTTAATTGCCTCAAGGCATCATATATTTTATTTGGATACAATATAAAAAGTACCTCCTACTGAAATCTACCTATTTGTTTACCTTACTGTCTAAGAGAATTGGCAATTTCTCTCCAACTCTTCTCTTTCTCTGCCCGGTTGTGGTACAGTTCAGGGGAAACATCAAATATGCACTGGTGCTCCTGCCAATGTTCCACTAATTTCTATTCTCTTTTGTCTGTTCCCCCTATGTTTAACGGCACTAAGGGGAACACTAACTGGGGAAACCTAGGGGGGGAACAGACTTCAACACACCGGCAGCGCTTCCCGATTGGTTAATCGCGCAAGTAAACATGCCCGCTTTGTTACGGTCAGTCTGAGCGGATGACAGCCTACATTCCATGTTTCATTTGTTTCTTTTTGCTTTCAGAACATTACGTCATGTAATAAGGAAAACACCACAATTAATCCTTGAGATTTCCAACCCAACATACAGATACACGTCCTTAAACCTTGGCAACACTCAAAATTACATTAAACGATTAAAATAGAAAACATAAACCCACATCGTGGGATTAAAAAGGGCATACATGGCAAAATTTTAATTATCGTTGGCACAACCATTGACCAGGAAAATAAAAAATGGGCACTTCATGTCAAAAAGTACAGACTCTATCTACAAGATATAATGTAGCTCTGTTTGTTTTCATCTCCCTCACAACCTTATTCCTAGATGCCTGTCTCCTTGACAACTGGTGGGGATGAGAATGCTGGATCAGACATTTCTGTTTGCTCATTAGTACGTGTTTCCTGTGTGCTGTATTATTGAGAGGATTCTATAGACAATGATCTGGGCACCAGTCAACAGATTCTCCCATCGTGCTCCTCTTGTAATGCCACAGTTTTCATTCTGCTTACAAGTCTGATGCAGCCTTTTGGATGCAGCCTTTTGTTTGCAGCTTTGGTTCAGGATCGATATCAAGTCTTGATGGACCACAATGTTTTCTCTCCCATGCATCTCCCATATTCATTTTCTCTGTTTCAAGTGTCCATTCTCCTTATAGCAGTGCATCAGTCACTTCATAGCATGTGCATTTAGTGTCAGTGCAGTGGCCTAGCATGTTATTACATCAACATCGCTATCTACACTGCAAATGCACCTTAAAATTGTACTGCAATGTATAATGTGGATTATACTGTAAGCAATCTAGTTTTGTCACATAGCATAAATCAGTACATGCTATATAACAGTATCACCTATACTCTTACACAGTTTATGGTCACAAAAACATCTGTTAATTTTATGAGTGTTGCACCACCTGCTTCTCTAGATGTTTACATAATGGAGAAGCAAGTTAGGGACACACAGCGACAGGGGAGTTTTGTACAGTGGTCTGCTTTTTCATTGGCTCAGGCTTGTATTCCATGGAGCCTCTTCATGGTAGTACCCATATGTTTTCCTAGTAGGTGCAAGGTCTCACTGCTCCAATGCCTTCAAAAAGGTTACACACCGTGTTAGCCACAACATGGAGCCATTGACGTAGGTTGTTTGGGCCTTAAAGGGATTGTTCAACCAAAAAATAAATTTCTCTCCATTTACTCACCCTAATGCCATCCCAGATGTGGATGACTTCTGCAGAACACAAAGGAAGATTTTTAGTTGAATAACTAATCTGTGTTGGTCCTCACAATGCAAGTGAATGGTGGCCAGAACTCCAAAGATCTAAAAAGCACAAATGTAGCATAACAGTAATCCATACTAATCCAGTGGTTGAATTCATGCATTGAGGAGCGATTATGATAGGAGTTGGTGAGAAACGGATCAATTTTGTACTTTTTTTTTTTTTTTTTTTTTTACTATAAATCTCCACATTCTGGTGTGGAACTGACTTTAACTTTCACATTCAGCCACCTATTGGTCGGGGCTGGTCTAAGGTGGCGATTTATAGTACAAAAAAGAAAAGTTACTAAAACATTGATTTGTTTTTGTACCCACACCTATCATATCACTTCTGAAGACATGAGTTTAATCATGGAGTCTTATGGATTCATTTTATGCGACTTTTTATTTTTTATTTTTTTTTACCATCTGAGTTCTGGTCACCATTCACTGGCATTGTATGGACTTAAAAAAAAAAAGATTCTCATTTTTGGGTGAACTATACCTTTAAGTGCCCCCCCCCCCAAAAGAAAAAAAATGTCTTCTAGACAGCAATGAGATAAATTGAAAGTAAACATTTGCTTAAGTCTGCTCAGATTTTTCTCCTGAAGATCTTTCCAAGACAAATTGATCTGAGGTATATAATCCAATATCATTTTATAGCTCTATACTAATTGTATGCCACCAATGTCTAGATGTGTCTATTTA
This sequence comes from Moxostoma hubbsi, assembly GCA_032164185.1. Classification (NCBI taxonomy): domain Eukaryota; kingdom Metazoa; phylum Chordata; class Actinopteri; order Cypriniformes; family Catostomidae; genus Moxostoma; species Moxostoma hubbsi. The sequence goes on along the minus strand of JAVLUX010000006.1, from coordinate 24,669,981 downwards.
TTTCTCCTAAGCAATTCTAGGAGAAACATCTGAAGCAAAGTTAATACTATGTTGCATTTCTGAGAACTCCAGTAAGTCTCCAGAGCTGTGTAAGAGCAACTCCGATAAATAACATTTTATTCTGGGGGCTTGTATAGTCCCCATGTAGCCTTTCTTCTGATGATTGAGGAAGTAAATAGAACTGCAAATTCTCCAGGATTATCTAGAATTAAAAATAAACGGATAAAGCTGACAAAATACAAAACGCTGTCTCTACACTCACTGTCTTCATGAATAATGGGAAAAGCCCCAGTATAAGATAAAATAGTACATTATTATAAGAATATATGTTATTATATTTACTCAGTTCAGATCTGCTCGGACAATAAGAATGAAGGAAGCCATTCTTTTTTTTTTTCTGTCCTTTTTATATGAAAAATAAGAGGTGAGTTAACAATAGTTAGGGGGGAAGCAGGGAATCTATTTGAATAAAACAAACATTTGTGTATCAACCGTATATGCGTAGCTACAGTATCAGTCCCTGATATGAAACTGCAGAGACAGGGAAAGTATCATCAAACTGCACCATATCTATATTGTGGTCCTCTGATGTTAAGAGGGTTCATCAGTTTTTCTGCATACTCAAATTTATATTTTATATGTATTTTTATTTTTTTAGGTAGTGAGTCGCCTGTGCTTATTACATGGGTTTGGCAAATGGTAAGCTAGTGTCATTCTGCAGCCATTATTGGCGATAAACGGGGTACATTGTAAAAGGGGTTTACCCGGTTTCCATCTAGCCAGTATGTGTCTTCCTGTAGTCCTTTTTAATCTTTTTTTTTCATAAAGTTGTGAGCAAGATATTTGTGAATTCTCTTGTGCAATTTTGATATTTCACTTAGGACCATACTTTAACACAGCAGTGAATGAGATTGTGAAATCACAGCATTCTAGCACCTTAACCTCTAATATGCTGACACATTTAGCCAAGTCCTCCCAGAAAAGAAAGAAAAACACACTGAAATGGTTACATGTGCTTAATAATGCAGGATAGTGACGCTCTTCTTGACACAGCAGTCCTGACACATTCTGCTAACTGATTTCCTTTTGGGCTAGTAGAAACTGTGCTTTTGGGTATTTAGGTTACACATGTGTTATCTTGGTACAATAGGATGCATTTAAATAAGAGCATATAAAATGCATTAGGGTGTTTTAACTCTTGGTCCATTTCAGGGGCAGTTCACAGGATTTTTGGCCCATACGTGAACAATCCAAATGACCTCAGACCCCTTTAAAGTGAACCGACCACCCCGGGAGTGACTTGTGAACATGCATCGCTCTGGGCTCATTTGATTTTCCCTTTCGAGTAATTCCAAACATGTTTGACCCTGACATGTTACCGTACACCAGTAATGATGATGTGCAGAGAAGAGACAGGACAAGCTGTTTATTCTGTTTCTATGGAGATGACAGTGTAAGTTGCTGATGATAAACTATTTAAACTCCTCACTAAACAAACTCAAAGATCTTACTTCAGTGTTTTGTCAACTGTTAATTTTGTGAACAATGAAGACTCAAGGGTTTAACCGAACTGCACTGGAAAGATGCGTGACAAATAAGAGATCACCATATAAATATTTTTTACCATTGTTTTCAATTAATGGATGTTGCCCAAAACTGTCAATGGATAAAACAATGATCACACTTTTTTTTGGCAATGGGACTAATCTACCATAATCCATTATTTAATTTCTTATTCTGTATTTTGCCTCAATACAGAATTATTTCTATAAAAAATACAATGCATTAAGTTTAATGCACTGCTTTTCCCTATTAATAATAAAACGAGATGTTATATATTTATACTATGCAATACAGATTTTTTTTATTTTTTTTATGCAGAAGATCAATAAAATGTTTTATTGAACAAAGACACCTGTACTACTGATAATTATTCATTTTAAGGATATTAAACATGGTTACTATCACAAGTTAATATGTAGCTGTACTCCTACATTTAATATAGTCATAATTGTCATCAATTTTGTCTTTTAAAAATTGGTCTGGGTTCCACAAAAACAACAGTGTGAATGCAAAATGTGCTGAGACATGTAACATGTTAAGAGGACCAAAAAGAGATCTGAGCCCATGCACTATTGTGACTGAGAGGTCACAATAGTGCACTGTAAAAAAAAAAAATGTCAATAAAAGACTGTAAAACTGCTAGAGTAAAAATATGTAAATTGGTTAGTGAGAAGTTACTGTAAAATATACGTAATTGTTTTTAAATGCATTTAAAAAGACAGTACATGTAGTTTTATGGTCAAATTTAGATGTGAAAAGGATGTTTTTCCAGTATAACTCAGTTAAAATATGTTTCCATTATATTTAACAGAGTATATCTCTGTAAATTATTGTGAATATTATGGTAAAAAAACAGTTTATTGGGTGTTCCCATTTCATTATATTCTATGGGAATAGTAGTGTTTCTTATTTTTAATATCATTTATATACATTGGGGTTTTCTCTGTTATATGTTTGTAGTTTAATGTTTATTGCATAATTAAAATGTCACATGTGTTACCCTGATGATGTCTGTGTGAGTGACACTGAGCAATGTCTTCATGTTTGTTCATTACTCCTGGAAATCATGTGCCCTTCTGTAATTACTATGGTGATTGACAATACATTATAAAGTGAAAAGATTTTTTACAGTTTCAGAAGGTTAATATATTAAGTTTATCATTTAATAATATAAACGAAGTTACTGCACTATAAAATATACCGTAAAAACAAAAGCTTAACTGTAAAATGTACAGGTTGTTCTGTAATGTTTACTTTTTTACATAATCTGGCAACCACAGCTGCAAGGTTTTTTTTTTTTTTAAAACAGCGTAAATGCAAAGAGACCAAGAAGTGAACAGAGTTCTACTTAAAGGGGTTTGAGTTTGGTTCTTTTAAAGATGACCCAAGTGTGAAAACACCCTAAGGTTTCCAAACAGACTATCAAAGTGTGAAATGTTCAAAGACCTTTAATTAGAAAAACTGAAAAACCTTTGCAGCCATTGAAGATCTGAGTGACAATAATTGAGTGAACTTTCGGTGATAAGCATTCCTCTGGCTTTGTCATTTTGAAACTGCATTCTCCATAGTGGTATAGATGCAGCTTAATCTGTAATGAATTTATCTTAAAGAAAAAGTTAACCCAAGAATGAAAATCATGTAGCTTTTTACTCACTAACATGTTGTTCCAAACCTGTTTTTTGTCCTTTTTGGTACCTGAAATCCCATGTTCACTATGAACTTCCTTTGTATGGAATAGTGCTGCATAAACAAATTTCTCCTTTTTTATATTCTATGAAAAAAAAAAAATCAACAACAACAAACAGGCTTGGAATAACATTAGGGAGAATAAATAACACAATTTTCATTTGAGTTAACTATTTCTTTAAACGTACTGCACTTGAACAATAAGTGATTGTCAAAAAGCTTGAACATATTCCACTTTAAAGAAGCTGCTAACCTTGAGGACTGTATACTATAAAGATGGGAGGATCTGTCCCTCCCACACACTCTGTTAGAGAAGTACTGTCTGGTAATGTACACTTGGCAGTACCTCTAGGGATTTTTTTTGTGTGTGTGTGAGGGAGAGAGAGTGAGTGTGTATGTGTTTGAGGGAAGGGTCATTCCCTCAAGCACGAAGCCTCAACCTCCTTTCATCAGAAAGTTTCACTACCATTATCTGAGCTTATGCATGATTTAGCCACTGCTCTGACTGATTCTGCTAACAGGAGGTTGAAAGCTTCTCTCTCTGTCTCACTCTTTTTCCTTATCTTTGTAATGCTCTCCATCCTCCTAACACACACACACACACAGCCCGCCTTACTCTCTGTCTCTCTGTATTTCGTCACCCTTTAACTCTTTCACTTCTATGTGTTGAACAGAATGCAGCTGGGCTCTCTAGGGAGTCAATATACCCCGGGAAGCTTCAAACTTCAAAGTTAGACTTTGATACATCTGTTCATCCATGAAATATTCTATCATGCATTGAGTTCCGTTTGGTCATAGTCTCCACTATATGTGTATATCAGTGCACTCACTTGTGTGTAACGTACATCAGCTTCACCATGCGTAAGGGAACAGACTATAGGGAGAATGAGAGTTGCATTAAGTACAGGAGAGAAGTCCCCATGACTCATGTCTAGAGTTTTTCTGGGACAACTTCTGATGCCATTGCTATAACAGCGTGTGTGCTTGTATCAACTGATGGAGCTCATGCACATGTAGGACAGTGTGGGGAAATGTTTACGTGACTGAATTATTCCATTTCTCAATTCAACAGAGATTCATTTCATGGAGAAATTCAATTTCTCAGTTGTGGTATGAACTGACAGGCACATCAAACTGTAGTCTCAATATTCTCAATGATTTCAACAGTTGATTTGGATGGTGACAGTAAAGTGCACTCATCCTGGTCCCAGAGGCTACCAGGGCTGGAGTCGACATCGGTACTCAGCTCATCATCTTCCTCTTCCTCCTCCTCATCATCCACACAGGAGTCCTCATCGCATGATTCCACGTAGTGCAGACCCAACGCATTGATTCCAGAATCTTCTGAGCTGGAGGGAGAGGAGCAGTGGTCCATTTTATGGCCTGAGATCTCACTCGGTTGGGCGTGTTTTACGATGGGGCCCACCTGGTGCGTGTGCTTATTGGTACGCTGGGGTGCAGGCTGAGGTGCTGGAGTTTGAGGTTTGTGTGTCGGTTTTGCCGTTGGTGGAGGCGGTCTTTGTACATAACACATTTTACCATTGATACGTTTAACCATGTAATCATCCACAAAGAGGTCAGAGATGACACAGAATTTGGGCGATTCTTGGCAAGGTGGAGTTCGAAACTTGGGAGCTGTCCTGAGGAAGCGCTCAGTCAGGGAGATTGACAGGTTCATGGTGTGGGTATGATCTGAGGGGGCAACAGGAACTGATGTGCTGGGAAGCTGACAAACACTGGTCATGGGTTGATAGACGTATTTACCTGCAAAAAGGAGAGAGAGAGAGAGAGAGAGAGAGAGAGAGAGAGAGAGAGAGAGAGAGAGAGAAATTAACAAATAAATAGCTAATTAAATAATGTTCAAGGGTTGTGTGCAGGGTTTGATAATTACACCAGCCAAATGCTGGTTAAAATCAGCAGTGGCGGGTTTCTCCGTCACTCTTACTAGCCACTTTGGTGGGAGACGTTTGAATGTTGGGCAACTCAGAGCAACTGCCGAAGCAAATTGAACTGCATTCAGCTCTTTATAAGCACTAAATACGCCTCTCATAACTTACATGCACATCTGTGTGGGGCGAATGAAGCATGCCACCGCAGTGCACATCTTAAGAGACCAGATCGCCAGAGCTCTGGGACAACGCAGAACGAAACTTGTGTGATTCAATCTGGCTTCACTCGATATCGCAGCAGCTGGTGGAGATCACAAAACTTATGTGACCCATTTGAATTCTGCAGAGATCATTCTAGTATAAAGCTATATATGAAGGAAGTCGAACCCCTCAAACTGCTAGACAGCCCCTACATTATAATCAGCACTGTTGAGGTAAAGAGGAGACAAATACACATCATCAGTTTTTAAAATACACATCTTTCCTTTTTTTTTTTTTTTTTTTTAAACTGCAGTAACACTTACTGAAATCTATTATGGCGAATCTATTAGACTTTATTTTTATTACGACTGTGAAATTTGTAGTTACACGTTTCTAAATGTGTTTAGGTTCTTTTTTTTCATAAAAGATACTATAGTTTGTTTTTTTAGAAAAGAATATCAAAATTAACCTTACAGTAATGTGGAGACATCCATGGTCTTACCTGAGGTAATGGCCTTATTACAAATTCCATTGATAAACAAAGGTTAACTTTCATTTTGGCAAGTACTATTTAGAATGAAGGGGTTAAAACTTCCATGAATTATGGACAACTTATTGACAAATCATGAGGCTTGTGTCCTGCTAAACCAATATTATTCTGTTACAAATAAAATGTCTAAACAAATGCATGCAGTTACAGTCTCTGGTTACCTTTATCTTTTTTGCAAAGTGGAGGATTTTGGCTAGTGGCTTTGCTGAGTGGATGGTGACCTTGAAAAACTACTAGCAACAGTGGCTGTAAGACAAAAATCCCATCGGGGTGGAATTGCACATGCAGACCTGATCCTAGCCATAATTACACTGACGATGGACCGGTAATCCACACATAAATGCAGAGCTGATTGCATTAGTGTGTTAAAAGATTTAGGGGAAGGCAAATCTTTATTCAATTTATCTTTTATCTGCTCAGATGCATGTAATGTAAAATATATATATATATATATATATAATTTAATGCGCATTTTGTAAATGCACATAATAAATCCTGAATGGAAACACTTGATATGTGAATAAACTCTCAAAATGTTCAGAACATTTAATGCTCTAGGTGGATTTTCTAGAGATTTGCATTAGTTAAAATGTGCAATAAAGTGATGGAAACAATTTGAGCATGAACGCTGATGTGTCATGACCATTTGTAAAGCATGATTGCAATGTGTTCGTCGGATGGTAATGGTGTGCGAGATCTTGATGTGACCAAATCAATGAAAGGCCAGACCATGGCACACAAATCTTCAAACGTAGCCCTGGTTGGTCAAAAGTGCTTCACCTACAGATCATCGTTAAAGTGTGTCCTCACAATTCACCAGAACTGTTTTGAGCATGGGAACTCCCAGGTATCCTTATTCTGCGACATCTCCTGGCAGCATTTAATAACATAATGTACAATTGCTTTATTACAGATGCTTCATGGTTAAATGGTGGGCTCCCTCAAGATAATGCACAATTTCAGTTCATGGAAATGCGTAATGATTTGCATTTTCTTTAGTCTAATTTCTAGAAATGTGCATTAAAAATGCTAAACATTTTGATGGAAACACAGCTATTGTGAGTAGATGTTAGATTGAATGGGGCCCTCAATTCTTTTATAAATATTTGTATTGATCAACTGTATACTGACAACTGTTGGGAGTTGTTCTTGTTGGGGAAGATTATAATGCATCACAAGTTGTCAGAGAGAGATCACATTCGAGTGCATAAATATCAGCAAATAAATAAAAAAAATATAATAAAACCTAATGTAATCTTGTTTTAAATATTTGCCTCCCCACAAAAATGTTCTGATGGGCTGCCACTGTAAATTTGCAGAATTGGACCACTAGTTAACTAGAATTAGTGATGTGTTTGGACCGTTAAATATGCTTGAATTGCAATTCAGTGAATTCCTCTGCTTATTATTCTAATTTCAATTCAACATCCTGTAGGACATGGCCACTTCTTTTTATATTCCAACTCATAAACTTAATGGGACCCAATTCTTAAATTCTGAATTTCTGCCCAACCCTGTCATGCTGTAGATGGATGCTGAAAAACGTCTAGGTTACGTATGTTACCTCCGTTCGAGACAAGACGTTGTGTCGAAGAAGCAACACTAGGGGTCTCTCTTGAGCGCTGAATATGCCCCTGGTCTATGAAAAAAGGCCAATGAGAAGTTGGCAGACATTTGAACGGAGGTTACATACTTAAACTTGACGTTCCCCGTCTGTTGCTCACTTTGTTGTCACGCCATGTGCTGAGCCGTGTACGTGTTCTGCTGACACAGGAGCGGGCAGGTATTTTACGTGCAGAGGCAACCAGCTGTGTCAGGCTGCACGTACACTTCCCCAATGCCCCAAAAAAGTCGGCGGAATCCTTCTGGTTACCCTAGGCAAGGAAACAAGGCGACGCTTGCCAACCTGGGAACGGGCCAAGCCTGGCTGGGCCTCTTTTCTCTCTGTTTCTCCGCATAGAGCAAGAATGGCCGGGGCCCTTATACGTATCGAGGGAAGGGGGGTCTTATCTAGTAATTCTTTCAGGGGGAAAAGACCCTGCAGAGACCACCCCTGCCCTGAAGGGCAGGTAAGATTGGTGAATACATCACATGGGTTTTTTTAGGCGGCATGTGGAAATGGTGCAGTGGTAGATCCAACCTCATTAGAGGGGGGAGGTGCTACAGCACGGCGACCGGAGGGGGACTGTACCGTGGACAATACACACAGGAGGAGTCCACGTAGGAGTCCTGACCTGTGGAGCACCTATTCCAGTACAGGGTAGATTAAGAACCCACAGTGGATTGGGTCGGCAAGTTCTTCTGCTGAACTGCGGACCCAAAGGGCTAGGGAGGAATCATCCAGGGATCTGAATGAATGGGATATCCTGGGAGAGAAAGCGCACAATTTTACCTTGGCCGAGGGAAAGGGCGCCAGGTGCAAGCGATCCACCCGGTCAGTGTGTTACAGAGTTCTACCGGCTCGGACCTGAGAAAACACGGGACGATACTGACTCAACCTGGAGATTGTAGAATCTCACAAAGGTTATAGGTGTTGCCCAACCCGCTGCTCTACATATGTCAGCCAGGGAGGTGCCCCTGGCTAGTGTCCACGAGGATGCAACACTCCTTGTTGAGTGTGCTCAGACCCGCAAGGGGGGGCACGGCATGGGTATGATGGGGCAATGAAATGGAGTCCATGACCCAGTGGGAAAGCCTCTGTTTTGAGACAGTGTTCCCTTTCCGCTGTCCGCCAAAGCAGACAAAGAGCTGCTCAGAACATCTAAAGCTCTGCGTGCGGTCCAAGTAGGTACGCAAAGCACGTACCGGACACAGCAACGAAGGGGCTGGGTCTGCCTCCTCCCGGGGCAGCGCATGCAGGTTCACTACCTGGTCTTCAGGGCCCTGCTGATCGCGCTCGCCTCCATAAAGAGGGTCGGGGACCTACAAGCGTTCTCTGTTAGCGACACTTGCCTGGAGTTCGGTCCGGCAGACACATATGTGATCCTAAGACCGCGACTGGGCTACGTGCCCAAGGTTCCTACCCTTTCTGATTATGTCGGGAAATTCGCCAGGGAGGGGCTGTCGTGAGGAGTACGAGATCCGAGAACCAGGCCAGAGTAGGCCAATAAGGAGCCACCATGGTGACTTGTTCCTCGTCCTCCCTGACCTTGCACAGCACCTGTGCAAGAAGGCTCACTGGGGGAAATGCGTACTTGCACAGCCCTGCAGGCCAGCTGTGTGCCAGTGCGTCTGCCCTGAGGGGAGCCTCTGTTCGGGCATACCAGAGCAGGCAATAGGAAGTCTCTCGGAAGGCAAACAGGTCTACCTGGGCCTTGCCGAACAGTTCCCAAATCAGCTGGACTGACTGGGGGTGAAGCTTCCACTCTCCGCTGGGCAAGCGTTGTCGTGACAGCACGTCCGCTACCACATTGAGGTTGCCGGGGATGTGAGTGGCACACAGCGACTTGAGTCACTGCTGGTTCCAAAGGAGGAGACGACGGACGAGTCATGACATGTGGCGGGAGCGTACGCCGCATTGGCGATTTATGTACGCTACCACAGTGGTGCTGTCTGACCTGACTAGGACATCTTTGTCCCGAGCTAACAGGAGGAACCTCCGCAGGGCAAAGAAAACAGCAAGCAACTCTAGGCAATTGATATGCCAGTGCAGCGGGGCCCCTCTCCAATGGCCCTCAGCTGCCTGCCCATTGCACACGGTGCCCCAACCCAATCTGGAGCTGTCAGTCGTGACCAAGACGTGTCGGGACAAGCCCCAGGCGTCTGAGGTGCCTGAGCACCTGGTCTCTGTGAGCGCATAGTAACTCTCGCGAGTGGGCCAGAATAAGCCAGTCATCGAGGTAATTGATTATGCAAATGTCGGCTTCTCGGAGCGGGGCAAGAGCTGCCTCCGCGACTTTCATGAAGACGCGAGGGGACAGAGACATGCTGAAGGGGAGGACTTTGTACTGATACGCCTGGCCGTCAAACGCGAACCGTAGAAAGGGTCGGTGTCGAGGCAGAATTGAGACATGGAAGTACGCGTCATTCACGTCTAACGCTGCAAACCAATCTAGATGCCAGACACAAGTTAAGATGTGTTTTTGCGTGAGCGTTTTGAACGGGAGTTTGAGAAAAGCCAGGTTGAAAACTTGCAGGTCCAAGATCGGTTGTAAGCCGCCGCCTCTCTTGGGTACAACGAAGGGCTGTAGAAACCCTTCTTCATTTCAGTTGGAGGAACAGGCTCTATCGCGTCTTTGAGTAAAAGAGTAGCGATTTCCGTGCACAGGGATTTGGCATGTTCGCCGTATACTGCGGTAAAACGGACACCCGCGAAGGGGGGTGGGGCCTGGCAAACTGAATTGTGTAACAGTCGAATGGTCTGGGCCAGCCAGCATGACAGGTTGGGAAGTGTAAGCCACGCATCCAAGCTCCGTGCTAGGGGCACCAAGGGGACGGTTATTTTTGACGTACCTGGCGGGGCGGAGCAGTGGGGCGGAGCAGGTAATACGGCGTCAGGAGGCGAAGATGCGTCCTGAGGCTCTAGTGCTGAGAAAAGACTCAAAGCACTTACCTTGCGCCGCACACCCGGCAGGGGGCGGGTTAGCGACTGAGGAGGAGGTCCAGTGTAGGCGTCCTCTAGACTCGTCGGAACCAGCCGGCCGGGGAACAGTCGTGGGGCTGAAGGTGGAGGGTCCACATCCAGCATGCCGGGACTGTAGAGGTCTGGCGGCAGGGTGCCGTGAGAACAGCATTTGCGGGTCAGGTGACCCAGAAACAAAGGAAATAGCTCTGTTATTAAGAATGTGGGGGACGGAGTGGTCTTACCAGCTCCGGAGCTAACATCTCGGGGTCTGGGTCGAGCGTCTCAGGAACGCCTGGGAGCCTTCCGGGTCCTCGAGGGGGTCCTTGAGATGGGGGTCAACTGCTTCCTGTGGGGTACTCAACGCTGGGGCTGAGAGCTGGGTCCGGGTTGAGGCGGAGCAGGGTGCTTCTTAGCCACAGGAGGACGCCCTCGTCGAGCAGACGAGGTCCAAGCTGCACCCGCTGCCATCCCCATCGCCAGCCGCATCGTCCTCAATCCCATGAGGAGGAGCAATGCGGGTGGCGGCTGGAGTGGCGTGCTTTCTATTGAAAGCAAGCCGCGACCGCAACGTTGCCATGCCTCGCAGTGAGAGCATGAACCATCCACAAACGCTGCCTCGGTGTGATCGCTGCCCAGACACACGAGACAACACCTGTGGCCGTCTTAAGCGGATAGTACTCTACCGCATCCAGGAACTACACAGGGGCAGAATGGCATCTTTAAAAAGACGCATCCTGAAAAGGAAGTTCAACGCCACTGTGTATTGCTCTAATAGAGGAAAATACTCTTTTACAAGAAATATCACTTTTAATACTATATGCTCTTGCAATGTCGAAGCGCCCAGGGGCAAGCTGCACTGCCATGCAAGGAAGGTGCACTGTAGTGCACCGTAGATCCAACAGCAGAGAGCGTCAGAGGAACAGGAACAGGTGTGTGACTCGCAGCTCGCTGCAGTACAACCATCGGCTCCAAAGAAAATTTCTGAATGAATTTGATGTATTTCCCCTCTTTTATACCCGTATGTCTGGGGACGGGGTATGCAAATACCGTCTGCCAACTTCTCATTGGCCTTTTTTCATAGATCAGAGGCATATTCGGCGCTCGAGAGACCCCTAGTGTCGCTTCTTTGACACAATGTCGAAGTGAGCGAAAGATGGGGAACAAACACTATCTGGCCAGCAGAAAGCACTGAAATCGCTGACTGGAACTGAGAGAACCTAAAGATATCTAAAAGGAAAAATAGGTAATATAAAATAGATGCAAATAAATTAGATTGGAGAAGAGAGGTTGAGGGATAATGGATGAGGAAAAAATATGTTCTCACTGTAAGCTTAAATTGAAATCCCATTGGAGAGTTACTGTAGTGTTGAGCTCCCATTGATTTGTCTGCAAGGCTGGTGATAGCTGTTGTTATAAGTTGCTAGGTTCTTACACTGTAAAACACATCAGTCCTTAATCTGACAGTGTTACTGTTTCACAGAGAACAGAACTGATTCTTTTACAATCAGCGCTTTATTCATGCACCAAGGAGAGAACGCAATTCTCTAACTTTCTCTGACCATGTGTGGTCATGGAACAAACATGTTTAAGGGAATACAAGATTCCTAACAAGGGATATCACATGGTTAATAACATTTACATTTATGCATTTGGCAGACACTTTTTTCCAAAGCAACTTACAGTGCACCTATTACAGGGACAATCCCCCAGAGCAACCTGGAGTTAAGTTCCTTGCTCAAGAACACAATGGTGGTGGCTGTTGGGATCGAACCAGCAACCTTCTGATTAACAGTTATGTGCTTTAGCCCACTATGCCACCACCACTACTCCTAATTAAAGCTGAAAAGAGGGCACTCAAAAAGGCATTTTGAGAGACAAAGAAAAACTAAATATTTAACTTTTTAACTATAGTTTTTGGTGCATGGCTGTGCTGTACTGTATCTCTCTGTAATCTCGGTGTAAAATATGTTGCTGGTGTACCTCATATAAAAGCAGTTCCTCTGAATTTTCCCCATACGGTTAGCAGAGTTTGAGTGTGATGGGCAGTATCTTGGAGGCAGAATTCCCTACAGGGATGGAATGGATTCTTTGTGCTGGAACATTCTGAGGCACAGCTAGCCACAAGGCTGGAATAAGAATCATTTCCATCTAATCCTGATTTCTGCTCTCATGTAGAGATGACACAAAGCTGTCTGGTATCACAGATCTCTGGGCAGAAACAGCACTAGCAGTAGCCTCACATGAAGGATAGTGGCATTTACTGTCATCCAATTCGATGGAATGAGCCTTTAATGAATAACATCTTTTTAAATCTGAGGCATGGTGTTCCAATTCCCCAAACTACTTTTCTCAGAAACTTTTAGACAAAATCTCTTTCTGACTCTCTTGTCCCTCCCCACTTGTTAAGTAATAGAAAAGCAATTGGAATCTAATGATTAGATAAACATTAAATTTCTCATTATCTTCGTCCTTGGCTATGCTACCATCATTAATCCTGGCTGTGCTTTAGATGAAGAAGGCCTTTGTGCAGTGCTTAATCATCATGAGGTCCAGGAACAAGATCTACAGTATATGAAAACAAGAGTGTTTAACCATTAAACGCATACCTCATTCCAGCCATTATATCTGTGCCCACACCTCTTTAGTATTCCTCAGTCTATTTCTTATATATATGGTGACACAAAAAAAAATAAATAAAAAAAATAACAAAACACTATTGTTTCTAAAGGTTTAAATACCAAACATGTATAGTCTTTAGAGACACAAGGCATGTGAATGATTTTTTTCTTTTTTTTTTTTTGAACTTCCATTAATTATATTTCATACCTATTTAAGTTTACAATCACAGGATATCGATTTCTTTGTGCATTACAAGAGAAATTAGTACAATATTCATACAAATAAATGCTATATCACATTGAATTTCTATGCAACAGTTAACTATAAACAATGGTGAATTATCAGTATTTTATGTATATACACATAAATAATGTTATTTCTTACTCAAGGTGGCACTAATGTTTCAGTGATTGAATTGATTTACATTTGACTTTGCTATTTGATGAAGAAACAACATCGAAGTAAACTTCAAGTACAACACTTAAAGTATGATATGACTATTGTCAGTAGGGTGTTCTACTGAAATAATGTAAGTTGTGCATCTATTTAGTCTCAAGTGCTTGTGAAAATACACATGATACACATACATCCCTAGCAAACAACCCCCCCCCCTTCGCTCAACAACATTTGGCTCACCAATAAATGCAAGTTACAACACATACAATAACAGCAGCGTATATAAAATCTGCAAACAGTAAAGCTATTAGCAGTACATAACCATTTGCATAATTTATTCATACTGCAGGGAGCTGTAGTGCGGCTTGCGGAATAATGCTCACACCTGATAAAAATGCAGAAAATCAGTCATGAAAAATATTACTTTGTGGATAATTGAGTCTTTGAGGCTTACTTTGTTTAAAGTACAGCATAAACAGCGCTTGTAGGCTTTTCACTTTTTCTCAAGAACAATCTGGGGAAGGAATTAAAACACTGCAGATATAAAGCTGCAACAAATTCACATAGGGTGAAAATATGAGCAATTAATCTGCAAAGTTCTACAATTTAAGAGGTATGTTTATTTTGTTTTAAATATATTTATATTTGTATACATTGATATACTGTATATACATATTCTGTTTTTTATTAGATTTTTTTAATAAACATTTACACATGAGTAATTGACTCACTGCTGTGTGACATTTTTTTCATCTAACTATTTTAAACAACATTTTATGATCTTGTATAGCAATATATACATATATAACACATTATTATACATGTTGTTTCCAGAACATCATATTAACTAAGACAATAGTTTATTTGCACTTCTAGAAAAAAGTTGAAAGGTGATTAAGATCTTTAAAAACTTTGATGAAATGACTTGTCACAGCACCTAAAATACACATTTTCCCTTGTACTTTCATATACATTTTAACCTAACATCTGTATGTTGGGAAAAATGTTTTCGGACATGTTATTTGTCTGAGCTATAAAGTGCTTATTTTATTGCTTTCTCTAAAAAAAAAAAATCCACTCATCACATTTTCAGTGGTTTTATATGTTTTAAAGTTATGACAATTTTTGCACTGTGGGGCCCATTGTCACAACTAGCAGTCAATAGAATTTATAATTTATTTTCCAACACAAAAATTTGAAATTGAGCCAGAAAATGACATCAATGAGCCGCTGTGTTATGGTGTGATGTGTTCCGGGCCAGGATTGGTGTGCCGCTCTTGCCCAGAATGTCCAGGGCCACTTTTTAGTCCCAGTTCGCCCCTGCACATGTGTAGATTAGGGATGCTCCGATCGATCAGCCAATCGGTATCGGACGACACGTCCTATGATTCGATCGGTGACCGTAATTTGGCCCCTTGCACGGAGCTTGGATGCGTGGCTCTCACTTCATAACACGTCGCGCTGGTTGGCCAGGACCATCTGACTCTGCTACGCGATTCAGTTCGCCCCTTTCGGCGGCGTTCACTTTATGCATATAAATTGATGCTTATGAGACCACTTCAGCACTGCTCCAGACTCGAGTCCCGAGATGGGCATGGCGCCGTGGCACGCACCGTGTGTACATCACCCCCGCCTGCCACCAGACTTTCAATCCCTGGACAGACCTCCGTTTTCTGCGGACAGGAGTCCCCCTACAGCAGGTGTCCCAGCACATTCTAGTCACAACAGACACCTCCAAACAGGGTTGGGGCTCCGGCTGTGTTGGCACATCAACTGCCAAGAGTTGTAATACTTGCCCTGCTGAGGTTTCTCCCGCTAATACGGGGCAAGCATGTCTTGATTCGATCAGACAGCACCGCGACGGTAGCATACATGAATCGTCAAGGCGGTGTGCGCTCTCGTCATATGTCACAACTCGCCCGCATCTACTCATTTGGAGCCAGCAGCGACTCAGGTCGTTGCGCCATTCACATCCCGAGCAACCTCAACACGGCAGCGGACGCGCTGTCGTGACAAGGTACGCTCAGCAGAGAGTGGAGTCTCCACACCCAGGTGGTCCAGCTGATTGGGGAGCAGTTTGGCAAAGCAGAGATAGACCTGTTCGCTTCCCAAGACACCTCCCATTGCCTGCTCTGGTTCTGCCTAACGGATGCTCCCCTGGGGACAGATGCACTGGCACTCAGCTGGCCCCGGGGGTTGCGCAAGTATGCATCTCCCCCCAGTGAGCCTACTTGCACGGGTGCTGTGCAAGATCAGGGAGAATGAGGTACAAGTCACTCTGGTGGCCCCCTACTGGCCCACACAGACTTAGTTCTCGGATCTCACACTACTCGCGACAGAGACATGGACAACCTCCACTTCTGGCCCCTGGATGGGATGTGGAAGATCTAAGTGGTCTACCACCTGCTGTCGTAGACATGATCAACCAAGCCAGAGCTCCCCCTACCAGGTAAATCTGCACCCTAAATTGGCGCTTGTTAGCGAATTGGTGTTCTTCCCAGTCTGAAGACATGCAGAGGTGCGCAGTCAGGTCAGTGCTCTCATTCCTGCTGGAGAGGTTGGAGGGGAGGCTGTCCCCCTCCACCTTGAAGGTGTATGTAGCCGCTATCACAGCCCATCATGACACAGTGGACGGCAAGTCCTTGGGTAAGCACGACTTGATTATCAGGAGCCTTCGAGGCGCCTGGAGGTTGAATCCTCCCAGGACAAGCCTGTTCCCCTCCTGGGATCTCTCAGTGGTCCTCTCGTTAGAATCATTCGAGCTCAAAGCCCTCTCCTTGAAGACGGCCCTCCTGATCACGCTTGCTTCCATCAAGAGGGTTGGAGACCTGCAAACGTACTCAATCAGCAACACATGCCTGGAGTTAGGTCCGGCAGACACTCATGTCGTCCTAAGACTGTGACTGGGCTACGTGCCCAAGGTTCCTACGACCCGCTTCAGGAACCAAGTAGTGAACCTGCAAGCTCTGCCCCGGGAGGAGGCAGACCCATCCTTTTCGTTGCTGTGTCCAGTGCATGCTTTGCGTACCTATGTGGACCGCATGCAGAGCTTTAGATGTTCTGAGCAGCTCTTGTCTGATTTGGTGGACAGCGGAAAGGGAATGCTGTCTCCAATCAGAGGCTTTCCCACTGGGTTGTTGATGCCATCGCATTGGCCTATAACACCTAGGCTGTGCCCGCCCCCTTGTGGGTTCAAGCACACTCAACAAGAAGTGTGGCATCCTCGTGGATACTGGCCAACGGCACCTTCCTAGCTGACATATGCAGAGCAGTGGGCTGGGCAACACCCAATACCTTTACAAGATTTTACAATCTCAGGGTTGAGTTGATCTTGTCACGTATTTTCTCAGGTCCGAGCCGGTAGAACACAGTAAAGCGGAACAACTGACTGGGTGTACCACTTTTACCTAGCACCTTTCCCCTCCACTGAGGTGATCACGTGCACTCTTATCCCAGGAGATCCCACAAACTCGGCTCCCTGGATGGCTCCTTCCTAGCCCTCTGGTCCACGAATTCCCTGACCAGACCCACTACGGGTACTAAAATTACTCTGTACTGGAATAGCTCCTACACAGGATGGCACTCTGTGTGGATTAATCCCCCTGTGTGGATTTTCCGTGGTACGGTCCCCCTACGGGTGGACCTGCATCTCCCTTGGGCAGTCCCCGCTGCCCCTCAGTCGCCGTGTTTGTAGTAATTCCTCCCTCGCAGCATGTAGGATCTACCACCGCACCATTAACCCATATGGCGTGTTCCATGTGACTCCCATGCTTGGCATGTCGCTTTGTTCCCCCCTTCGGGGTGCCGAGAACCTAAAAATTAAGACAATTTTATGGGGCGTTGGGGAAGGGTACAGGCAGTCTGACGCAGCCTGCCGCTTGACACGAAACTGCCTGCCCACACCTGCATCAGCCACGCACGTACACGGATGGCGTGATTGAATAGGGACCCCTAGTGTCGCTTCATTCGACACAACGTCGAAGTGACCATCAGACGGGGAACGTCTAGGTTACTGTCGTATCCGCCATTCCCTGATGGAGGGAACGAGATGTTGTGTCCCCCCGGCCACGATGCTGAACCCGTTATGGCTAAACCTTATTCTCGGCTCCTCAGTGCAAAACCTGAATGGACAGAAGCACGATTCCCTCCCTTCATACCTGTATGTCCAGGGGAGGGACATGAAAATTCTGTCTGTCAAATACTCATTGGCCTTTTCTCAAGTTCAGAGATGCGCGAGGCTCTCGAGACCCCTAGTGTCGCTTCATTTGACACAATGTCTCGTTCCCTCCATCAGGGAACAGAAGTTACAACAATAACCTAGACATTAGGCTCCCAACCATTACTTTTGCAAATAGAAAAGATTAGAAGAGAAGAACAGGGCACCCTGCAACAGATGTCATGGCCCCCACAAAGCCCCCCACTGAACATCATGTCAGTCTGAGATTACATAAAGAGAAAGAAGCAATTGAGACAGCCTAATAGATAGCTTGGAGCATCCTATCTGCCAACAACCAAGAAAAACTGTGTCCAGGTGTACCTAGGAGAATTGGTGCTGTTTTAAAGGCAAAGGTGGTCACACCGAATATTGATTTAGCTTTTTTATGTTTACTGGACTTTGTATGACACTAAGTGATAACTGAAAACTATTTATATCATTATTTTTGAAGACACCCTCACTATGCAACTTTTTTCACAAGTGCCTAAAACTTTTGCTCAGTACTGTGTGTGTGTGTGTGTGTGTGTGTGTGTGTGTGTGTATATATATATATATATATATATATATATATATATATATATATATATATATATATATAAATAATATACACATACATACATACATACTAGGGCTGTTGAATTAACGCGTTAATTCAGTGCAATTAATTTGACAAAAAATAAAGTGTTAAAAAAATTAACGCAATTAATCGCACCATAACAAGGAAGATTCCTGAGAAATGCAAGCTTGTAGTACCACCTGTTTACTCCAGGGGGCAGTAAGTGCAATATCAGCCGTAGGAGCAACGCGCAGTTTATACAGTGAAGAAAACACTTCAGTAGGCAGAACAATGTTGCGTTACATTCTAGCGTTCAAACACTTGAAGGAGCGCAAATGCGAACTAAGGGATCTCAAGATGTGTTTAAAGATTGAATATTAAACTATATTTAACTTGAAACAGTGAACTAAACATTTTAAACATTGTTTATGATGCAACGCTCCCGAGACACTACACAAGCACGTCTGGCGCAGGTGTAGATTGACGGGCTCTTAAACAAGCCCTCATAATAAATCTCCAACTGATTGACAAATTCACGTGTGAAATGGATTGCTGTGAACTGTATGCCAATGATTGACTTATGATCAATAATATGGTAGAAAACAATACATTGTATTCTAAAGCCGCTTTTTGTATTGTCTTATCAATGATTAACTCTTCTGCTACAAGAATGTAATGCATTTTAATTATCTGAATATTTTTTTTATATAGATAGATAGATAGATAGCTAGATAGATAGATAGATGTTTTGTTTACATATGTATTTATGGCCAGATGATGACCACAAGAGGGCCAATTGAGACAGACCGCCTACATGACTAGGCCAGATCCTTCCCCCCTCACTTCGTAGGCTGGGGGAAGAACACACGTAAGACCCCAACACTCCCAGTGGCAGTCATGCACAAAACCAATCCGCTCCTTAAATTTTTGGGAGACCTTGTCCACAAGGTTAATGCCAGATCCATATGCACCTCAATGTTGGTAGGAAGATGTATAGACATCCATGCGTTACTGGACAATGGGTCTGAAATCAGTCTAAGGTGCAAGGAGACTTTAGCAAAAGTCACCAGGGCAATGCTCTCTCTTGGTAAACCACTTCAGACTGAGCCCTGTGATGTGAGCCTTGTCAGCTGCACACAAAACAGGCCCCTTAACAAGCTCCTCAGAAGGACATGGTATGTGAAGCGGGAGACCCACAAGAGCAGGCTTTTAGAGAACTGAAGGCAAAAATCCGTTCAGCCCCTTTCCTCGTCTACCCAGACAAGGATGTGGAGATTCACATCAAGGCAAGCTTCTCCTCCCACTGCTTCAGCGCCACCCTGGCACAGAGGTATGACAAAGAGAACTGGGAATATCCTCTAAGCTGGGTCAACAACCGGGCAATGCGGACTTGAGAGTCATGCAGGAACGGAACCCGGTGATCAAGACAATCCGGCAGCAGTTGATGGAACCTCAGACACAAAAGTTCCTACCACCCTCTTTACAGGACTCAAATGAGCTAAAACTCTGTCAGGTACAACAACACCTGAAACTTGAGAGTCCTTTTGATATATGTTCCCCATGGTCCAGGTCCACCCTGATGGGTCGTTCCGACCATTGGGGGTGATGCTGCTACATGCCCACGATGCTCCCATTGGAGGTCACAGGAGCTACAAAGCTACCTACCACATTCTCCAACAGGTTTCATACTGGCCATTTATGCTGTACCGTCCGGAAGACGTCAGTTTTGCAACCGTATATACTGCACATCAGTACGTGACCAATGTACACAGACACCACTGTACAAATGGGTCCAGTCAAACCAGACCAAACCCTTTGAACAGTCTGCACTTAAAAGGGAGGTGGACCCACCACAATAGTGTCCACCATAGTTAAGTGTAGCATGCTTTACTCGCAACATTAGCACACAATAACACTAATACCACTCAGCACAAGGTAATGAAACTCCTGTTCCAACCAGAACAATTACAGGGTCTGGGCAAAACCCTGCCAGGTACCATACTCACTGGATACATGCATTCTGCTATTCTGAATAACATTTTGCATGCTCTGGATGACTTGTCAGAAGTTGTGAGATCAGTCATAACATATGTGTAAGTGGTTAGAGATCTAATGCATGACCTTGTGAGGGGAAATCAGCACTTCAGTTAACAGCCTGAGTGGTAGAAGGATCCCATCCTACTTGGTTCTGCTTAACGTGGCTGAACAAATCCTTAGATCTGCCACTACCACTGTTGTGCAATCTTCTCAGATACATCTGGCATACAGCCTTGGCAGTGACAAAAAAAATAAAAAAATAAATAAATTAGGATTTATTCTTAACTTGCCCAGAAGGAAGGAACAGAAACTTGGGTAGAAGGAGCTGGTAGTCGATGGCTTGTCAACACACCAGCCACCGAAGGCCTACTGTCATACGATCGCCATGATTCAGCCAATAAACTAAGGCTACCAAACTGTGTTCTTAATGGTTCCCCAAGGAGCCACCTTGCACATTGACGATATTGTTCTCCATCTCAACGTCAACAAACATGATGCAGAAATTGAGATCATGGACGCATTTAGAGGTTACAACCTCACCATGACACCCTTCAAAAGCAGCTCCATGCTGAAGGGATGAAATTAGTAAAGTTCAGTCTCAAACTGACTGGCTTGACCACTATATTTCCTAGTCATAAGCAAATCGTCATCGTACCAAGAACACCACATCAGTTTTATTGCCCTCGGGCAGCTCCTCTAGTAGTTGGAACATCATGGCAGGTATTGCACACATCCAAGCACTACACACTAGACTGGATGCAATGACAATCATTCCACAGCGTTTCAAACACCTGTCTACCCCTCTACCACTAACTGTTCCCAACTCGTCCCAAGAACAGCCTTACTAACAGTAACAATCTCTTCCCATTTCCTTTTCATAATCATTGAAAACTCAGGGATAACAAAGGTTTGTTGCAATATTTGATGTGTTACCGATGCAACGTGCTATGTTATGTTAGTTAGCCTAGTTAGAATTCATCTGCCCAGATGTTGTCTACTATGACTGCCCAGATGTCAAAAGTCTTTATGAACTGTTAATACTTCCAGGAACTAAGCTCTTGTGAGCTCAGGACACATGGACTGAACAACTTTCGGGTAGTTCTCAGGGACTGAACTGTTCAACCTTCGAGTTGTTTCAGGGATCTGGGAACTGTTCAACTGTTGAGTTGCTCTCAAGGACTGTGGTAGGAACCACCAACCTTAAGACCAAAGGGGGGATGTAGGGCCTTACCCCACTCAAAATGGCAGCAGAGACAGCATGGCCCTTTGTTCTATGATCAAAGGTGAGACATTGAACTCGGTTTCCCAGAATGCTTCACAGCCGGACAGGATGTCCCGCCCATGGACGCAATCTCAAATGACATTGGTCAAAAGCGGCCTATGACTGATGACGTAATCTTAACAAAACCAGTGGTCAGATTTGATTTCGCTCTCTCTGCCTACAGCTGCACCAGCCTGCGTTCTAAAGAAACAGTATCGACACATATATATTCTGGACAAAGAGAGACCACGTTTTTCTAACCTCACCATTTGGCCACGGTAGAGTAAGATTAACTTAGCTTTGTTCCAGTCGTGTAGTATATTTATTACAACCGCTTCATTTTCACTGCAAGACAACAGTGAATTTATTTAGAAAATGGAAAAGGCGACCAGCTTCCCTTTTCAATTGTTTTCTATCAACATTGACTACCTCCTGCATTTCTTTCCATCACCGGACCCGAGAAATAATGCAGAGACGCATATTTTCGCTGACGAGCGTAAGACAAAGGACCGAATCCAGATCATTTTCTCCTGACCGCTCAATGCAACAGGAATTCAAACGGACAACCCTGCTGAAATCACACAGGATTTCCCAAGTAAGGCATGATATCTGGACAGATTTAGTTTAGAAACTCTGACTTTTCTTATAAAACTAAATCGTATATATTTGATTGCTGAATGCTTGATATTTTGTTTACATTTGTATGTTTAACTACAATCACTGATTGCTGTTTTGATTTGTGAGATCTTAATTTTTTGGTGAAATGTTTTTTTATTGAGTGATCTGAACTAACAATTCAATCATGCTGTTACCAGCGTGTATCCTCTGTTAAATAATCTCCACCCCTGTTTGTTCGCGCTCTCTCTCTCACACACACAAACTGAAATTCAAGAGCGAGCAGCACCGCGGTTTATGTCCGAATCGGGCCAGTGTTTTCAAATTTGTTCAGTTCCTTTGTGTGTCTGCTCATTACCACCCACACGTGGTATAAGCTCTGTTGTTCTGGATCTGATCCGGCCATCTTTCTTTCCCTACACATTCAAATAATTGTTGGCTCTGCCCTTAACAATCTAATCCTCCATTTTTAAACTAGTTTCCATTTTGAATTCACTTCGCCATTTTGAACCTAGTTCTCAATGTTGAAACCGATCCTCCATTTTGAAACTGGTTCCACACGTGGAGTTTAGTCCACCATTTTGTGTCTTTGGTACCGAATCTAGACACACACCCACACACATACATACACTAGCATATAGCTCCACCATTTAGTTAGGATTTCCATTTTATGTTTTTGTGTTATTCATCTAGTATTGGCAGTGTTCATTGCTGTTTAATTATAATAAATCTTGTTATATTATAAGTACTCTTAGTTGTTTGTTTGAATATTGTGTTGAAGCCAGCCTCTGCCACGTCAAGAACTCCAGTATTACTTCAGTATTGTTAAATTGTTGTTAGAAGCCAACTGTAACCATATTACTGTTGGATTTGTATGGCAACAATTCGACTAACTTCTTCCCTTTTGATTATCAATCAAAATGCTAAATTTTCAGGTTAGAATTTTATGAGACTTGATTAGTCACTTAGTATCATTTTTCTCTTTGGTGCCCCGAGGATAGAATTTAACAAATTAAATTCTATTTAATTTAATTAATAATTAATAAACATTAATTATTAGTTATATCTGATAGTAAAACTGATCTAAACAACCAGTGCACCATATATATATATATATATATATATATATGTATGTATGTATGTGTGTATGTATGTATGTGTATATATATGTATATATATGTATATGATATTGTTATATGAGGGGCTTTCTCAGAAAATATTTGTATATGCGATTAATCACGATTAATTAATCGGGACACCATGTAATTAATTTGATCAAAAATTTTAATTGATTGACAGCCCTAATATTTACAGTATCTCACAAAAGTGAGTACACCCCTCACATTTTTGTAAATATTTGATTATCTTTTCATCCGACAACACTGAAGAAATGACACTTTGCTACAATGTAAAGTAGTGAGTGTAGAGCTTGTATAACAGTGTAAATTTGCTGTCCCCTCAAAATAACTCAACACACAGCCATTAATGTCTAAACCGCTGGCAACAAAAGTGAGTACACCCCTAAGTGAAAATGTCCAAATTGGGCCCAATTAGCCATTTTCCCTCCCGGTGTCATGTGACTCGTTAGTGTTACAAGGTCTCAGGTATGAATGGGGAGCAGGTCTGTTAAATTTGGTGTCATCGCTCTCACACTCCCTCAAACTGGTCACTGGAAGTTCAACATGGCACCTCATGGTAAAGAACTCTCCTGAGGATCTGAAAAAAATAATTGTTGCTCTACATAAAAATGGCCTAGGCTAAAAGAAGATTGCCAAGAGCTGCAGCACGGTGGCCAAGACCATACAGCGGTTTAATAGGACAGGTTCCACTCAGAACAGGCCTCACTATGGTTGACCAAAGAAGTTGTGTGCACGTGCTCAGCATCATATCCAGAGGTTGTCTTTGGGAAATAGATGTATGAGTGCTGGCAGCATTGCTGCAGAGGTTGAAGGGGTGAGGGGTCAGCCTGTCAGTGCTCAGTCCATAAGCTGCACACTACATCAAATTGGTCTTCCCAGCAGGAAGCCTCTTCTAAAGATGATGCACAAGAAAGCCCGCAAACAGTTTGCTGAAGACAAGCAGACTAAGGACATGGATTACTGGAACCATGTCCTGTGGTCTAATGAGACCAAGATAAACTTATTTGGTTCAGATGGTGTCAAGCGTGTGTGGCGGAAACCAGGTGAGGAGAACAAAGACAAATGTGTCTTGCCTACAGTCAAACATGGTGGTGGGAGTGGTCTGGGGCTGCATGAGTACTGCCGGCACTGGGGAGCTACAGTTCATTGAGGGACCCATGAATGCCAACATGTACTGTGACATACTGATGCAGAGCATGATCCCCTCCCTTCGGAGACTAGGCCGCAGGGCAGTATTCCAGCATGATAATGACCCCAATCACACCTCCAAGATAACCACTGCCTTGCTAAAGAAGCTGAGGGTGAAGGTGATGTCTCCAGACCTAAACACTATTGAGCATCTGTGGGGCATTCTCAAATGGAAGGTGGAGGAGCACAAGGTCTCTAACATCCACCAGCTCCGTGATATTGTCATGGAGGAGTGGAAGATGTCTCCAGTGGCAACCTGTGAAGCTCTAGTGAACTCCATGCCCAAAATGGATAAAGCAGTGCTGGAAAATAATGGTGGCCACACAAAATATTGACAATTTGGGCCCAATTTGGACATTTTCACTTAGGGGTGTACTCACTTTTGTTGCCAGAGGTTTAGACATTATTGGCTGTGTGTTGAGTTATTTTGAGGGGACAGCAAATTTACACTGTTATACAGGCTGTACACTCACTATTTTACATTGTAGCAAAGTGTAATTTCTTCAGTGTTGTCAGATGAGAAGATATTATCAAATATTTACAAAAATGTGAGGGGTGTACTCACTTTTGTGAGATACTGTGTGTATATATATATATATATATATATATATATATATATATATATAGAAACAGTCTTCTTCAGTTTGACACTAAGATTAATTTTTTTATAGGGATATCTATCTTAACAGAATATTTTGTTAGCCTATGCTTTTGTAAAAGTCTTATAAATAAAAGCTTTTTCATAAACCTTTTAAACTTTTTTAACTTTAACTTAACTAGGCAAAGTGACATTGCTGGGAAGAGGAATATGCCATTTATAGTGACTGTGCAGAAAGCTTACATATAGCCAGTTATGACAGATATCTTGATAAAAGGAAAAGGATCGGTATCGGCCTATCAGGTGACAAGAAGATCGTGATCGGCTGTAAATATCCTGATCGGAACATCCCTAATATACAGTAGATGATGTTTTATGTGTAGACAAACTCATTAATCCAAACGTCTGCTAGCTGCCTTGAGATGTCACACATGTCACATAAACTACAACTCATAGAGACTGTATCACCTAGATATCACATAGAGAATGTGTATGTTCTCTGAACTACCAAACACAAAATTCTCACTAAATCATTTAGAAAAAATTTAATTAAGGTCAAACTTGGAAAAAAAATGTATGTATGTATTACAGATCATGGTTTGAATGCACTCTGTTTGACAGAAACCTGGATTAAACCAGATGAATATATTCGTTTAAATGAATCTACTCCCCCAGGTTATTGTTATAAACATGAGCCTCATTTGAAGGGTTGAGGAGGAGGTGTTTCTACAATTTACAGTGAAGTTTTTGGTGTTACTCAGAGGACAGGATATGTTTAAGTCTTTTTAACTAATAATGCTTAACATGACACCGTCAGATATAAATAAAACTCTCATCTTTTGCCCTTACTACGGAATATAAAACAGCCAGGCCTTATTCTAATTTTCCTTGGTGAATTTGCTGATCAGGATATTTACAGCCAATCACGATCTTCTTGTCACTTGATCGGCCGATACCGATTGCAACCGTTCTTCGCAAGGGCGTGATAGAGCCTGTCCCTTCAGCCAAGATGGGGAAAGGTTTCTACAGCCCTTAATTCATTATGCCAAAGAAAAGCAGTGTGTTGTGGCCAATCTTGGACCTGTGAGTTCTGAGCTGGGCCTTACACAGACTTCCGTTCAAGATGCTGATGCAGAAACACATTTTTGACGTGCATCCGGCATCAAGATTGGTTTGTGGCGGTAGACCTGAATTACTCGTACTTTCACGTCTCGGTTCTAAGTCAACACAGACCCTTCCAACCGTTTGCTTTAGACAGCCAGGCCTATCAGTACAAGGTCCTCCCAAGTGGGCATCCGCATACATATGGCTTCCTCAGTGGCAGTCACGCCCCTCGGGTTGATGCATATTTGACTGCTTTAGCACTGGCTTCGGACTCGAGTCCCGAGATGGGCATGGCTCCATGGCACACATCACGTAGCTATTTCGGTGCTCTGCCGCCACTTATTCAGCCCTTGGACAGACCTTACGTTTCTACGGGAAGGAGTTCCCCTACAGCAATTGTCCAGACATGTTGTGGTCACCGCAGACAACTCCAAACTGGGCTGGGGTGCCGTGTGCAACGGCCAGTCCTGGTCAGGACCGCGACCAGGTGCCTAGAGTTGCTGGCTGTACTACTCACCCTGCGGAGGCTATTGCCATTCATCCAGGGCAAGCGTCCGGTCCGACAACACAGCGACAGTAGCATATATAAATTGCCATGGCAGCATAAGCTCTCGTCGAGACTCGCCCACCATCTCAGGGATGTGGGAAACTACATGATGTCTTTTGGGGCATATGGGGAGGTTACTTGCAGTCTAATGCACCTGATTTTATGCACGCAGCAGATGGATCGGCGGTTAACGTAACACGGCTCAGCTGTTGAGGCGTTTTTCCATAGGGACACCTAGTGTCACTACATCAACACAACGTTGAGTGAGTGACAGAAGGGGAACTGTCGTAAGCTCCGTTCCTTGATGTAGGGAATGAGACATTGTGTCCCTCTTGCCACAACACTGTACTAGCCGCTGAAATGGCTGGGAATGAATTAATCCGCATTCCACCTCCCTTTTATTCCCATATATCTGGGGAGTGGCATGCAAATTCCAATCGCCAATTTTCATTGGCTTTTCTCAAAGATCCAAGGTGATCAGGGCTCTCAAGATCAACCCCTAGTGTCACTACATCAACACAAAACATCTCGTTCCCTCCATTAGGGAATGGAAGTTGCAACAGTAACTGAGACGTTATATTTGGTACCAATCTGTCCTTTGAAAATCAAATTACCAGTGTTTATAGAACAGCACACTTCCACCTAAGAATATATTGCTAAATTACGACAAATGCTCTGTTGCTGATGCCAAAATACAAATTCATGTCTTCATGACCTCAAGACTAGATTATTGTAATGCATTACTGGAAGGATGTCCAGCAAGATATTATATTCATGCTGTTTAGCCAGAGGGGAACTGGCCCCACAGTGAGCCTGGTTTCTTCCAAGGTTATATTTCTCCATTAACCAACATCTTATGGAGTTTTGTGTTCCTTGCCATAGTCGCCTTTGGCTTGTTCACTAGGTATTTTTGTTGTGAAAGGCACCATGCAAATAAAAATGACTTGACCTGTATCTCAAAATGTGTTTGGCAGCAGTTGCATCTCATGAAATTTCAATGTGAAAATTATTAATCCTGTTCTTGATTTGACCTTATTTTTGCATTATCTATTTAATTAAAAATAAAACATCAAAATATATTTTTTTTTTGTTCGCTAATTTTCTGGAAAATATTTTTAAAATGTTACACTATCTGGGATTTTGTACATCCATTTTTAATAGATATAAGTGCCGGGTCTCTAAAGACCTGAATATGTAAATAGTATTTAGGAAAATTATCATGCATTTAAGGATTAAATTCAACATGTAAAAAACATCTGCATCTCATTTTATTTAAAAACTTAGTGAACTTCTGTGAAACAGGACGTTACATAAATGAGGGGACATGTAGAACAGGACTTGAATGTATTCATTAGGAATTCATAAATAATATTGAAAACTGCACAGTCCATACAAGAATGAAGCCAGACCCAAATTTAAGTTTTAAGTAAATTGTGTAGGACTACTTCCCTCCTGAAACACTGCCAGCACAAGAAGGTGAGGTTTGTAATTGGTTGTGGAAGCTGAAGGGCAAGTTTACCCTTCAGAGTATCTGAAAGTAAATTAACACATTAACCATTGGCTGCATTACCTAGGATACAGCAGAAGCCTAAACCAATGCCTTAAATTGCTATTTGGCTATTGGTTAACATTGATCAATGGCCTAATGCAAAATCAGCTAGTATCAGGTGAAAAGGAATTTAAAATGTGGATCATGTTATTACATTTTGGTGAGTTTACAGACTAGTATTTTTTTTCCTTTGGAATAAATTACACTGATGCATACTGTGTGATAAGACCAGTAAATGTGTATCAAGAAAGTTGATTTCATTATCACCCAATAAACTGTGCAAGTGAGTGGATCAATGCAACAAAGCTACATCCCTCCCCCCGAAAAATCTACAAACCTGCCTACAGAGCAAGTGGCACAACATCAGGCTCTTCCAGTGTAGACTGCTTTTTTGATTATGGTGGAAGCTTTCTAGGGAAAATAGGTGTCAGATCAGGATCCGGTTTATTCCAGCAACAAATTAAGCCCTACCTATATGTCCGAATTTGTCTTGTTAGCTGTGGTAGGCTAAATGCTAATCTGCGTTTTAAGAAAATATAAGACAGAATATAAGCAGGCCTAGCTTACTGATATTTCATTATAAAAGTAAGAAAAGAAAAAAGGCCCAGTTAAATGCCCCAGTTAAACAGTCTCTTAACAAGCAAATATCCCAACATTCAGTATAGTTCTTGACCATTTTTTTGTCAATGTTGCCATCATTGCCTTTTTCTACAACCAAGCTACCTTCAGCTCAAAAGAATTCAAAAGAAGAACTGTGACATATTTATATACATAATAATAGCCTTTACATGAGTATGGAAATAGTGTGTTTGCAGTCGTGTGTGAAATGTGAAAGGATAGATGCTTCCAAGAGACTGAAAATGAAGTCTTGGCACTTGTACAGTAATAATCATCTGAATCTCTAATATTAACAGTCATGTCTGTCTTGTCAGATTAAGCATCTAAAAATGAAAGACTTACTTGGATACAAGGAAGCGAAAAAGGTTTCCCGTCTTACAAGTTTCATTAAAGTCTCCTATCTACTTGAATAGGGAAAGACTAAAATCTCCAGAACAGTGCGTCAAGATTATGATCAAATAACATATTACAAATCAGCAGTAAAATCTGACAACAATGGTTTCATAACTTTAGCTCAGATCAAGGAATAAACTGTATATTTCAGGCTGGTCCATCTAATGCGCATGTGCGTTCTCGAGTTAACTGACAGGTAATGTCTGCATCTAAAAGTTGATTGGCTCTTTTACCTTTTCTATATCCGCCATATCTGTCGTTCCAATTTCTTTCATTAATTTATAAGTGCTCAATGTGTCATGGCGGGCATGGTCATGTGTTGGTCTGTGGGAGAGAGAGAGTGTGGTAAGGCTTGTCACCTGGTTCATAACTATCTCTAACACCTGTCTCTCATTATAGTAATGGTGGAGGGAGACATAAAAGGCACGCCAGAGTATTGGAGAGAGAGAGAGATTGTCCAGAAAGCACAACAGCCAAAGTGTCTGAGTGTGTGATTTATGTTATCTTTACGTTTATAATGATGGTTACCGTTGCGTGTATACACCAAACTGCAAATTAAAAGAACTAACCTTGAACCTGCCTCATTGTCTACTAACTACTCCATTGCCCGCCAGGGAGGGGGCTGGTGCTGCGACCTCCCCGGAGCTTACTCCACCCGTGGCCCTCATGAAGATGGGGCTGAATGATGATCCAGAGGCCTTCCTCGACTTGTTCGAGAAGACAGTCGAGGTGTGGAGTTGGCCTCCAGATAAGTTGGCAGCCTACCTGTTGCCCTAACTCTCTGGGGAGGCTCAGCTAGTGGCAAAGCCACCTGAAAAAGGCAGCAACGTGTCGGTCAGACCCCCGAGCAGAGTTGGCAGCTTTTCCGGTCTCTGAGCTTCGGGTAGCGCGGCCGTCTGTTCGCTTTTGTGCAGCAGCTCCGTGACGCTTGCCGGAAATGTTTGCTGGTCGGGGGGGAACCAGCGGCAACGTGGAAGTCATAGATCTGGTGGTGCTGGAACAGTTCATCTCCCAACTTCCCCAAGGCATGGACAAGTGTGTCCAGTTCCACCGACTGGCATCGCTGGTGGAGGCCGTCCAGTTGGCAGAGGACTACACGGCTGCGTCTCCAGGAGGCGGTGAAGCAGTGTCTTCTCTCTCTTCACCCCCTGTGTCTCATGTCCCCCACCCCTCCCATCCACCTCAGCCCCACCCAGTCTCGACTCCTCGGAGGTGGGGAGGAGCCCTGCCAAAAACCCACCCCCAGTCCAGAGGAACCTTCCCCTTGTCTGTCCTTCCTACTCCCCTGTATCCCTCCGCTATCTATCCCAGGTTGGAGAGACCGCCCCATCAGTGCATAAGGAAGACCTGGGCTGGTCTAATGGAGCTTCGGGGAAACCGTACACAGCCAGGAGTGGTGTCCAGTAATGGAGGTCGGAACACTGGTCTGGATCTCCGACGCTCCACGGGCTGCCCCCTATCGGGCAGGGGCGTATCGGATACCAGTAAGAGTAAAAGTGTATACACATCATTCATTGGTGGATACAGGTTTTTCTCAAACCTCGATCCACCAACACTTGGTGCAAGGTGGGGCATTGGATAAAAATAAACTGGTGATGGTGACGTGTGAGCATTGTGACATTCACAGGTATCTGGTGGTTACCATTGAGATACGATTCAGTGGAAAAAGGCATAGAGTTGAGGCTGCGGTTAATTCCCAGCTCACCCATCCACTAATTCTGGGAACCTATTGATCGAGATACCCTTCGACAGAATTGGCATAGATCTTGTCGGGCCATTAGAACGGACTCCACGTGGCCATCACTTTGTTTTAGTTCTGATGGACTATGCAACGCGGTATCCGGAAGCAGTGCCCCTATGCAACATTTCAGCACGTAGTGTTGCGGAGGGACTCTTCAAAATTATCTTCCGAGTGGGGATTCCGAAGGAAATCCTCAATGATCAAGGCACAACATTTAAGATATGTACACTATGCAAACTATAAGAATTATTAGGCATTAAGTCGATTTGCACAAGCGTTTATCAAATGCAAACCGACAGGTTGGTCGAACGATTTAACAAGACCTTAAAAAACATGATTCGTAAGTTTGTACATGAAGATGCTAAAAACTGGGTTAAGTGGTTCAAACCCCTGCTGTTTGCAGTATGAGAGGTCCCGCAAGCCTCCGCCGGGTTTTCCCCATTTGAGTTACTATATTGGCGCCGGCCGCACGGTGTGCTTGACGTCATACAGGAAGCTTGGGAGGAAGGACTTTCGAATAGTAAAAATCTAATTCAATATGTTCTTGACCTTAGAGCAAAACTCCACACTTTGGGGCAGGTAACACAGGATCATTTGCTCCAAGTGCAAGAACGTCAATACCGACTGTACGACAGGAGCACTCAACTACGGGTAAATGAAACCTACCACCTCAACCTCCTCAAACCATGGAGAGAGGCAGTACCTGTAGCCTTGGCAACGGTGGTTCTGCAGAGGGTGGAGCTCGGGCCGGAGCTATTCCTCAAGTCAAGTTCATTCACCATGGTCCCTTGCAGAGAACGCCTCTCGCTGTCGCAGCTTACAGATATTGCCAGGTTGAAAGCGGAGTTCATGGACGTGTTTTCATGCCTACCCGGTCAACGATTGGGCCAGCCCAGTTATTTTGGTATTGAAGAGTGATTGCTCTGTCCGGTTCTGTGTTGACTACCGGAAAGTGAACGCGGTGTCCAAATTTGACGCTTATCCAATGCCGCGAATTGACAAGTTACTCGATCGGTTGGGCGTAGCTCAATTTTTGTCGATGCTGGACTTAATGAAGGGTTATTGGCAGATCCATTTAACGGCAATGTCCAGAGAAAAGACAGCTTTTCCCACACCATTCGGATTACACCAATTCATGACTCAATTCGTCCCAGCCATGTTTCAGCACCTTATGGACAAGGTCCTCAGATCGCACACAGCATATGCCGCCACATAGCTAGATGACATCATCATTTACAGTAATGATTGGCAGCGGCAAATTAAACATCTGAGGGCGGTCCTGAGACCGCAAAGATCACAGCGCCCAAGACCAAAAAGAGGGTACTGCAGTTTTTGAGGCTGGCTGGCTACTACAGAAGGTTTGTGCCAAGCTATTCAGATGTCACCAGCCCGCTGACTGACCTTACAAAAAAGGGGGGCTCCCGATCTGGTCCAGTGGACAGAGCTGTGCCAACAGGCCTTCTTTAAGGTAAAGTATTCAATGTGTGGGGGGCGCTTTACATGCACCTGATTTCTCTCTCCCCTTTATTTTGGATCTGTCAGGGGGCTGGGTGTGGTGCTCTCACAGGAGGTCGGAGGGGAGGAACGGCCAGTACTATTTATTAGTGGCAAGCTCTCCTTCAGTGAGACAAAATATAGTACCATCAAGAAGGAGTGTCTTATGATTAAGTGGGCTGTTCTGGCCCTCTGCTACTACCTTCTGGTGCGAGCCTTCGCCCTCTGTTCTGATCACGCTCCTCTGCAGTGGCTCCACCGCATGATGTATACTAACGTTTGGATCACCCATCTTCAAGGTGGTCCATAGACCGGGGATGCAGATGGTTGTGGCTGACAGAAATGGAGGGGGAGGGGGAGGGGGGGTAGGCAGGCCGAATGTTGCCCCAGCTTGAGTCAGCGGTGGGGGCATGTGACATGGGGGGGCATGCTCATGTGCAGTCTGCGGGAGAGAGAAAGCGGTAAGGCTCGTCACCTGGTTCATAACTATATCTAACACCTGTCTCTCATAACAGTGATGGCGGAGGGAGACTTAAGAGGCACGCCAGAGCATCGGAGAGAGAGAGAGTGTCCAGACAGCACAACAGCCAGTGTCTGCGTGTGTGATTTATGTTATCTTTACATTTGTAATGACGGTTACCATTGCGTGTATACACCAAACTGCAAATTAGAAGAACTAACCTTGAACCTGCTTCGTTGTCTCCTGACTCCTATATTGCCCATGAATGCGGATCCTTCTACACTCAGTCACAGGCTAAATAGTCTCAGTTAGTAGCAGCTCTGTGCTAGGCGGGAAGCACTGCACCTAATTGAAAACCCATCCACACCATTTTAACCTTGGCAGAAAGATTCAGATCCACTGTGATCATCCATCTCTAAATGCCCTATTTGCATTTACAATTGCTGAAAAGATAAAGAAAGCTAATTAAACAGAATCAAGTAGGTTTACCTTTAAAAATAGCATTACCAGGCTTCTTGACTAGCTTAACCAGCAAGACGTCCTTGGTCAACCAGCCTCCTTAGAAAGGCTGTGCTGGTAGACCAGCTTCATCAACTCATTTTGTTTTTGGGAACAACATGACTACACTGGTCCAGTAACTACACCAGCACCAAACAGCCTGGACAAACATGGAAATTTAGGCTGGTCTTAGCTTGTTTTTTTCAGCTGGGAATGCTAATCGGCAACTCCTAAACATTGTTCTTCCCACTGCTCACTCTGACAAGCTTTGCAGAAATTGCTGTGAATGGTACGGTTTTGGGCAAAACATTCTCATAAATGTAATTGTGAATATTCTTATGTTAACTGGAATAACAAATGACTTTGTAAAGCATATTTATCTGACATTTGTTGTAAAATAAATCGTTAAACTACACATTAATTTGATTGAAAACTGTGCAGACTTTGAATCAGAATTGAGGCAAACGACTATCACAGTCACTTGAGAAGAGAAAAGCGTCATTTAATAGTAATTACACACCTGATAATATTAGTGTAATTGAACAGAACTGCTAATAACATACTCATTATGATGATGTGTACTCTTTATTTACTATCACCTTTGCTAAGACCTGCATCAATGCACAAATTAATTAACCTTAAATTATTAGCTTAAATTTACCTTGGAGCAAATTAAGGTGTCCTATCTGATGTTATACACAATCATTTGGGAATGAGGAATGACACAGTTTAATCCATAGCTTGTTCTTCTTGAGATTTATTTTAAAGATTTTTTTAAAGAAAATAAAACAGTGCATGTATCCTCTCTAGGTACTTCATGCCACAATTAAAATGGCCCATCAACAATGTTTCTTACATTTTTTGGGTCATTTCTATAAAATCCAGCTTAACACTATTCAAACATGCATTTCTCCTCATTGGTAAAATGCAAGTTCTTGTCAAAGAAATGGCTCATAGCAACAGTTGCTAAGATAGGACTGGTCAGAAATGCTTTTAGGGGAGGGCTTAGAGAATGGTCAATTGCAAAACAATGACAATAGACCCATGTTTGTCTACAATATTTTCTCTATACACCTATTGTGATAAATTTCCATAATATCTTATAATTTTCTGCAGTTGTAGGTTTAGTATTTAGTGTTAATGTTCTGCATGCATACACTATACACACGTGCCTTTTTCACTCTAACTTTTCTTTTTCTCTGTCTGCTGTGAACTGAGTGTGCTTTGCATAAAGGGTGAGTGGCTGCAAAGATAGGCAGAAGAGAAGTCTAGAGGAAAAATTAGGAAAAATATTGCTTCTATTTGCAGGATTTGTCTGACATGACAAGCTGAAGTTCTTGAGATTTGGGTCTGTTTGTTATCCTGTCAAATAGAACCTGGGTAAAAGCAGTGGTGAGAGTGACTCTGACTCAGTGTATGTGATGCACATTTTGATGCACAGAAAAGTGAAGTCACAGATGAGGAGTCCTACACTCCTCCAATCTCTCTGTCAGTCCTATCTTTAAATCCACTGGCTTCAAGTACATTTCCCGCTGTGCTTATAGGATGCTACAATATGCATTGATTACACTTTCATATAGTTTTGGTAAATTCATTACAGAGGGCAACAATGTGCATATATGGTTTGTGTTCGCACTTTATGTTTGTAACATCAGCTCCTCTATTTTATATTCACCGTTTAGCACCACCAGAGTATTAACAACAACTATGACTAATTTGTGTCTCTAATTACTCTCAGTATATAAGATTCTGTTCTGAGAAACCTTTTGAAGTATTAAGCATTTACTCTATACTGAGAATGTCGCCATTCTATGCTTTGCATCTGGATTCCCATTTGTTATGCTTGCCTGCATTTTGCGCCTTCTGTCTGCTCTCTGATTTTGGATTTGTTTGCTCAAGTTTCTGACTCCCTGTTGGGACCTCAGAACTGTTTTATAACAGAGGGCCAGAGGACAGGCCGCCTCTGCCCTGCATGCCAAGGCTCTCCTCCAGGTCCACCAAGCCAAGGCACTTATAGAACTGCACCTGGGTAGTTCCGACCCCGATGTGCTGCAGGAACTGCGCTCTGCCATCGACCTCGCTCTCAGAGCCATGAAGGTCACAACGTGGGCACTCGGGTGGGTGATGGCCACCCTTGTGTCCCAGGAATGCCACCTTTGGTTGAACATGGTCTAGATGCGCGATGTTGACTACGCCCACTTTCTCAACACCTCCGTCTCCCAGCTTGGCCTCTTCAGCAACACTGTCAATGACTTCGCCCAGCAGTTTTCATCATAAAGAGGCAGAAGGAGGCTATCTCTCACATCATGTTGTGTCGACGCCCCAGCGCGATCCATGCCCCGTCTGCCCACCAAGGGCGTCCCCTTGTATCCAAAAAACAGGCAGCCTCTGCCTCAACCCGGGCCCAGCTCTCAGCCCCAGCATCGAGCACCCCGCAGGCAGCATATACCCCCCATCTTCAGGACCCCCTCTCGGACCCAGAAAGCTCCTAAGCGCTCCTGAGACGGAAGACCCAGGCAGTCAGATGTTCCGGAATTAGTATCAGAACCACTCCTTCCCCTAGTGGAGGCCCCGGAGGAAAATATTTATTTTCCTTATTTTCTTTTGCCGCACCCCCTTTGGGCTGCGGTACCCACATTGTCAATAAAAGAGCGATTTCCTCACTCCCTGGGTCATCCAGCCGGTGCATGCCATTCTCACGACACCCCGGCACCAAAAACCTACAGTCCCAGTTCCCCGGATGCAGTCGCCTCGCCTCTGAGTTCAGAAGACCTCTTCCTCCGTCTCTAACCCGCCCCCTGCCAGGTGCGTGGATGTAGGTAATGGCTTTGAGCCATTCTTTTCTCGTCACCCAAGCCTGTCCCTCCAGCCAATATGAAGAAGGGTTTCTACAGCCCTTACTTCATCATACCCAAAAAAGGCGGTGGGTTGCGGCCAATCTTAGATTTGCGAGTTCTCAACCGGGCTTTACACAAACTCCCATTAAAAATGCTCATGCAGAAACCGATTTTAACCTGCGTTTGGCATCAAGATTGGTTCGCAGCGATAGACCTGAAGGACGCATACTTCCACGTCTCCAGCTTGCCTCAACACCGACCCTTCCTACGGTTCGCATTCGACGGCCAGGCGTATCAGTCCTCCCCTTCGGCATGTCCCTGTTCCCTTGTGACTTCACGAAAGTCGCAGAGGCAGCCCTTGCCCCGCTATGGGAAGTGGGCATCCACATACACAGCTACCTCGATGACTGGTTCATTCTAGCTCACTCGTGAGAGCTACTATGCACTCACAAGGACCAGCCATCTAGGGCTACAGGTCAACTGGGAAAAGAGCAGCTCACCCTGGTTCAGAGCATCTCTTTTCTAGGCATGAAGTTAGACTCAGTCACAATGACAGCACACCTCACAAACGAGCACACGTGGTCTGTGCTCAAGTGCCTCGCTCTCTTCGAGCCTCTCCTGTGGCATATGGCATCCTCGGCCATGGTCGCGCCGCTCGGGTTGATGCATATGAGACCGCTTCAGTACTGGCTTCAGATTCGAGTCCCGAGATGGGCATGGTGCCATGGCTCATACTGTGTGTTAATCACCCCTTCCTGCCATCAGACTTTCAACCCTTGGACAGACCTCTGTTTTCTGCGCACTGGATTCCCCCTACAGCAGGTGTCCAGATGTGTCATGGTTGCCACAGATGCCTCTCAACGGGGTTGGGGCGTCTTGTGCAATGGGCACGCAACCGCTGGCTCCTGGATAGGGCCCACGGCTGCATTGGCACATCAGCTGCCTAGAGTTGTTGGCTGTATTCCTTGCCCAGCAGAAGTTTCTCCTGCTGATCTCCCTCCGGGGCAAGCACGTCTTGATCCAGTCAGACAGCAACGTGACGGTAGCATACAGAAATCGCCATGGTGGTGTGTGCTCTCGTCATATGTCACAACTCGCCCGCCATCTCCTCGTTTCGAGTCAACAATGACTCAGGTTGCTGCATGCCACTCATATCCTGGGCAACATCAACACGGCAGCGGAAGTGCTGTCTCAAAAAATCTCACCCAGCGGAGAGTGGACGCTCCACCCCCAGGTGGTCCAGCTGATTTGGGACTGGTTCGGCATGGCAAAGGTAGATCTCTTTGCCTCCCAAGACAATTCCCACTGCCCGCAGAGGAATTTGCGACCAGACCTACTACAAACCACAAGTGCTCTGTACTAGGGTAGGGCTCCACAGGCCTAATTCCCTCTTCAGGCAACTCCCTGTGACTTATTTTCCATGGTACTGTCCCCCTATCCCTCTGCCCCCAGTCGCTGAGTTTGTAGAGCTCCTCAGGTAGGACCTACCACAGCGCCACTCCCACGTGTGGCTTGCGAACCCATGAGGCATATTGGCTACATGTCACCTCCCCCCAGTCTGGGCAGGATGTGGTCTCCGCAGGGTCTTTCCCCCCTGAAAGAATAGGAACGGGAAAGATCGCCTTCCCCGACTCATTTCATAGCATTAAGATTTATGCTCTATGACGAGAAACAGAGAGAGAGAAAAGGCCGCGGCTGGCCGGCTTGCTCCCATGATAGTCATGTCACCTGTTCCCCCCTTAAACAATGCAAGTGAATGTATCTTATTTAGGGTGCATCAAAATAATGACACGACTCGACAAATAAAGTTCTTCTGAACCTAAATGAAAGGCTTCTCGGCAAGGAAGAAGCCAATGCTCCAAAACCACCATATAAAAGCCAGACTACAGTTTGCAAGTGCACATGGGGACAAAGATCTTACTTCATGGAGAAATTTCCTCTGGTGAAAAATGTTTGGAGGAAAAAGGGTGTGGCTTGCAAGTCAAAGAACACCATCCCAAAAGTGAAGCATAGGGGTGGCAGCATAATTTACATTTATCCGTTTTGCAGACGCTTTTATCCAAAGCAACTTACACTGCACTTATTACAGGGACAATTCCCCTGGAGCAACTTGGATTTAAGTGCATTGCTCAATGCTCAAGGACACAATGGTGGTGGCGGCTGTGGGAATTGAACCAGCGACCTTCTGTTTACCAGTTATGTGCTTTTAGCCCACTACGCCACCACCACTCCCCCATAATGTTGTGGCGGTGCTTTGCTGCAGGAGGGACTGGTGCACTTCACAAAATAGATGGCATCATGAGGAAGGAAAATGATGTGGATATATTGAAGTAACATCTCAATACATCAGCCATGAAGTTAAAGCTTGGTCAAAAATGGGTCTTCCAAATGGACAATGACCCCAAGCATACCTCCAAAGTTGTTGCAAAATGGCTTAAGGACAACAAAGTCAAGGTATTGGAGTGGCCATCACAAAGCCCTGACCTCAATCATGTGGTCAGACCTGAAAAAGCATGTGTGAGTAAGGAATGAGCCAAAATTCCAGCAACTTATTGTGAGAAGGTTGTGGAAGGCTACCCAAAATGTTTGATCCAAATTAAACAATTTAAAGGCAATGCTACCAAATAGTAACTAATTGTATGTAAACTTCTGACCCACTGGGAATGTGATGAAAGAAATAAAAGCTGAAATAAATCATTATCTATACTATTATTCTGACATTTCACATTCTTAAAATAAAGTAATGATCCTAACTGACCAAAGACAGGGAAGGTTTTTTACAATTAAATGTAAATGATTGTGGAAAATCTGAGTTTAAATGTATTTGGCTAAGGTGTATGTAAACTTTTGACTTCAATTGCATATTCCTTGATAGAAATAATTATTTAGAATTTTAGTACATGCCATGTCATCCACCAGATGCATCCGATGTAATCTTCTGATTACCTGATTATCAATGCATGAAAAAGGCATAGTTAAAGCCTAGTTAGGAGTGTATTAATGTAACTATTACTCAAATAATGTCTTATGTCACATGTGAATGTGTAAACATGTATTCACCAATCTGTTTTGTTCAGGATTCACAGTTTGGTACACCTTCAACCAAGCAATTCCAGTCATTGCATTTACAAAATGTAATATTTAAAAGTCTGGTTTTCCATCATTGAATGTTTCCCCTGAACGTGTAAAGCAGAATACAGTAAAACACCGCTTGACGCGGCAGGTTATTCTTTATTTTAATGGTCAGCATTTCACTGATACTAAACATACAGTACAGGTGTTTATTTAGCTATTTATTTCATTTGAATTTATTCTTTATTTTAATGGTCAGCAATTGACTGAAACTATAAATACAGTACTGATTTTTATTTAGATACTTATTGTATTTTTATTTATTCTTATTTAAATGGCCAACAATTGACTCATACTAAACAGTACTGATACTTATTAAGCTATTTGTTGTAATTGTATTTATTCTTTATTTTCTCAGTGTTCATTTCTAGAATTTCTTGACAGTGTATAAATAATGTCAAATATTCTTTGATAAACATATTTATTAAAGAAAGAAGCCTGAGTACCTTTACATAGTCATATCGGTGTAAAATCGGTGAACAAGCCACATAGAAAAGATCTGTTTTCATTCCGGCTCAAAAATTAGCTATATTGGCCATCATATCGGTAATCAGTGATCCCTTTTCGAGGGATGGTGTGATAGTTGCTATTAGGTTTTATAGAAATCTCGTGGCCGAAAAACAAATATTTTAACAATCAGAAATACAATTTAAACATTTTTAATAAAATTTAATTCCCGAGATACTAAAAATCTAATAGCACAAGGTTTAGCGAACTCTAAAAAGCATCCTCTATGTGTTGAAGGTCCCCATATCCTTCTGCTAACCTTTAAGGAGGAAAACAAGAACAACACTTCCTGTGTTTACATTAACCCAAACTGTAACAAGAAATAAAAGGCAGAGAAAGAGGAATACGAGAAGAGAAAAAAAATTAATTCCCCAGAGTCTGCTAAGAACTCCACTTAAACACTTGTCTCAAAGGACAAAACCAATCTGTATTGAGTTATTCAGACCTGCATTTGTTTGTGTGCGTGCATGCATGCGTGTAGATCCAACTTCCTCTGGGCTTTATACTGTACAGTGACTCTGAGTTAACACCAGTATTTTCTATGTGTGAAACTAAAAGACAATGCTAATTGGGCTTGGGATCGATGCCATTTTCACGCATCGATATTGGAAGATTTTTGCTGCTTGAGATTCTGCAGCGCCACAGAGCTCAACCACATTTTCAACCCAAATAATTATCAAGATTATTTACTCCATCACTGGGTGATATATTGTGTATATGTATCTTTCATATAGCCTACACAATGTATTTTCAGATGCAAATATGTCTTTTTGTTGTTAGATAGACCTATTCAAGGCTACATATAGAGACATTGCATGATAAATGTCACCATTTCTAATTGTTCACTTTGCACAATTACACCACTTTCACACACAAACTTGCAAGCTCATCAACATCATTTTGTTTATTCTTGAAGAAGTACAAATCCTTTGTAACTTTGGACTGCCATCTGCTGTGCTGCATTGACGCTTCCTGTGTGTGATAATTGTGTCTTTCCTACCCATGAATGGCTTCAGTAAATGTTATGTTCCCAACACTATTACATCAGACTGTTAAACAGAAGACCATCTGAGTGAAATGGAAAGCATGCAAATAAGCCTTCTAATTTAAATGTCGGCTAATATTAATATATTGATGACTCAAATTTATATTGATAAAATAACATGCTAATTTAATAATCAATATATCAATGTTTTATGACATCCTAAGTAGTACTATATGGTACCTTGGGTTTATTTCTTGTACGGAAGTTCTCTACAGCACATAATATTTTTCTCCTAAACTTTAATGTATTTTATACAACGTCCAAAACAAGCCTAACAGCATGCAAAGAAAGCAAAAAAATTCTTGCGATTTTGAGTAAATATTACATGTATAAATACATATTGTTTAAAAAAAAAAAATCATTCTCTAACAAAAATGCCCTAATTATCTTTTTGAAAGTATATGTTTTAGATTAAAGTTTGTATTGTTTTTTTGTTTTGTTTTTTATTTATTTTTATTTACTATTTGTTGCTCTTGATCGGCTTCATTGTTTTTCATGCCAAAAAAAAACAAAAACATTATTGTGAGGAATTTTTATTGTGCAACAAACATCAAAAGCAATAAATAGCTTTCTTTCTTTCCCTTTTTTTTCCTTCCTCTCCTCATTCTCTCACTCTTGTCTTCTAACAGTCACCAAAAGGATCTACTCAGTGGTTCTTAGCTGAGTACCTTCCATAGTTTCTGTGTAATACTGGTGTTGGCTGTTTCGGGTCATGAGAGAAGAAACAAGTGCAATTCAGACTACAAGTAGGGCAAATGTCAACCATGTTCCCTGGTGGACTCGTGTCATTCAACTTTAAATAGCACTGGTTCCACCCGAAAGCTTGTGCTGCTTTGCGAGAAGTACAGCATTAATATTTAGCATGTTTAAATTATGCTCTTAGTACAGTCATAAACATCCTCCTCGTAATGAGAACAGATAATGGCTTAATAACTCTATTACAGTAAGTTAAGTGGGTGTGTTTGGGCTGTAATCAGACATTTACTTGAAGTACTCACCAAAGGTGTGGCTAAACTAAGCTCAGTTTCATGTAAGGGTAGCTTCTACAAACACTGTTTGTTTAAGATGCTATTAGGGCTGAACAATTAAAGGTGGTGTAAGTGATTTTATTTCATGGAAATGTATGCAAAAAAATGTCCTACTTCCTGAAATATATTCATGAAATAAGTGTTGTGAGATATCTCACCTGTCTCTGTGACAGCTCTAGACTCAGCAAACCAAAATGTGTCTGCTGCCATGGTTCTCTGACACATTCTGACTGTCAATAATTTTTCACTTTCTCATAGTATTTGCTGCATTGTAATTGCAGCAAATTATTGTGTATTATTGCCATATTTGTGCCATGTTGTTCATAACAGTTGTCAGTTGAGGGCTCTATTTTGCTATTTTGCTCAAAAAGCTAATTTGGTATCTTGGTATATGGTAAAAAATATATATTTACAACATGCCTTTTTGCAGCAGTGGATCATAAACAATCACAGACATGTCAGTTGCTCGATTTCTGTGTATAATTAATTAAAACTTTGAATAAAAGTTTGTTTTTCATGTTGCTGAAAGGGGCTAATGTGACCGCTTAGGCGCTGTCTTGATTTACTGATGTATAAAAAATTAATAAATGTAGGCTAAACATCTTGTTTTGAATGTG
This sequence comes from Moxostoma hubbsi, assembly GCA_032164185.1. Taxonomy (NCBI): domain Eukaryota; kingdom Metazoa; phylum Chordata; class Actinopteri; order Cypriniformes; family Catostomidae; genus Moxostoma; species Moxostoma hubbsi. The sequence continues at coordinate 24,627,333 of JAVLUX010000006.1, read as the reverse complement.
TAGCCTATATAAAGAATATGGCATGCAGATGCCCCACACAAATATTTTTTTAATGTAAACTGTATTTATCTAAATTAATTTCAATTAATTTAATCAAAGAAAATGATCAACAATTATGATTTTTCTTCAAATGGTGAAGCCCTAGCTTCACTTTGAGACTTAATTAGCTCTATCTTTAGTGTGGGTGACAACAGAATTTTTATGTTGTACTTTGTCATCTTCTATTGAGTGAGGCTAAAGGTTCAAAGACTTGATCTCTTTATGAAAGGGAAATGTTGCACTTGAAAAAGCAAAGCTGAAGCTCAGACCTTAAAGCTTGGGACAAATTGCGCTGACCTTTAAAAGCTTGGAAAAAAATAGCTCATCATAGCAACAAAACAAGTGGAATGCCTGAACTCTGAGAGATATGTGAATTTCCTGTCATATGCTAAATAATTTCCCTCCCAACATAACAGTCAGAAAATTTACCAAAATCCGTGGATGTATTCATTTCAAAACTCCATGCCACTCAAACCTGAAGGGTTACGATGGGTCTCTGATTTCATAATGTCATAAATCAATCACATCAATCTTACTGGGTTACTGCATGATATTAAAGTGCAAAAAAGTCAGAAAAATCAATGTTCATGATAGTGAGTCCCTGTTCTTTAGCTTCAGTTCCTTTATAACATCCAATATGTTGGAAGAGAGGGATTTCCAGGCTTCAACAGTTGCTGTGCTATTAGGCATGGTGCTGTAGTGCATTCGTAGTTTACTATTTAAAGGAAATTATGAATCCAAAATGATTTCCTACACATATCTGGGGTGAACATATTTTGTATGATTGTTTTTTTTTTTTTGCAGATGTAAAACCAGCAAACAGCATTTTAATTTAACATAACTTCAACTGTAGATCAGAATTATCATTAAGGACACACAGCCCTGGATTAGAATCATATAAAAAATTGGAGTATTTCAGACAATACAAAGTTCACATGAGTCCAAAAAATGAAACAACAGGATAATCCCAGAACATATGTAATATAGTACCTGGTGAAGCGGTATTGCATATATCAGTGTTTCCCAACCACTGTGCACACTAGTGTGCCGTGAAAGATTGTCAGGTGTGCCGTAGAAAATTATCAAATTCCACAAAATAAATAAATGCATGAAAAAATAATAATTTCAAGGATCCAAACTCCTCACCTTTCAGAGAAATTCGCCATTTTGAAACCATCATCAGTCACTTTTGTGATTGTGAAGAACAATGATTAATGTGCAAAAGTGAATGATATTTATATGCGTTAAGAGTCTTTCACATGACTCACGTCAGCGCTGCAGAATACATTGAAGACTATGAAGTGGCTTTACACCAAAGTGTTTTTCACGCACATGTTTTTGCTTCACCAACAACTAACAGTCTTTGAGAGTACTATGCAACAAGATATATTTAAAAACTGTCCAAATTTGTGAAGAGACATTGAATGTCTCATAATTACTTTTAATTAAATATTACCTTATCGTTTTACGAATATCAGACACCCCAGTTATTAAACTAATTTAAATTCACCAAGAAAACGATTAGACCTCAACATTAATCCTTTTATTACTTTCTGCTATCAAAGCAACTGCAAGCCTTTTTTCTCTCTTGCAAATACCTGTTTTCAATGTTTATTGTGCACACCACTTTTTTACGGCAAACTCGTAAAATCGCCCCTCTGTGATGCTTTCTGCAACTCTTGTCATGTGGAGGGCAATGCGGCACTTGACTCTGGGTTCAGCCCCCAGAACCAAAATAAAACTGCCACGAGAAGTCATCTGTCCGAGGCAAAGATGCAAAATCTAGTCTCCCTTGATGTGTTTGATTACGCACAGGTGAGCACCCAGTTTAAGTCGGAGCAGACGTGTTCTGTTCATATTTTAATCGTTTTGGTTTTTTTAAATATTGCGTTGTTCACATGTCGTGTTTTAGTGGCCTCCGCTGTCACTGCGAGGGGAAAAAAAACATTAATCTGCTTCGTATGGTGTCACTGTTGTTCATCTGTTCTATTTAGAAATAAATAAATGCATAATGCTCGTCCTGTAAGTTCATGATTAAAAAGGTAAATGTGAATGAAAATAAAAGCTAATAAATGTCTTATCATTAAAATATGAAAATTAAAATGATGGGTAATAATAGATTGTGACGGAATTTTTATGACCCTGTCCATCAAAATGACGGACAATGAGATAGTCTAACGCAATGTGATTTTTTTTTTATTTTTTTTTTTTGCATAGCTGAATTTCACACATTACAAGTAAACACTACTAAGATGGACAGAAAACATGGACAAGTTCTAGAAGAGGAAAAATATTGATGAAGGTTAGCCTATGTGGGATAATGGTGTGCCGTAGAATTTTTTTAGTCATAAAAAGTGTGACGTGGCAGAAAAAAGGTTGGGAAACACTGGCATATATGACAATCATATGTAGGTTGTAAGTAGTTTCATTTTATATCTTTTGTAGGAGTTATATGTATAACTTAAAGATCACAACATGTGCTTATACCTAAAGAGGACAAGGAAGGTTGAATAAACGGCTGATTTCCACATAAGAAGTCAGTGTTGTGCCACAGGTTTGTAGTTGGGCAAAACTTAAAAGGGCCCCCCACCAACCATTCAACCCTTTTCACACAAGGAGGGAGTTTGCAATTATGGGCAATTAATCCAAATTTATTTACAGCTCTATTTCCCATGCTTGTGGAAACTAAAACATCTTCCTGCCAATGTGGTTTCACTGTTGCTGATTCAATGATTTTCTATGAAGCCTTTGATAGTATATCTACCCATGCACAGAGCACCCTAATTTGAAAATAGTAATACAATTAAAAATTTGGTACAGCTAATCCACCTAAAGGTTTGGGCCACTGCAATGTGTCCAGCCTAATCCTTTAAATATATTAATTCCATAATTTCTCATTTTTGTCAAAGTAATTTGGGGGAGGACAAAGCGATATCATCAGAAATAAAAAATAAAGATGAGGTAACACATTCATTTTATAAGTGGAAATTCTGCCATGCAGAGATATCTTAAGATGGTTCCATCTATGGAGGTTTGTCTTGAATTTATCTTGGATATTTGTGAAGTTGTTTCTACCAATTTTATCAATGTCTTTATAAATGGTAATACCCAGATAGGTTAATTAATTTTTATTGGAATAAATTAAGTGATAAAAGAATTGACAGCAATGTTATTGAGAGGCATTGAAACTGATTTGGTCCAGTTTATCTTATTACCTGCCAAGCCGTTAAATGGGCATCAGCATACAACAAAATTAATTGATTATGATTGTGAATCAAAATGAAGGGAACTGTAGAGTGCCTAATTGCTTCTGCTAGGGGTTCAATGGATAAACAGAATAACAATGGGGAAATTCTTGTTGCACTGCAGATAAAAGGAGGGAGATCTAATGTTATCTGTCATCAATGGTACAGTGTTGTAATCATTGAGATATAACTATTACCAAAACCAAAGCGTCATAGAACTGCCCACATATATTTCCACTCGAGCCTAATCGAAGGCTTTCTCCACATCAAGGGATCTTCATATCAGATGTGAGACGCCCCTTGATAAAACCTGTTTGATCCTATTAACTAAGCTGTGAATGACATTTTCAAGATGCAAAGCGAGAACTTTAGATCACAGGAAATAAGGGAAATAAGTCTATAACTAGAACATTCCAGAAAATCCTTTCCTTTTTTATAAAGTAGAGAGATCTCTATGAAATGTTCCAGATTTAATTGCAAAGTTAACAGATTCAAACAGAAGCAGAACTGAATTTAGACTGAAGGAACTAAAAGTTAGTTAGCAGTGATAGAACGCCATCGAGAGGCCTTGGTTTTGATACCAGAGATATGAATATTACATAATATTGCTGAGTGATCAGAAAGCAGAATTTTTAGTTTAGAAACAGAGGTATTTACAAATATTAAAGATGGACTGATAAATATATAATCTATCCTAGAGAATGTTTTATGTCTATTTGAGAAGAAAGTATCATCTTTACCAGTGGCATTCTGAATGCGCCAGAGATCAATAATGTTAAGGTCTTTAATGAATCTATTCTACAAAGTAGATGATAAATTAGCTGTTGTATCTGATTTGCCAAGTGTGGGGTTCAAGATGGCATTAAAATAGACATCCACTACTAAGGGGCAGTCGATCTGTTCCAATAAGATATTGGATATTGTCGAGGTGAGGGCGTGGTCCACCGGCTGTTCCGAACCCTGATGCTAAGTGAAGTAGGCCACCCGTTTGCCTTCATTCAACAGCTACACAACACCTGCCGGCGGTAGGTGCTGGCCGAGGAGCCCAGCGACGTTGGGGGCATCATTGATCACATGGTACTGGAACAATTCATTGCCAATCTACAGAAAGAACTGTGGAGTGGGTCCAGTGCCACTGACCGGTGTCGCTGGATGAAGCAGTGCGGTTGGTGGAGGACCATCTAGCGACATACCCGGGGGCTGGCCAGCCCCTCTCTCTCTCCCTGTCATCTCTCCCCCTCCCCTTCTTCTTTACGACCTATTCTGTTCCCCCGGAAACGGTGGAACAATACTCTGAGGCCGGGACACCGTGTTCTAACACTCCTGTCTCTCTCTCTCCCCAACTCTACACATTCTTCCTCTCAGGTGGGGGAAGCTGCCGCCACTGGTGTGGGCGTGAGTTTTGGGCCGGTCTGTTGGAGATAAGGGGAGCCGGCACATTCGCGAACAGTGCCAGGTGATCCAGGCCCCCGACACTCCACAGGCCGCCCCCCAATCGAGCTGGGAACCTTGAGTATTAGGGGGATACATATCTAGTCTTGGTGGATTCGGGCTGAAACCAAACCTCTATTCACCAATGCTTGGTTCAAAATGGGGCATTGTATTCAAAGAGTCCGGTGAAGGTGAGATGTGTACACAGGGATATTTATGCTTATCTGCAGTGACTGTCACTATTCTATTTTTCGGGTCAAAAGCATAACATTGGGGCCGTGGTTAGTTCCTGCCTCACCCATCCACTATTTTTGGGTACTAATTGGCTGTATTTTCCCGAATTGTTAAAGGGGTTGTGTGTGGATGGGTCCTTTTAATACAGTGGGACGGTGTGGGGTGTGCAATATGCTGACGGGGGGAGGCGGAGATGGGGCCATCTACGTCAGCTCCAAGTCAGGATGCCCTTTGGAGCAGACGCGAGACGACACTCTTAAGCACGTGTTTGACCAAGTGAAAGTAATTGATGGTCAGTGCCTTCAGCCGAGCATTGCACTCACATATCCGTATTTCTCAATTATAAACAATCAGTTGTATCGAGTGACACAGGACGCTCTTGACAAAAGAAGATACAACCCAGTTGTTAGAGCCATCAGGAAATGTTGTTCCATAGTCTGATGGCAAGTCACTTGGGACAGGGGAAAATAGTAAGCCATCTCATAGCCCGTATCTATTGGCCAGGCATTCACGGGGATGTTAGCCTGTGGTGGGCGACATGCCTCGAATGTCAGCTGGTGAATCCGCCGGCCACTCCAAAAGTGCATTGCGTCCTCTTTCATTGATCGAGGTTCCAGAGTTGGCATGGACCTCGTTGGGCCATTAGAATAATCAGCATGGGGGCATCACTTTGTGTTGGTTCTAGTGGACTAGACAACGCGATACCCGGAAGCAGTGCCTTATCGCAACATCTCAGCATGTAGTGTTGCGGAGGCATTCTTCAGATAACCTCCTGAGTGGGGATTCTGAAAGAAATCCTCACTGACCAGGGCACTACTTTCTTGTCACATACATGTAAGCTGTACAAATTATTAGGTATTAAATCAATTTGGACAAGCGTCTACCATCCACAAATGGAAGGCTTTGTCAAACTATTTAATAAGACCTTAAAAAATATGATTCGTAAGTTTATGGACGAAGATGCTCAGAATTGGGATAGGTGGCTTGAACCCCTGTTATTTGCCATACGAGAGGTCCCGCAAGCCTCCAGAGTGTTTTCCCCATTTTAATTATTATATGGGTGTAAGCCCCGTGGTGGGTTAGATGTCATGAAGGATTGTTTTCTCACCTCTCCTTGGCTGCACTAATCTCATAAAACACCACATCGAGACAACCCCCGGGGTAGTGGTACATAGTCGCCTCTACCGCTTACACGAACACAAGAAACAAGTAGTACGAGAATTAAATTATTCTATGAAGCCATGCTCAATATGGGCATAACAAAAAAATCCCACAGTGATCGGGCCAGCCCGGTGGTTCTGGTACCTAAGAGCGATGGCTCTGTCCGGTTCTGTATGGATTATAGAAAGGTGAAATCTGTGTCTAAATTTGATGCGTATCCAATGCCTCCGTATTTATGAACTGCTCGATCAGTTAGGCTTGGCTCACTTTTATTCGAGACTGGATTTGAAAAAGAGATATTGGCAGATCCCCTTAATGCCGATGTCCCATGAAAATGGCTGTCTCCACACCATTTGGATTACACCAATTTAAGACCCTTCCGTTTGGTTTGTTTGGGCATCTTCTGTATTAGGGCAATAGATGCTGATTTACGGTCCAGGTATTCAAAAACATGGATGTTTAATGGCTGAGTTAAGACCACTCACATTCAATGATAAAACATTCAGCGAGTCCATAATTGGTTTAAACAGCTAAGATCATACTTAAATGAAGGGAAAACTAAATTGGTGTAAGAAAAGATTGAATATGCAAAAGTAGCTGAACCTAAAAACTGCCTACCTAGGACATAAATACTCCTGCAGTGGTGACCTGCTTCAAACAAAAGAAGGCTGATGTCTGTTAAGGTGAAAGGAACAGAAAAAATGTAAAAAAACAATATACAAAAACATACACAGAACACACAGAATTTATACTGTAGGTCTGCAAAAACTGAACATGTACTGATCCATGACCAATCCACTATAATGCTGGGATAAACCCACATGGCCAATTACAATCAGGCCCGTTCTCAATCATCCCAACAGTAAATCCTGGCTAACACAGGAATACCAGGAACTAACTACGATAAAGAAACCTGCCTAACAAAATAACAGTGCCAATGTGTTGGAAGAAGGAAAAAAAAATGACATATGAGTAAATAAATATAATATTGTAAAAAATAAACAAGAAAGCCTGTTTAGAGAGTACCTGTGATAGTTAATCCTTTTGTACATAGTCTTTAGAAAAAAGAGAGAGGCTAACATGCCTCCATATCCACCATAATACCGTCCTCGATTGCACCTTGAGCCGCTCCATGCTTCCTGCTGACGAATTCACTGATGAGATGGAGAGCCGGAGTCAGCAGATGTTTTCTTGCCATTACTTCGAACAACTGCAGCATAGGTGTCCTTCCGTGACAACAAACTTAGGAAGTTTCCTGCTCTTTGAGGGAAGTCGAATATCATCTCACATTTATACAGCAATTTGACTGTCACCAGATAGATGAGGAAGGGCTCCAAGCCAATGGCTGTCATCTTCTTCATGACCAGATTGAAACTCGTAATTTTCGTAGTTGTATTCGCACTGAAGTCCAGGAAGAAAAGTAGAGAGAGTTCTTTGTTGAAATTGGTGCATTATCAACGGAATTCTACCATTCGCCACCCTGACAACCTCTGTCACCGCCGTAATCGACTGAGGGAATTCATTGCAGTGAGTAAGAGAGAGAGAGAGAGAGAGAGGCACTCTAACGCTGAAGCAGTATCAGGTGAAATGAATAAAAGGAATATAAATGTTGCCAACCATGCCAAAATGAAATCCATACGAGATGCCGTTTGTCCTGTATTTTAGCGTCACACACCCAAACTGCTGAGAATGTTTCTCAATTCAAGAGAAATTGACCTGAAACATGTGAGTTGAGTGAGATATTGGATGCTTTACATGGACACCACACTTAACAGAAGCAGCAGGGGAAAAATCAATGGCAATCATCACATGTCTTCTGTTGTGTTTTCTGTCAGAAACAGGACAATTTTGGTGAGTGCATGTTAATTGTTTCCCACCATTGTGATTTTAAAACACCAGTAAGTGCACCTTTTCATGACATGGCATTACATTTTATTGTATATGTCAGTGCTCGTTCTGGAAGGGAGAGAGAGAGACTCTGCTAAATGACTGAGAAAAACTACAGCACTTTTAATACAAAAGAATAGTACAGTAGTACATGTTTAGTTAAAATACTTAACATGATTTTATTAGATTTTCCTTGTGATAAACACTATTTACTGCCGAAACAACAACACTAATCCAAGGAAAAATATACTGTTTTCATGTTTTGCCTTTTTCTTTCCCTTTTTCTCTTCTTTCTGGTCATTGTATTATAAAAAAAAATATTTTTATTTTAAGTATAGTAGGGGCCCTTCACACATTTGAACACATTTTTGCATCCGTCCACGCTGTATTTTCAATGTAAACAAGCTCTAGATGGACCTCTTTTGTCCCTTTTTTGTGCAGCGCCTTACATGGGAGCACCTGTATATAAACTAGGGGTGTAAAAAAAAATATAGTATCGAATTGTATAGTACGCTCGCAATTTGATGTCATATGTATCATACAATACATAAGGTGGCCATGGCTGCTCCGTTGGGGTGGATGGTAGAGGGCGAGAACTCCACTACGGCGTATCCCTCCTCCTCCCCGGGTCTTCGGAACCAGTGTAAAGGGATTAATGGAAAAGTAGGAGGCAAGAACCGGCTTGACAATATAAACAATATTTTAATGAAGAACTTATACAAAAAGACACAAACACACACATACGATGGACAGCTGCACATAAACGCTCTCTCTCTGCCCTACGATTGTCCGCAGTCAGCCTTTATCCCTCTCGGAGGCTTGATTAGCCTGATAAGGGGCCTGGTGTGTAGAATCACGACCTGGCAACACCCTCCGCCATGTCACATCTATGTATTCCAATTAAAGAGTGTAGTCCATCATTAGACCAAGGTGATGCAGGTAGAGATCAGTGAGGTGAATCGCAGTTCAACCGGCAGGTCATTTCGGTGTGGTCTATACTAAGTCTAGGTTCAGGCGGTGGCATTTGAAGAATCCCATGTCTTATGGTTGGAGTTAGCATCAGTTCCTCCTCTGAAGTCCATCGTAAAAGACTGAATTGATGTCTGGCTGGCACCGGCTGCATTTAGTCATCATTTCTCAGAGACATGTTGCCATGGAGCCCGACACCAAGCAGGAACGGAGCTGGATCTAGCCGGCGAGTTGAGAGCTCAAAGACTGATGGCAAATGCCAAGTAGATTGTAGCGTTACAGCTTGTAAAATTTGCCAAATAAAGTTGTCATGTCCCAGTGCTACAGTACATCAAACATGTTGTTTTATTTACACCAACATCATGTTTGCTCAAACCGCTAAATAATATTGTACTATGTACATATAATGTAAAGTCAGAGGTCAGGTTCCTCTCAATAATTTCTTTCTCCACTAACTATTGAAAGGTTTTTTTTTTCTTTACCACGTTCACCTTTAGCTTGATCACTGGGGCTTTAAGACTTTAAGGCATGATTTTCTACAAAATTGCTTTGAAACAATGTGTATTGTGAAAAGTGCCATTCAAATTCAAATGTCTTGATGTTAGACAAACTAATTTTTCTCAAGAAAAACATGAAACATTCACATAATCTGCTGATAAATGCAGTGCTGTTGTTTAAGATACTTTATTATAGAGCTCTGCTTTATGTTACCAATCTCAGACAATGTTGTCACTAAAGATTTAAAATACATTTTTGTTGAATCCTTGAATAAGTTTAAGTGAAAAAATGTTGTGGGTGCCATAAATGTATTTATTTTCTTTTTAATAATCATATCGTAGCGTATCATGAGGCTTCTGAATCGTACATTATAATGAAATTTGTGAATCTTTACATGCCTAATATGTACAGAGATGCTGTACCGCCACTCCCTATATGCAGATTACACAGTCTGTGTAGGGCAACCCCCCAAAAGTCCACTGGCTGCCCTTCCTCGCACGTTATATGTTTTTGATGGGCCAATAGTGGTCAAGGAACATTCTCCTCATCAGACGATTGCCTTGGTCTATTCTTGTAGCGTACTCTATCTCAGATCCATCTTAAAATGGCACACACTTTATACAATTTTCAAACTGTAATTAATCGCTTTACATGTCAGTCTTATCTTCCTTTAAAAGCTGAATATACTTGGCCAGAATAAGATGCAATATGTTAAAAAAAATACTTTTTAACTAGGGAGGAGTTATGAAGTCAGTTTCTGGGTGTTCTCTCAAACACAGTTTAGCCAAGAATGATTCTACTTTGGCTATCGGCTTCACAAAACCGTTTCTCGCATAATCCGGTGATGGTAAATCTAAAACAGGAAGCCTGACCAAAGAATCAGTCAGTGAGGGTGCAAACTGAAATCTCTCTTGGCAGAAACACTGTCATGATGCGACTGCATAATAAAACCCACAAAAACCCAGAGAGATCTAATTTTACTGTCACTTTCCAAGAAGATAAAGAATCTCTTCACTGAGATGTAAGTGTTTACAAAGCTTCCTATGATTTTCTCTCTCCCACTTTACAGACTGACATACGCACACACATTTGGTGATGAATATTTCACAAGAATCTGCTCCCTCTTTTACAGTCACATGATATTTGTTACCCTCATAATGGCTGCCAATTTTAACAGAGACCCCTGTTGTTCATAAACTAGAAATGGCCTGATCCTATCGCTGCCTTATAAAGACATCTCAGTATTCAGCTTTTCTCTTCTGTTGACTTTGTCTACTTCCTCTATAACACTCAGTCATGGTAGAGTCATTTCCTCAGCTAATACAGTCTTGGCAAGTTTCACTTCAGTTATAAATTTCATATGTGTCTACTGTTAAGGTAGATACTGTTGGTCTCTTTTAGAAGTAAGGGTCTGTTAAGGACATTAGAAATCTCTGTTCAAAAAGGAAAAATAGACAACATCAACAGCTCCCTCTAACGGTGGTAAAAGGTGCATCTGATCTGATTATCTCATGAATTGTCCATCCAACAACCAGCGTTAATACTGCAGCTGCACTAAAATCTTACAGCTTGTTTGTGCGTTGTATCTTTGAAATGTTGACATCTTTTCGCAAAAGATTGACAAAGACAAGGTTATACAAGCCAGATGCGGTCATTTAAGCTACTTTTATGATCTAAATGTAAAAGTGATTTCATCGATATTGAAAATTAAAACATTGTTTTTTGGAAGAACAGAAACTAGCCTACATGTAAATCCACAACCAGTGGTACGTCATTTCTAAGATGTTTATGCATAATTTATCTACTTGTTTAATATTTCATTAGTATCACAAACACTAGTTTCTCCTATGAGAATGTGTTAAGCACAGTTTAGGCTAGTTGCTATTACAGCCTTAATCAAACAAAAAAATAAATAAATAAGACTCATTATATTATGTCTATTTTACGTCTCATAAAATGCCTACAGTAATCCTTTAGTAGTTACTGGGAATAAAGAAATTGTACCTGACGTCATCATTTAATAACTCTCTATAAAGAGAAATGGAAACCAAATAATTTCCCTGATATTGTGGCTAACGTCTTTGTTTTATTAGAGTCAACCCAAAAGATGCTTCTTTGCAGATTAAAAACAGCTTGTGCAAACTTGGGATTTGTCTTTCCTCACACAATACTACCAACCAATCAACTGATTTTTCCTTTTGATAGGAAAAGGTTCATAACCACAAACTCACTTTGTGGGTGAAAGTTTTGAGTATAGAGGTGTTTCGATCCCGACACTGAAAGAACCTCAAATATTCAGCGGATTTTCTGCGTTCGCATATGAGAGTATAACCTGCCTGCCTCCAACGATGCTGTAGAGACTGGGCATAAGATCTACTTACAGTGACACCAGCCCAGATGACAGCACCAGTGCAGCTTGAAGCACTTCCCGTGGCTGTGTGTGGCGCAGATGGATAGTCCATCGCAGGGCAGAAAGTCCGGTCGCCCCGCACAGCTCCTCGCCAAAGCTTGCGCTTCATCTAACTTCTCGCTCTTCTGTCCGCACGAAGCGGCCATCGCGCACGGATCACACCAACAGCAAACCCCTCATCAGCTCCGAGTGCGCGGGGAAGATCAGATGCGCTGAACGTAGGCTGTTTTGAACAAAAGTGGAGATCCGTCCAACACTTCGGCTACTCAAGTTCAACCTCGAAGTTAACCCTTATACAAAACCATCCAACCGTTTCTGGCTGATTCGCGTCAACACAATCACTCTTACAGAAAAGATCTCCGTGCCCGAATGTGTGCACGTAAACAGCTTCAGATTGGTATGGAGACTGATATTGATGCTTACTGTGGAATACGGACATTACGCTTCGCTCTTGCTCCGCCGACACTCACTCACTCTCTCTCTCTCTCTCTCTCTCTCTCTCTCTCTCTCTCTCTCTCTCTCTCTCTCTCTCTCTCTCTCTCTCTCTCTCTCTGTGCCACACACACACACGCACGCCTTAACTCATGCATTTTTTCTTTCCAGCTAAAATTGTTCCAAAAGAAACCTATTAAAAACAACTCCACTCTCTAAACTGCTCCCACTGGTTTTGCATTAGTGGGGTTTCGTTTGTAATGAATCTGTTTTTGACTAATTCGTTCTCGTTTATTACTGTTTTGAGTTATCATTCCGGACACATTCTGGGTGTGGCCATTCTGATGGGAGCATGGCATTATTGTATAAATGTATCCTTTTCTCCAAGTGGTGCTTACTGCAGATCCTAATGGGTAGAGCTTGACCTAGTCCAGCTCCACCTCTGTGGACCTTGAAGCGCCACCCCTCTCGCTAATGCAAGTCCGGACCTAGTCAAGCGCCACCAACTGGCTGTTAAAGTGAATGCAAGCCCTTCGTCAGATCGAGCTTCAACCAAACGGAGAAAAAAAAAAGAAAAGAAATGCTTGGTTAAAGTAACCATAAGACTTGCATGAAACTGCTGACATAGCTCATATTGGCTTACTTTTCTCTAATATTTTTCAGCATTGTTTCTGTGACAAATGGCATAGCTAGACTATCTGTGCAGCCCTGTCTTCTTTTTTCCACCGCATTAAGATGTCGGCTATTTGTGAGTTCATCTCAATCATATGAGATTAGTAATAAAGTTTGACCTAGGTTGAAATGTACACTAAGGGTCTCCACCTCAAGCAAGAAAAATGAATGCATGTACTACAACAGGCTAGTTGTGAATGTAATTTAGATGGAATATGTGAATATAATTTTGTATTCCCGCCTCCTCCTTGCCCATCCTTATACTGTTACAGTGTTGTCGAAACCCAGGAGGGATGCGCTGTTGTGGAGTCCTCGCCACTACCATCTGCCAGGGGAGCCACACTGCCGTCCGCCAAAGAAGGGGAGGAGCGGTTCTGTCCACCAGGGGCTGGAGGACTCACTGCCATCTGCCAGAGGAGGAGTTAGCTGGCGTACGCTTCCTTTTTGCCTCCAACTCTTAGAACCTTTGCACTGGTGCCGAGACCCGAGAAGACTGGGCCAGTCTGTTGGAGTTGCAGGGAGCCTGGACATGCCCAAGATCGGTGTCTGGTGTTAGAGGTGGGGATATGGGTCCAGGTCCGGGTCCCCGACACACCACAGACCACCCCCGATTGATCAGGGACGTACAGTATACCAGTAAGAATTAAGGGGCATACATACCAAGCCCTAAATCAAACCTTAAACCTCGGGAGCAAAACAAGAGTTGATGGTGAGGTGTGTGCATGGTGATGTTCACGAGTATCCAGAAGTGATAGCCATTATTCAGTTCCAGAGGAAAAGCATTGAGTGGGGGCCGCAGTTAATTTCTGCCTCACCCATCTACTGATTTGAGGGACCAATTGGCCGGGGTTTAAAAGTTTATTAAAAGCAATAAACCATGTGACACTGGCTACGTAGGCGGAGAGAAGCAGTAGGGGAGGAATCCACTGGCATTCCCACCCTTAGGGAATTCCCGGAGGAGGATTTCCCTCTAGAGCAATTGTGTGCAGAAACTCTTAAGCATGCCATTGACCAAGTGAGAGTGATCGATAGCCAGAAGCTCCAGCCTAACGTCACACTCACATATCCATATTTTTCTATCATTAAGGACAGGTTGTATTGAGTGACGCAGCACACACATACCCATGAAAATACAACCCAGTTATTAGTCCTGAAGAGCTGTGGAAACACTTTTCCAGGCGGCTCACCATAATCCGTTGGCAGGTCACTTAGGACAAAAAAGGACACTGCACCAGTTAATGGCCCACTTTTATTGGCCGAGCATTCACAGGTGTGCGAATATCAGTTGGTGAATCCACCGGCCACGACCCGCTTCAGTGGCTGCACCACATGAAGTATCCCGGTGCGGATCATTCGTTGGTACCTGGCACTTCAGCCGTTCAAGTTCAAAGTGATCCACAGGCCTGGGCCGCAGATGTTGTGGCTGATTGACAAGTCTCGAATGATCCTTGCTCTTGAAGGACTTGGCTGTTTTTGGAGGCTCCTTATATACTATGACACAATTGCCTCACCTGTTTAACATCTCCTGTTTCACATTGCCTTGTTATTTTAAATCATCAAATTGTTATTAGTCTTAAATTGCCTGTCTCAACTTTTTTGGAGTTTGTTGCAATCATCTGATTTGAAATAACTGCTCATTAAAAAAAACAACAATGAAATTCACAAGGTAAAACATAATATAATGTGTAGTTGTAGTGTTTTCAATATAGCAAAAGGTGAATATAATTGACAAATCACTCATTTTGTTTTTTATTAGCATTTTTCATACTCTCCCAAATTTTTTGGAATAAGGTTTGTAAATTGTCACTTCTTTTCTATAACTTCTTATCATTCAATTGTTCTACAATTCATTTTTAATATTTTAGAATGTTTAACTATTGGGTAGAGTACTTAAACTTTTTTCTGTATTGATCTATCATTTATGAAATTACCAACAAAGAGATTTACCGAGGGCAGTCATGTGACCACATGTAAGCGGATATGCAAATGCCAAGCTATGCACACTTAGGTAGTTTTGAATTATTTTTATGTCATAAACTGGTGAGATTCGATACACCCTGCTACATATTTGTTATTTGAAGTCAACATGGCAAAGCACACTTACATGCTCAAGCTGGTGCCTTGGACGGGCCAGCAGACCAGGCACTCGGTTTGGATGGTGCGGTGGGAGAAATTCAACGCCAACTGGTGAGCATGTCTGTGATGCTGACAAAAGTTGTTGCTGAACTGTTACTGTAATACATCGATCGATTACTGTGAAGGAAACTAAATTCTCTGAGTTGGTAACAAGAATCGGGGATGTCGAGATATGGATCGATTATCTGGAGTCATCACAGGGGGAATTAGCTACTAATCCACTAGCGATCAGGATAGATCTGGAAAGCGTTTTGGAAAAACTGGAGGATTTGGAGAATCGTTGCCAGTGAAACAGCATCCGAATTGTTGGAATTCCTGAGCATGAAGAAGGCAGAGATATGGTGAAATTCCTAGATGAGCTCTTCCCGGGTCTGCTCGACATAACATGCCACAAACTGGAAATCGCGCAAGCTCACAGAGTCCCAGCTCGGAGATCCGCTGAGGGAGACAGACCCTGATCAATTCTGGTCAAATTTCTGAGATCATCCGATAAAGATCTCATGTTGCATGAGTTGAGTAGCAAAAGAAAGCTTTCTTGGAAAGAATCACAACATTTTCTTGTTACCAGATTTAGCAAATTCTACAAGAGAGAAACGTGATCGATTCAAGGAATGCATGAAACTCTTACATCAACGGAAGTGGCTGGAGTTTTGTGGAATAACACACCTTCGGGAGAGTTGTGGATGAATCTGCTCATTCTTTGTGCTTATGCCTGCTATTGGATGGAGTTTGTTTCGTGGAGTATTTTTTGCAGGACATTGGAATGATTAGGTCAACTCCTGCACTCATGAAACGGCCGGCTCACTGAACATTCATTTGACTGTCCGAGGAACAGCTTTATTTATTTATTTTTTGGTGTGTGCTGGTCCCGCTAGCAGCTGGAATCTTAGTTCTGAGGTGTCGGGTCATACAGTATGCCTCATTCATCAAAAAATCCAAACCACAAAAACTTGTGGAGTTGGAAATTAATATTAAAAGTGCCGAGACAGAGCTGAAGCACTGAATGTCATCTGATGGCCTCAGAAAATTGACTCGATTGAAATACAGATATAATACTATTTTCTGCGGAAAGTGGAGTTTTGGTTATTCAGGGCAAGACATATTTTGAGTTAGGGGACAAAGCAGGAAAACATTCCCTCAGTGAAATCTGCTGGTGGTGACATTTTTCCCTTGGTTATTGACATTAATAATGCTTTAAAAAAATTATATCTTGATCTTTATAGTTCCATGTCTTCTTCTACTGATGAAGATATTAGAAACTTTGTGGAACCATTAGATCTCCCTAAATTTATGACTGAGCAAAAAAATTATCTTGATTCTGAGATAACCTTGGAGGAGCTTGACAAGGTAAAAAAGGCCTTACCAACAGGAAAGGCTCAGATGGCTTCGCGGCTGAATTTATTAGATCTTATGCTACATAACAGGCTCCACTTTTGTTATAAGTTAATACGGAATCATTAAAGAATGGAAAGCTTCCACCAACGATGACACAAGCCTGGATCAGTCTTATTCTTAAAAATGACACAGATCCAAGTGAGTGTAAGAGTTAACATCCAATTTCCCTGATCCAGCTAGACGTAAAAATATTGTCAAAGATTTTGGCCAACAGATTAAGTTATGACACCTCTTATACATATAGATCAGGTGGGGTTTATTCGGGGCCGCAGCTCTTCTGATAACATTAGGCATTTTATCAATATCATGTGGTCAGTGGTGAACGATCAGACTCCTGTCCCTGCCATTTCACTTGATACTAAAAAGGCATTCGATATGGTAGAATGGGATTATCTTTTTAAGGTTTTGGAAATATATAGATTCAGGAATACTTTTGTTGGATGGATTAAGTTACACCTGGTTAATTTCAGATTATTTTACTCTGAATAGGGGCACCCCATTATTGTTTTGTCTTGCCCTGGAACCAGTGATGGTGGGAGGTATGGCGCATAAGATTTTGCTTTACGCAGATTATATTTTATTATTAGTCTCTGACTGCACTAGATCTATGCCTTGCCTCCACAGAATTATTCATTCCTTTTCTAAATTCTCAGGATACAGAGTCAATTTGGCTCTGATAGCATACTGACCAGTAATGGCTTTTTAGCTGGGCGCCTTCCAGTGGCCCAGACATGGCGTTAAAAATTTGGGAATATTATTCCCAGCAAATCCGTGTGATTTAATTGAGTTAATTTTGACCCCTTAATAAAAAAAGGGTTTAGAGCGATTGTGGCAGGTGGGCTTCATTATGAATCAAATGAATTGTATTCCAAAATTCAACTACCTGCTACAATCTCTCCCTGTAGATCTCCCTCTCTCTTATCTCAAACAATTTGATAGTATAGCGAAGTCCTTAATTTGGAATGGAATTTCAATAAATGACATAGGCTGATTGACAAAGGTGGATTAGGCCTACCCAAGATTTTGTTTTATTATTATGTATTCGGTCTAAGACATTTGGCTCATTGGTTGCTCCCACCTGAGAGAGCCCCTCCCCTGGTTTTGTATTGAATAGAAACTTCTTGCCCCTATTTTGCCATTGCAAAGCCTATCTATTAAAATAACCGGAAAAGTTATGTCACACCCGTTATCTCGCATTTGCACGCAGTATGGACAAAAGTTTCCAGAGTGTTTAATTTGGACATTTTTTTAAATGTTGCCACGAGCATATGGCAGAACCCAAAATTACATATTAATAAGTCCCCTTTCTGCTGGTCAGAGTGGATAGTGAGGAAGATTTAGATGCTCGGTGACCTATATGAGAGTGGAGTGCTGAGATCTTTTGAAAACATGGTTCAACATTTTAGGATTCCAAGATCTCAGTTCTTTAGGTATTTACAGCTGGTCCACCTGCTCTGTACAATTTTTAGGAGTAGCATACACCCCCTCCCCTAAAGCGGCAGATACTCTGGAAGTGGTGATTACTGCTTTTGGAAGAGATCATGAGACATCAGTTTATTACTCCTTGCTAATTCAGAGTCTGGGGGATGGAGGTTCAACATCTCTCAAGAGATTATGGGAGAAAAATTTAAATACTTGCTATTGGAGATGGGAGTTTTAAAATCTGCATCAATGGGTCCATGATTACAGGCTGCCAAAGTAATCTGTTTACAGTCACACTACTACAGAGCGAGATATTTCAGGCAAGAAAATGTCTTTCTTTCTCCAGATAGCACATTTCTCTTTGCTTCCTATTATATTCCATTTCATCCATTTAAGTGCCTTATGCAATTTAAGATTTTGCATCGATTCTATTGGATACTTTCTCTTTTATTGTGTGTCTATGTGATTTGTCTATGTGATTTGCTTCATGAAATCAATAAAAATTGTTAATAACAAACAAAGAGATTTACCTGTTTTGTCCATCTTTCCCCTGCATCTTCTTTCAACTGTTTTCGATAAGATAACCATCCAGTCATCCAATCAGAAGGCATCATCAGACTGTTGATGTATAGACAACTTTCATCCAGTCATTTGACGTCTAATTATATCAATAGCGGGAGTTGCCGGAATACGGGTGGGGAAAAATTAGGCATATGGTATTATTAGGAAGCCATGATGGATAAAGGCCAATGGGCAGATTTGGCAAGGACACCGGAGTTCCACACCTATTCTTTTACGAGAAGTGCCCTGGGGTTTTTAATGACCACAGAGAGTCAGGACTTCGGTTTAACATCTCATCAAAAGATTTTTTATTTTTTTTTACAGAATAGTGTCCCTGTCACTATACTTGGGCATTAGGACCCACACAGACCACATGGTGGGAACCATCTGATGGCCTCACTAACAGCTCTTATTATCTTATACTATCAAAAATATATATTATATTATCTTATTACCAAAAAATGTATTCTGTACATGTTTAAAATTTACAAATATGTATGTATGTATGTTTCCAAGGAGAACATTACAGAAGGATTTCATAAATTTGCAGGGGAGATGAAAACCAGCCTTCAAAGACAACATAAGAGCACAGTCAAAAAGGGCATCCATCCTCAAAGTATTCAGTTTTCAAAGCTACTCTATTTTCAACAGTTTCAGTAATGTTGACCCAACATTATCCTCCTTCAAAGCCATCCTTTGACAGCACAGTGACTGACGTTGGCCACCTCAAGGAGAAAATTCCTGTATCTCTTTAAGGCTTCCATGTGGTAGGTGGTGTGGAACAATTTACTGTGTAATGGTCAAGGACAATTTATAGCATGGATGGAACTCAGGAGTTGCTTGGAGACTATCTTTTATCAAAGGATGAAAGGAAAATTGAATGCTCAAATTTTTTAATGCATGCAAGGTGAAAACCACAGAGAATATCATGAAAACAGCAATTCATTTCTTTATCACAGCTTTACAAACGAAGCCTGTGCTTTTATCGCACTGGTTTTAAACAGTTTATCATAACTTGATTTTTGTGTATGTGTTCAAGTGTTGTGTGGGTGTATGTGTGTGCAGCTTTATCTTAGAGACCTACATTTTGCTTTGTTTGAGTTAGTGTTTTTAGATTCAGTGTTTCTTCTCTCAAGATTCAAAGGTATTTTATGTAATATGTGTTGAAATGTATTTTGTTTATATCTGTCTTGTCCTGAAAATAACATCTGTTTGCTTTTATCACAAGAAAACATTCTGCTCATATTCCACAACCTTCATTAAACAAAGGGTGAAACGCAACTTGTTCCTCAATGCAAATTATAAATGTAAAACTGTTAATGGGTCAAATCTAAAATAATTTGTTGTAATCCATGTCAACCATCCTCACACATTTGAAAAACAGTAAATCGAGGACTGATCTATCCTTGATATTTTGCATAAACCTCTATGCAGAACCTCTTTATTTACGCAAAGAAAACTGCCCTTGCATAAACACATTTGCCTTACAATTAGCCTCTACCTGTGAATCACTGAAAAATCTCAAAAGACCTGGAAAAATATATAGGAAAATATTGTGGTCATATCTGACAAGATAAAGCTTCTTGCCAAAATGTAAGGTGATATGTGTGCCACAAAATATGGCGGTAAAGCATCATATTACTTTCATAGTACATTCATCAACAGTGAGTGACTGTGGCTCTTATTATAATAGACAGAAGAATGGATAGAAGAACATATAGTGAAATACTGCAAGATAATTATAAGATGTATTTGAAGTAGTACTTCACATATGATTGGCCATGAGCAGCAGAATAAAGGCATAGCTTTACTCTTGTTCACATGCAATTGTTTAAGACCTTTCTCTTGACCTCTTCCGCTTTAATTACACTTCATTCTATTTCACATTAAAAATGAAATGCCAAATATTGCACCATCTCCAAGGCAACAAGGAAGTTATTCATCATTTAAAGGTTTCATTGGCATTAACACTTTTAACTTGTTTTTTTTCCAGTCAGTGAACAACACATTCATGTTAATAAAGATTGCTAATGTCACCCGACTGCAACCTTGTTTCAATATTATTGCCTCCCCATACCCATATTGCTGTCTCTGACACTTGACTAGAGTAGAAGGGGAAACACACACACTTACACACAAACACACACAAGCATTAAATTGCCAACATCCATTACCACTTTGTCAGAGGCTGCAGGCAGGCCATACAGAATGGTTGGCTCATAAATGAGCCATGTTTCACTAGAGCGTGGAGTCATGAAGCCAAACGTCTGCAGCTACCACATGTGTCACAATAAAAATCCAATCAATTAATCCAGTGTCTGATAATCCTAGGGAAAGGAATTATTAGACATTCCCTAGAGATGGGGTCTGTAAGCGGTCGGGGTGCAGGGTGTGCCTGTTCTGTCTCTATTTCCTGGTGTGTAAGAAGTCCTGAGAGGTCTTAATGGATGGCCATAGTGTGGGATTATTTTGGTATATACTGTATAGCCACCAAAGGGTTTGTGTGCAAACTGTAAAGTGAAACACTAACAGATAATATTAACAAATGCCCCAATATTACAGTTTGACAGTTCCAGAGGTGAGATGGGCTATTGTCTCTTGCTTTATGCTCTATTTAACATGAATCTCTAAACAGTGAATGACTATACTGTACATAGCTGCCCGATCCCAGTTTTTATTGCCATTGTAGCTGTAAATGTACTTTAATATATATTAATTATTTTAATCTTTCCCTGCATTGTAATATTATTATTACAAATAGCCAATGTGCTACAATTTGAGTACCAGAGCTTTTCATTTCAGGAAGGAGGTTTTGAATGCCACAACAATTAACGGAAGAAATTAAAGTGCTCCTGTATTCTCAATAAAGAGTCAGGAAACACTTTACATTAAGATTCCCTTCTTTGACATTAGTTAATGCATTAGGTATCATGAACTAAAACACAAAATGAACCTGCCAAATAAAATTCAGTAGTTTGCATGTTAATGTAATCCTTGAATAGAGATGAAGGTAAACAGGTTTGGCTCAATGTCCGTTGTGGAAGGCTCAAGCTCGAGACTCGTCCTGAACTAAATACCCCCCTAGACTTTACTTAAATTGAGGTTAGTAATAATAAACATTAGGTGATTTTGAGGTGGATGAGTCACCCGTAAGAATTGTCACAGCAGGTAGGCAACGGTTTATATATGCTTACTCTAGCATTGTGATTAGTCTGAATTAAAGGGGTCATGGCATGATGAATCAATTTTTCCTTGATCTTTTGACATATAAGAGGTCATTGTACTATAAAAACATACTGTAAGTTTCAGAACTGAAAACTTCCCCCTTAATAGAAAAATAGCTTTTATTTAAACCAAGCTACAAAATGGCTTGTTTGAAATTTGTGGAACTTGAGGCATCACAAAGACCAAATATATATATACATATGACTGCTTCTTTTTTTTGTTTTTTTTTGTCATTAACAATTTTTATTGATTCCATGCTCAAATTAACACAAACAGTACATGAAAACACAAAATCAATATTGATATATGCCACCCTGCCGATCTCTGTACACCACTCCTGAAATGAGCGTGTTCCAGCCAACTTCCATCCCCTAAGGATGACCTGTTTGCTGATCATAACACTGGCTAGGACCCAATTTTTTATGTACTTATCCCCTATATTAATGACTGCCCATTGCCTAAAATATAGAGTCTGGGGCAAAATTAAATTTGAGTGCCCAAAACATCACATGTGTATGCTACTCCCAAAATAGTACAAAGCAGGTGGCACAGCTGTAAATACCTAAAGAATTGAGACTTGGGAATCCCAAAAGATCTCAAAACTCTCACATAGATCACCGAGCTTATTAACCTCCCTCACAATCCACTCTGTCCAGCAGAAAGGACAGAGTGGACCCACAACATTAATATATAACTTTGGGTTCAGCCATATGCTCTGTGGCAGGGTGGAGGGTGGTCCGGGTCGTGTTTCTGCACACCCGGTCCCTAATCAGGTTAATTAGCCCTCGAGAGGGATAAAGGCCGGCCGAAGATGGCAGTGCAACAGAGAGAGAGAGAGAGAGAGAGAGAGATTTACGGACAGCTGTCTGACACCTGTGTGTGTGTGTTTGTCTTCTGGTTCAGTTCGATATTAAAATATAATTTATATCGTCAAGCCGGTTCTCGCCTCCTCCTTTCCATTAATCCCATTAAACTGGGCTGAAACCCGGGAAGGAGGAGGGATGCACCACATTCTTGAAGCAACATATAAATAAATGTCCAAAATAAACACTCAGGACACTTTTGTCCATTCTGTGTGCAAATTTGAGATAACGGGGTGTAACCTTCTCCAGTTAGTTTGATTGAAAGGCTTTGCAATGGCGAAATAGGGGCAAAAACTTCCTATTCAATACAAAACCAGGGAGGGGCTCTGGTGGAAGCGACCATTGAGCCAAATGTATGAGACCGAATGCATAATAATAAAAATAAATCTTGGGTAGGCCTAGCCCACTTTTGTCAATCAGCCTATGCAACTTACTGAAATGTAATATAGGATGTTTACGTTTCCAAGTTAAGGACTTTGCTCTGCTATCAAATTGCTTGAAATGAGAGAAGGGGACAGCTATAGGGAGAGATTGTAGCAGTTGAATTTTGGAATACAATTGCTGTTACCGGGCAGTATGCTGTCAGAGCCAAAGCTTTGGATTTAGACCAATTAACTCTGTATCCTGAGAACTTAGAAAAGGAATTAATAATTCTGTTGAGGCAAGGCATAGATCTAGTAGGGTCGGAGACGAATAATAAAACAGCATCTGCGTAAAACAGAAGCTTATGTGCCACACCTCCCGCCACCACCCCTAGAAAATCATCCTCCTTTCTTCTCGCGGCTGCTAGTGGTTCCAGGCAAGACAGAACAATAATGGGGAAAGAGGGTAACCCTCCCTGGTGCACCTATCCAGAGTCAAATAATCTGAAATTAGTCCATTTGTTTGTGCCGCCGCTACTTGGTGTATATAAAGTCAATTAATCCATCCAATGTTTTTCCAAACCTGTACATATCCAAAATCTTAAAAAGATAAACCATTCTACCATATCAAATGCCTTTTCAGTATCAAGTGAGATGGCATCGACCGTAGTCTGATCATTGGCCACTGACCACATGATATTGATACCTAATATTATCAGAAGTGCCTGAATAAACCCCACCTGATCTATATGTATAAGAGATGTCATAACTTTTCTTAATTGGTTAGCCAAATGTTTGACAATATTTTAACGTCATACTGTATCACGGAAATTGGATAGTATCTCTTACACTCACTTAGAGCTTTGTCCTTTTTAAGAATCAGACTGATCCGGGCTTTTTTCATGGTTGGCAGAAGCTTTCCATTCTTTAATGATTCCGTATAAAGTTCTAGCAAAAGTGGAGCCAGTTCTGTAGCATAATATCTAAAAAATTCAGCGGCAAAGCCGTCTGGCCTGGAGCCTTGCCTGTAGGCAAGGCCTTAATTACCATGTCAAGCTCCTCTAAGGTTATCTCAGAATCAAGAGAATTGTTTAGGAAGTTCTAATGGTTCCACAATGTTTCTAATATCTTCATCAGCAGAAGAAGATGTGGAACTATAGAGATCAAGATAGAAATCTTTAAAAGCATTATTAATATCAATGGCCGAGGTAAATATTTCACCACCAGCCAATTTCACTGAGGCAATGGTAGGAAAAGACTCTCTCTGTTCTCTGTCTGTCGCTCACTCGAAGTTGTGTCGAACGAAGTGACGCTAGGGGTCTTTCTTGAAGGCCTCGGTTACCTCTGAACTTGAGAAAAAGCCAATGAGAAATTAGCAGACAGAATTTGCATGTCCCTCCCTCAGACATACGGGTATAAAAGGAGGGAATCGTGCGTCTGTTCATTCAGATTTTTTCTGCAGAGCCGAGCGGTTGTTTGTTCAGCAAGCTGGTGTTCCACTACTGTTCCACTCGCCTCTAAGAGCATTGCTGTTGGATTCTACGGCACATTACCTGCGGCTTTCTCCCTTCTCAGTAAACACCCCTGAACGCTTCGACAGCGTTTCCTTAAAGAGTATATTTCCTCTAAAAGAGTATACACATTGGCGTGAACATCTTTTTAAAGACGCGTTTTTTTAAAGATGTCTTTCCGCCTTTGTGTAGTTCCTGGATGCGGCAGATATCTCTCCATTTCTGACAATCATAAGAGCTGCCTCGCGTGTCTGGGCTGTGATCACATACAGGCATGTTTTATGAATGGTTCATGTTCTTATTTCGAGAACATAACCATGGTAATGTTGCGGTCGCGGCTTTCTTTCCTCTGAGAGAAAGCCACTTCAGCCGCCCCCCGCGATGTCCGCTATGCTTGCCCGGGCCACCATGAGCACGGGGCTGGACTGGAACCCTCCGTTCCCCCTCTCACCCCTAGACGATTGGTTCCTTGGGTTAGGGCACCGCTCACAAACCCGGAGGTGCATGACGAGTTCACGAAGCCATAGAGGGCAACTTTTACTGCCTGAAACCGTCTTCCTCCCTCCTCCGCTCTCACTACCCTCGACGACAGAGCGGCCCCTCACACTGTCTCCACCTTGCATGCCATGGCCCTCCTGCAAGTCCACCAGGCCAAGGCACTGAAAGATCTTTTCTTGGGTAGTCCTGATCCTATCAGTGCAAAAGCGACCTTCAGTTGATGTAAAAGTTTTGCATTCCTTGAATCGATAACGTTTCTCTCTTGTCAAGTTCGCAAAGTCTGGGAACAAGAAAATGCTGTGGTTCTTCAAAAAAAGCCTTCCTTTAATCCTTGTCTTACATAACACAAGATCTTTATCGGATGATCTCTGAAATTTGGCCAAAATCGATCAGGGGCTGTCTCCTTCCGTGAGCTCAGCATCTCCTGCCACATTTCCTTCACCTCTCTAACCAAATCGACTCCCAGGCACGTGGCCTCCTCAGGGATGTCAGTTTGACCACGTAAGTGTCTTTTAATGTCTCCAGAGCCAGAGGATTTTGAATTCTTTGACATATTGTCCTCTTAGAACAGAGTTATGGAACAAAGTTTATAAAATCTTGCCGGTTAATGTCATAAAAGGTATTAAAACTAGCAACTGGCCCACTGGCACTCTGGAGAGAGATGGGCCTGTCATGGGAGATTCATCTACACCAAAGTGGACTAACACAGGACACCCTGTGTATCTGGATTAAATCTGGATTTAAATGTTTTTCTACATAAGCATGTACTAAATAAACTGTTTTGACCATTATCATGCATCTCGCACCACTTTTAAAAGACACAATGTCATGTTATATCTCTAAAAATCTGTTTTGAAGGCATCTTGGAACATTTTTGCACCCATCTTTGCTATTTGTAACTGTTGGTCTTTTGTAAACATGCACTGAATGTACATCTTTGATCATTTCCAGCAATGTGCGCTGCGTTTTAAGAGCGGTACAAGCACAACCTTTAAAAAAGTGTGACTTTTGCGGTCAGCGAGGATGT
This sequence comes from Moxostoma hubbsi, assembly GCA_032164185.1. Taxonomy (NCBI): domain Eukaryota; kingdom Metazoa; phylum Chordata; class Actinopteri; order Cypriniformes; family Catostomidae; genus Moxostoma; species Moxostoma hubbsi. The sequence goes on along the minus strand of JAVLUX010000006.1, from coordinate 24,601,355 downwards.
TGTCCTACAGGACTTAGAGGGTAGCACAGGGCAAACCCGCCAGGTGGTAGGGTTTCCGGGACACAGGTGGAGCGCAACAGCCCTATCCACCTTGGGAATCACTGTGTACCCATGGGCCGCTCCGCCGTCGAGGGTAGCAAGATGCCAGCCGCATCGTCCTCAATCCCGTGGGAAGAAGGAGCAATGCGGGGGGCGGCTGGAGTGGCGTGCTTTCTATTGAAAGCAAACCGCGACCGCAACGTTGCCATGGTCAAACCCTCGCAGTGAGAGCATGAACCATCCACAAACGCTGCCTCGGTGTGATCGCCTTCCTGACACACGAGACAACGCCTGTGGCCATCTGAAGCAGAGAGCACTCTACCACATCCAGGAACTACACAGGGGGGGAATGGCATCTTTACAAAGACATCCTGAAAAGGAAGTTAAATGCCGCTGTGTATTGCTCTAATAGGGAAAAATACTCTTTTACAAGAAATATCACTCTTTTATTTGCTCTTATACTGTCGAAGCACACAGGAACAGGAACGGGTGTGTGACTCGCAGTTCGCTGAAGTACAACCATCGGCTCCGAAGAAAATTTCTGAATGAACTCGACGTATTTCCCCGCTTTTATACCCGTATATCCAGGGGCGGGGTATGCAAATACTGTCTGCCAACTTCTCATTGGCCTTTTTTCATAGATCAGAGGCATATTCGGTGCTCAAGAGAGACTCTTAGTGTCGCTTCTTCGACACAACGTCGAAGTGAGCGACAGACGGGGAACCAAGCATTTGCTGCTTGCAGAAGGTGCTTTTGGAACCAGAATTTTGAAGCAGTCTGCATGCTATCATCTGTGAAGAGAAGGCCAAGCTGAGTTTAAGCTTTGGACTTTCTGTAAGCCAAAAAATATGCAAAGTAAGGCTCAATTGGAATGGGAAGACTGAAAATGTAAATGCAATTTCCCTTTTTGTTTGATCTGCTTTGCTCTGTAATGTTAATTTAATATCTGATGGTCACACTGTCTAGAATTTGCAAGTCTGGAAAAAATAGGATATATTTTTGGATCAAATTTTGAGCTATTTGTATGTTTTGAGTAGCGAAATAAAACTGAAAAAAAGCTAGAATGAACATTGCATCAAGAGTTCTTGCCGTGCTTTCTGAAAGATAGCTGAGATGGAGGGTTGTGATCCATTTACTATGGAGGGTTGTGATCCAGCCGATAGATTGATAGATCGTTTTTGGATGCCCTTGATGAGGAGCGAGATTTGAGGGTTATTTATTGGTGGAAAGACCATTAATTGTCCCAGAGGACAAGTGCATTTGCAAATATTTATTTTACTAATTGCAAACCTGCTTGCCTTAACAAAATTAAACTACCCTGCTCCTGGAATCCTAATTTTCTGGAGCATGAGAGGGAACATTATTAGGTTGTGGAACATAGTTTTTTGGTTTCACTGCATTTAAATAGTGGGGTGATTTGAAATGTTAGGGTTGATCATTGTGCAAGATGTGGTTTGATGTTCAACCAATCTGCAGTCTGCACACAAAATGCTATGGCAACCTAGGAATAGAGTTAAATTAGTCATCAGGGATTTTTGTTTAGAAACAGCCAAATTTGATTGCCTGCTGACATGTCTGGAAGGATTGGAAGATGTTTTGGGAATTCCAGGGGCAGTTTGGTTACCACTCTGAGCAGAGACATATACACTCACTGGGCATTATCTAATCAGCCAATCACGTGGCAGCAATGTAATGTATAAAATTATGCAGATATGGGTCAGGAGCATCAATTAATGTTCACATTAACCATCAGAATGGGGAAAAAATTTGATCTCAGTGATTTAGACTCTGGCATGACTGTTGGTGCCAGATGGGCTTGTTTGAGAATATCTGTAACTGCTGATCTCCTTGGATTTTCACACACAACAGTGCGTAATGAGAATGGTGCAGAAAAAAACATCCAGCGAGCGTCAGTTCTGTGGGTAAAAAGGTCAGAGGAGAATAGCCAGAAAGGTCCAAGCTGACAGGAATTGAAAGTAACCCAAATAAACAGTGCTATGCAAAATGCAGAATGCAGAAAATAATTTCTGAACGTACAACACGTCGATCATTGAGGCGGATGGGCTACAGCAGAAGAAGACCGCTCCAGATACCACTAATGTCAACTTAGAACAGGAAACTGAGGCTGCAGTGGGCACAGGCTCACCAAAACTGGACAGTAGACGATTGTAAAAACATTGCCTGGTCTGACAAATCTGGATTTCTGCTGAGGTACACAAATGGTACACTGCAGCCTCAGTTTTCTGTTCTAGGCTGACAGAAGTGGAACCCAACCTGGTATTCTGCTGTTGTAGCCCATCCGCCTCAAGGTTCGACATGTTATGCTTTCTAAAATGCTATTCTGCTTGCTAGAATTGTACAGAGGTGTTATCTGAGCTACCATAGCATTTCTGTCAGCTCAAATCAGTCTGGCCATTCTCCATTGAATTCTCTCATCAACAAGGCATTTTCCTCAATGGTTGTTTTTGTTTTTTCAATCCATTGTACACTCCAATGTTGTGCATGAAAATCCCAGGAGATCATGATACGGACTAAATCACTGAAAACTTATTTTTTCCCCATTCTAATTCATTGATGTGAACATTAACTGAAGCTACTGACCCATATCTACATGATTTTATACATTACACTGCAGCAACATGATTGGTTGATTAGATAATCACATGAATATGTAGATTTACAGGTATATCTAATAAAGTGGCTGGTGAGTGCAGATCATAAAGTTGAGCTTTGTTTAATCTACATGAGAAATGGATAATGGAAGCAGTCAATGTGTGACAGGGCATTCACAGTCCATTTGGAGATATTGCGGCTGGCTGCATGAGGGGAGGTAGAAGCTGTGGGCGTGGAGGACACTGGAGGTCTTGAGGGAGGAGGAGATGATCAATTCTTATGGTGGCGTCTGGGAGTATTGGAGTCTGTTCAGGTAGATTGTTGATCCTGGTTCGAAGAAGGAGATACAATACCAGACTAAGCAAGCTGCTGTGGAGTTTTGGGGAGATTTGAGAACTCTTTGTCAGAGGTAAAGGGCTCAAGTTAATGGGACATCATCGTCAGCTTGAAGGTGGGGCCAGATGTCAGAAGAATTGTCACACCAGTGAGGTAAGCAGCTGCTTATATATGCTTACTTTAGCATTGTGATTGGTCGGATTAATTGAACATGCTCCTCCCAAACTTTGGGAACTCAGTTTCTGAGAGACCAGACAGTAAATTATTCCCTTTTGGTTTAAATGTTTATGCTGGTTAGGGAAGATTTGATGCTGGTTTAGCTGGTGGACCAGCAAATCCATGCTTTTCACCAGTAAAACTTGACTGGCAAAGTTGATCGACCAGCATGGTTTTTCTGCTCATGCTGGTTGACCTACAGTAGGAAGTCTTGCTGGTTACACTTGTCAAGAAGCCTTGTTGGTGGCTTCTGTTGCAGCTTTGGTTGCTCTTCTGTTTTGCGGTACTAAGAAAGGCAGCTTGCTGTCTCTGTTTAGCATATGCTGCTGCCAGAGACTATCTGCACACATGAAACAAATGGATTCTGTCATAAACCTTCTCTTCTGCTTACTCTCTCCCTCACAATCTCTATTTCACTGACAGAAAAGACCTGCTGTCTGGTGTTGTTGAATTTTGCTGACTTTTGAAAAGTGACAATATCTGACAGAGAACAGACGCATGATACACAAGGATACAGCAACATCATTGCATTTGTTCAAAATCTGCTCTCTCTGTAAACACTTATTTGTTGTGAATTTTAAGAGTTTATTATAATATTTAATGATATTGTGTTATTATATTGTTTTTATAGCACTTTGTGGTGATGGTGTTTTAAAAACAATATTGTGACAGCTTTATAGAGATTCACTGTGTGTAAAATATTAAACTAACCAACTGCTTAGCTAGGGAAAGATGGGTGAAGATGCACCCCTTAAAGGAATGCTCCAGGTTCAATACAAGTTAAGCTAAATTAACAGCATGTGTGTTGATTACCACAAAAATCTATTTCGACTCGTTTCTCCTTTTCTTTAAAAAAAGCAAAAATCAAGGTTACAGTGAGGTCCTTACAATGGAAGTGAATGGGAACAATACAAGTGAATGTGGCCAATTTTTGGAGGGTTTCAACAATGAAATGTGAAGCTGATTATTTTATAAAAGCACTTGCATTGATTCTTTTGCTAATACTTGTGTATTATTTGAGCTGTAAAGTTGTTTAAATAGTAATTTTTACTGTCATTTAAGGGTTTTAGGGTTTGTAGACATTACATCATCATGGTATTGAAGTTGTACAATTTGCTATAACTTTACACAGAAAAATTTATCACACTAAAATCATGTTTACACAAATATCCATGTCTTCTGGTTATACTTTTGAAAATGTGTCTATTGTTGTCATGTTATGACAATTTTAACTGAAAATGAAAAGAAATCTTACCACAGACCCTCTACTGGTAAACTTGTGAGAGGTGTCATCCAATTTTTACAGAATGTATAAAATACATCTGATATCATTCATTTTATATATATATATATATATTTTTTTTTTTTGTCATTTTAGATAAAATACTATATCAAATAATATATATGTTCATACATAATTATATACATATTTACATTACCTTTTATATTTAAGTGATGTTATAATAGCAGTATGAATTCAGATTGAATTCCAAAATGTTTTTATTTGAAATATGTTTGCATGGCGCTCCAGTTGATTGGATACAAAACTGGGTCGTGATAGTCAGGTAACCTATCACATAACAGTGAAAACTTATTCCATGGTTCCAGATAAAGTCCCCCAGGTGCATAAACAAAGATAAAAGCAGAGGACCTATTACTGATAAATAGGATCTTAACCATTCTAATGCCTGTCAACAAATGCAAACCTAATTCTCAAGCATATCCAAGAGAATGTCGTGATCTATGGTGTTGAAGGCAGCACTAAGATCTAAAAGCATTAGAAGAGAAATGCAGCTGCAGTCTGATGATACAAGAAAGTAATTAGTAACTCTGATAAGTGCAGCCTTTGTAGTATGATAGGGCCTAAATCCTGACTGAAATTCTTCACAGATACCATGGGCTCTGTTTTCGTGAGTGCTACATTCAGAGATTACATTCTACATTTTATTCAAACGAGAGTGCTATTTCTAAGATAAAATTTTCATGCCAGCGCAAAGCACAAGTGGGTGTGGTAGGAGTGTTTGCGCCATCTGTAGGTGTATGTGCGCAAACTGTGGGTGTAGGATATGGCAATAAAATGCAATAGGTCATTGCGCTAAGATGTTCCTCTTCTGTCACTCACTCGACTTTGTGTCGAATGAAGTGACACAAGGGGTCTTCCTTGGGAGCCTCGCGTACCTCTGAACTTGAGAAAGGCCAATGTGAAATTGGCAGACAGAATTTGCATGTCCCGCCCCCGGACATACGGGTATAAAGGGAAGCGGCCTTGCTTCTGTCAGTCAGATGCACAACCGCTCGGAGCCGAGCGGTTGTGCAACTGCAAGCTGAGTTCACCACTGTTCCACTCACCTCTACTGGCAAGAAGTACTGCTGTTGGTCTACGGCGTGTTTTCCAGCTGGCATTCTCTCTCTCTGCACGCTGTACAGTCCATGCCCCTGGGCACTTCGACAGTGCTTTGCATTGCCTAAAAGAGTGTTCTCCTCCTAAAAGAGTTTGAGTTTTCCACTCATAAAAGAGCAATACACAGCAGGCGTTGAACGTCCTTTTTTTAGGACTCGTCTTTTTCAAGATGCCCTTCCGCCTCTGTGTAGTTCCTGGATACGGTCAATATCTCTCCAAGACCGACGGCCACAGACGTTGCCTTGTGTGCCTGGGCAGTGATCACACTGAGGAGTTGCTGCGAGAACATGACCATGGCAGTGTTGGTGTCGCTCTCCTTTCTTAAGGTGAATGCCACTTCAGCCGGCCCCCACGTTGCTCCTTCTTCCCACGGGATTGAGGATGACCCGGCTGGCGATGAAGGCCATTTGGGGATGATGACGGGCTTGGTTTCGACGGGTAAATCCCCACAAACCACCCGCCCCCTGACATGCTCGCTTGCTTCCATCCGAGCTCGGGATGAGTGCGGCTCGCCTCACAGCCAGCCGGAATTCTCCCTCGAGCCCCTGGAATTGGATGATGTCATTTCCGCTGCATCAGAGAGCATCCAGGCATCTGACACAGAGGACTCAACTGGGCTGCCGCCTTCGGGCCAGCCCGCCCAGTCTGAGACTGATGTGCAGAGGGCCGACATGCTTGCCCGAGCTGCCATGAGCTTGGGCTTGGACTGGAACTCACCATCATCCCCACAGACTTCGTGGCTTGACGACTGGTACCTCGGCTCCTGGCACCGCTCGCTTAATTTCATTTGCCACACCGCCTTCAGGCTGCGGTACCCACATTCTCAATAAAAGAGCGATTTCCTCACTCCCTGGGTCTCACGGCACCCTGGCCCCAAAATTCCCGGCTCCCCGGATGCTGCTCTCTCTCGCCTCCGGACCCGCGATTGGTTAGCCCCAGCAGTGACGAGTTCCGTAGATGCCTTTCCAGGACCTCTTCCTCAGTCTCATAACCACCCCCTGCCGGGCGCACGGAGGTAGGTAAAGCCTCGGGTCACTCTTCTGCCTCCCGACGCGCTATTACCTGCTCCCCCCTGCCACAAAGCCCCGTCCGGTATGTCAAAAGCGATCGTCCCGTTAGTGCCCCTCACACGGAGTTTGGACGCGTGGCTTTCCCTGCCCAACCCGTTGCGCTGGATGCCCAGGACTATCCTTCTCAGCTACGCGATTCAGTTCGCCCGGATCCTGCCTCATTTCGGCAGTATTCGCTCCACCTCTGAGAATGGTGTGGAATGGTGTGAAAACTCCAGTATTCGCTCCGCGATAGAGCCCGTCCCTCCAGCCGAGATGAAGAAGGGTTTCTACACCCCTTATTTGATCGTACCCAAAAAAGGTGGCGGGTTGCGACCAATCTTGGGCCTGCGAGTTCTCAACTGGGCTTTGCACAGACTCCTGTTCAAAATGCTCACGCAACAGATTCTTATCTGCGTTCGACAGCTAGATTGGTTCATGGCAGTAGACCTGAAGGACGCGTACTTACACGTCTCCATCTTGCCTCGACACCGACACCGAGCACACTTGACAAGAAGTGTGGCATCCTCGTGGGCACTGGCCAACGGCACCTCCCTAGCAGACATCTTCAGAGCAGCGGGCTGGGCAACACCCAATACCTTCGGCAGATTTGACAATCTCAGGGTTGAGTCGGTCTTGTCCCGTGTTTTGTCAGGTCCGAGCCGGTAGAATTCGGTAACGCAGCACAACCGACTGGGTGTTCCGCTTACACACAGTGCCCTTCACCAAGTTGATCCAGTGCGCATTCTCTCCCAGGTTAGCCACTAAGTGTCGCTTCCTGGATGTTCTACTCCCTAGCCTTCTGGCCTGCAAATTCAGTGGAGCAATTCGCGTCCTGACCCACTACGAGCCACAGGTGCTCTGTACTGGGGTAGGGCTCCACAGGCTTAGATCCCTCCTGTATTTTCAGCGGTACGGTCCCCCTGTCGGCAGACCCGCGTCTCCCTTGGCCAGTCCCACTGCCCCTCGTGGTGTATTTGCCACATGTTACCTCCCCCTAGCTTGGACAGGATTTGGCCTCCACAGGGTCTTTTCCCCCTGAAAGAATAGGACCAGGAAAGACCGCCTTCCCCAACGCATTTCATAGCGCTAAGATAGCCACAGTCGCTTCACACTCTATGCGAGAGACATAGAGAGAGAAAAGGATGTGGCTGCCGGGCTTGCTCCCATGTAGTCATGTAGCACCTGTTCCCCCCTCAGGAGTGCTGGGAACTTACGGTCTGTATATGACATCTCTTTTGGGGGCGTTGGGGAGGGTTACGTGCAGCCGACACAGTTGCCTCTAGCACGCAGCAGCCTGCTTGCACCTGTCTCTGCAGTTCATGCAACACGGACTAGTGCGTGGCATTTTTGAATGGGACCCCTTGTGTCACTTCATTCAACACAATGTCGAGTGAGTGACAGAAGGGGAACGTCGGTTACTGTTGTAACTTCGGTTAATTGAGGGAGGGAACGAGATGTTTTGTCCATCCTGCCATAGCACTAGACCTACCACTGTAAATGGCTGTGCCTTATTCTTGGCTCCTCAGTGCAAAAACCTGACTGACAGACGCACGCCCGCTTCCCTTTACACCCATATGTCCGGGGGGTGGGATATTCAAATTCTGCCTGCCAATTTCACATTGGCCTTTTCTCAAGTTCAGAGGTATGCGAGACTCCCAAGGAAGACCCCTTGTGTCGCTTCATTCGACCCAACGTCTCATTCCCTCCCTCAGGGAATGGAGGTTACGACAGTAACCAAAATCATGTCTGTTTGGAGATTCCAAATGCAGGTGATAATACAGGTGATTACATGTCCAAAATCTGAAAATATAGTGGAATATCAAATTATTTCCCTCACAGTTGCTGGGTTTCCTGAAGAACTAAGTAGGAAGTTAGCAGCACTTAAGTAGTACTTAATCACTAAGGCGCGTTTTCCAAAAGTACCATTAGTGGGTATTAAGTCATTCGTAAAAATGTTAGTAAATTAACAAGAGCTTTGAACCACTTTTTTATCCATTAAGTGCAACGCGGGTCCACTTCATAATTTCCGAACCGGACCGTACCGCGTTAAATACATACAGGGGGAGTCCATGTAGGAGTCCCGATCTGTGGAGCACCTATTCCAGTACAGGGTAGATTGAGTACCCATAGTGGACTGGATCGGCAAGTTCCTCTGCTGAACTGCGGACCCAAAAGTTCCTCTGCTGAACCACGGACCCGGGTGTGTGGGATCTCCTGGGAGAGAAAGCGCACAGTTTTACCTCGGCCGAGGGAAAGTGCTCCAGGTGCAAGCGATTCACCCGGCCAGATCATCAGCGTGTTACCGAGTTCTACTGGCTCGGACCTGAGAAAATACAGGACGATACTGACTCAACCCTGAGATTGTACAATCTCGCAAAAAAAAAACTCTGCCCCGAGGGGAGACTCTGATTGGGTATACCAGAGCGGGCAGTGGGAGGTCTCTTGGGAGCCAAAGAGGTCAACCTGGCCTTGCTGAACCGTTCCCAATCAGCTGGACCGACTTGGGGTGAAGCCTCCACTCTACACCGGGTAAGCATTGTCGTGACAGTGTGTCCGCTACCACATTGAGGTTGCTGGGGATGTGAGTGGCGCACAGTGACTTGAGCATATGCCACCTTAGCGATTTATATATGCAACTGCAGTGGTGCTGTCTGACCTGATCAGGACATGTTTGTCTCGAACTAACGGGAGAAACTTCCGCAGGGCAAAGAAAACAGTCAGCAACTCCAGGCAGTTGATGTGCCAGCGCAGCAAGGCCTGCTACTGCGCGCCCGTTGCACACGGCGCCCCAACCCAATCTGGAGGCATCGGTCGTGACCAAGACACGTCGGGACACCTGCTGCAAGGGTACTCCTGTCCGTAGAAAACAGAGGTCTGTCCAGGGTTTGAATATTTGGTGGCAGGCGGGGGTGATCATCACACGGTGCGTGTCGCGGCACCATGTTCGTCTCGGGACTCGAATCTGAAGCCAGTGCTGAAGCGGTCTAATGTGCATCAACCCCAGCGGGCCGCAGAGGATGCCATATGCCCCAGGAGCCTCTGGAAAAGTTTTAAGAGGACCGTTGTGCCTGGCCTGAAAGCAGTGAGGCATCTCAAACTGACTGCGCACACTCGTTGGTGAGACGTGCTGACATTGAGACTGAGTCTAACTCCATGCCGAGAAACGAGATGCTCTGGATCGGGGTGAGCTTGCTCTTTTCCCAGTTGACCTGAAGTCCTAAACGGCTGAGGTGCCTGAGCACCTGGTCTCTGTGAGCGCATAGTAACTCTCGTGAGTGGGCCGGAATAAGCCAGTCGTCGAGGTAATTGAGTATGCGAATGCCGGCTTCTCGGAGCGGGGCAAGGGATGCTTCTGCGACGTTCGTGAAGACGCGAGGGGACAGAGATATGCCGAAGGGAGGACTTTGTACTGATACGAAAGCGAAGAGACCCTTCTTCATCTCGGTTGGAGGGACAGGCTCTATCGCGTCTTCAAGTAAGAGAGTCGCAGGGATTTGGCACGCCGTGTATTGCGGAGAAGCAGATGCCCGTGAAGGGGGGCGGAGGCCTGGCAAATTGATTTGCATAACTGAGTCGGATGGTCTGGGCCAGCCAGCGAGATGGGTTGGGAAGTGAAAGCCACGCATCCAAACTCCATGCTAGAGGCACCGAGTGGATGATTATTTTTGATGTACCTGGCGGGGCTTCGCAGCGGGGCGGAGCAGGTAAAACAGTGTCGGGATGCGAAGACACGTCCCAAGGCTCTGGTGCTGAGAAAAGACTCAAAGCTCCGCAAACCAGGCAGGGGGCGGGTTAGTGGCTGAGGAGGCGGTCCAATTTAGGTGTCCTCTAGACTCGTCAGAACCGGCCGGCCAGGGAACAATCGTGGGGCTGCGGGCGGGAGGTCCGCATCCAGCGTGCTGGGACTGTTGAAATCTGGCGGCAGAGTGCCGTGAGAACGGCATTTGCGGGCCAGGTGACCCAGAGACAAAGGAAATAGCTCTTTTACTGAGAATGGCAAATTAAATAAATCCAAAAAAAGATTCTCCTCCTGGCCCTCCACCGGCGGACGGAGTGGTCTTACGGGTCGTGCGTCTCAGGAGCGCCTGGGAGCCTTACGGGTTCTCGAGGTGGTCCGTGAGACGGGGGTTGTCTGCTTCCTACGGTGAGCTTGACGTTGGGGCTGGGATATGTGAGATGGACTCCGTCTGCTTCTTCACTGCGGAGAACTGCTGGGCGAAGTCCTTGACGGTGTCGCCGAAGAGGCCGAACTGGGAGACAGGGGCATTTAGAAAGCGAGCCTTGTCAGTCTCACACATCTCGACCAAGTTCAGCCACAGATGGCCGACGCGTGGCCATCGCCTGCCCGAGTGACTGCGCTGTGACCTTCGTGGCCCTGAAGGCGAGGTCGGTCGCTGAGCGCAGTTCACCTCGAGCCCTAGAGGGTAGGCAGGCTGGCTGTGATTTCCTCGTTTTTATACCCGTATTTCCGGGGCGGCGTATGCAAATACTGTCTTCCAACTTCTCATTGGCCTTTTTTCAAAGACCAGAGGCATATTCGGCGCTAAAGGGAGACCCCTAGTGTCGCTTCTTCGACACAACGTCGAAGTAAGCGACAGACGGGGAACTAAAATAATGGATGACTGACAAGCGTGAGTTCAGAGAAGAAAAAAAGTTGTTTTCATTTATTTGGTCAAGAAAACATTCGATTAGAACAATAACTTCACTGTTATTGTTCAATAAAAAAAAATTATCAATCTGATTTACTTTCTCAGTTATGGGCCAATTATAAAGCATATTTTTGTAGAGATTTTTCCCCTGCTAGAAAAAAATGTCTCTTGATGTTTTATTGATATAGTGAACATAAATTATAGACCTACTATTACACAATATCTGATAGAAGCTTTTCATTAACAAAATGTTCTGCTTGAGCCAAAACAGTGTTTTTTTCCACTTTTTTGTATTAATTCGCTAGCCATAGATCAAAAGGGATGTGACATCAAAGACACAGCGAGGCAGTGGCGGCTGCTGGTCTATCAAAGAGGGGAAGCTCATTTTCGGCCTACATTATAAACTTGTCCATTTATTTAAAAGTAAATTCTGCCCTACGTTCCTTTTCGAGAAATCATTGCAATGATATCAAGAAATAGGTTGCAGCAGTTTGTCTTTCGACTACACTTGAGAAATCCGCGATGGGACTGAGCGTGAATAGCTTCAGCGACTTCTTATAGTACAGATTCGCTGTCAGTCAAAAGGAGATGCAGTCTTTCGACAGATCCTCCAATCATTACGCGGAAGCCCGGAGTCCGGGCCAGCCCACTCCTCATTCACCCCCAGAGACACTGAGCGTCCGTGGGCGGGACATAATCACAGCATTTATCCAATGACCGTCTAGTTTCAGAGCACTGAAAAAAACTGTTCAAAGCAGCCCCTTTGAAGTCAATGGACGCTCAGCTTCAACAGGGAAATGCACTGTGACGCTACGAGAATGTATGAGAATGAAATCGAGTCAGCCGACCTGCTATATGTAGCTGATTCTGAACAAACTCGTTTTCGAGATGAACATGTTCTAATGCATTTTTAGTCAATAAATTGTTTACACAATAGTACATATTTGACCATTATTTTTTTTTACATTATAGGGGAAGCCAAGCTTCCCTTGCAGTCTTAAAGAAATCCCCACTGCAGCGAGGGTAATTTTTTGGGGAAAGAACATTTGCTGCATGGTCTTATTTGGGTGGAAAAATTATTGGAACTAACACGCCAATTTTATGTGTGATCATGTTGTTCTTTTTGCATGAAATGTGGCTTGTGTGTAAATTTTTTGTTGTAGCTCATCCTCATGCAGGTGATGCTTCGGCATCTAAAAAAACTGCTTTGTTTTATTATGAAATAACAAAGCTTCACCTTTATTTGGCATCACACATTAGGCTGCATCGTGAACTAGAATAATAATTTCTGACACCCTGTCTACTCCACAAAAAATATAAATACATTAGAGGCACCCTGAATGTATAGAGCTCTGCCTGAAGGTTCAAGGTGACAAAAAATCATGAGATAAACTTGTCCTTTGATGTGTAGAATGTGAATGCATAGATGCAGAAAATTATATTAGCATTTGTGGCATCTGATTAAATCTTTCCCTCTTGGAAGGTTTCAGTATATACTAAAGCCTGAAACAATAATTTTATCTGGGTTAAAAGCACCCCTCCTCCACACACACTAACACACCACATACACAAATGCATGGATTTTTATTTAACTTCTGAGAAATCCTTCACACGAACACACACACACTCAAACAGACATTGAGCTTTATTGAACAAGTATCATATCATCCACCAAACAGACTCTGCCGGAGGCACTGAGATTGTTATTGGCAGGATGGTGTGTCTCTGAAGCTGCTTAGTGTGTGTAAGGTTATCATGCTCAGTGTAATGAAATCTGGGCAGGAGTTGGACCCTCAGCTGATACATCACTCAGGCAAAAGTGGGTTACACACTCCCATTTCGACAGAGCAGCATCCCAGCTGAAGGGAAAACCCCATCTAACATGATCCTGAAAATGATTTTACATGCCTTCCATGCATGACTGCTCCCTTAAACCTCATCCTCCTGAGCCCATTACCATGACTACCAGACTTTTTTCATCTGCTTTTGTAAATTTTAGTTAATATTTTGAGCATTATCTGCCTAATATCATGTTGTACCTCAGATTAATTCATTATTTATAAATTTTTTGTACCATTTTATAATACATTTTGTGTTATCATTAGTCAATTCAATAGTTAACATGAACTAACAATAGAAAGTAGTTTAAAAGTATGTATTAATCTTGTTTAATGTTATTTCATACATACAAAGAATAAACATCAATTACCTCTATATAAGAACTATCACCCAAATTAAGACAGACAGAGAATGAGAGTAAATCCAAATGCAAGGATTTTTAATGAAGCAGATGCATCAATAATGCAAGATAATCTTAACTTGTCACTGACAAGACTAGACAAAGTGTAGGGAAATGGAGAAGTATAAATAGTGAATGGGATATTGTCTACAGGTGATACTGATAATGAGTTATTAGAAGTCTGGGGAGCAGATGATCTCAGAAGAGAGAGGGACCAATATGTGCAGTACTGCCGCTCCCTATAAGCAGACTACCAACTCCCTAGGGGGGCACCTTCTTACCTTTATCACGTGACCACTTTAACTGTGGTTTTCTATTGGTTGTTTAAATCCCGTTCTAGCGCACAGGTGTTTCCTCTTAGCGGCGCTTCAGTGCTCTCTCTCTTTCTCTCTCTCTCTCTCTCTCTCTCTCTCTCTCTCTCTCTGTCTCTCTCTCTCTGATTATCTGAGGGTAGAAAGTAATATCTCCTCACAAAACTATTGCAATGCAGTCACATCAATCATGCAAGACATATATTGTACAGCAGGTGGTGGTCATACAGTACTCCTATGGAGTGAATGGCCACAAGTGAATAATCCAGTCCATTTTCTTCGTTTGCAGTGCAGAGCTAAAGCTCTTATTTTTTCAGATAATTTTACGCTGTTGTTTTTCCCAGGAAGCCCTCTTTGCATCCAACTTTATTCTTACATAATTGTATGCTGTTGGTGACATTATTGTTTCTAAATGTCACTAATATTTATTTTTCTTTCTTCTCTTTAGACGTATGTCCCCAAAACGTCGACCACATGCTTTCCCCTAAAATAAGCATTAGCATAAGTTTTCCCTCTACTGGCGCAAGTGCAGCCCTTTCTCCAGTGGTCATGGATCTAACTTTGCACAGATTATTTCTTATTCACAGGGGTGTGAAATGTCTCCCTAGTATAAGTTTCACCTAAATATGACTATTTTGTCTTTTCTTCAGCAACGCCTGAAATTGTGCCTTCTGCAGGGTTTTCACCAAAATTACTTCCAACAGGTCTCTACGAGAGCCCATTTAAATTCCTGTCACTGGATTGCATGCAAGTTTACTTCTTGCTTTCTCTATCTATGTGTCTTTCCAAGACTTCACCATTACCTACTGAGTAGCCAAAGATAGCAAATATTTTACTTGTTTAGAAAGCACAAATGCTGTGCCCCTGCCATTGGCTCAAAACATCCCTAAACAGCACATCCCTACTGTCCACGTGCCACAACTGCAGCATCTTTTGGACCATGTAACAAACTCCCATGACACCACAAAGCAGTGCAAATGTGCTGTACAGGTGCTGCAACTGCGGCATCTTTCGGACCATGCGACAGACTCCCACAACACCATAACCATAGCTCCACAAATATATAACCATCGCAAACCGCAATTCAGCAAGGTTCTTTAGTCTGCAAATGCAGTGTGAGCCTCAGCATACTGGTCGCAGGCTCTGCTGTTCGAATCACAGTATGGGCCCTCCCATTCAATTGCAATGCAGGCTCTCTCGTTCGAATTGCTGTGTGGGCTCTCCCATTCGAATGCAGTGTGAAATTTCACATCATTTAGTTTGTGTACCAATTTCGATACTGCCGCAGTAGTGCCCTGATATGACAAACGCAATAAAGTTACATTTTCATAACAAACCTTTTTTTTCTCTTACAGGTGTATATAAAGTTTTGTATTCCTAACTAACCTTTTGCTTCCCTTATAGGTATGTACAGTTATTTTTATTTCTCTCCACAGGCACTTTCAATGTCTAAGAGCCATACTTTTATAGTTGTGCAGTATCTACAGCAATGGAAACAGTGTTCCCACAGGAGCACCTTTACTATGCCCCCCTTTTTACTATTCCGTCTCCTCTACTCCACTGCAACAGCACTGTCTTAACCCTGTTCCCACAGGAGGCCCACTTTACTCTACTGCTATAGCAGTGTTTTAACATGCTTCCGCTAAATCCCTTTTATCTTCACTTCACAGCTGCTGTAACGAACATTACAACTGCAGTCACCATCTCCTCCTGTTCACTTCAAGCACCATATTTCCATGTCTCTGGGTAGACCTTTGAACGAGGCTACCATCGCAAGCGAATTAATCTGACAGTATACCTATGGTACGACTCCCTATTGTCATTTTAATCCTTTTAATCTAAACCTTCCACCCGGATCGGGTCCTTACGTGAGGCTGCCTCAGTAAGATTGCCGATTAGATGCAATATATCAACGGTACAGCCCCTATAGCTGCATAAATGTCCTTCGTCTAAACCTTCCACCTATAGCAGGCCCTTGCATGAGGCTGCCTCTGCAAGCTGGCTGCTTCAATAAAGTTTACCAAATTCGAACTCCTGTAGACCACCCTCTTAGACAACTCCACACCCTATCTATGTGTTCAATACTAAAAGCCATCTCTCCTAGAACATTCCAAACCTACTGGACAGCTTGGAGTTCCTTCAAAAATTTCCACAGAGCATACAACTTCCAGATTTTACCCTCTCTTTACCTCACCATATCCTCTGTCATATCCCACCTCCATAATACCAAATAAATTCAGCCAGGAACATTCAAAGTCTACCTCAGCAGCTTACATTTCTTCTTTAAACTCATCCACTTCCATTACAAAACCCCAGATAACCCTATCTTATCAAGGGTTTACACAAAATGAATCCCACTCGTTCGGACACCAGACAACTACTAATAATTAACATCCTAACCAAATGCCTTGTTACTCTTCGCTCCGGTCTATTTTCCCCCAACAAAACAAGAACCCTAATCGCCATGTTCAATTAGTCTTTTTTCGGCTTACTCAGCGTCTCAGAACTCACCATCAACTCCACCTTCAACCCAGCCATCTACCCCACCTTCTTCAACCTTCAATTCTTAAACCATGACACAATCCATTTCAACATCAAACAGAGTTAAACCAATCAATTGAAACACAGACATTCAGTTTTCATTTTCAATCTGCCAACCCCCATTCAGCCATACCAGTCCCTGGCCTTTTTTCTACTCCAGAGAAACTCCCAAATAACCTCTCTGCTCGAACTTCTATTTGTTGATGACAAAAACCTCCCTGTGTCTAGACAGTGGTTTCAAAAAATCTAAAAATTATCCTCAACAGATTCGGCTTTCCTACCGAACATTTCTCTTCCCATTCCTTTTGCATAGGGGCAGCTACTTCAGCTGCCCAGAAAGGTCTATCCGAGCTTCAAATTAAAATGCTCAGTCGGTGGTCATCCCCCACCTTTGAAATAAACCTCTATCACATCAGACAAGCACACCAGGCACTCACATCTTTTTAGGCTTGGGTCATGCCTCCCTACTATTACGCACCTCGCTGCTAATCTAGCCCCGCTGGGCTCGTATCCATCTGGACTCAGCAAGGGCTCTCCCATTCCAGTGCGTGTGAGCTACCACACCTGGCGTGGACTCTCCCATTCGAATCGCCGTGTGGGTCCTCCCAACCAGATGCAATGCAGGCTCTCCCATTCGAATTACAGTGTGGGCTCACCCGTTCGATCACAGAGTGAGCTTCCCAGTTTATATATCAGGGTCTCTCCCTTTCTAAGCGCAGCGGGAGCTTTCCTGTTCAAATCGCAGTGTTTTTAAACTTTCTAAGCACAGTTTTTTTTTTTTTTTTTTTTTTTTTTACTCAAGATGGCGCCGAGTATGGCTGCTGCTTCACGAGCTCCGTCAAAACACTGCAGTTTATTGTTTGTTTTGTTTACAGTTCTGTGTTTTTTTGTCTTGGATGTTGTCTGCCTTATTGTGTACGACAGACAAACGCTTTTGGACATTGGTTCGGCAATCACACACCGAAAACCGGACTTCACATTCCTCAATGCCGACCCACGGTTTACAAACACGCCAGCGGAGCCCTTTGTTTGGGCTGCTGGCCGCGGAAACGCAGAAGGAAAAGAGGAAAAAGAGCCGGCGTTCTCATCAGATTAAGACGTCGCGCAAATCGCCCCCCACTACCCAGTATACTACTGGCAAATGTTCAGTCTCTGGACAACAAGCTCTGCGAGCTGAGAGCGCGGATCTCTTTCCAACGAGAGACGAGAGAATGCTGCGTTATCTGTCTTACGGAAACCTGGATGTCCGCGGAGATTCCAGACTCGGCCATCGAACCCACGGGTTTCTCCGTGCACCGAGCGGACAGAGCGAAAGACCTCTCAGGTAAAAGCAGAGGTGGAGGTGTATGTTTTATGATCAACAAATCATGGTGTGATCAGAGGAATGTACATTTTATCAGGTCTTTCTGCTCTCCTTATTTGGAATATCTCATGCTTCTGTGTCGACCATTCTGGCTACCGAGGGAATTCACAGCGGTCATTATCACAGCTGTGTACATCCCCCCACAAGCCGACACAGACCGGGCACTTAGGGAACTGTATGGCAGTATAAGTGAGCAGGAAACCGCGCACCCTGAGGCTGCGTTCATTGTTGCCGGGGACTTCAACAAAGCCAACTTTAAAACAATAGCACCAAAATACCACCAACATATCAGTTTCAACACACGAGGGGACCGGGTTTTGGATCATTGCTATTCTCCTTTCCGGGATGGCTACAAATCCCTCCCCCGCCCACCATTTGGCAAATCCGACCACTCCTCCGTTCTGCTTCTGCCCGCTTACAGGCAGAAACTAAAACGGGAAGCACCCGCCCTCAAAATGATCCAGTGCTGGTCGGACCAATCAGACTCTGCGCTACAGGACTGTTTTGATCACGCGGACTGGGAGATGTTCCGGTCTGCCTCCGATGATGACATCGAGGTTTACGCTGATAGCGTAACGTGTTTCATCAGGAAGTGCGTAGAGGACGTTGTTCCGACGAAAACTATACGGATCTACCCCAACCAGAAACCATGGGTTAACGGCGATGTTCGCGCGGCACTTACTGCGCGGACCACCGCTTTTAATTCCGGGAACGCGGAGGAGCGTAAACAAGCCAGTTATGCCCTCCGTAACTCCATCAGTACAGCAAAACGCCAGTACAGGCACAAAATTGAAGGACAGTTCAACACCACTGACTCCAGAAGTATGTGGCAGGGAATTAACATCATCACGGACTATAAACAGAATAAAAACTCCACCATGAACACCGCTGCCTCTCTCCCGGACGAGCTTAATACTTTTTATGCTCGTTTCGAGGATAACAAGAACACCGCCCTCGCGGAGAGAGCACTCGCGGCCGATTCTACAGATGATGGTTCACTCTCCGTCTCTGTTGCGGATGTAACCCAATCCTTTCGACGGGTGAACATTCACAAAGCCGCGGGTCCAGACGGCATTCCGGGCCGCGTCATCAGAGCATGCGCGAACCAACTGGCTGGTGTTTTTACGGACATTTTCAACCTGTCCCTCTCCCTGTCTGTAGTCCCCACATGCTTCAAAACATCAACCATTGTGCCTGTACCGAAGCAAGCCAAAATCACTTGCTTAAATGACTGGCGTCCTGTTGCCTTCACCCCCATCATCAGCAAATGCTTTGAGAGGTTGATCAGAGATCACATCTGCTCTGTTCTGCCCACCTCTTTGGACCCATTGCAGTTTGCCTACCGTAACAACCGCTCCACTGATGATGCCATTGCATCTACAATACACACTACTCTCTCCCATCTGGAAAAAAGGAACACATATGTGAGAATGCTGTTTGTAGACTACAGCTCAGCATTTAACACCATAATGCCCTCCAAGCTTGATGAGAAACTCCGGGCTCTGGGTCCTGGATTTGACAGGGATCCTGGATTTCCTGTCAGGCAGACGTCAGGTGGTTAGAATGGGCAGCAACATCTCCTCATCACTGACCCTCCACACTGGAGCCCCGCAGGGCTGTGTTCTCAGCCCACTCCTGTATTCCCTTTACACACATGACTGTGTGGCGACACATAGCTCCAATGCCATCATTAAGTTTGCTGACGATACGACGGTTGTAGGTCTGATCACTGACAATGATGAAACAGCCTACAGAGAGGAGGTGCACACTCTGACACGCTGGTGTCAGGAGCACAACCTTTCCCTCAACGTCAGTAAAACCAAGGAGCTTGTGGTGGACTTCAGGAAGAAAGACAGAGAACACAGCCCCATCACCATTAATGGAGCACCGGTGGAGAGAGTCAGCAGCTTCAAGTTCCTCGGTGTCCACATTACTGAGGAACTCACATGGTCCGTCCACACTGAGGCCGTTCTGAAGAAGGCTCACCAGCGACTCTTCTTCCTGAGATGGCTGAGGAAGTTTGGAATGAACCAACACATCCTCACACGGTTCTAAACCAGCACTGTAGAGAGCATCCTGACTGGCTGCATCACCGCCTGGTACGGCAATAGCACCGCCCACAACAAACAAGGTTTATGTCTCGTCACTGTCATTACTGCAATGTTGCTCGGAACTGCACACAAGAATTTCACCTGCTGTTGCACTCGTGTACACAGTAGTGTGACAATAAAGTGATTTGATTTGATTTGAGCCATTCGTTCAGGCGCAGTGGGTCTTTCCCCTTCCGAATCGCAGAGCGATCCTTCATGTTCTCAACCACGAGGGATCTCCCATTCGGATTGCAGTGTGGACCCTCCTATCTGAACAGCGGGCTAGAGGTACCAGGATTCGTTTGTCCCCAAAGCGCAGCAGGCCCCCCTTTGTCCTTATGCGATTCAGGCCCTTGCGTCGGAAGGATTGTTGCTGTGCATCGTATCTATGTACCGTAGGCTCAAACATTTTTTTGTCAAAAATATACTAAAATGTTGATCTGTAATTTTAAACTTTTTTGCTGCCCTATGGGATTTTTTTGAGCTTCAAAATTATGGTACCCATTCACTTGCATTGTACGGACCAAAATTCTTCTAAAAATTTTAATTTGTGGTCTGCTAAAGAAGGAAAGTTGTAAACAACCGTGATGGCATATGGGTGAGTAAATTATGAGAAAATTATCATATTTGGGTCAACTATTTCTTAATTCTATTTCTTTTGTTATAGAACTGAGTGGTAAAGTGTTTCAGACATTTAAGCAATGTTAAATTTTTAGCAAGTCATTTAAAATTCAGGCTGCTACTGACTGTGAGCATCTCTAGGGTGTAGATTTAGCCTCTCTCATTTGTTAAAGGGATCCAATGTATGATCCAGATGTTTCAGTCTCTAGAAGGGTGGATATAAATCACTGGGACAATGTGTGAGTGTGTGCATATGTGTATGTGTGTGAACATGCCAGCCAGGATGAATTAAAGTAGCAGCACCCCTTCTTGAGGATCTTACATTTAGGTTGAAATAGAAAATATGAAAGTGCTTTGTGAAAAACATTTTCTAGGGTCATGGGGTCATTCATAGCTAATTAATGTCAAAAAAATAAAGATCCTCAGTATTCAAAGGAATATAGCCATTAAATGTAAATCTGCATATTAAGACTGGTTCTAGATCATATGTTAACCATGGAAATTAGTCATTCAGATATTTTTCTAATTAAAGTGATTACTAATAAAAGATTGCCACATTGTAAAAAATATTTTTAAATAATGCTAACCCCCCTCCCTGTCTGTCTGACAGCCCCCTATTGTGTAGCTTGTACCCTTCAAAGGAACTGTGCCTGTTATAGGGGGCAGTCAAAATGAGCTGAGAGTGCACTTAACTCTCTTTAATCGCATCTAAATCCCTTTATCCTCTCAGCAATCTCTGTCTCTCTCTATCTTGATCTTTGTCTCTTTTATTTGTGTTAAAAGCACCCGAAAACTCTCCCAGGGGTTTAGACATGATTTCAGAAACCTTACATCACGCTCTCACAGACTCAGTGATGTAACACTGATGATGGATATAACATCATAATTCTCTTCCCTGGAAAATATCTAGAATAATGAATTACATATGACATACAGTCCTTTTTAGACATATTATCAATGCCAACAACTGTTGAGACAGCTTCAGTTAAGAGAACATCACTCTCTTGCTCAAAGGTGATGTGCATAATTTTTTCAATGTTTAAATAATTTCTCCTAATCCAGTTTCATGTTCCATATTCAGTTAACCATTCATAGGTTGATTTCCCTGATAAGTGTAAATGATGTTGCTATGTGGCACAATCAAAACATTACTCTGTTTGATTGAGAATCCTGACCAGCTCAACACAACAACATTGCTATCTGTTTGTCCAAACAATGGAAAACAGTCATGATTTTTGCCATTTAATTTAGTGACACTAGTGATACAGAAGTGTTCTCTTTGCTCTGTATTATAAATGTAATGTGGACAAAACTGAATAAACCATTAATTTTAATATTTACCACACAATCTCACAGCTTTCTGCTAAATAAACTATATCACTGAACTATGTCAATGAGTATACTTGACAGTGGCTATACTCTGACAAAAATCACTAAATCCACTCTATATTCATCACAGCCAACGGTGTATGTACTGTACAGTATGCCCACCATGTGTATTCAAACAGCTCATCAGTCAATGTGTTCAATTGATTAGATATGTTCCACAGAATGCAAATCAGTATATCCTCAACCAGTCATAAAAATGTGGAACAAATGTGCCTGTTGTCAATCTATAAACCTCAGTCATGCATGGCACCACTGCAAAGAATTTCAGACCACACACAAATTTTATCAATGAGTCTGCTACAACAATATGCTAATAACTATAAAAAGTCTCTCTTTCCGCACACAATAGCCAAAAAACTTAAGTTGTTGTTTCCTGATCTTCCTGAGTAGCACTCTTTGACTGACTGCTCTGTTTAAAACGGTCTCATTTGTGGCATGACTTGTCCAAGGATTATGTTACATATGCCTGAAGACCCACATTTCTGTTGCCTATAATCAATATTCCATTTCTAATACATTATTTATGTAGAACGTCTAGGTTACGGATGTAACCTCTGTTCCCTGATGGAGAGAACGAGACGATGTGTCGAAGAAGCGACACTACAGGACACTAGGGTTCTCTCTTGAGAGCCTTTTGCATCTCTGATCTATGAGAAAAGGCAACATGCCAAGCATGGGAGCAGGCTGCGCCAGCCACACCTTTTCTCTCTCTATGTTTCTCACATAGAGTTAAAGCAGCTGGGGCCATCTTAATGCTATCATTCGCATCAGGGAAGGCGATCTTTCACAGTTTTCCTATACTTTCAGGGGGGAAAGACCCTGTGGAGACCACACCTGCCCAGACTGGGGTAGATAAAGAGTGGTGAAATACATCACATGGGCTTTTAGGGCACATGTGGAGAGTGGCGCGGTGGTCGATCCTACCTCATTGGGAGGGAGGAGTTGCTACAAACACGGTGACTGGGGGTCCGTGAGGACAGCCCAAGGGAGACACGGGTCCGCTCACAATGGGACAATACCACGGAAAATACACACAGGGGGATAAGTCCATGTAGGAGCCCGTCCTGTGGAACACCTATTCCAGTACAGGGTAAATTGAGTACCTGCATTGGTCTTGGTCGGCAAATTCCTCAGCTGAATTCGTGGACCAGAGGGCTAGGGAGGAGTCATCCAGGGAGCTGAGTTAGTGGGATCTCCTGGGGTAAATGCGTACGGTATTACCTCGGCGGAGAGAAAAGGCGCTAGGTGCAAGCAGTCCACCCGGTCAGTTGTCACCGCGTTACCAAGTTTCTACTGGCTCAGACCTGAGAAAACACGGGACGAATACAAATCCGAATGTAAAATCTCTTAAATGTATTGTGTGTTGCCCAACCCGCTGCTCTGCATATGTCTGCTAGGGAGGTGCCTTTGGCCAGTGCCCACAACGATGCCACACTTCTCGTTGAGTGGGAAAGCCTCTGTTTGGAGACAACGTTCCTTTTCTGCTGTCCACCAAAGCAGACAACGAGCCTGCTCAGAACATCTAAAGCTCTGCATGCAGTCCAAATAGATATGCAAAGCACGTACCGGACACAGCAAAGAAGGGGTTGTGTCTGCCTCCTCCCAGGGCAGCGCTTGCAGGTTCACTACCTGGTCTCTGAAGGGAGTTGTAGGAACCTTGGGCATGTAGCCCGGTCGAGGTCTTAAGATCATGTGAGTGTCTGCCGGACCAAACTCCAGGCAGGTGTCGCCGACCCTCTTGATGGAGGCGAGTGTGATCAGGAGGGCCGTCTTCAGGGAGAGGGCCTTGAGTTCAACTGATTCTAGTGGCTCAAAGGGGGATCTCTGAAGGCCCGAGAGGACCACTGAGAGATCCCAGGAGGGGAACAGGATTGGTTGGGAGGGATTCCATCTCCAGGCGCCTCTTAGGAACCTGATAACTAAGTCGTGCTTACCCAAAGACTTGCCATCTACTGTGTCATGGTGGGCCGTGATAGCGGCTACATACACCTTCAAGGTGGAGGGAGGGGCTGTCGCAAGGAGCACAAGATCTGAGAACCAAGTCCGAGAGGGCCAATAAGGGGCCACCAGAGTGACTTGTTCCTCATCCTCTCTGAACTTCCATAGCACCTGTGCAAGAAGGCTCACTGGGGGAAATGCGTACTTTCGCAGCCTCGTGGGCCAGCTGTGTGCCAGCACGTCTGTCCCAAGGGGAACCTCCGTTCGGGCGTACCAGAGCAGGCAGTGGGAGGTCTCTCGGGAGGCGAATAGGTCTACCTGTGCCTTGCCGTACCGTTCCCAAATCAGCTGGACAGACTGGGGGTGAATCCTCCACTCTCCGCTGGGCGAACACTGTCGCAATAGCACGTCCGCTACCACGTTGAGGTTGCCTGGGATGTGAGTGGAACGCATCGACTTGAGTACTGCTGGCTCCAAAGGAGTAGACGACGAGCGAGTTGTGACATGTGACGAGAGCGCACGCCGCCTTGGCTATTTATGTTCGCTACCGTGGTGGTGCTGTCCGATCGGATCAAGACATGCTTGCCCCGAACTAGCGGGAGAAACCTCCGCAGGGCAAGAGGTACAGAGAACAACTCTAGGCAATTGATGTGCCAGCGCAGCGGGGGCCCTTTCCAACAGCCCGCGGCTGCGTGCCTTTTGCACGTGGCGCCCCAACCCTGTTTGGAAGTGTCTGTAGTGATCAGGACGCATCGGGACACTTGCTTCAAAGGGACTCCTGCCCATAAAAAACAGAGGTCTGTCCAGGATTTGAAAGTTTGATGGCAGGTGGGGTGATAAACACACGGTGCATGCTGCAGCACAATGCTTGTCTTGGGACTCAGGTCTGCAGCCAGTGCTGGAGCGGTCTCATATGCATCAACCCCAGTGGCGTGACCGCTGGGAGGATACCATATGCCCCAGGAGCTTTTTGAAATGTTTTAGGGGGACCCACGTGCCTGGTCTGAACGAGGTGAGGCACTCCACCTCACTGTAAGAGGTTGACAGTAAGGAGGCAAACGAAGCTGCACTTCAAAGGTATGTTCTCTTTTAATGCCACAGCAAAAATAACATAAACCAGAACTCAAACTTCTCCAAGTGACAAAACAGACTTTTTAACTTTCTTTGTGTAACAGCCAACACTAGACTGACACGTCTCACTCTCTCTCCGTCTGGTGGTTCTGTGGCTGCTCTTATGCCGCTCTCCCCATGCTCACTGAAATTAGAGACTGGTGTTAGACATAATTTGGCTCAGGTGCAAGTGCCCTTACCGCTTTCTCTCCCCGGACGGACCCCCGTTGTGGCACCCCCGCTGCCACAGTGAGGCATGCTGACATTGAGACCGAGTCTAACTCCATGCCGAGAAAAGAGATGCTCTGAACCAGGGCGAGCTTGCTCTTTTCCCAACTGACCTGAAGACTTAAGCGGCTGAGGTGTCCTGGGAACTACAGCACTTCATGTTGCCCAAAAAAATTAAACATGTGCTTTGATCCTGAAGGAAACTGCTGCATCACACACTTATTTGCCTTATTGCCCTTTGTGGATGTGCATTCTCTGAATGAAGACCTTTTAAACAACTATATATAATTACTACATATTCACAGGGTTGGGAGGGTTACTTTTGAAATGTATTCCACTACAGATTACAGAATACATGCTGTAAAATATAATTTGTAATGTATTCTGTTAGATTACTCAAGGTCAGTAATGTATTCTAAATACTTTCAGCACTGGTAGATTTTTTCACTTATTTTGACTATAAAACCTAAATTTATTGTGCAGTGTTCTTTCTAAAACAAGATCAATGTAATTGATTTGGTTTTAAAGATTTTTTGATATTTTTACAGGAAAACAATAAAACATTTTTTATGAAGAATACGATTTTTGCCCTAATATCAAAGGTCTTACTGGAAAAAAAGAAATTATGAGTGAATTTTCTTGATATAAAAATATGATCATGCCTGGTAACATGTTGTGGAGTGGGATGTGGTCGTGTGTCTGTCACTGGGGAAAGAGGAAGTGGTAAGGGCCATCACCTGGTGATTACTGTTGCGTGACACCTGTTTCTCGCTACAGTGACGACGGAGATGGGCTTGAAAATGCCGCCAAGAATGTCAGTGAGAGAGTGAGAGTCGCTTGAAGCAGAAAAGCTACGTCTGTATGTGAAAACCTGTTTAGTGTTGTGTGAAGCTGAAAAGCCTTCTCTTTGTCTATGAAGCTGAACACTTGAATAAAAGCTGATTAACCTGGACTGCCAATCCGCTTCCCGCTTCCTTCCTGTTGGAACTTTAACACTGGTGCCGCAACCAGGAGCTCCTCTGGGCCCAGGCTGAGGATCGGCAGGCTCTACGGAGCTGGTTAGCTCCTGGCGGATCCTCCCCTGTGACCCTGGAAGTAGTGATGAAGCCGCACCTCCTCCTGATGAAGATGGGCCCTCAGGACAACCCAGAGGCATTCCTGGGCCTCTTTGAGCACTCAGCCACCACCTCCGGCTGGCCTCAATTCCAGTGGCCCCTCCACTTGCTCCCGCTGTTTTCTGGGGCGGCGCAACAACTGCCAGCTGCGGACCACTATGCAAAACTGAAGACCACTGTCCTGCAACAGGATGGCCACACCCTCAAACAACATTGCCAGTGGTTCTACTCCATTAAGCTGAGTGAATTCGGCCGTACATTTGCATTTTCCCAGTAGCTCTGGGATGCCTGCCAAAAATGGGATCTAGCTGGGAAAGGGTGCACCGTGGAGGACATCATAGAGCTGATGGTGCTGGAGCAGCTGACCGTTCATCTGCGCAAGAAGACTGTGGAATTAGTCCATTGCCATTGGCCCACGTCGGTGGATGACGCCATCCAGCTGGCTGAAGACCACATGGCGGCCTACCGCCAAGCCGGCGAGCAGTTCAAGTCTCTCTCTCTCTTTCTCTCTCTCTCCCTCTCTCTCTTCTACTCCTCTTTCTGCCCCTCTCTCTCCACCCTCTCGACCAGTGTATTTACCCAAACTGGCACCCCGCTTCCGCAGGCTGCACTATGCGGCAACCCCCTCCCCTACCCCTCTCCGTCATCCCTCCCAGTGTCATGTCTCCGCCGCCATGGCTGCAGCCGGGGAGCCTGGGCCCATCTGTTGGAGTTGCGGGAATACGGTGTCTGGTAATGGAAGTGGGGACTTGGATCTGGGTCCCAGACACGCCACAGGCCACCCTGATCGAGCTGGGATGTATTGCATACTGGTAAGTATTAAGGGGCATATATACCAAGCTCTGGTGAATTCGGGTTTCAATCAAACCTCGATCCACCACAGCTTGGTTCATGATGGGGCTTTGGGAACAAATCACAAGGTGTTGGTGAGGTGTGTGCATGGGGATGTTTACAAATACTGGGTAGTGACCACCGTTATTCAATTTCAGATAGTAAAACATTGAATGGTGGCCGCAGTTAATTCCCGCCTCACCCATTCGCAGATTTTGGGAACAAATTGGCTGGAGGGGAGGTGGAGCCAGGGCCATCTGCGTCTGCTCAGCATCAGAATGACACAGGAGGGGAATCCTCTGGTATTCCCGCCCTCTGAGAAATCCATGAGGGGGACTTCCCTCTAGAGCAATTGCGTGATGAAACCCTTTGGCATGCCTTTGACCAATTCAGAGTAATCGATGGCCATCAGCTCCAGCAGGACGTTGCCCTCACATCCCCGTACTTTTCAATTACTAGGGCCCGGTTGAGTGACACAGGACACACAAACCCATGAAAATACAACCCAGTTATTAGTCCTGAGTAAATACTTTTCCAGGCAGCTCACCACAATCCTATGGCAGGTCACATAGGACACCATTTAATGGTTCACTTTTATTGGCCGGCATTCATGGAAATGTACACAGATGGTATGCGGCATGCCGTGAATGTCAGCTGGTGAATAAACCAGCCACTCCAAGAGCGCCATTGCGCCCATTACCATTAATCGAGGCTCCCTTCAAAAGAATTAGAATGGACCTTGTCAGGCCATTAGAACGGTCAGCACGCGGATACCATTTTGTATTTGTCTTGGAGGATTATGCAACATTATGCAACAGTGAGAGATAGTTGCGTGAATCTGAGAAGCCACGTCTGTATATGAAAACCTGTTTAGTGTTGCGTGAAGCTGAAAAGCCTGCTCTTTGTTTATGCAGCTGTAAAGCCTATACTTTGTCTGTGAAGCTGAACGCTTGAATAAAAGCTGATTTACCTGGACTGCCAACCCGCTTCCCGCATGCTTCCTGTTGGAACCTTTATACATGTGCATGTAAAATGGCTATAAATAGCATTTTAGTTTAGCGTAATGCTGACAATTTAAACAAGGTTTATTTCTATTTCTTCTGTTCAAACTTACTTCTCTGTCTGCTCAATGTAACACATCATAAGATTGTGTTTAACTGCTGTTCAAATGCAGTTTGGATTGCATCATTTCTATGTATTTCCATTTGTAAGGACTAAATATTAAATTAAACAAATGACAATAAAATGCAAATTAATCTCTTCAGTAATCAAAATACTTTTTGAATGTAACTGTATTCTAATTAAATTGTAACTGTAGTGGAATACAGTTATTTATATTTTGTATTTTAAATACGTAATCCTGTTACATGTATTCCCTTACTCCCCAACACTGCATATATATGCACAGTTAATGCAGATACAAGGAAAAAATTATTAGAAGTAAAAACGACTTTTCTCTGTTGTTTCCAAGTCTTCAGTGAATTATTGTTAGATTGTTAATACAGATTTGATGCTGCTGGGTTTTGACTTAGAAGCAGATCTGTAAATAAAATTATACTTAAGAGTTAATGAATTGCTTGTTATGATTTCTATGCCGATAAATCCACTACATAAGAAAAAAATGTATGGCTTATTTTGATAAGGCGAGTGGTTTATTTTGGGCTTGCAGTTGGCATTTCACCCACGTCTTAGCACAGAGTACTGCCATTTGTAAAAGAGCGTTATTTACTGTTCTTTTCATTTGTTCTAACTGGTAACTTTTTGGAAAGGAGGCTGCAGAAATTCTGAACCAGAATGAAAAAAATACAGTTTTTGCTCAGAGCGAACCGAAATGAAAAACATTTATTTTTCAGTCTCTGACTGTAAGTAACTTTGGATAAAAGTGTCTGCCAAATGCATAAATGTAAATTCTTATTCAACAATATTACTCATGAAGAGCTGTCAGAATTAACGTGTTCACATTAATATGGCATAAACTCTTGTGTGAGGGGCGGAACCTTTGTAATGTGTCCGCCCAGTCATTACACTGATGCACACTTCACAAAGATACACAGCGCTAGCGCCCTTCTGACAATATCAGCCTACAAGCTTAGCATAAAATAGCATACCGTTGACAAGCTTCCTGCCTTCATGTGCTAACGGAATTATCCTACTTCCCACTTCTGAAGTGGTAAATATGAATATGTCGCTTCCAAGTGCTGTGTTGTCAGAAAGAACAGGAAGCATGGACTAAGCCAGGTTCATACATACTTTTATTTTGACAGCATTATACTTTACTCTGTTAGCTTGCTGACAATAATGGAATTTTGGTCAAATACAAGCTTTTTTCATGGTGCATTTAAAAATGCATCAAATGGTTTCTGATATACTTATATAATACTTATAATATGACCAAAACTGCAAGCATTAACTATTTGCTGTATTTAGAAAAATTAATAAAACCTGTCATTCACTACAGAAACCATACTCTCCTCTGCTATGTTGAAAGTTTACAACTCCTCCCATCTCGGAAACTCAGGTATCATATAGAATATCGAGTTTCCCACTTGAACTTCCGACTTTGCTGGGGTATTCATGTGCTCGGAACTCATAATTACAATATTTCCGAGTCCACTTGAACGATATATCTATGGGTGGTACTGTCTAAATATGCTCCTATGACAGAGATGTGGATGTTTTTATTTCAGTAAATAAAAGAGTCTAAGCTTCAAGATTGCTGTATTATTGCACAGGATGAAAGTTTAAGAGATTTAATGCCCATTGCATTGAATATGCAACTTATGGGAAAACTAGTTCTTTCAATTAGTCAAACTCTCACTTACACTTTGGGAAACGTTTAATGTTTCTTGAATTGGTGCTTTTTTAGTATGGAGTTATATTCTGCATGTGCAAAATTATTTTTTGAGCGTACAAATGTTATTTTGTACCTGCTTGATCTCAATTTTGTAAAGCAACGTATCTTCTTGCAAAGATGAATAAATTTTTTGCGTGTGCAAGAACTCACTCACTCTCTCTGCTTGTATGTGCTCTCCGAGAGAGACATACCAGGAACATACCAGGAATACTGTAAGGCTTAATTTACTGTAATGTACATTTTTGGTAGAATGGGATTGTGCAATGCTAAGGAGTTCTTTCTTTACCCGTCTGTCGCTCACTTCGACGTTGTGTCGTAGAAGCGACACTAAGGGTCTCTCTTGAGCGCTGAATATGCCTCTGATCTATGAAAAAAGGCCAATGAGAAGTTGGCAGACAGTAATTGCATACCCCGCCCCCGGACATACGGGTATAAAAGTGGGAAAAGAGTTCATTCAGAAATTTTCTTTAGAGCCGATGGTTGTACTGCACCGAACTGCGAGTTACACACCTGATCCTGTTCCTCTGACGCTCTCTGCTGTTGGGTCTACGGCGCACTACAGCGCCTTTCTCCTTCCTTGCACGGCAGTGCGGTTTGCCCCTGGGCGCTTCGACAGTGCAAGAGCATATTAAAAGAGTGATATTTCTTTTAAAAGAGCAATACACAGCAGCGTTGAACGTCCTTTTCAGGACGCGTCTTTATAAAGATGCCATTCTGCCCCTGTGTAGTTTCTGGGCTGCGATCACACGCAGGCAGCGTTTTATGAATGGTTCATGTTCTCAGTGCGAGAACATAGCCATGGCAACATTGCGGTCGCGGCTTTCTTTTGTCATGAGAGCCACATCAGCCACCCCCCGCGCCTCGCTTCCTTCCTACGGGATTGGGGCAGGTGCCGCGGGCGATGAAGACGATTTGGCGATAATGACAGGTTCCATTTCGCCGGGTAAACCCTCTCGAACCACCCGCCTCCCTGGCACGCTTGCTTGCTTCCGTCCGAGCTTGGGAAGAGTGATTTCTCTCCAATGGTTCATGTTCTCAGTGCGAGAACATGGCCGTGGCAGCATTGCGGTCGTGGATTTCTTTTGTCATGAGAGAAAGCCACTTCAACAGCCCAACCCTCCACCCCCACCCCCCAACCCCCCCGCCCCCGTCGCGCGCCTCGCATCCATCCTACGGGATTGGGGCAGGCGCCACGGGCAGTGAAGGCGATTTGGGGATAATAACGGGTTCCATTTTGCCGGGTAAACCCCCTCGAACCACCTGTTTCCCCGGCACACTTGCTTGCTTCCCCCGAGCTCGGGATAAGTGCGGCCTGCTCCACGGCCGACCGGCCGGCTGGTCCCTTGAGCTCCCAGAATTGGATGACATCGCCGCTGCATCGGAGAGCGTTACAGCGGCGTCTGATGCTGATGACTCACCTGGGCTGCCACCTTCGTGTCTGCTCGCCCAGTCTGAGCCTGACGCGCAGAGGTCCGCTATGCTTTCCCGGGCTACCGCGAGCATGAGGCTGGACCGATAAACCCCCCCCCCACGGCTACTTGATTGGTCCTGCGGGTATGTGTGCCGCTCACAGCCACGCCCCCCCCCAGTTCCTTTCTTTCTGGACGTGCATGATGAGTTGATTAAGCCGTGGCTTCCTCGGTCCTCCGCTCTCACTACCCTCGACAGTGGAGTGGTCCCAGAATGCTTCCGCCCTGCACGCCATGGCCCCTCCTGCAACCAACGCCAGGCCAAGGCACTTCAAAACTTGCACTTGGGTAGTCCTGTTCTTGATGTGCTGCAGGAACTGCGCTCAATGACCGATCGCGCCCCCCGGGCCACGAAGGTCAGAAGCGCCGGCACTCGAACGGGCGATGGCCACCCTTGTGTCAGGGTCTTGGCAATCTTCTTATAGCCTAGGCCATCTTTATGTAGAGCAACAATTTTTTTCAGATCCTCAGAGAGTTCTTTGCCATGAGGTGGTATGTTGAACTTCCAGTGTGGGGGAGTGTGAGAGCGATGACACCAAATTTAACACACCTGCTCCCCATTCACACCTGAGACCTTGTAACACTAACGAGTCACATGACACCGGGGAGGGAAAATAGCTAATTGGGCCCAATTTGGACATTTTCACTTAGAGGTGTACTCACTTTTGTTGCCAGTGGTTTAGACATTAATGGCTGTGTGTTGAGTTATTTTGAGGGGACAGCAAATTTACACTGTTATTCAAGCTGTACACACTACTTTACATTGCAGCAGTGTAATTTCTTCATTGTTGTCACATGAAAAGATATAATCAAATATTTACAAAAATATGAGGGATGTACTCACTTTTGAGAGATACTGTATACACACACACACTGGATATATATTCAGTCTTATACGATCATTACTAGTTCAATACTTTTTTAATCATATTAATATAATTTATATTTATATATGAAATATTACAAACAAAAAGATCAGATAACCACTAATACTCCTTTCCTAACATCACAACAATCTAATCTAATCTAATCTAATCTAATCTAATCTAATATAATATAATATAATATAATATAATATTCTTTAAATAGGGTTTTATAATATATGAAGTTGGTGTTTTTCAAAGCTTCACAAAACTGTTCCCAGTGTCCACTGGCTATGGGTTCATATTTTGGGGGTCTCATATGACAGATAGGTCCACCCTCATAAGGGGCTTCACTGACTCACATGGTGGCATTACAGTAGGTCCACGTATGTCTAAGGGCTGGAGACGTAACATGTATAAACTGCCCTCCGAGAGGATTTGCTATTTAACAAGTGTAGCAGCAAGTGCATACATTTTTTCAGATAGATCTAGCCCGGGACTATGCGCTCAATTTGGGGTTTAATTGCCGTGGTGGCCGCGGCAACTTTATACTTGTATCTGTTGACTGCGTTCCTGCCGCCGGGTCCGCGCGCTGTGCGCAGTGACGACACTGAACCTGAACACACAAGTGAAGACACAGTCGATGAGCTGAAGGAGGAAGAACACAGGTAATATTTCACTAGTTCGTCTTATATTTGGACGTTTATTTTGTAAGCAGTTACTACTTCAACTCTATAGTTTTCAGCCAAGCAAAACACATAGCCTATCTGTCCATTAAACTGTTCCAATAAAACACTTATCTTGTGGGTCAGTGACGTGATGCATTTTCATATGTGGATCTAGCATGTTATTTAAAACACATACAAATGTCTCATTAAAAGCTGATTTTTTTTAATGTATTCATTTATTTACATTTCCATGCAGTATTTATTAATTAATTTATTATTATTATTATTTGTATTATTTGTATTATGAAACCAATATAGACGCCAAGATTACATTTCTACAAACTTGAAACGTGTTTTAAGATTTTAAGAAGTGTCATTTTTATTACCTTGGACAGCCTTATTTGTCAATTACCCAGATATAAACATTTGGCTGTGGATATGTGTAATACATGATATAATGAATTATATAAAAAATCTAAGAGTTTCAGTTAAATAAACGCAATAAATCTTTATTTAAATTATTATTAGTTAAAATGACACTAAAATTTAAACGAAAACGTAATGGTGATAGGTTTAATCAGATGTGTGACAGCAATGTTCGATCAACACATCAACAGGTCATCTACCAAACAAGAGAGATGAAGAGTTCAGAGAAAGATCCCTCGAATTCAAGTCATACAGTGGATATACAGACAGTTGAATGATAAATGTACAGTTGTACATTTATTACCTTGAATAACAATTATTTATTTGACTTTTAACTAAGTTTTTAGTTTGTTTAAATTCTTCACCTAAGTGTTTCTTTGTATAAACAACAATATGGAACAAACTTGATTTGAGTCCCATGTACAGTATGTTTGTTTTAATGACATGACTGTAGCACATAACAGTAGTAAACTGGAAGGAGATTAGGATTATACAGTATATCAGTCAGTTTTAGTCAATTTGTGATACAGTGCTTTCTTTTAACTGTGTGGAGCAACCCTCTCCCTCTTTCTATTTTATTAATTTTCTCTATCTTCAGTATTTTCACACTTTTCTATATTTGCTTGTATGTCTGTTTGACTCAATATTGGTCTATTTATTATTATATAGACACCCTCATCTCAAATTCTGAGAGAGTGATAGTGAGGGAGAGAAAGAAACACATAGAAAGAGATTTGTTCATAGCGAGGAACTTCGGCAATTATTCTCAGAAGGTAGCAAATATCAGTGTAGGAATTCCAGAAAACATTCCACTCTTGTCTACCCTGCATTCTCTCTTCATCAGCGTTACTTTATACTGTGTGACTAGCCCTGGGTCCAATGTGGGAAGTGCCCAGATCATATTATACTCTTCATGATGCCCGCATGCAACCCACATCAAAATTCCCCCTCCTAGACAATTGTATCTGTCCTCTTGGCTCTCACATCATCATGGACTGTTCTTATTGTGGAACTGGTTCTCAGATTGTGTGTGTGTGTGTGCGCGTGCGTGCGTGTGTGCGTGCAGCTTGAGTAGGGAAAAATGTAATCATACAAATTAGTTCAAATAAATTTACCTTGATGAGTATTTAGAACATTCACTTTCT
This sequence comes from Moxostoma hubbsi, assembly GCA_032164185.1. Classification (NCBI taxonomy): domain Eukaryota; kingdom Metazoa; phylum Chordata; class Actinopteri; order Cypriniformes; family Catostomidae; genus Moxostoma; species Moxostoma hubbsi. Next base: position 24,566,848 of record JAVLUX010000006.1, on the reverse strand, counting down.
TTTGCGTTCACAAAATTGTCACCATTTAAGTAACCTGAATTGTTTTATTGTTTTGAGTTTAATGAACTTGTCTTTAAATTTACAGCAGGAACTTAATTTTAACTAAAACTGGGCAGTGGATTTCTATTTCCCAGCATGCTTTTCATGGCTCTCGATGGGTAGAGTCAATGTTAAAATTAAGTGATTGATCATTTTAAATTTGCGCAAGATTAATGTAAAGGGAAGACCTTTTAGTGTTAAATGTTTTCTTATGTTATTTAGAAGAGTTTCTATTATGTTAAGGTTTTGGGGGGGGGTTACCATTATAGTGAATATTAAGCTTATTAAACAAGTAATACTTTACTTGTTGAGCAATTGCTATGCTAATCATAGCATAGTCGGTGTTTCTCAATCCTAAAAACATGTTCTTGTTTTTGCGTTCTTGTGAAAATCAGTCTTGACTAATTACCTTGAAAGGGGGAACTCAGAAGACTAGAAGATGTAAATTGCATCTATGCTAGTTTTGAGAGTTTTGAGATGTGCTGTGATATGTAGATTCAACAAACACGTCCACAAAATGCAAAAAGAAGTGATATTGAGAAACAGAATGTTTTCAATTAGCATGTATTTAGCATGCTAGCATTCAATGTGCTAGCTTGTACTAGCTAACAAGGTAGATTCCCTCTGCTTGACGTATTTACAGTAATTGAGTTACATGGTAATTTAAGTTCAGCCATATAGTTATATTTAAAGTTATGTGCCATCAAAATGTATAAGTTAGCTCACTCAAGATTTCAAGTTTTGAGCAATTAACAAACTTGGAAGTTTATTAACTGATTGAACTGAGTGCGTCAATGTCTTAGAGTTTTGCTAACTTATTAGGTTTCACAGTGCGTGTGTGAGCTTTATAAGATGTGTATCTATTCTGCAATAGTGTTAAGTGCTTAAAACATTTTTTTTTAGAGAATTTCTAAATGTATTAAACTATCTATAAACTTGACTGCTATGAGATTTAGAGACCAAATCTGAGTGCAACTCAGCATTAGTAGACACATCCTAGGATTGGGGTCAGACAGAGGGCATGAAATGACAGATATGAGATCAGACAACTCCCTTCTGGAGTGTCTTGAAAACCCCTGTATATGCTGAGCTGTGCAATATAGAGGCGAGGGAGAGAAAGAGAATACATCATAAGGTTTATGGAATGCTGCATGTATGTTTAGCATGTCAGTGGAAAAGAGGTTAAAATAAAGTTTGTGAATACATAAAAAGAAAAGAGGGAGAAGAGAGGTCTCCAAAGCCTCATATACTCTTATGCTTTACTCACTTTCTGCATTCATGCAGATATTTAGAATAACAAAAGCAGCGGAAATGAGGCTGAAGTTTCATATCAAGTAATGGATCTGATTTATGCCCACCATCATCACATTTCATTTGAAGATCTGACCTTTTCTTACTGTCTTGTGACCTGCATGCCTTGGTTCATTGGTAGATTAGCTCACACTTCTGTTCCTTCGGAGAAAGTCCATGAGCAAGAGATTAAGTTTTTACCATGTTGTTCTGCAGTGATGGCTGAGACAGCTGTACCTTGTGTACTCTTCAATGGTGTAAGTAGCTCAGCACTCTTTGGGGGTGATGTGTGTGAACTTGTGTGTTGTACCACTAAAGCTATAAACATCAGCTGTTTAAAGACTATATAACGGTAACACATTGAACATGACTAAACTTTTAGACAGTTTTGTAACATTCTTATTAAGAGTTTTGTTTTATTGACACTGATACATCATTGTCTGATCAACCTCCTATACTGAAGGCTCTCATAATGTTGCACTTGTGGGGCTGCACTCAGTGTGCTCTCAGCATTAAACATATCACATGTTTATGTTTGTCACACTTTGAATTACGCAAGTGAAATTAAACCTCTGCTTTGGCACATGGGTGTGGAATACTGCCCCATTGGATGCCGAAATTACCACCTGGACAGCATTAAGAAGCTAAGATTAGCCAGGGCTGGACAAGATGTGATTCCTCAGCTGGTAAGAGACCTTTGACCATGCAATGAAAATCTTAGTCTTTGGTACATCCACATGTTTGTTGATGATCATGTGAGTTGTATAGTGTTTGGATACAGGAGGGTTTTCAACAGCCAGTCATCCAATCAAATGCGAGCACACAAACACACACTACACATTTACACAGCTGAGGGTATGAGGCTATTTTCGTCTACTTGTTGTATCATGTTTCATTCCTTCACTCATCCTGATGGCAAATTTCACTGCCTTTCTTACTCATCTTTCAGACAGGCTTGTGTCCAGATTTTTCACCCATTCATTTTATTTTAAGTTTGTAAAAGAGCCGTAAAAGAGTTGTCCATCATTTCTAAAAAAAAAAAAAACTATCAGCAGTTTAGAATTTGGTCTTACACTTTTCTGATATGAACTTTCTGATACCGATCTGATGGAAATTCAGGCAGAGAGAGAGAGTATTTTTTTAACCCTCAAAACTCAAAAATCAATTGCTTCTGAATAATAACTCATTTATATATCTCAGTTCTGTAGGTCCACACAATGCAAGTGAATGGTGACCAAAACTTTGTAACTCCAAAAAGCACATAAAGGCAGCATAAAAGTAATCCATAGTCTCCAGTGTTTTAATTCAGGTATTCTGAAGAGATCTAATCGGTTTTGGGTGAGAACAGACCAAAGTATATCTTCTTTTCACAATAAATCTTGACATCAGGTGTCTCCTTGGCGATCATGATTTCAAGCTCAATTACGGTACCTATAGCACCATCTAGCGTTCTTGCATATGTCAAGCACTGTAATTGAGCTTGAAATCATGATTGCCAACTAAAGACTGCTTGAAGATGTACAGTGAAAATGGAGTTATATTTTTGTCTCTTCTCACCCAAAATTGATTAGATCGCTAAAGAAGACATGGATTAAAACACTGGTGTCATATGGATTACTTTTTTGTTGGCTTTTTGTGGTTTTTGGAGCTTCAAAGTTTTGGTCAATATTCACTTGCATTGTATTGGCCAAAAGAGCTGAGATTTTCTTCCAAAAATATTTGTTTCTGTTCAGCAGAAGAAAGCAAGTAATACACATTTGGGACGGTATGAAGGTGAGTAAATGATGAAAGAAGTTTCATTTGTGGGTGAATTATCCCTTTAACCCTTAATCACATCATATTGCCTCAGGGTAACAACCCATTTTGTTCACTTTGCAAGCACATGATCAATACAAGATGGCAATAAAAGGGTTAATAATTAAGGGGATGACATTTAATAAACCAATAAGAAGATTTTTTCTGGTCACACTACAACCTGGTGGTCATTTTAATATCTTTTTTTTATTATTATTTATAGTGCACCATGTCGAGGCTGCACTTTCACCCATAAAAAAAAAAAATTATTCAAATTTGTTAGTGAGTAAATTTATTTAAAAACATTAAAAGTTACATAAATATTTTTTTTGTTGTGAGGAATTGCTGAAATATGTTTGTGGAATGGATAGAGCTTACCGGTGCTGTGATGTACCAGAGTCCCACCAGAGGGCGGCATTAAGCTATTTAAAATCATTAGTTTCATGTGTATGTTTATATTTCTGGTCGAACCTGAAGAGAAACGACATTATCCACTTTAACCATTGCTATTTCTCCATAGTGCTGACTTCCAATAAAGAAAAATATCTTGCAGATGTTCAATGTAATTTAAATGTTTTACTGATTGCACAGTATTTTCTATAGGTTAAAGTTCCCATCTGACTTGGATGAGCTGAGGGAACTAGCCGATTTGCTAAAGTTCTATAAGACAGAACACACTGGTTATATATTCATCCTCTACTGCAGTGCCTACCTCTACAAGCAATCCTTTGCCATCCCAGGCTCGTCATTTTTGGTAAGTAACAGATGGATACTTCAAATACATAACCAGCTGTTCAAGATTTTGGAGGTAGCAAATGTAAAAGTTTTGGAATCTGTCATTGAAAACCCCATAATTATTGACCAGTAATCTTAATATTAGAGAAACACCAATGTCTGTGGTGATTACAGCCCTGGTATAATGTGTTAAAGGGTTTGCACTATATGTACACCTATGAGTAATCTCATATTTAGAACTTTAAAAGTATTGTCATCAATTTCTATCACTAAACAGTATCTTTTCTTGGGAAAATGCCATATAATATATACTGTATACGTATGTTATTTAGATACAATATATGACTATATATACCTGATCTACTTGATCTGATAAAAGATCTTTTTCTATCCATCTTTCTTGTCATGTTTAGAACATGCTGGCCGGAGCATTGTTTGGGCCATGGCATGGGCTCCTCATTGCCTGCACTTTGACCACTGTCGGCTCCACCAACTGCTATCTACTATCTCGCACATTTGGCAAACGCCACATCGTCAGGCTCTTCCCTGAGAAAGTGGCCATGCTGCAGAAAAAGGTGGGTCACCTCTGTGTGTTTAGCACATGATGGGGGGATTTCCCATTATTTAGCTCTTTAAAAATAAACAGTAAGTTGTATATGTGTGACAGCGCTTTTGGATATCTTTGTGGGCAAGTAAATTTATACAAATATATACATGTTTAATTTGTTAAAAATCACTGTAATACATGGATTCAACAGGTCTAATGCTTGTATAAAACAGCAGCAACAGTGCTGATAAAAGACACTAATATTTAATAGAATTGTATTTATTATTACTAATTATCTGAATAAACAATTTTTACACCAAGTAATTTAGTTTATTATCCTAACTCTTGGCTTTTTTCAGTTGCCAAGCAACATAGCAAATTAGTGCATTAGTATACTGCATAATATGCAGTTACAGGATTAACAGCTTTGAACGTGGATTGTCAAATCAGTTTGGATTTTGGACTGTTTGGAAATGGGGATGGAATTATTGAGTACTTTTATTGCTGAGTCTCTAACCCACAAAAAAAAAGTTACCGATTACTTGTAAATTATAATATAAGTTAAAAATAACAGGTATGACACATACATGAAATTTATATTTAGTTTTATTCACAAACGTTACCAAGAACAGTTTCTAAATTAGCTATAATAATAATAAAAAATATAGCTGCAAGCAGCAATACCAACAATACTAGTTGCACAATAAAATCTCTATCATCGGCAGAACAAAAATGCTTGCTCTTTTGGCTATTAGTTCATTGATAAAGAGTGTTTACTCAAGGTTGTGCAGAGGGTATTAAGTGCAACATTGGACACTATACATTGTTTAGTGTATTATCAAATAGGAGCTTTTGGAAAAAATGGGAAAAGTTTGTTTTTACATCCATAAAGTTCTATGCAAAACCTTTATAAACATAATGTAATATTTAGTTTAATACAATTTAAACTAAAAAAAAGTTTGGATTATTTCCATGACAGTAACTTAATTGAAAACAATTTGTCTAATTGATTGAAATATTTCAAGGTCCTAAAATATTTTCATTTTACTAAGCAAATGCAACAGCCTTAATTCCTCTTTGGTACTTTCACATTTGTTTGTGAAAGAATTCTAAACAACAAATATATACATATACATATACATACATATATGTATATATATATATATATATATATATATATATATATATAGCACCACCAAATGGCCAAAGTGTCTTCCAAGTTATTAGCATAAACATTAGTGAAAATTTGACCTGTTGGGGCACTAAATAGTTTGAGTTACAGACTCCAAAATTTGCTGTGGTGTCAGTTCAGACTGTTCTGTAGCTGTGTGCAAAATTTCATAACTTTCCTGTGAACGGTTCTATGGGCTATCATAGACTGCCATGGCAGAAGAAAAATAATAAGAACACTAACGATTACAATTGGGGTCTTCGCTCTTTTAGGGCTTGACCCCTAATAATTATAATAATATTAATTAATTAAATAATTAATTTATAAATAATATAATTTCATTACAATTCTTTGTAACTTTATATTAGGTGGTCTTAACTACTATGTACTTAATCATTTGATTCAATGTACTTATTATGTACATACATATTGTTGCATTGTAATTACATTTAGTACTTGCATTTAATTATATTTTTAGTTACAGTGTTAACTTTACCCCTAACCCAACCCTTACCCCAAAACCTAACTTTAACCCCTAACCCTACCCTTACTCCTAAACCGTCAGCAAATGTGGGCATTTTGCAGAACATGTAGTTACACAGTAAATACATAGTCTTGTATGTCTTGAATGTAAAATCATAGTAGTTAAGGCCACCAATAAAAAGTGTGACCCAATTATCAATGCCTTAATGAGCGAGATTTGTAGGTACATTTTCTGAATTTGCGATTTTCAAGTAGTATTTTAATAGTTGATTTGCATATGCTGAACGAGCACTCGATTAGTCGATTACTTGGTGCACATCCCTAGTTGGAAATGAACATGTCAAGACATGAAAACAATTTAATTTCTCAAAATCTTTCCCATATCCTCTACATGATCAGTAACAGACAGTAGTTGGTATGTAAATCAGCAGTCCATAGAACTTATGCCTCAGAGAGTTGGAGTTGAAAAGTGATGCATGAACACATGATGATATAATCTCTGTCTCTCTCTTAGGTGGAACAGAACAAGAAAACTTTGTTCTTCTTTTTGCTTTTTCTGCGGTTCTTTCCCATGACACCTAACTGGTTTTTGAATGTCACCTCCCCAATCCTCAACATCCCCATCCCCATATTCTTCTTCTCCATCCTCATCGGTGAGCTTTCATTACATTACAATTATGAATGATGTTAAAGGGGGGTTTGGGGATAGGTGGTGTATTGTACCAATTGATAGCATTGTTTATTTGCCCATACTATTTGCCAATACAAGTATTGGCAAACAGTATAGTTGAACATAGTACTAGTATGTTGTTTATTCACGATACTGAAGGAATTATGCAAATCAGGAAACGTAAAAACATAAAAATTTGGCTGACCACAATTTGCTTGAAAAGAATGACAATGACTGAGTTTTAATAGTTATGGTGCAGCACAATTTTAGCACATTTAGTGCCTAGTTAAACTGGATTGCAGTTGGCACTGAAATAACATGCACAAAAGTGAATTCACCCCTATTCGTTTTCTGTGTGGTGGGTGTTCACTGTAATATGAATCTTTCTAATGGTTGTATAATTCTGTGGACCACACTCAATTCATACCTTGAAATAATTAAGATAAAAATGTATTTCTTCTTAATAACATCATGATTCTGAATTTTGTTATTGCTACCCAGGTCTAATCCCTTACAATTTTATCTGTGTCCGGACGGGAGCCATCTTGTCTGAGATTCACTCTTTAGATGACATCTTTTCGTGGGGGACTCTGCTGCAGCTTCTGCTGATCGCATGTGTCGCTCTAATCCCTGGCGCTCTAATCCGACACTATAGTCAGTCCCACCTCAAACTTGATGGCATGGAATCTAATGGACACCAAATGGTCCTAAATGATCGCAAGACCAGATGACCCAAAGACAGAAAGAACAGGACTGCAGCCTATTGATATGGGACTGACCATAGGTCTGGATCCATGTCTTGAGGTTTTGGTTGTAATGAAGTGGCGATAGGCCAATAGGAGAATGGAACTGAAATCTGATCCATATTTGGTTTGGATCTAGTCTGCTGGAGGAAATGATCTTAACCTATTGACCTACCCATATTGAGGGACAGAAATACAAAATAAGAGTTTGCGGATGCCTAATGAAGATAAAGTGTCAAAGAGAAATTAAAGTCTTAAAAAGAGTATACACTTGGATTATTGATTACATGTACACCACTGGACATTGCCTCATTTTGTAGCAATAAGGAATTTGATAGCTTTGATATGAACAGCTTTAAGTTCTTATTGAAGATAGTTTGGAGTAAAAAGAGTTATTTTTTTTATTATGTTGCCAAGTGCTTTTTAGTGACCATGTGTTTTTGCAAGGCTTTGTCTATTTTTTGGGTCTGTAAATGTCTTTGCAAGCAAGTCTCGAGTATAAATGTGTTTTATTTTTTTTTATGTGTTGTGTGCGTATCCAGTACTTACGAATGTGTAGTGTTTACACATACAGTATATTTAAAAAAAGCACTAGTAATTAGTATTTTTTTCCAAAAATGTTTTCAATTGTCTGTGGCTGCTTAAGAGCTGTTCTTCAAAAATATTTAGGTATTTATAAATGTCTGTCTTATGTGTACGACATGAAATTATAATATTTTTATTATTAGTATATAGTGCATTCGCAGGTGCCTTTTAATACTTTTAAAAGGCCTTATAAAGTGTTTTTCAAAGTGTTTTAAGCCTTATAATCTTAACCATGCAGTATCAAATATATAAGTGTGCACTGATCATTTACATGAAAGTCCAAGTCTTCTGAAGCTGCACTAAGTACATTCACATTCAGGGATTACACACATGAAACTCTTGAGTTTAAATTATACTGTAAAAATATGTCTATCTGCACATTCATCTCTAGCTACAAAAACAAACATTACCAATTACTTGTATTTGACAGTCAGACAGTATTAATCACCTGTAATTTTTATTTACAGTGTAAAATGGCACTAAGAATAAATCTCTCCTAGAGGACAACTGGGTTGCCTGATCTTTACACATTTGACATTTGAACCTGTGTAAAGATCAGGCAACCCACTGTTGGGTTGGAAACCGACTGTCAAGAATGCATCACTTATCAATATGTCATAAAAACTTGACATTTGTTTTTGTTATTTCTTTGTAGAATTTCATAACTATCTTTGTTGAGGGCCATAATGTAATAATTTTCCCTAAATGCAAAAAGGCCATACATTTTATATATTTTGGTCCAAAAAGTAATAAAGGTGCTAAATGTAATAAAGGCCCTAAATGTAAAAATGGTCTAAATATCATAACTTTTGGTCCTAAATGTAATAAATGGGAAATATTGTTACTTTTGGGCCAAATGTAATAAAGGGTCTGAATGTAAAACTTTAAGATATCATGTGACAAATGTCCTAAATGTAATAATGTATAATCATTTTGCATTTAAGTTCCTTTTTTAAGGGGTTATATATAAGTTTATTTATGAGTATGCATTAGAAACCATTGCTATGTAGTTGTATGACTGGCGTGCAATGCTTTTCAAATAGTGAGACATTTTTAACTCAGATGTTATAAATGTTTAATAAACATTTATCCATACTGTATGATAACAAAAACATAAAATGCCATCATTTTGTTATTATTGATGCCATTTTCATTCTCGTTTGCTTACATATCCTTGGTGCAGTATGTGGGGTTATGTCAGTGGCAAACTCTGAGAGCCAGCAAACCCTTCTCCTCAGGCAGAACAGTTCTCAATATAAATAAATAAATAATTTATCTTTTATTATCATTTATTTTTATTTGCTAATGCATTTTCAATTGCTTTCCTCTGATTCTATCCATTTGCAGATGTTGTTAGTTAACAAATAGTGACGGAAATTTTAACCAATCAGAATCAGAAGCAAAGCGAGAGTTTTTCCACTGAATCCAAAACAATGAAAATGCATAGGCTTCTAAAGTCAGATTCTTCAGCCTGGTTAGTGTAGTCTTTTAGAGACAGTATGTCCCTGCCAAGGCCTTCTTCACTCTTTGTGTTCTGTCAGTCCTAATTCCAAGATAATTACATGAGAATTTACAGTGTAATTTATGCATTCAGATCAAGGTACATAATTTTAGAGTGAAGACTCAAGGTATCCTGCCAAATTTATTAAACTGGAAAGAAGGGCTCACTTTGCATAATCATTGGTAACTGCTTTTTGCAAGTTTTCTAATTCATAATTTTCTTTCTATACGAGTTCACCAGTTAAATCTGGCAATGTGGTGATCCGATTTTATATTAAAACTTACATCTTCTCCTTTTCTTGTCACTCAGGATCAACAAGAGCAAAATCTACTTTAAATTCAAATTTACTGATATCAATAATGTTTTTTTTTATATATATATATATATATAATACAGTAATAGTAGTTTAATGTGTTCTTTTGGTTTATAATATCCCACATTAAAGGAATACTTCACCCATAAATTAAACATTTCTCATCATTTACTCACAAAACTTTTAAGCTACAAAAAGAACATAAAAGCAGAATTAAATTAGTCCATATGATTTGAGTTGTTTAATCCATGATTTCTGAAGCAATACAGTCACATTTGGTGAGAAACAGACCAAAATTTAAGTCCATATTCACTATAAATCTTGATCTTCTGCAGTCTCCTTGGTGCTTTCATGAGAAAAGTTTGTTCACACACTTTCACATGCATGACGAATTTACAGAGAGTTGTACACAAATCAGACAAACTGTTGCCAGGTTTGCAGTTTTCACATCCAGTGAAGCTATTTTGAAAATGGAGATGTGATTTAAATGCAGATATGAGTCGCAGGTTGAGTTTCTTTGGGATACTTTGTAAAATGTACCACGATCAAACTAAAAGATAGATGTAAATGCTAGAAAATGCAGTGTCTTCACTTTGTTCTAATTAGGCCTGATGTCAAGATTTATAGTAAATGAGGACTTAAATTTGTATCTTTTTCTCACCCACAATGATTGTATAACTTCAGAAGACATGGATTAAACCACCCGAGTCCAATGGATTATTTCATGCTGGCTTTATAACCTTTTTGGAGCGTGAAGTTTTGCACTCCATGGACTTTCACTGTATGGACAAAAACAACTCATACATTGTTCAAAATATCTATGTTTGTGTTCAATATGCATTATTAATTATAATCCATGTTTAGTGACAGACTTTTAACTCTTTTACAATGCCCAATTAATTGTGAAACAGTGTTTTCTTAATAGCAAGCATCACTTTGAAGGCTAAGACTAGTTGTAATGTACTAGTTGGCAAATGCACATTGCACATGTTATCATGCTAAATTTATTATTTATTATAAATAAGTATAATAAATATATCAAAAAACATCACACAGACACACCAGGCACGTGCCATGGGCTTTGAGACTGGGCTAACATCAAATATTGTTAATACACATTATTATATATTACTTATTTATAGTTAAAGTCATGGTTTAAAATTCTTAAACTAAATAAGTGTTAAGGGTCAGTGTTTAAACATTGATTTTGTTTGAACTGTAAGATTAATGACTAATGTCTTTAAAGTCCATCCTGAATTAACTGCAGAGGTTCAAATAGATGCAATTGTCTTTGTAAATTGGCTGATGAAGGTTTTTGTTGGCAATTGATAGTCTTTGCATTCTATTTCAAGATCATAGTCCATCAATAGACCGAGGTGATGCAGGCAGAGATCAGGGATGTGAAACGCAGTTCAACCTGGCCGGTAATTTCGGTGAGGTCCATCCTAAATCCAAGGTTCAGACAATGGCATATGAAGTATCCCATGTCTTATGGTTGGAGTTGGCATCAGTTCATCCTCTGAAGTCTGAAGTGATGTTTGGCTGGCAACGGCTGCATTTAGTTACCATCATTCAGCGACACGTAGCAGTGGAGTCCAACACGAAGCAGGAATGGTGCTGGATCCAGCCGGTTCTGGTGACCTCAGGATAGGAGTCCCGAGGTTGAGACAGGGAAACAAATAAAATAATATAAGCATAGATGCCATTCAATTTATTGCAGAGTTATAAATCATGATCAATGTTTCTGGTTTCGGCAGATTAAACTAAAGCAGCCTAATCGTGGGTTGGAGGATAAATTAGGTGTATGCCTGGCTAAATAGATGAGTCTTTAGTCTAGACTTAAACTGAGGGAGTGTGTCTGCATCTTGAACAGTGTTAGGGAGACTATTCCATAGTTTAGGAGCCAAATATGAAAAGGATCTACCTCCTTTTGTGGATTTTGATATTCTAGGAACTATTAACAGGCCAGAATTTTGCGATCGTAATGAAAGTGATGGAATATAGCGTGGTAGAAGGTCACTTAAGTACTGTGGAGCTATAAAATTTAAAGCTTTGTACGTAGTTAACATAATTTTAAAATTAATATGGAATGCAACAGATAAAATGGGGCTAATATGATCATATTTCTTGGTTCTCGTTAGCACTCCGGCTGCTGCATTTTGAACAAACTGAAGTTTATTTATTGATCTTGCTGGACATCCTCCCAGTAATGCATTACAGTTATCTAGTCTTGAGGCCATGAACACATGAATTTGTTTTTCGGCATCAGCAACAGAGAGCATGTGCCACAATTTTGCAATATTTCGTAGGTGGAAGAATTCTACAAACATTGGTCATTTGATTTTCAAAGGACTGATTGGTATCAAATATAACACCTAAGTTCTTTGCTGTTGAAGATGATGTAACAGTACATCCATTGAGAGTAAATTTTTTGGTCCAATAATTAGTACCGCTTTTTTTGTCAGAATTGAGTAGAAGGACATTTCTGGCCATCAAATCTATTATTTCATTGATTCACTCTGCTAATTTGGAGAATTGTGAAATCTCATAAGGTTTTGAAGAAATGTAAAGTTCTGTATCATCGGCATAGCAGTGGAAACTTATTCCACGATTCCTGATAATATCTCCCAGGGGAAGCTTTTCCCCAAAAACTGTGGCACTCCATATTTTACTTTTTCTTGGTTTCACAATTCAACATTTACATAGACAAAGTGGTAGCGGTCTGCTAAATATGACCTGAACCATGCTAATGCAACTCCACAAATACCGACATAATTCTCTATCCTATTCAAGAGAATATCGTGATCTATCGTATCAAATGCAGCACTAAGATCTAAAAGCACTAGAAGAGAAATGCCGCCGTGATCAGATAATAAGAGCAAGTCATTTGTAACTCTGATAAGTGCAGTCTCTGTACTGTGATGAGGCCTAAATCCTGACTGAAATTCTTCGTATATACTATTTCTCTGTAGAAATGAAAACATTTTGGAGGATACTACCTTTTCTAGTATTTTTTACATAAACGGGAGATTTTAAATCGGTCTATAGTTAGCCAGTTTTCCAGGATCAAGTTGTGGCTTCTTTATAAGTGATTTGATAACTGCCATTTTAAAGTTTCATGAGACATGTCCTAAGCATAGCGAGGAGTTAATAATATTAAGAAGAGGTTATGAAATTCCAGGAGATACCTCTTTTAAGAGCTTAGTTGGTATAGGATCTAACAAACATGTTGTGGTTTTTGATGTTTCGATAAGTTTTGTTAGCTCTTCATGACCTATGACAGAGAAGGATTGAAGTTGCATGTGAGGAAAATTATTAGACACTGTTTTCTGAGGTGCTTTGACAGATGATTGCATAATTCCATCCTTCCATGCACCCCGAAATACTTCCAATTTTGTATTTTTCCACATGCGCTCCATTTTCTAAGCTGCTCTCTTGAGAGCATGAGGCTTATTTTTTTAATTTCTTTAATCGAAGTGGGGCGACAATTTCAAGAGTGCTAGAGAAGACTGCATTTATATTTTTGTTATTTCTTCAAGTTCTTCTGGGCTTTGGGGTTTATTGAGTGTATAAGCTATATTTAGAAGTTTATTAGTGAAGCTATCTTTAGTGGTCGAAAGAATAGATCTACCTGAACGATAGCGTGGTGTAGATTGAGTAACATTAGCTGAATGCAGTATACAAGAGATGAGGTAATGATCCGAGATGTCATCGCTCTGCTGCAGAATTTCTATATTATCAACATTAACTCCATATGACAGAATTAAATGTAGCGTATGATTATGGCGATGAGTTGGTCCTGTTACATTTTGTCTGACTCCAAGAGAGTTGAGAATATCGATAAATGCTAATCCCAATGTATCATTTTCATTATCTATGTGAATGTTGAAGTCACCAACAATTAAACTCTATCTACAGTAACTAAAAGATCTGATAAAAAATTAGCAAATTCACCAAGGAAATCAGAATAAGTCCCAGGTGATCTATACATTGTAGCAAGGACAAAAGACGACAGAGATTTTTATTTATATTTGACGGTGTCACATTAAGCATTATTAGTTCAAAAGACTTAAATTTATATCCTGTCCTCTGAGTAACACCAAAAATCTCACTGTAAATTGTAACAACACCTCCTCCTCGAACCCTTCAGACGAAAGCCAGGTTTCAGTAAAACAGAGTGCATCCAATCTATGATCATTTCATTAACAATTAGTGCTTTGGTAGAAAGCGATCTAATGTTTAGTAGCCCTATTTTTATATGATGTGTATTTTTAATTTGTTTGCTTTGTTCAAGTTTGACCTTAATCAAATTTGTTCTAAATGATTTAGTGAGAGTATTGTGTTTGGTAGTTTGGGGAACAGACACAGTCTCTATGAGATATCTAGGAGATACAGTGGCATGCAAAAGTTTGGGCACCCCAGGCCAAAATTTCTGTTGCTGTGAATATTTAAGTGAGTAGAAGCTGAATTGATCTCCAAAAGGCATAAAGTTAAAGATTCTTCATTCTTTTCAACATTTTAAGCCAGGTAAGTTTATTATTTTTGTTTTGCACAATTTTTGAGTGAAAAAAAGGAAAGGAGCACCATACAAAAGTTTGGGCACCCCAAGAGATTCGAGCTCTCACATTACTTTTACCAAGGTCTCAGAACTTAGTTAGCTTGTTAGGGCTATGGCTTGTTCACAATCATGTTTGGAAAGGCCAAGTAATGCAAATTTCAAAGCATTACAAATTCTCTGACTCCTCAAACCTTGTCCCAACAATCAGCAGCCATGGGCCCCCCTAAGCAGCTGCTTAGCTCTCTGAAAATTTAAATAATAGATGCCCACAAAGCAGGAGAATGGTATAAGAAGATAGCAAAGCGTTTTCAGGTAGCCGTTTCCTCGGTGCATAATGTCATTAAGAAATGGTAGTTAACAGGAACGGTTGAGGTCAAGTTGAGGTCTGGAGGACCAAGACATTTTTCAGAGAGAACTGCTCGTAGGATTGCAAGAAAGGCAAATCAAAACCTTAGTTTGACTGCAATAGACCTTAAGGAAGATTTAGCAGACTCTGGAGTAGTGGTGCACTGTTCTACTGTGCAGTGACATCTGCACAAATATGACCTTCATGGAAGAGTCATGAAAAGAAAGCCTTTCCTGCATCCTCGCCACAAAAATCAGCAGTAAACAAGCCTGATGCATTTTGGAAAATGCAAAGGTATTCTTGGAGGAAAAAAGGGTGCAGAATTTCATGTAAAGAACACCTCTCCAACTGTTAAGCACAGGGGTAGATTGATCATGCTTTGGGCTTGTGTTGCAGCTAGCAGTATGGGGAACATTTCACTGGTAGAAGAAGAATGGATTAAATTATATTCCAGCAAATTCTGGAAGTTAAAATCACACCATCTGTAAAAAAGCTGAAGATGAAAAGAGGATTGCTTCTACTACAGTATAAACTACTACAGTATAACAATCCTAAACAAACCACAATGGATGCAAGCTGAAGGTTTTGCCATAGCCCTCACAATCCCCTGACCTAAACATAAAAAATCTGTGGATAGACCTCAAAAGAGCAGTGCGTGCAAGATGGCCCAAATATCACAGAACTAGAAGCCATTTGTTAGGAAGAATGGCCGAAAATCCCCCAAACAAGAATTGAGACTCTTAGCTGGCCATGAAAATGTTTACAAGCTGTGATACTTGCCAAAGGGGATGTTAATAAATACTTCAACTCAAACTTAACTCAGAGTTCATTCAAACAGCTAACACTATCCAACCAAGAGCCTCGCTCATTAAATACGGCCACTTCCTTCAATTGTAACCTTGTGAGCTCAATTGTGAGGAAACCTGGGAATTGTAGGTGTGGTCAAGGCCATCTTAGTTTGTAGTCCCTGTGCTGCAACCACCTTGATGGAACATATCTCCCCTAAATGACAGTGGCAAATTTAGGCATTTAGTGGACTTACTCAGCATATTTTGATATATGGGATTAATTAAATTAATTAATCAGCATGTCATGAAAATAATTCACTTTAAAACATTTATTGATTGACTGGCGATTAAGTTTTTAGTTATGTGTAAAAATATCTTATTATTTATACAATCTTTGTAATTTATTGAATGGAAACTACTTATACTGTATAACTGCGTGATAACATTAACATGAAATATTAACACAAATTAGACAAGTACTACTAAATTATTAGTTAGTTCCAGCCCTCGAATCTGATTGAATGAGAGGTGTTCCAAGAGTGCTGATAAAGGAGTCATAACAGCCCTAGGATGCTTTACTATTTGTATCACTCCTTCTGAGATTATGGCATTTTAAACTACAGTAATGAGAGAAATTTTGATTCATCCCTGTGCAATTACAGATTTGCGCAAAGAGGTGGTGGCAAATGACCGAGAGAGAATCGCCATTGTCTGTTAGTTTGCGGATTTACTCAGTCAAAACATTGCCATTTTCTTTCCTCTTGGAATTATCATACAAGTTTACTTGGAAGAACACAAAAACCCCCTCATGTCATAATTAAGACTGGGAAAAGAGGAGATAACTTTGACATATGAGCTTTCGAGTTGGGGGGAAACATGAACTTTTAACATGGCGGAGGAGAGAACCACTGCTCAGGAATAGAGTTAAACTCCGCTTCAGCATTACTGTTGATCACTGTGACAGACGCAGGTAATCACACTCAGTCACTCTCTCCCTCTCGTTCGATCTCTCTCTCTCACACACGTCCATGTCAGTGTTTATAACAAGTCATCTCAATAACTTAGAATCAGCCCAAGCCTTTGTTACAAGTTCTAAAGAGATGAGTTTTAATTAGTAATGGAGGATTCTCTTTAACGACAGATCCTGATCCACACACAAGTGGGTTTTTTGATACTACTAGCAATATCACACTCACAAACGTGCTGTTCTATCCATATATCAGCACGGCTGATTACCTGCTGCACTCTTGCTTATGTGATGTCTTTAATATCATGTGAGTAAGATAGATGCTGTTCTAAATATCTGTATGTTCTGAATTTTCCACCAAGCAACATATACACACAGAAAGCCCTATGATGCTATACTGTATGTTCTATCAAGGTGGTTGAGGCACGGGAATACTAACCAAGATGCAGCAACTGAACAGAACTACAATCCCCAGGTTCACAATTGAGCACAGCTGTTACCACTGAAGGAAGTGGACCTATTTAACAGCCAGGCTCCCAGATGGAGAGAGTCGGCTGTTTGAATGAACTCTTGAGTTGACTGTTTTGTGTTGAAACTTTTGACTCTTTGAGTTAAGCATTAAAATAACCCAGTTTATTTGAATCCACCTGGACCTGCTTTTTGTTGAGACACTACAATGGAGGAATTACTGAAATAAGAATCAGAATGAGCTTTAATGCCAAGTACGCTTACACATACAAGGAATTTCTCTTGGTGACAGAAGCTTCTAGTGCACAAACAATACAACAAGACAAATATATATATATATATATATATATATATATATATATATATATATATATATATATATATATATATACAGTGCCTTGCGAAAGTATTCGGCCCCCTTGAACTTTTCGACCTTTTGCCACATTTCAGGCTTCAAACATAAAGATATAAAACTGTCATTTTTTGTGAAGAATCAACAACAGGTGGGACACAATCATGAAGTGGAACGAAATTTATTGGATATTTCAAACTTTTTTAACAAATAAAAAACTGAAAAATTGGGCGTGCAAAATTATTCAGCCCCTTTACTTTCAGTGCAGCAAACTCTCTCCAGAAGTTCATTGAGGATCTCTGAATGATCCAATGTTGACCTAAATGACTAATGATGATAAATAGAATCCACCTGTGTGTAATCAAGTCTCCGTATAAATGCACCTGCTCTGTGATAGTCTCAGAGGTCTGTTTAAAGCACAGAGAGCATCATGAAGAACAAGGAACACACCAGGCAGGTCCGAGATACTGTTGTGGAGAAGTTTAAAGCCGGATTTGGATACAGAAAGATTTCCCAAGCTTTAAACATCCCAAGGAGCACTGTGCAAGCGATAATATTGAAATGGAAGGAGTATCAGACCACTTCAAATCTACCAAGACCCGGCCATCCCTCTAAACTTTCAGCTCATACAAGGAGAAGACTGATCAGAGATGCAGCCAAGAGGCCCATGATCACTCTGGATGAACTGCAGAGATCTACAGCTGAGGTGGGAGACTCTGTCCATAGGACAACAATCAGTCGTATACTGCACAAATCTGGCCTTTATGGAAGAGTGGCAAGAAGAAAGCCATTTCTTAAAGATATCCATCAAAAGTGTCATTTAAAGTTTGCCACAAGCCACCTGGGAGACACACCAAACATGTGGAAGAAAAGAACTTTTTGGCAACAATGCAAAACGTTATGTTTGGCGTAAAAGCAACACAGCTCATCACCCTGAACACACCATCCCCACTGTCAAACATGGTGGTGGCAGCATCATGGTTTGGGCCAGCTTTTCTTCAGCAGGGACAGGGAAGATGGTTAAAATTGATGGGAAGATGGATGGAGCCAAATACAGGACCATTCTGGAAGAAAACCTGATGGAGTCTGCAAAAGACCTGAGACTGGGACGGAGATTTGTCTTCCAACAAGACAATGATCCAAAACATAAAGCAAAATCTACAATGGAATGGTTCACAAATAAACATATCCAGGTGTTAGAATGGCCAAGTCAAAGGCCAGACCTGAATCCAATCGAGAATCTGTGGAAAGAACTGAAAACTGCTGTTCACAAACGCTCTCCATCCAACCTCACTGAGCTCGAGCTGTTTTGCAAGGAGGAATGGGCAAAAATTTCAGTCTCTCGATGTGCAAAACTGATAGAGACATACCCCAAGCGACTTACAGCTGTAATCGCAGCAAAAGATGGCGCTACAAAGTATTAACTTAAGGGGGCTGAATAATTTTGCACGCCCAATTTTTCAGTTTTTTATTTGTTAAAAAAGTTTAACAAATTCTTTTACATCACAAAAACCTGGCATTATAACAGGGGTGTGTAGACCCTAAGCACACATCCAAATCCACAAAAGCATGGCTTCACCAGAAGAAGATTAACATTTTGGAATGGCCCAGCCAGAGCCCAGCCCTGAATCCAATTGAACATCTGTGGGGTGATCTGAAGAGGGCTGTGCACAGGAGATATCCTCACAATCTGACAGATTTGGAGCGCTTTTGCAAAGAAGAGTGGGCAAATACTGCCACGTCAAGATGTGCTATGCTAATAGCCTCCTACCCAAAAAGACTGAGTGCTGTAATAAAATCAAAAGGTTCTTCAACAAAGTATTAGTTTAAGGGTGTGCACATTTATGCAACCAGGTTATTGTGTTTTTTTTTTTCCCCCCTCAAAAATTTCAGTTTATTTTTCAACTGAATTGTAGTTGAAATCAATTATAGGTCACATTAAAGGTGGAAAAAGTTCTGACATGATTTATCTTTGTCTCATTTTTTACATCACAAGAACCTGGCATTTGAACAGGGGTGTGTAGACTTTTTATATCCACTGTGTATGTGTACGTGTGTGTATATTTTATATATATATATATATATATATATATATATAGAGAGAGAGAGAGAGAGAGAGAGAGAGAGAGAGAGAGAGAGAGAGAGAGAGAGAGAATAAAGTAAATAAAAAGAAAATCATATATTTATAGAAATACGCAATAGGACAATATAGAGTAAATAAAAGTGTTCACAGCACTTTTTTCCACATTTTGTTATGTTACAGCCTTATTCCAAAATTGATTAAATTCATTATTTTCCTCAAAATTCTACAAACAATACCCCATAATGACAATGTGAAAGAAGTTTGTTTGAAATCTTTGCAAATGTATTAAAAATAAAATGTGTACATAAGTATTCACAGCCTTTGCTCAATACTTTGTTGAAGCACCTTTGGCACCAATTACAGCCTCAAGTCTTTTTGTGTATGATGCTATAAGCTTGGCACACCTATTTTTGGGCAGTTTATCCCATTCTTCTTTGCAGGACCTTTCAAGCTCCATCAGGTTGGATGAGGAGTGTCGATGCACAGTCATTTTCAGATCTCTCCAGAGATGTTCAGTTGGGTTCAAGAATGGGCTCTGGCTGGGCCACTCAAGTACATTCACAGAGTTGTCCCTTAGCCACTCCTTTGTTATCTTGGCTGTGTGCTTAGGGTCGTTGTTCTGTTGGAAGATTAACCTTCAACCCCAGTCTGAGGTCCAGAGCGCTCTGGAGCAGGTTTTCATCAAGGATGTCTCTGTACATTGCGGCATTCATCTTTCCCTCGATCCTGACTAGTCTCAGAGTTCCTGCCTCTGAAAAACATCCCCACAGCCTGATGCTGCCACCACCATGCCGCACTGTAGGGATGGTTATTGGCCAGGTGATGAGCGGTGCCTTGTTTCCTCCAGACATGATGCTTGCTATTCAGGCCAAAAAGTTCAATATTTTTTTCATCAGACCAGAGAATTTTGTTTCTCATGGTCTGAGTCTCCTTCAGGTGCCTTTTGGCAAACTCCTGGTGGGCTGTCATGTGCCTTTTACTGAGGAGTGGCTTCCGTCTGGCCATTCTACCATTCAGGCCTGATTGGTGGAGTGCTGCAGAGATGGTTGTTCTTCTGGAAGGTTCTCCTCTCTCCACAGAGAAACGCTGGAGCTCTGTCAGAGTGACCATCAGGTTCTTGGTCACCTCCCTGACTTCTCCCCCGACTTTACGGATGCACTGTATATACACCAGCGGCCATAAATTTCAAATAATCTACAGATTTTTGCTCTTATGGAAAGAAATTGGTGCTTTTATTCACTAAAGTGGCATTCAACTGATCACAATGTAAAGTCATTAATAACATGAAAAATTACTATTATAATTTTTTAAAAAATTTCAGAACTTCTTAAACTCAATATCAATATTTAAGTCCTTTTTTTATCAATCTCAACTTTCACATACTTTTTCTTTTGTTTTTGGCAATTCGCATTCTTCGTGCATACCACCTCCTACTGGGCTGAGAGGGGAAAAACCAACTAAAATATTGATCTGTTTCTCCCCCACACATATCATATCACTTCTGAAGATATAGATTTAACAACTGGAGTCTTATGGATTACATTTATTCTGCCTATGCTTTTTTTGAGCTTCAACACTGTGGTACCCATCACTTGCATTGTGAGGATATACAGAGCTGAATTATTCTTCATAAAATCTTTGTATTTTCAGCTGAAGAAAGAAAGTTCCAGAAGAATTTCAAAAGAAAGAAATCTGGGATATGAGGGTGATAAAAATTTAGAGGTGTTTTTTGGGTGAAATACCCATATAAAACCACAAAGTTACATGTACTTCAAGCTTGAGTTGGTCTGATAGTAGGAAAATACATACTTTTATTTATGAATTTATTTATGGGACAGGAGGCTTAAATCAATTTTTTATGTGTTATTTTGAATATAATTTAGCACACTAAATTAACATGTTAAATCAACAGCCCAACTTAAATTATACCTAACTGTTTAGATATAACCTAATTTGTGTTGTGTATACCTGTATATTGAATCATTAGTGTGCTGCCTAATATTCCACCAAAGTTTTGCTTTGAGATTTAGAATCTTTCAGGTCCATTTATGATAAACCATGTAATACAAACAAATTTGATAAGTGAAAATCTTACTCTTACACTCACCCTTAGAAAACAGAAAAGTGCATTCACGAGTCTTCTCTCACAGTCAAATTGTACCCAATTCATCTGGTCCTAAATGCATATCAATGGATTACACTTTACCTTTTACTGATTTTCAGAGATCAGTCTTTTTTTTCTTTTCTTTTTTACCCAGAATTTACATAATATTTGTTGTCATTATGAGTTGATATGTAAAAAATACAATTAAAATAAAATCAGCATGAAAGGAACACCATTTCCAACACCATATAGCGTTCTCTATAATTTCAAGTGGTTTAATTTCAAGACATTTTGAAAAAGATTGAACTTGAGGAGAAATGGATGCAGAGACAGCTGCAGAAGTGATAGGTCAAAGATTAAGTTTCATGTACATGTGATACAATGTCATTGTAATTGACATAATAAAAGATGGTTTCGAGACAGCTGGACATCTCTCTGGTTTGACAGCAAAATTACAACAGAACAACAATTATCACAGTCAAAAGGACAACTGACATAAAACCGTGTCTAATCATATTATGCTAACATTCAGCAGTAAACTGCAGGAAATTATCCCTATACTAAAACCTCACACAAACATGGTGTTAATAAAAATTGAAAACTGACATGTTAGAGGCCATCTCATTTGACCTCCATTGTCCAAAACACAGATAAAACTGGCGAGCATTTGTAACAGTGTAATATAAAGATATCCTATTTTTTAGATCACCCTATAAAGGTTGAAGAAGCTATATTCCTAGACTACATCTGAACAGCCAAGACATTCAAGTACAAACATAAACAAATCAAGAAAAACTATTACTATTAGTATTGTCTACCCATATGCTCAGTTGCTCAAGAGTAAATTGTATTAATCTAAATTTAAGAGTTAATCTGAGCCAAAAAGTCCATAAAGCAAATATCAGTTTTTGATCCAGGGGTCTAAAGCCTCCCTCCCAAAAACAAGCATTCGTGTTGGTGGCTTGTACTAGTTCTTTTATGTGGAAGCATTTAAAAAAAAAAAAATGCTCTAAATCGAGAGCTTTACAAGGTATACAAAATATGCAAAAGGGAAAAAAGATTGGAGTGAGGTACCCTGTTCTTGAGGTAGAACGTTATATTGTACTGGTTCACACAAAGGTCATATTTTCGACCTGTGCACACAATCTACAAGTTTCATGCCTCACTAATGGTTGTACCAGTCGGTCAATATCAAAGTTACTCTCTGTGTTTTGACTGAATGTACAGCACTCCAATACTTGCTGTTTGCATATGATCAGTCAAGAAATATCCACACTTTTCAATTATCAGTAATTAAATCAATGTTTTCTTAAACTGCACTTTGTTTTGTCTTAATCCATGGTTAACATTTCAACTGAATAACAATGCACTGCAAAATAGGGAAATTTCTTTCAAAAAAACAAAAACAAAACAAAACCTTCACATTTGCCTTGGCTTTGCTCTTTTGTCCTCACCTGAATTTAAGAGAGGGGGAAAAAATCCACAAGCCTTTATAAATATTTCTGTATTCTCTGTCTATGTACACATCACCAGTGCAAAAATGTACTTGCAGGAGAAACTGTGGGCTGATTCTCGCAGAGCTGTTTAAGAGCAGATCATGGTTCTCCATCTTAGCAAATTACCTCAAAATGTAATAATGCATACTTGCCACACAGCAAGTAGATGTTTGCAGAAGGCATTTGCATCATATACATTTATGAGCGTCAGGGAAACCTACAAGTGCTCCCATGGGTGCCTACTAAAGGGCCAAAAGACATTGCAGATCGTACTTCTGCCGCTCTGTTTTCACTGTGCATTTCAAAGATGTTGTTTTTCAAGTGTGTATGTTGACTATACTGAAGGTAATATCATGAGTGAAAATAACCTGCTGTTAGCATTAGATTCCCAAAGTAAGTTATTGTAGATATTTCTTCTGTTTTGTGATTGTACTGTTATTATATTCTTAGGTTTTATGCTTAGTTGGCACACAGATGATGCTCTCATGTTGTGTGTGGAACAGGGAAACATTTTAAGGAAAGGAAATTAATAAGAAATAATAAAAAAAGAGAGAGCAGAGCTGCAAGCAGAGAACGTTCAGGCTCAGCAGTGAAAAAATGGCACACAGGCTAGTTATCTAATGATATCACATCCCAACATCACTTTAATGCTTTTAGTTACTGTGCTATACTGTTCAGCATCTGGAAAGAAAAATACATAATATCTGATTTCTCACATGAAATAGTCTGAAATGAATTTCCAAACAAAATCTAACCACTGAATAAAACTACAGAAAATAATTTGAGAAATTATCTTTTAATAAATTAGCACATCTAATACATAACTACACCTGCAAGTTTTATATTCACTATGATATCATCTACCTGTTATGTGCCTTCACCCCACCCAACACTCTCCCATCAGAATCAGTGCACAAATCCTCTACTTCTTAAGTGTTTGTAAATCATCTTAATCAGTATTGAGAAGTGCTGTGCACAGCTATTTGGCTGAAATCATCTGAAAAATTAGTTTGTGAGAGGCTGGCCTTAGGTCTCTAACCTGATAATATAATTATTCATCTTTAAGGTTCATTCATATCCACAAGCCCATATGTTTTTGTGCTTAAAATTCTTTGTTTTTTTTCAACTGCTGGTCCTCTTCAGCTTCTTTGTCTCTCTCTGCTTCCCACTCTGTCTCACTATCTAGTTCATTCTGCCTGATTTTCAGACTTTTCTGTCTAATTCTTTCTTTCATATAGATTTGTCCTCGCATAAGCTACATAGCTGTTGCAGGCCGGTGATCAATCTGATTGTTGCGAATTTGCTGGCACCATTTGCTGGTGTTTCCGCTCTTGCTGTTTGACCTGCTGAACGATCTCCCTGATCTTGCGCTGGGCTGCCTGCAAATAAACACACCATAAACAGGTGACTGGGAGACTAATTTGATACTAATTTACATTTTGAATATCACATCAGGAAGTTAGTTCAGTCTTGCTTTTATCAGTTAAGGAACATTTCAAAAGGTTAGACATGTCTGAGTTTCAAGGATACAGAGAATCTTATACATGCTTTTATCGCCCTGATTATAGTAATGCATTGTTTTCAGTTTGAAATCAATGTACTTTTGGCTACAATCAGTGTAAAATGCTGCAGCTAGACTTTTAACCATATTAATCCAGTTTTATCTTCTTTAAATTGGTTAACAATTCATTTTTTAGATTGATTTTAAGATTTTAAGATACACACAATGAATTACATGGGTTGGCAACAGTTTATTTAGCAGAACTTTTAAGACCTCACAAAACAGTTAGACCTTTTAGATTTTCATGTCATGAACTTTAGGCTGTTCCAAGATCCAGATGCAATAACTAAAGGTGTAAGAGCATGGGGTAGAAGGCCCCACGATTATGGAACAGCCTGCCCTGGGATATTAGATCTGTTTTAAAGTCTTGTGTAAAAACTAATTTGTATAGACTTGCTTTTATTACTATGTGAATGTGCTGTGTTTTACTGTGTGTGTAGCTTTTATTACTATATAATGTGAATATGTTGTGTTTTACTGTGAGTGTTTTTGTGAAGCACTTTGTAAATAACAAATATTAGATAATTATTATTATTGCTACATGCCATTGTTTTAATTTAAATAGTTAATATTTATGCCAACTTTAAGCTGATGTGTGCAGTTTTTTATGTTAAAATACAATCTTGGTCTAAACTAACAATTCTAAACAACATCCCCCAAATGAACTCACACTGCCTTACAAAGACACTGGATGGACTTTGCTGCAGCTTAAATGGTCTTGACAGTTTACACATCATCAGCATGAAACATTACTTATTTCATCAGCATGAAACAGTACTAATTATTTAGTTATTTTTGTTTGATGTGGCGTCTAGGTTCCGTTGCCATTATAACCATCTTACATATGGAAGAACTATGATATATGTAGGCTCTATATTTCAGTTTATTGTCAAACTTGCCTGGTAATGAGAAGACTGACAATAAACTTGGCACAATATTAAAAAATTTAAATACATTAAAATCAGAAGTGTAAACAGCCCTGGGAAAAAGTAAAAATCATACCTGACTGGCAAAGAAATGTCCAATTATCTTAACCAACACCTCATCACTCTCATCTGGTGTCTGGTCCCGTGGTACAATGACCTCAGCACTGGTGAGATTCTGTAGCTCATTGACCTGTGGGTGGTTAGCAGGAGGTCAGGAGGTTACACTCACATACATTACATACAATTATATACACATACTTTTGGTCATATAATGTAAATATTTATTACACAATTTACACTAATTGCTCACAAACACAATGCTCATACCGTTTTGCCACCCTTTCCAATGACTCGTCCAGCAGCAATTGAGGGCACTTTTATATGTGCCTCCAGCTTAACTTCCTCTGTAGCAGTGAAAAAATTATCTTCTTTTAACTTTCCATATATCCTCCCCTGTGCCTACAGTCAAACAAACCCATACACAGAAGAGTTAAGGAGAAATGAGGAATGAATGAATATATCAATGTGGTTTGATTTATCAGATTATTTTTTTGGTCCACAGCAAATGTAAACTGTGGTTTCATGGCGGTTTTATGGCTTTTTTGAAGCTTGATAGCCTGGATTCTCTATTCACATTCATTATATGGCAATAAAGTGTGTGAAAATTTTTTACATTTTTCATTCTGTGTTCCATGGAAGAAAATGTCATACAGATTTGAAGCAACAAAGTCGGTGAGTAAATAATGACTGAATATTTTCATTTTTGGGTGAACTACCCCTTTAACTCCCACCGCATACAAAATACAATATAATACAATAATACAATAATTGAACAATGGCTTTTACCTTGAACTGAGCTTCTGGAGGTCCAGTGATGATGACCATCCTGTCAGGGTCATCAGGACTGTCTGGTTGGGCGATCTGTAATGACAGAAAACAGCAATTTACAAGGATTTGAGCTTGAGTATCAAAGATGATATAAACTGTTAGAATTGGCAGTGATGGCCTTGATACAGTACAAAGAAACCATGCCTGACTAAGAGTTTGTAAAGGGATTATTTGAAGCCCATTAAGCTAACCTGTATCAGCTAGTCTCTGTAGCACTTGTAAATTCAGCTTCCAATAATCCTAAGGTTGTGTTTTATAATTGCTTTACATTATTGTTGTAATCAATGAGCTTTTCTCATTTTCTAGTACCACTTATCCTGTTTCCTCTGTATGATCTCAATCTTATTTCTTGTCCTATTCCTATTTGTTAGCCTTGTTCCAAAAATGGAAGTAAATTGAAATATTTTTCAAGCAATTATGTTTGACCTTGGGGTCATAGCAAGGACTGTAAGAACGTTAGCAAGACAGGTAGCATGGTTAAACAAAATATCAAAATACTGCTTGTACAATCAAATTAAAGTACCAGAAACTGTTTTATAAACCATAATATACTGTAACTTGAGTGAGGGGTGACAATTTTATCTCCTTAAATCTGTCCAGTGTCATTTTAATCCTAGAATGCATATGCAACCTTAAAAGTACTTAATTTTTAAATGTAATGATAATTAATATTATAATATTGCTGTATGACAATATATTTCTATATTACTCTATGTAGCTATATTTTTTTTTCTTGAGGCAAGAAAAGTTGCAGGTTCAAACACATTAAGAAGTGGTCCAGGAACTATTGGCATTGTTCATTTAACCTCAGGTTGCTACATGGCGACTGTCCCTGTAATGGTTATAATTAGGGTGGCCCAACATCCCATAGTCCCGTATTCAAGCACTTTTTCTAGTGTCTTGACTTATTCTGAAAAATTGTGTTATGTCTTGTATTTCCCCTCTCCTAAAATTTCAGCTTTCTCAGTCTCGTGAGTATTCTAATCAAAGGTAGCCAAGGATACAGCTTGTAAAACGATACAATCACAATGTGTAATTTGAAGTACATGATTGGATTAAACTATCTAATAAAGATCCCCTATTAATAGACATCCAGTTAGTGAACTGAATGAAGAGTCAGTTTGAAAGAGCACACAGATGAAAATGCAGCTGTAAAAATGTCAATGAAGCGAGCATGTACATTTAATGAGGATCTTCAAAAAGAGTTTACATTTCTAAAAAAGGAGTCACAGACAGAGCCTAGTAAAGTGAGGTGTGATATTTATGGAGGTCACTTTTCCATCGCCCATGGAGTCCGTACCGGCATCGTGCAGCATGTTCATACAAAAAAGTATGTGGATGCTGCTAAAAGTAAGTGTGCAACAAGTGTTAGCGATTTTTTTTTGCTTATTATTCTGTTGTGCATGGCCATAGCTTTACACATGCATGACCTAAGAAAAGTCTTGCAGGCCTGGCTAGAGGAATCATTCATACCCTCTGACATTTAAAAAATCAGTTGGGTGCCCTGGTTGAAGCTTGTGACATGCGAGCAGATGATTTCTTTTGTGCAGTGAGAAACGTTTGTTCAGCATCAGTGGATTACCTCCAAAATTAGAGCCGCTCATTGGAGAACACAGAAAAACTTGAGTGGGCCCTATTGAGATACATCAGAGTAGAAAGACATTAAGAGCAGCCTTGTCACTCGACCTAGTTTCCATCCACTTTTATTGCTGTTTTGTTATTGACAAAGTGAAAATCCGTAAAAAAAAGAAACTTGCCATCTTCTGCCTGTTTCCATTCAAATGGCCTTTCATCGATAAATATGGTGTGTGTGATGACATCATGCTTAAAAAAATAACACTTAATCACATAAGTTTTGGTTTATCGCAAAAGAAATCTGCCCTTAAACCGTTTTCATACATACTGTAAATGTGTGTATATCGCTAATTGTGTACCTTTCGACTCCCAGATGTCCCTAATTTTGTTTTCCCCTTAAGTCTTTGTAAAATTGAATTGAATCATTGAAATTAGCCAGCTTACTGTCATTTTAATTTCACAAATAAATGCAATCAGGAGGAGGAGGAATTGCAATCAAAAGGGAACAGTTGCCCTTTTGATAGGACTGTAATATTGGTCCTGATGTTGTGCCTATCGCAGGTTGTTCTGACCCGAAAGCGAATCCAAGTCATGCCCTTTTCAAGCTGGCAACCTGCACCAAGTAGTGGTGGAACTTTCGTTCTTAGTATAAGGAACATCCATCGATGTGTATATGCTATGTGCACAGCTATTAAAGAAACATTGATGCAATGTAATATCAGGGTTTACATATGATACATTCCTGATATTCATTAGACTATTTTGAACAATCATCTATCAACTGAACTTGATTGTCATCAAAAATAAATTTTAGCATCATAATTGAAATTTTCTGAAGAAGCTCAGCAAATGCAATCCGAGGTAATGAGTTTTAAAAGTTTTAAAGTTTTGAATTGTTCAAAAGCTAGTTTTCTGAAAGTGAACTCAGCATTGGACAAATAGTTTTATCTAGTCTTGAAAAAAGTGTAGAATATTCTGAGAATACCATTCAGCTGACTTTTTTTTCTACAGGGTAAGGTTAATTTAAGTTTGTACAAAGAAAAGGCAATTATATAATAATTATCTTTTTTTTGTTTGGCAATTTAAATTGAATGCTTTATTAATTTGGTAGTTTATTTAATTTAATACAGGCATTTTTTCAAAAGCAAGCTAAACAATAGGCTGTTATTGTTTCAAAAAACCACACTGAAGCTTAACTCCTAGTATTGTGTATTTAGGTTTAGCTTAAAATATCTTTGTGCACAGAAATTATATGTTTTTTGTATTGTGCGCTAATTCCATAACTGCCATCTATTATTTGAATGGTGTGGAAAAAGCAACTTTAATAAATAAACGGATGGCTACCACAATTAAATTAATCGCAAAGAGTAGCCATTCATTTGTTCTCTGTATACTTGTCGATGACAGATGCATTATATGAGATTTTTGTGTTGGTACTCCTGAAAGTGTCATGATGCAGATGTGTTTGCAACATCGGATCTGTGCAGGTAAGCCATTAAGACCAATCCATAACAGTGCGAGTAATGCTTCAAGTACAATAAATTGGCTTTCAAGGATGTACATCTTGTCATCATGATTAACACAAGCTAATGATTGGTGTCAATTCTGTCATGTGACACTATATTTTTGCGTTAATGGTAATTTTCTCGACAAAAAGTGTTCCACACCAAGTTTTTCGCGACATTAGAAGTATCGACTGAGCTTATGTGCAAGAGTTAATAAAATCTTATGTATAAATGTATATTAAAAATATGTATAAATAATAATATTAGTTGAGTGGAACATGAACAAGATGGCCTTGTTTGAGAGATGGGCAGATGTTTTCATGAGCTGGAGAGCAAGACCATAAACTTCGGAGTCTTAGCAAAGGTTGTGGAGTTTGTTTTATGCCTGCCGGGGACCTCTGCGTCTGTGGAGTGTGTGTTCTTATTAATGTGCGCAGCATGGACACCGGATAAATCTCGACTCAGTGTAACAGTCATGAAGGCAAAACTTTTTTACATCTTAATTTTGGATTGGCTGCTCTGCATTTTACGAAAAACACTGAAAAACCGATGCCAGCAAAAAGTAAAAGGAGACAACAGTTACAGATGCGGATTCCGCCACTATTTCACACTGATCTGCACCTAAGTAATGATATGTTAATTTATTTTTTGCTGGGAGGGGGCTGTCCCGTTTTCCACAAGCAGGAATCTGGTCACCCAAAGTATAATGTCATGCCCCTTTGGATAAATGATAGCTTGCTATACTTGCATACTACACTTACTTTTAATATAAATATGAACATGATGTTTAACATATTTTTATTGTCATAACAAATGGAAAACAAAAATAATAATATCAGTGTTTTGTTTTGTTTTTTGTTTTGTTTTTATTTTCTCCCCAATTTGGAATGCCAAATTCGCTCTAAGTCCTCATGGTGGTGTAGTGACTCACCTCAATCTGGGTGGCGGAGAACATATCTTAGCTGCCTCCGCATCTGAGACCGTCAGTCCGCACATCTTATCACGTGGCATGTTGAGTGTGTTACCGTGGAGACTTAGCACATTTTGAGGCTCACGATGTTCTCCGCGGCATCCACGCACAACTAACCAGGTGCCCCATCAAGAGCGAGAACCACATTACAGTGACCATGAGGAGGTTAACCCAACGTGACTCTACCCACCCTAGCAACCGGCCCACCCAAAGACACCTTAACTGAGGAGTTGCATATCAAAAGACCAGTTCATGTTAAAATTATTGACAAAAAGTAAACATCTCTGCTATTTCAGACCCATTTTTTAATGCCTTCTAGGGTTAAGCATACCATTTTAATGGTTCTCCTAGTGCGGCTACATGATCTACATATGTTTACTATTTCAACTAAAATATAATTAGCAACCTGATTCTTAATTTCATCAAAGAACAATTAAATAGCAATTAAATATCACATTAATGAGTATGATAACTTTTTTTGTTAGCACATTTCTTGCTTTTGGGACAGAACCTGGTCCACTTCAATCTTTCATTCAAGCCTGTCTCTAACAAAACTGGTTAATGTTCACAATGAGAGAATATGCTGTTTTAAGTGTCTCACTTTTATTGAGGCTCCAGCATAGTGTGCCAGCTCTTTAATGTGCTGTCCTTTCTTGCCGATGAGAGCCCCTACTGCTGGAGTGGGGATGAAGAGGTACACCACTTCCTGTTCATTCTGAAACACACACAGACTTGAGTCCAACTGTTCATTGTGATGAGACTAATTGAGGATATCACAGCATCATAGGGTGGGGAAAGAGAGAGAAAGGTTGGAGACAGAGAGAGGGGGTGGGTGAAACACTAACCAAACTTGGCCTTTTACGTCTACAGACTGAAGTGAGAGTGTGGGAGGATGTTGGTGGGTCTCATGGGCTTTTTCAAGACCCAAATAACAAAATAATAGAATAAAAACACACCGCAAAAACACTCACTTCATGTATGTCAAGCACCTATCTTTTTTGAGGGGGCACCAGTGGTAATCGTGACTTTCTTGGTGCCCAAGGCAAGATAATATATGAGTAAATATAAAAAAACAACATTGTAATTCTTTTTAAGAGTTTAAGATTAGTTAAAAGACATCACCCTGTAGCTCTAGAGTGGTTGCCTACTGAAGCTAAGCCTGGTCAGTACCTACAGTTGCTTCTGGAAAAGGTGTTAGTGAGGCCAGCAGGGGGTGTTCGGTGAAGGGGACACTATACAGTAAAAAAGGCACCGTCATTTGGATGAGACATTACTCTGAGGTCCTGACTCTCTGTGGTTATTAAACATCCCAGGGCACTTCTCGTAAAAGAGTAGGGGCATTACCCCAGTGTTCTAGCCAAATTACCTCCATTGGCCCTTATCATTGCCTCCTAATAATCCCCTCCATGAGTTGGCTCTATCACTCTACTCTCTTCTCTCCACCAATAGCTGGTGAGTGGTGAGTGTACAAATGCACTATGGCTGCTGTTGCATCATCCAGGTGGATGCTACACACTGGTGGTGGTTGTGGACAGTACACAGTTCCCTTTGTAAAGTGATTTGAGTGTAGTGTCAGAAAAGTGCTATATAAATATAACATTAATTCATTAATTCAGTTAGTCTTGAGGTACAAATTTCATACAAAGAGACCCTGTTTTAATTACTAAACCTAAATCTATAACCTACAGTACGTATATACGCTGATCAGCCACAACATTAAAACCACTGACAGGTGAAATGAATAACATTAATTATATCGTTACAATGGCACCTGTCAAGGGGTGGGATATATTAGGCAGCAAGCGAACAGTGTTGGAAGCAGGAAAAATTAGTATGCGTCAGGAGTGAATTTGATAAGGGCTAAATTATGAAAGTACAAAGTTATGGAAAGACATATTCTGAGAGAAAGAGAAAGATATACTTTAGGTAGGTACCTAAAGTAAGAACTCACTGTTTGCTGATGAGGTAATGCTCCTGTGGAAGGGACCCCATACAGACCCCCCATTAACGATGAGGGCCCCTATGGTAGCAAACATACACAAAGGATGTGGTGTAAATATTGTCACCTAAACTTTCAAATCATACAGATTTTAACCACATGAATATCTTAGAGTAAGGAGTAATCCATGTTAAGATATGACGCATAACATTTTGTCACACAAGCAACACAAACCCATAGGGCTGTTGTGAAGTCATTCAAAGCTGTCCCTGTTTATTTCAGTATCCTAATTAAGCAGCTTGTTTCCAGGCTGCATGTGCTGATGCTCACCAGCAGGGGACTGTAGTTGGCTGGGGTGGTCACAGCTCCACGCAGACCAGAGGTGGGAGGGAGCATGGACAAACCAGAGGAAAAGATCCCCAGTGCACTCAGGTTTAGACCAGACATCATGTTAGTCTGCTGCTGAAACCCAAGACGGAGAGAGTGAGGCCAAGAGTGAGGCCATATATATATATAAAATAACATGCGTTTTCCCATAGATGTACACACAAAAAATGTGTCTCTTAGCTTTTAAATATTTTCCTTTCAAAATGTAATACAATCAATTTATAAAAGGGAAATAAAACAATATATTATAAATATACCAGTCTAAGGCACTAGTCTACTAAATTAACGCACTAATTTTGGCAGTACTATAATTAGAATCTTTATTTTAGCAGGGAGTACCATTGATATGGATGCTACGATCGATCGGCCACTAATTGGTTTCAGCCGATATTCACGTCCTATGACTCGATTGGTAATTTGGTAATTTTGCAAAAACAAAATAGAAATAAAATAAGGAATAATAATATGAAATAATGACAACAAATCAATAACCAAAATGCCACACCTGTAGGTTTATTTGCACCTGTAGGTTATCAGTCTGTCTTTAGTTTGACACTAAAAGCATCATTTGATCTAACTAAATATCATAATAAAGAGAACATTTCATCACCCTATACTTTATTTAAAGCCTTTTTTAAAAAAAAAAAAAAAAAAAGCTTTTTTAATAAGCCTTTTAAACTTTTTAAACTGTTTTTGTAAGCAAAAACTAGGCAAAGGGATATTACTGGAAAGAGAAAAATTAAATTAGGCCAATAGTGACACTGTGCATCTAGAAATAACTAATATAATTACCCCACAACTAACATCCATCCATCATGATAATCTAACCTCAGTTATTATTTACTACGCCTGCTGTGGGATACTCACATTTACAGTAGCCATGTCATTCTCATGGGCTTCTCTAAGTTTCTTCATGATCTCCACCTCTGCGTTACAGCACTCATCTACCCCACCCCTCACTGTTATGGTACGTTCCTGGTTATATATAGTTAGGTCTTGCAATCTGCAATAAATGAAGGAAATACACAACGGTGAGAGTGTATACACTCTGAATTAACTTAAACACATTACCGAGTTCCTGTGAGGCATTTGTAATGGCAGACTCAGTAGCTTCCATTGTCAGCAGTTTAAGTGTAGAGTACTTACGAGGAGATGGTGATTTTGGTGCCAGTGTCTTGCTCAATCTTCTTCAGGTTCCTTCCCTCCTTCCCTATGAGTCTCCCAACTAGGGTATTTTGTGCCAAAATCTTCAGAGGAACCTCCTCAACCCTAGAGATAGAGAGAGAGAGAGAGAGAGAGATAGAGAGAGAGAGATTTCAATATCGCTTATAATGAACCCATATCAGCTATATTACATCATGTTAATGTATTAACCGTGTTGCGAAAAGAGGGTTTCTGTGAGAACATAATAATTCTTCTTCTGAAACAACATTATTTGTGTTAAAATTTTATTCGATTTTTTTTCCCAACTAAATCGTTTGTTTACTGAACTTGTGCAGATTTAGTTTGTAATTAAATAAATGATTTCATGAAATAAATATGACTTTCCAAAATTTATTTTTTGCCAAACCTGTCAATGGGGAATACATTGCGAAAATTTACCAGTCATGAATATTTAGATTATGAAATTGTATTTTTAGTTGTTATTTTTATTTATTTTTTAGATGTTCTTTATTGTCACTCGCAGCATCATATAGCCACCAGTCTCCATATATCGGTGAAACTGTGTGATACAAAAATTAAGACACATCATTCAGTTACTTATATGTTCGTATTGGTGGCTTAATGCAAGAAATTGTCCACATATGTTGCCACATGGAGATCTGGAGGTAAAAAACTTTAGGCATCCTAAATAAACTTACTGAATGATGGTAAATTTCCAGA
Source organism: Moxostoma hubbsi (assembly GCA_032164185.1). Lineage (NCBI taxonomy): Eukaryota > Metazoa > Chordata > Actinopteri > Cypriniformes > Catostomidae > Moxostoma > Moxostoma hubbsi. The sequence continues at coordinate 24,532,180 of JAVLUX010000006.1, read as the reverse complement.
GGTAAAATGTTTTATTTTACATTCATACTCACATCACTCACAACAGCAAGTGTCAGAATATTATTCTTAAAGTTAAATTGACAGAAAACCATTGCTTACAAAGTTACTGAACACTGGTAAGAAACTAGCAAAATAATTTGTACTTGCATTTGGCCCATAGTGAGTGTTAACTCTGGACCCTACTTTAATGTGTTTATATATGCATGCATGGATTAAAATTAATTTAAACATTTTTGTGAAGCGAGTGGAGTAACAAGTAAATATTTTAAGTGCCCTGCAGACAGAAAAGAGACTAACATCTTAGTGTCATTGGCCTCTTTCTCCATGATTTCAAGTATCATCCTGCAGGCTTGTGAACAGCCCTCTTTAGATGAGTGGATAGAGATGGTCTTCTCAGTCGCCCCTGCATTCTCCTTACGATGGATATCCACCCTGAGACAAAGAGAGAGAAATGACATTTAACATATAGCCTTATCTCATCCCATTGAAGCTAGTTTCAACATTCTACTTGAGCAAAAGAGATAAAGAGAATAACCTATATGCCAGAAAGATGGCAGAAAGCACAATGAGTGTGGAATAAAAAAAACTCTTAGTGATATTAAATGATGATAAAAATCGCATCTTTTATTTTAAACAAATACATTTTAAACAACACATTAAATGCTAATTTAAAAATGTCAGGACATAAATGACAAGCATAAGTCCTAAAAAATACTCTGTCCAAATTCTTGAGCGTAAATGCTTCTAGCAAATTAAGGTCTATTTAATTCCAAAATGTCAGACCTTACTTCATAATTTAAGGTAAGTACACATTGCATTCCCAGCGTTCTCACAAGGGGCACTATAGCGGCCATTAGAGTACATTTTTTCTGTGGTCAGCTGTCTCTTTTAGGTCATGTACTTTCATGGCAGAGCAAAATTTTGAAGAAAATCTTACTGAGCTAGTTAGTTAAACTTAATTAAACTGTCGTCAGTTTAGATTCCTCAACAATTGTTTTAGTACCTTTTGAGGAAGAAATATGAAATGCATTTTCTATTGGATATACTGGTCCCACTCAGCAGCCTGTTACAAAATGATAAGATGATAATTGGCATTCTGCCCCTTATGTGTGCATCATCACAAGTATATTTACAGGAGCACAGTGCCATTTTTCGTCAGGATTTTCGACTTAAGGGAGGAACCATCTCTCATTCCTTTAACAGTGAAAAAATGTATAGTGTGGCAAACTATGCAACATCTCATTCCCTCCTTTCAGGGAACCAAGGTTACAGTAATAAACAAGACCTTCCCTTTAAAGTCAATTTTAAGTCACTTTAACCCTCTGGGGTCGACGGAAACGCCGGCGTGTCCTGCTGGATATTTTCGTCATTACAGCAGAAACAACTTAAAATACTCCGTCATTTTTGGGTATACAGATGAGTGTAAGACATCATTAGAGACTATGAAGGGTCTACTTTTATTTGTGTACACTCACAATAACAAAAAAATCTTGTGCTTTTGTAAAATAAAGAAAATAAAAAGGGTGAGCTTTCAGCAGTCTCTGTGTTCACAAGTATATTTCAGAAAAACGTCACTAAAATGAACTGAAACTCCACGAATATTTATCACACGAACATGAAACATATGTCTAAAGAAAGCTTAAAATGTCTACTTTTTAATAAACCAATTCAAATTTAAAACAAATATTCTCCTGCAATGCAATCTGTATGAAACAAAGCAATGTTCAGTTTTTTCTGGTCTATCTAATTATCTGTAATGTGATCCCACCCACTAGCAGAGCGCACCAGTCATACACTAATGTGCTGAGACGATGTACACAAATGTATGCAAATGTACACACCCTGACTGTGAGGTATAATGTAAACACATTTCATTAATTTTTCTGCACGTTTGCAACAATACACAAGTGAGAAATCTCCAGGATTGTAAGGAAGAGTTAACATTTTCCTCAGAAGAAAAGCGGGACTCTGATGAACATTTGTATTTTGAAGAGAGACTTGATCCAGCCGAGGATACAATTTCAGAGGAGTAAGCCATTTAGTTTTCATTATTTGACATGCTATTTTATATAAACATTTACATATTTTACTAGGGGGACCATTTCCAGACTTGTCAGCCAGGATTCAGTGTATTGACATTTGAAATATGACTCCTAATAAGCAAGTTTAGTTACATTTAAATGCTGTTTCGGATAAACAGGTATTTCAATTGTAAGCTGTATGATATAAAAATAATATGAATGTTTAGATTATATTTTATCTAGTGTTTATAATGCCTCATTATCATCAACAAAGCTTGTGCTTGCAAATATGTGTTCAGGTTAAATGAGTAAAATGCACTTTAAATATGCCTATATTAGAAAATCACCATCTTATAATGATTTCTGAATGGTCATGTGACACTAAAGACTGCAGTAATGATGCTGAAAATTATGCTTTGATCACAAATTGCATTTTACAATATATTTAAATAGAAAACTGTTCTTTTAAATTGTAAAAAGAGTTATCAATATTGTTTCTGTATTTTGGATCAAATAAATCCAGTCTTGGTGAGCAGAAGATACTTCTTTTAACGGTAGTGTAGGTCTAAAATTAAGTCTTTATGTAAAGAAATTATATAGTCAGATTACTTCTTTTAACTTAAAACTTGATTTTGATCATTAAGTCTCTTCATATTCATTCTCTTTCTATCACATTCCTCATTGATAGGTCCAGGGGTGGGGTCATTGTCTCTCAGGTGTGAATTACAATCCATATTCATGATTGTTCATGCCTTCTCGCTTATTACCTTTCAACACTAAAATTGTCTTACAAAAGTAAAATTACTATATTGTTTTCTATGAATGAGTGATCAGGATGGTTTTGCACATCATTTTGTAGCAAAAACTATAGGCTACAAGATCCAGCACTCAAAAGTCTTGTGGAAAAATGTTTAGTATGTGTTATATGGACTTATTTCAGAGACTTAAAATGTTAGTTTTTTTCAAAAAGCATGCATAAACGTTATTTTCTCAAAATTACAAACCTGTACATGTTGCTCACATATTATTGCAGCCCAGTTTGTGCTGAATACAGTGTTATCAGACTTTAGCCATTAATATATTTTTAAGTAACTGAAAAAAGCACAAATGTCAAGGCATGTCAAATCTTCTCCAGGGCCCAAAATACCCTCAGACCCCAGAAGGTTAATGCTGCATCAGTAGCTGATGCTATGGGAATCGTATACCAAATCACTGTGCTACTGATTCACATGAACTAGAGCAATGTTTACTAGCCAACAGGGTAGTGAAACGCATTGAAAGTGCCTCACCTTCATATTGATAAATAGAAAGACTGACGAAATGCATGTGAACAGTCCGTGCAGACCAAGCTGATGACAAAATTTGCATCACGCATACAGTGCGCATAGTGATGAGCAACTGAACTATACTTTAACCTTTACAGAGACAGGTGTGGTATATAGCACCTATTTCAATGATATGTGACATGTAATAGGGATGTTTTCTGCATGTAATTGAATTAAAATAAATCACATACAGCACCTTTAACCCTCTTACGCAGCCAAAATAAAGAAAGAGAGAGGAAACACCCAAGTTATACCAACTAAGCAAAGTTGTTAGGGGAACCCCAGCATGCTGCCAAACAAATGTTTAAGACATCCCTTATGCCCAAGCCCAGGAGGAAGCCATGATCCTGGTAGAATGTACTTTAACACTCATGGTGCACAGGGGAATCGTAAGAGAATGCAAAGGCATCAACAGCCCAAAGATAATTACTTTGCTTGCATGCATGCATAATCACCTCACTGGACAAAGCATGTGCAGCCTTTTAGCCTTGTTCAAGTCAAAAGGAGTAGAGGAGAATGCCTGCCAGGTGACAACACTTTGGGCACATGACCTTCCATGGACTTAAGGATAGCCTTTGACAAGCCTGGTCTGAACCCTAATCAAGAGTACTTGACCGGCAAGTCCTGAAGGTCCGCAACACATTTAAGGCAAAGACTGTTGTTCCTCAGAAGAACTTACTGACCAAGGGGTGTGACAAAACTTGGTGTAGCAATCAATCAGGAGAGGATGCATACTTGCGTTTTGCTGTCCATATGTGAGCTAGGGCGTCCAGTCCCAGTGGAGCTTGAGTCATAGATTACCAAAGGCAACAAAGCGTCATGTTTGGGGTGGCAAACAGGTCCACTTCGGCTTCACTGAATACCTCCCAAATCCTCTGAACTGACACTAGAGCAAGTCTGCCCCACAGTTCAGGTGACTGGAGGCCTGTAAAAGAGATAATACTCCTCCATATGATAATGTGATGCGCCGGAGCCAATATCGGGTGCTAACACACTACCCCTTGGTGATTTAGGTACATTACAGCAGTGCTTTCTCTATGGACCAAGACGTGAAAGCCTTGCAGGGATGGGAAAGCCGGATGACCATTGCACAAGGCACCCCAGAAAAGTTTGACTCATCCATCAACTTGTGGTCAGTATCTGACCACTTGAGCACAACAACCTTCTGACAGAACAAGAGTGTTGTCCAAATAGCTAGCACAGCTACACAGTGGCACATCATCTGTAGATATAAGCATATGTGTCGTCACATGTGACGCACTATCTAGTTGACCTATCACATATGAGGCTTTATATGTAACAAACCCAGAGGGGTAACCATTAACAAAACTCTGGAATTCTTGCAACAGCAAGGCTACACCCAGCTTGAACCTTGTCAAGCACTGAAAAATGAGAGAGTCTGTCAAGCGTGCTGACATTTTCACAGTCGTTTCATTTATAAAAGGAAGCTTGCTGACTGGGTAACACACTCCTTGCCTAACTGACTTTGAGGCCCAAGCGCTCTAAGTGTGTAAGCAACAGATCCCTGTGCTTGCACTCCAGATCCTCTGATTGCGCTAAAAGCAGCAAATCATCAAGGTAGTTAGGCAGGACCTAAAACTGATATGGCCTCCACTTGAAGGCAAATCTCTGAAAATGAAATTATGCATCTTTCAGGTCCACTGACTCGAACCAGTCGAATTGACGGACATGAGAGTATGCTAATGTTCTTCTATTTGTTTCCCTGTCTTATCCAGGGGATATATTTCCCAAGGTTACAAGAGCCTGCCAGATCTAGTTCCTGTTCAGTGCGATGTTTGACTCCCACTGCTGTGTTGCTGAGCGATGACTACTTACTGCAGTCAGACAGAGAGGGGCACTTCGATGATCACTGTCTGCCTCAATCTATTAAGATAAAACATTGTTCCATTACAATGTATGTGCATTTATATATTAATTTATGACTTTTTTAATTAAATAATGTTAGCCTACTTAATTTCCCCAAAATAATGTCAAAGTTCAAACTATGAACTTACCAGGTCACATTGTAAACTTTGAACAGTAATTAAGCATAGAAGTTAGACATAAGATCTCAATATCACTGAACAGTGGATGGTACCAAATTACAGATGCATATTAACTCATTAGTTATTTGAAACAATGATGGTTTGTTGAAACCTGACAAGAGACAGCAGTCCCATCTACTGGCAAGAACAAGTAGAGTTCAACAGCTGGCTGTAAATGCATGGGGCTTAAAACCTATCTGACCATAATTTCTGGAGTGAACTGAATGAACAAGCAAGCAGTGATCTACCACAGCCAGTGCCCATTGTTTTTCAGTTCAAACAGATGGACTACAGCATGAACAAAGTCAACGAAAGCATAAAACATTACATTTGTGAATTAAAACGTGTGAATCTTCAAAAAAGTTCATAGGCTTGTGGCAATACATCAGGGGCTTAAGCCCCCAAATCTCCCCCCCTCGCAATGCCCCTGCTCATGTGGTCCCTCAAAAAGTAGCAAAAGTTGGATATTGGGCTGAGACGGGACCGGCACCAGCTTTGTGAAAGAAAGCGAGCCGAGAGTGAAGCGTCTTTAGTTTCAAACACTTGCACTGAACGCAGTCAGTCTCAACGAGCACGGCTTCTGTTTGGGCTCAGCTCAGGCAGATAAAACAGTGCTTATGCCTGTCAGAAAGAGGGATAAATCACTCACATGGAAGGAAACATTTGTGACATTCCATTTTGAAAAAGAAGCATTAAGAAACCGCTTTTAGTTCTTTAGCTAGAAAGAAACACACTCAATGTTTACAATTGCAATAAACGGAAGTGTAAATGATATGATGATCATCGTAAGTATAATGAATAAAACAATCCACTCGCTGTTCAGGTGTGTAGTTCAAGATGATGAATGAGTAAAGCTTGCAGAGCACAAGAGATGTAATCTCGACCCTGAAAAGAAAAATTCTGATGAAATGGCACTGTGCTGTTTGACACACGCATAAGTGGCCAAGCGAAAATGGCAATAAGATTGCAGTGATTTGACTTTTGGGAGGAGTTCCCACTGCGTCAGCTACTAAAGTAACTCACTTGAAAGGGTATCTTCTTCTATACATTGTCATTTTTACATCATGCAGTAATTACTCTAATTAAAGTCTCACAACTTTCATTAGAAAGATTTGATGAAAAAAATGACTTGCTTTTCCAGTACGTTTTTTACTCACTACAACGAGTCATTCATTCAGAAGGTAACTTCTGTATGTTTTCAGAAGAATCAGAATCAGAATTGAGCTTTATTGCCATATAAATTATTTGTGATGTAGATTCAAAAGAATCAACTCTTAAGTGTCATTTGTTCAGGAATCTGGCTACACTGTTTCACGTTGTATGTTTCATGCTGTAGATTCAAAAGAACCGTCTCATAGGAGTCTTTCATTCGGGAACCAGACCAGTACCTGTTCTAGATATGGACTGGCTCTTGTTTCCCAACCCTACTGTCGACAAGCTAGCTACTTGAATAATAACATTCAGTCTAATGGCACAGAAATCTTTCCCCTTGAGTACTGAGGTGTGTTAACATCATTGTAATGTTTGTAAAGGACCGCACACTCGCAATGATTTGACCAAGAATTTGTGCCTGAGTACTTGAATTTTCCTGGCCTAATTCATGAAACTGAGTTTCTCCTCTTACTTGGACTGTGTCTGCTTTGTGATGTTCTTTATGGTGTGTCCCTCTTTCCCAATGATGGCACCCACAAACTGAGTCGGTACTAGGATTCTTAGAGGCAGCTCATGCTGACGCTGCCTGGGACCATGGAACCCTCCCATGGCCCCTGGTTGACCAAACTCCTGCTCCCGGCTTCCCGTCCCCATTTTGGATGCCCCTCGCAGGACCTGGGGTCTTCCACCCCCGTCCCTTCCTGCCTCCTCGTCCAGTATGTACGACAGCCTGAAGGAGTGATTCTCAAAACTGTGGCCTGTCAAATTCTCAATGGCACTACAGGAAGAAGAGGGAGAGAGATAGAGAGAGAGCACAGAGATAAAGGATAACAATCATGGAAACAACCAATACAATGTACAATTCACAAATAGAGACAAAGGAGTACCACAACATAATGAAATGGATTACAAATATGGCAGCTATACATGGGTGGATGGAAGAGAATGGATAAATAAATGTATGAATAGACAGAAACTGATCTCTTATACTCTAGCTTTCATGCATGTGTAACATTACCCACAGCAGTTTCTGTGTCTACCAACTGCAAAAAATGACACCAACAAAGTGATTTAGTACTCACTCACCAACACTGTTTTATCTTATTCTATAATCTGATGTGTATACCTTTTCATTCTGATGTTCTTGCATATGCAAACACAAACAAATTTATTAATATTAGATATCTGAATGGGCAGAAGAACACTTTTTCCAACTAACTACATTCTAAATACCTAAATGCATTCTCCAACTGAGGATGACCCTGAATGCCCCAAAAGGGAGCTAAATCAGACAAAGTGTCCCTTTGTATAACCTAAGTATGTACACACATACACACACCCTGTCTGTTGCTGTTATGGCCACCTCGCTACAGATGCTAGTACAATTACTGAGCGCCTGCCTGTCGCCCAATGACAGGAAATAGTCAATCAGACAACTCATAACACACACATATCCACCCATTGGGACAGACCTCCCTGAGATTAAAGCACCAAAAATAAGATCCCTGGAGACCAGAAACCATCCAAATCCCTAAACACTTCTTTAACCACACACATACATGTACACACTCAGATACATAAACCAAGGCATGCACTCCAAACAGTCATAACCACCTTCCACAATTCACTGCCACCTAAAACACTGTTGACTGTATGTTTGATTGATCCCACATGACTAGTTCTCCCATTTAAATACAAACAGATTCTCTTATGTTAACTTAATCTATTATTTACATTATCCAGTGGTGAGAAAATTCCCACACCGACTGACGTGGATCTACTACTGATATCTAAATGAGTTAACAGGAACATCTGATGAGTAAGAGAAAGTAGATTTGTGGCTTAAAGGGTTGTTTGAAAGTGTTTGTATGTGTGTTAGCCATATGAGCAAAAGTTCAAGATAGGGTTAAACACCAGCTGGCAAGTCCTGGCACCTCGCCCATAACACGCACACAGTTTACATACACTTTTATCAGCTGCAGAGAACACGGATACTATTGTTGAAGGCCAAGTGTTCAATCAGAGCAAACATTCTCAGCATCTATCAGCTGATGTCAATTCATTCATAATCACAGATAAGTAGCTAATGCTACAAATACAACAACAAATATGTGAAGTGCTGTTCACAATCCTGGGAGTGGATGGAGTAGGGGCTGGTTATTTAGGACTCACAGTTTTAATCTTCTTATTTCTAAAATTAAAAAGTGCAAAATAACATGTCAAAAATGTGAAAGATCGGGTCTTAAACCCCATCTACACAAGTGATGAGGGGATGCGGCACACTGCAATAGCTTAAGACTGTCTACACTGAAAGCATCAAAGTGAACATTGAAAATTATATGCAGCTAACTAGGACCAATCAGCTTTGAGCTCAAGCCTAGACTTGAGTAGTGGTTCAATGAGTGAATCCTACTTTATTTTCAATGGAAATCAGTTGTCAATCAACATAGAATATAATTATTATGATGATGTTATTACTGCTAGAACTGTTTATATATTATGTAACATCACCAGTTTACATTAACAGAACAGAAGTTAAATAATTATATAACAAACAAATTTTTGGTAAAAAGTTTACACGCTTGATGTTTGTTAAGAAAAATAATTTCATATAAGCCAGATGTTCATTTTTTATTTTCTTTTTTGTAGTTTATTGTCTGTTCAGATTTCCTGGATATCACATAATGAAACACATGGAACACACATTTGTCCCCATTAAGAACATACATAAAACTAGTGAATACAATACATATGCATTTATATACACAAATACACACACCTACCCAGGTAAATGAATAGTATCTCAATTAATAATTTGGTTTAAAACAGTTACCGACAATGGAACAAATTATCTTTTATATATATATGTTCTTTTTAGACAGCGGTACACACAGCCTACGCCCCGAAGGGAGGGCCTCAAAGCAGGAATGGAAGGGATGGGTCTGATCTGAATATACTGTAATTGCCTTTTTTTCCATAAAATGTGAAAATAGCTCTTGCAATGTGCTCTGTTTCTGGCCGGTGATCATATAATATTATTTTTCTGTCTCAAGGTTAAATTACCATACCACGAAACAATGAAATATGTTAAAATACTTTCGATCATCGATCTGTAAACAAGTCGGTTCACTAATGGCACACTGTAACACTTCCTGTGTAGACAGCATCAATGATTATCATGGGAGCAGTTTGCTTCAACACACAGTTTGTTTCCACTGTAGACAGGGTGTGAGTCTTTCCATTGGTAGGACAGTTGCTACAATATTTAAATTTTCTGATTAACAGTTTTTATTGATTCACACAACTGACAAAGAACAGCAAAACATATATTCACAGAATCAACATTTCAGCCCCATTATTCTCTTTACCCCTCCCAATCCCCAACCCCACACTGACCCTCAAAAAATATCCCTGTGGTCACACTTGAATATACACACACACGCACGCACACAAAGAAAATAAAAAAATTTAAAATAATCACACACATTTAAAACTCCACTTCTCTCTCCACTGTCCCTCCCCAAGAGCCCTCCAAGAAGGCCAAGAAGCTGCCCCATTTTTATTAAATTAATCTAACTTGCCTAGCCTACATAACATTTACTTGAATACCACCATCCCCCGCATCTCTGTCCAACACTCTTGAAATGAGGGCACTTCAGCCAACTTCCATCTCCTAAGAACAATCTGTCTTTCAATCATATCACTAGCCAGGACCCAATTTTTTTATACATTTTCCCCCAATATTAATGACAGCCTAAAATACAGAGTCTGGGGCAAAATGAAATTTGAGTGCCCAATACGTCACACAAAAAACACTGAACCCTCAACCAAAATGACTGGATCTTAACACACCACCAAAAAACATGGGTTGTGTCTCCATCTTCTGATTGGCATCGCCAGCAGGTGGGTGTGTCTTTCAGACCAAGCCTTTACAATCTAGAGGCGGTCCAATAGAATCGTAAATCTCTAGATGTAGGCCTGACTTTTTTTTAGAATCCTAGCCCACGCTCTCTCCTCCAATACCAAATTTAGATCTTTCTCCCATAGTGTCTTGAGAAGTCAAAGCTCCGTCATCCAGACTCTGAATTAGCAGGGAGTAATACACTGATGAGTAATACACCTTGTGACCATTACCAAAAAAGTAATCACCACTCCCTGAGTATCTGCCACTTAAGGGGGGTGTATGCTACTCTCAAAAATAGTACAGAGGCGGTGGCACAGTTGTAAATACCTAAACAACTAAGACCTGGGAATCCCAAAATGTTGAACCATATTTTCAAAGGATCTCAACACTCCAATCTCATATAGATCACCAAGTGTATTAGCCTCCCTCTCAATCCACTCTGTTCAGCAGAAAGGGGACTTATTACTACATAATTTGGGGTTCAGCCATATGCTTGAGGCTACATTTATATAAATGTCCAAATTCAACACTCTGGACACTTTTGTCCATACCGAGTGCAAATGCGAGATAACGGGGTGTAACTTTACTTCTCCAGTTAGTTTGATAGAAAGGATTTGCAATGGCAAAGTAGGGGCAAGAACTTCCCGTTCAATACAAAACCAGGGAGGGGCTCTCTCTCAGGTGGAAGTGACCAATGAGCCAAATGTCGGAGACCAAATGAGTAATAATAAAACAAAATCTTGGGTAGGCCTAGCCCACCTTTGTAAATCGGCTTATGCAATGTAATCTGGGACATTTACCTTTCCAAATGAAGGATTTTGCTATGCTATCAAATTGCTTGAAATAAGAGAGGGGGACATCTATAGGGAGAGATTGTAGCAGGTAGTTGAATTTTGGAATACAATTTATTTTAATAACATTAACCTTCCTAATCATCGATAAATGTAATGAAGCCCACCTGCCCACATCGCTTGAAAACCTTTTTATTAAAAGGGTCAAAATGAACTAAAATCACACAAATTTTTTGGGAATAAAATACCCAAATACATAATACCCTGTTTGGGCCACTGGAAGGCACCATGCTGAAAAACTATTACCAGGCAGTACACTGTCAGATCCAAAGCTTCGGATTAGACCAATTAACTCTGTATCCTGAGAATTAGAAAAGGAATGAATAATTCTGTGGAGGCAAGGCACAGATCTAGTGGGGTTGTAGATGAAAAATAAAATATATTATCTGCATAAAGCAAAGGCTTATGTGCCACACCTCCTGCCATCACCCCGGGAAAATCATCCTCCTTTCTCATCGTGGCTGCTAATGAATTGTTCCAGGGCAAGACAGGACAATAATGGGGAAAGAGAGTAAAATAATCTGAAATGAATCCATTATACCATGAAGTAACTTAATCCATCAAATAAAAGTATTCTCAAACCCGTACTTTTCCAAAATCTTAAAAAGATAATCCCATTCAACCATATAAAACGCCTTTTTGGCATAAAGTGAGATGGCAGCAACCAGAGACTGATCATTCACCACTGACCACATGATATTGATGAAACGCCTAATGTCATCAGAAGAGCTAAGGCCACGAATAAACCCCACCTGATCTATATGTATAAGAGATGTCATAACTTAATCGGTTAGCCAACTTTTTTGACAATATTTTAACGTTTAACTGAAAATTAGCTAATGTAATTGGAAATTGGATGGTAAGTAGTGTAAAGCTAGTGTAATTGGAAATTGGATTATAACTCTTACACTCGCTTGGATCTTTGTCCTTTTTAAGAATCAGACTAATCTGGGCTTGTGTCATGGTTGGTGGAAGCTTTCATTCTTTAATGATTACATATAATCTTCTAGCAAGAGTGGAGCCAGTTCTGTAGCATAAGATCTAAAAGATTCAGCAGCAAAGCCGTCTGACCCCAGAGCCTTGCCTGTAGTCTGTAATATCTTCTTCAGTAGACAAAGACAGAATTCTTTAAAAGCCATATTAATATCAATGGCTGAGGTAAATATTTCACCACAAGCAGGTTTCACTGAGGGAATGGTAGAAAAAGACTCACTCTGTTTTATATATCTAGCCAAAAATGTTCCTGCTTGTCCCCCGTCTCAAAGTATGACCGTCTTGCCTGAATAGCTAAAACTCCACCCTCCGCGACAAAATAGTATTATATCTGTATTTCAATTCTCTGAGGCCATAAGACACTTTTAATATTCCTTCCCAATTCCACGAGTTCTTGTTGTTTGGATTTTTTGGTAAAAGCAGTATAATGTATAATCCAGCCACTAAGAACAACCTTAAATTCCTCCCAAGCCACAACCACAGAGGATACTGAGGATCAGTTGGTATCCATATAGACATTGATTTCAGCCTTTGGCATTTGTTGGAATTCAGGATTTTGCTAGAGGGATACATTAAGGCGCTGTGGCACGGTGGAGGGAGGGGCCGGGTCGTGACTCAACACGCCTGGTCCCGTATTAGGCTAATCAAGCCACCGAGAGGGATAAAGGCCGATTGCGGAGGGCGGTGCGAGAGAGAGAGATCCTTACGGACATGTCCGTCATCTTATGTGTTTGTCTTTTGAGTTTACCATTAAACCTTTATTTGTATGTCAAGCCGGTTTCTCGCCTCTTCCTTGCCCGTGAGCGTGAACTGTTTTAAGGGCGCCAACTTCATAATTTCCTTTTCTTCATATGTGGCAACATTTCTAAATACACCAGAGCGTGATCTGAGACTAAAATATTTCCAAATGAGCAATCAATGACAGATGAAATGAAGGACTTAGATATATATATAAAAAAATCTAAAGTAAATCTTATGGACTGATGAAAAAATGCATAGTCCCTACCAGATCGGTTCAAGACCAAGATTTTTACACATCCTGTGAAGCGTCAATGTTGCTCTAGGGGCTTGCACACATTTGCTTCACTATGATCAAGGACTGAGTCATCAAAAGATTAAAGTCTCCTCCCAATATTATATCATGAGGGGTGCCAGCGGCTTGGAACAACCCCATTGATGTTAGCTGCATAAATATTAGCCAAAATAAGACTTTGTCCCTGAATTTCAGCTAAAACAATAATGACTCTTCCTAATTTATCTTTACTCTGTTTGAGACATTTGAATTTAGATGTTTACTTAAGAGTGTAAGGACTCCCATGCTCTTACTTTTTCCAAATTTTTCAGCTTCCTGTGGAGAAAGGTGCGTGTTTCTTGAAGAAACACTATATCATATTTCTTATGGTTAAGAGAAATAACCTTCCTTATTTTATGGGGTGCCCCAACCCATTCATATTCCACGTGGAGAGAGACAATCCACTCATATTAACGTTCAACCTTTCTATATACAAGAAAAAAATAGATTGTGTCAAAGACAACATTATAATGACCACATTCCAACGTTAGTGTAACAATCAAACACTGAACATCCCTTAGAACAAAAGAAAAATAGAAAAAAGAAAAACCCTGCGCAGGACAGCGCCAACTGGTGTCCATCCCTCCAAACTCAAACAGTCTATGTATGCCAACGAGAACCCCGTGACAATTTTGCAATCAGATTGCTCAAGTCCGGTGTTTCTATACACATTTTGTGAGACAGGAAATGATAATCTATAAAACAAACTCCAGCCAATAGGCAGAATAAACACACAGAGTGTGTAGATTCATCCATAAAACCACCCTAAAGGTGTGTTTTTCTACAAAATAAACAGCCGCTAAGCAGAACCAGCACAAAAACAATGCACAGATTCTTCAAACAGTCAAACAAACGTTCAGTGAGCCGGTCCACTCGGCTGCAACATGAGTACATTAAACCACTTACTCCAATGACTTTGCAAGAAATATTCAACAAAATAAACTCCAGCCGAAAGGCGGCACCAGCACAAAGAAAAAAACATGCAGGCTCTTCAAACTGTCAAGCAGATGTTCAGTGAGCCGGCCAACTCGGCTGCAACATGTCAGCAAATAACTTACTCCAATGACTTTGCCAGAAATACTCCACAAAATAAACTCCAGCCAATAGGCAGAATTAGCACAAAGGGCATATAGATTCATGCTGTCCTGAAGATGTGTTACTCTACAAAATAAAATCCAGCCGCTAGGCAGAACCAGCAAAAAAAGAGCATCTGAGGGGGCCTGGGTAGCTCAGTGGTAAAGACGCTGGCTACCACCCTTGGGGTTCGCTAGTTCGAATCCCAGGGCGTGCTGAGTAACTCCAGCCAGGTCTCCTAAGCAACCAAATTGGCCCGGTTGCTAGGAAGGGTAGAGTCACATGGGACAACCTCCTTGTAGTCAATATAATATGGTTTGTTCTAGGTGGGGCATATGAAGTCTCCACATGCGCTATGTCTCCATTGCAATGTGCTCACAACACGACCCACTCATTTCACTGACTTTATGAAGGACATCGCATGCTGTGGGCAATGTTTTACGGCCATCCTTAACATCTATTCTCAATTTGGCCAGGAATATCAGTGCAAAAGTGACCTTCCATTGATGTAAAAGTTCCTTGCATTCCTTGAATCGATCACGTTTCTCTCTTGTCGAATTAGCAAAGTCTGGGAACAAGAGAAAGTTGTGGTTCTTACAAGAAAGCCTTCCTTTACTCCTCGTGTAACACAAAATCTTTATCGGATGATCTCAGAAATTTCTGAGATCTCAGAATGATCGAGGCCTGTCTCCCTCAGCAGATGAGCCGGAACCCTGTGAACTCGCTCGATCTCCAGCAAGTCAGTCCAGGAATTCCACCATATTGTCCCTCCAATCCCTCCGGAACTCCCACAACATGGAAGTTAATCTGCCGGCTACAGTTTTCCATGTCCTCCAACTTCTCCCAGACACACTCCAAATTCACCTTGCTCACTAATGGCTTAGCAGATAATTCCCTCTCCAATGACTCCAGATAATCAATCAGTTTCTTGACATCCCCCACTCTTGTGACCACATCAATAAATTTCACCTCCATGGCAGTGATCGATCGACGTATCACAGCAAGATCCCCCAATTTAGCAATGACATTCATCAGCATTACCATCATATTCAACATCTCTTGCGCATTTCCCGAATCTCTCTGGCCAAATATACTACCTGGTCCGTGGAGTGTCAGCCTGAGCACATAAGTGTCTTTTAATGTCTCTAGAGCCCGAGGATTTTGAATTCTTCAACATATTGCCCTCCTAGAACTGTTATGGAATAGAGTGTATCGAATCTCACTGGTTTATGTCATTAAAAGTAATTAAAACTAGGAAAGTGCGCTGAGCTCACCGTTCACACGTCCAATCCTCTCATGGCATCACGTGACTCTTCATACATTACACTGCAAGCTGCAATATAATTGTTATTTTGAGGATAAATTATTTCTGCCACCAGTCCAACATGTTCATGTATAATAAAAGATAACGAAGGATAAGAGCAAATATATTAATATTTCTTTGGCAAAATCATTGGAATGGTAAATGGTCTGCACTTATATAGCGCCTTTTTAAACTTTGCGGTGTTCAAAGCGCTTTACACTGCATCTCATTCACCCATTCATACACACATTCACACACCAATGATGGCGGAGCTGCCATGCAAGGAACTAGCCTGCCATTGGGAGCAACTTGGGGTTCAGTGTCTTGCCCAAGGACACTTCGGCATGTGGACTCGTGTGGGTCGGGAATCGAACCACCAAACTTGCGATTAGTGGCCAACCCGCTCTACCACCTGAGCCTCTTCTGGCACCACTGACCTATTTAGCCTTCCTCCTACTCTTAAGACTCTATCCTCCAGTACAGAATCTAGCTTGTAGATGCTACTCAACTGATTATAGTTGAGTATATATTATCCTCTGGATATAGCTGCTTTTGGCTCACCCTGGATTTTTCTACCTACAACAGATAGTTTATTCTAGCAGACTGATCTCACTGTGAATTCAGTGACAGTAGGTTGAAAGTTCTTCAACTAAAATCAGTCTGTGCTTACTAAAACTACTGCCACCAGTGGCTGAATATGGAAGTGTTGTTGAATGTATTGACAAGTGATGAGTAACAGTTTCCGGGAGGAATGTCCACAAAGTGACACCAAAGGTAAGTTCTAAAGCGACTTAATTTTAGTTGTAATTATGTAACATAGTCAACAGAAATGCATATTTTATTAACCATAGCCTCAAGAATGGCACTGAGTGACCGTATCACACTTTTCCTTGTGCAGAATATTACAGAGAGATAGAGATTGCTAAATTGTTTGAAGGGGAAAGCGAGAGCAAGAAAGAGTGCATCGCATGCATGTTTGCCAGATTGCAAAAAATATGTATAACATTAGGTCCCAGTGCAAGATAAATGAGCCCCAGGCCAAATTAAACCTTATGGAAGGCTGGATCTGGCCAGTGGGCTGTAATTTTCCAATCTACCTCAACACAGATTGGTTTAACTTCAGGAGATTGAGTTGTCAAGCTTTATGTCCAATTCCTTTCTTAGCAACTTGTTGAACTCCATAAAGTTTATGGGATCTGTGTAAGAGGGGCTACTCTAGTTTTACCTTCCATGAAGTTTACAATACATTTACAGCGGTGTTACACTGTATTCTGCTATACAAGTTCAGGGGAAACTTTCAAAGGTGGAACACCAGACTTTTAAATATTTTTTGTACATTTTGTAAATGGCTAGAATTGTTTGGTTAAAGGGGGTACCAAATAGGGGTGGCACAAACTTGAGTATCTGCCGATACCGATACGATACACTATCATTTTTTACTCCATCTTAAACAATTAAGCTGTTAATATGGTATTCGTGGTTTTAATTCCCTCGTCGGCCTCGTTTTCTCATGCGAGAACGCATTTATGGTCACTGACAATGGGGATAACATCAGATGCAGATGAAGAGCTTACCTCTCTTGTTAGCCCCTCAAATGGGGCTAAAACGGCGATGGTCTTTTCCAGTAGCCCCCACTGGTATGCAGTCAAAGTGGCGGGCAGGTCGTATTCTACCGTGTATGTACAGAGGGCCTGTTTCTGTGCAATGATCAGGTACTGTTCCACCTCGTTCATACATCTTGTTGCAGATGCTTGGGCGGAATATTCAGCTCCACTTGAATGTCCTCCAAGCGTGAATAGGCAAGTGTTGAGTGCTTGAATTGACCCAAGATCTTTCTGCCGATAGCCAGTGCATCACTTATATTGCGCTGTGCTAGCAGTCCCTCGTTCACAATAGGTTGCAGGGTATGCGCAAATCATCCCAAACTGGGAACTCCAAGGCGATCCATTGCTTTTATTATGTTACTAGCATTGACTCTTAAAATTACATGGACTTTACTCTTCTCAATTTCCCATGTATTTAACATCTCCTCCGTTGCTACAGCGATGGACTCTCCTGTGTGTGTGAGCCACAAAAGGGTTTAGCATGCAGCACTGCTTTTTGCAAATTAAAGCTCGAGTCTATCCACTGTGCAATCAGGCTTAGTAATGACATAGGACACATGTCTGAGCTCCAGATGTCAGTTGTGAAGCTAATCATGGCAACATTTTCTAAACATTTCAAAATGAATTCACACACTTGCTTGTACTTATTTGGGACAGCCGTGTCGGAGATGAAATGCTGGTTTGGCATCATGTAGCGAGGCTCCAAATACTCCATTAAGTGTTGAAAACCCATATTTCTCAACAACAGAAAGGGGTTGGTTATCCAGCACAATAAGTCAGTCCCTTTCTCCGTTATCAGCTTTGCTTTGTTGCTGTTTGGGGGGAGTTTTTCACTCTTCTGAATTGTTTCCAGCAATGTTTGTTGTTGCGGCACACTTTTCTTCTTGGAACTCGTTGCCTGGATAAATTCAGCATAATCCTTTCCATGATGCTTCTACAAGTGTTTAATCAAGTTCGTGGTGTTGAAATTTCCAACGCTGCTGCCACCTCTCGAAACGCTTACGTTGCATAAATTGCACTCGGCTTTGTTTTTTTTTCTTCCTTGAGTTTAAAATAACTCCACACAGCTGACATGATGATAGTGCTGACACGTCTCACCTATCTATCACTCATGTTCTAGCTACTGTTCACGTGACACCAGTGTTGCCAAGTCTGAGTTTTTCCTCCTCCTGAAATGTGATTAGGCTAGATTTGAGCAGCAAATGTGCGGGATTTTGTTGTGAAAACCTGGCAACCCAGCGTGACGCATGTTGCTTATCTCTCTTCACGGCATGTTGCTCAGGTGTTAAGCATTTGTATGACAGTTTAGGACTGAGTCCGTGATTGTATCAGAATATACTCCCCCTGGCTCCTACAATATCCGATGCAGTTATTTTAGCCAGTATCGGACTAATACCGATACTGAATATTAGATCGGCGCACCCCTAGCACCAAATACTGAACAAAACAGTTTGGTGAATACATGTTTACACATTAGCTTCAACTCAGCTGACAAGGTATGAAAGTAGATACGTGGTTAGACGTTGTATATTTAATTTAAAGCATTGTGTCACACCAACAATGTAACAATGTAGCATGAATTCAACACTCAGAGGTTACAGTCCACTACCGCACCTGCTGAGCTGAAAAAAAGATGCTCTAATGCTTGCCTTTCAATCTGCTACGTTACTGTCTGCACTGACAAACTATAGAAGGCTAACATAGCAAACAGATGTGATAAACATGAGTGACATGGTTGTCAGGGACAGGGTTAACTTTATATTAGTTATTTTGAAAAGGGAAAATAATGGGGTCATTGTTTATTAACTTTCCAGTATGTATTTCACAAACTGGTTAGCAACTTACCATGAAGACACCGCTTACCTCCGCACTGTCTGCAGAATCACCATCAGAGTCGGAGTGTGCGCTGCTGGAAAAACTACTTTGACACCAATTCTAAATCACCCAAAGCATTGATTTCTGCATTATATGTTCGAAAAGAAGTTTTCATATCTGCCCATATCGGAAAACATATACGCCAATACGATATACAAAAAATCAGTCGGGCACTACACTTGATGACGTCACTACGGGGCAAATTATCCCTGGGTGTGCCATTCCTCTTAAGAGTTCTCATCTAGAAAGTTACTAAGGGTACTCCTAAGAAAACTGTTCTCATAACAGTTTCATGTATCGCAATTCTGATTTTACTTAAATTAATTGTGCAGCCCTACTGAATACATGTACATGTTCCTTGTAAACTGGATTTACATTTATTTATCTGAGTGGAACATACGAGAAATTAATACTTGTAAACACCTTTTTTTATTAAACAAGCCTGAAGAAGCCATTCTTACAGTATTTAAAAAGTGCACATCTACAAGACTCACTATCAATCACCAGTGATTGTAATACGGTGACATAACAGCATTTGCAGGCCAAATGACATCACCAGCCATAAGATCACTAGGCTACATCAACTCCACTTATAAGGGTCAGATGAGGGTCTGTTACTGTTCACACTTCAAGCCATTGTACACACCATCCTTTTCCAAACACACACATTACTGAATACACACAATATTTCCAAACACACATATTACAGAACCGCATAAGCAAAGCCTCATTCAAGTCTGCTTAATTTCTGTTCATTCTATTTACATAAGCTAGAATGTGTCAATATTAGTGTAAATATAATAAAAATACGAGCCATTTTCCACAGTAAAAAATATCAACATTTCCCAAATATAGCTTGTCTCTCACAAAACATTGTTACCAATTACTTGCCTGACAAGAATGACCAGATACTTTGCTTACAAATATTTACTTATGAATGCCTTTAAACTGAGATAATCTGTTTAAAATGATAAGAGAGGAAGTTATTTACCTTATTGTATTCAGTACACACGTTTGCCCTGATGGATACACACATCACCTTTGCTAACTGAACGATATGCTAGCAATGCCACTAAGATCACCTTCACACCTTCACATCCTGCTATTCCAGTTCTGCAGACAAGCTGAGATTATCACCAAACTTCACTATTTAATATATACATCAGCGACACACCTTCTGACAGAGAAAAAACAAGAGACAGAGAGAAAGAGTTAGAAGATACACTCACAGAATGAAACAATGTGACAACTTAAGACACTACCTCTGACAGGGTGAAATGGACACCAATGTGACATGACAATTGTTCCACCAGCCACGTCGTTTGGGCGTCACCGATCAAAGTTATTTATGTAATAGAGGTTTCAGGGCCAGGCAGGTGCCAAGTTGGTTCTCCACCCATTTGTTTGTGAGAAGCCAGGAAAAACTTCTATTGTATCTATTGTAAAGAGCCATAGTGAATTTGTAAGACTAACCAGAAGAACCAAAGATTAACAAAATACAGTATGAAAATTGCAGGGCCATGAACAGAGAAAAAGAGGCAAGACAGCAACTTTATTGAAACTCATCAGAAATTTTAACAAGTTTAAACATCTACATGGAATGTGTAAGGCTGCACATGAAACACCACATATGATCTTTAATGCTAATCTAAATACATCAAGACAAGGCCAAGAAAATTGCTAAATTTTCAAACAGGTTCAATCTGAGGTCGCCAACAACAAAGAAACACCCAAAACCAGTATGTTTGGTGATTTAGCTTGGTTGATCTTGGCCTGAGGCTCAAAATAAACAGTAGGCAGAGAGTTAAACAGCCCATAATCTTTTATCTTCAACAAATTGTAATAACACATACAAAATAACACATTTGTATTATTTTTTATGAGTCTAGAACAGGGTTAGTAATTTCTACTCCTGAAGAACCACATTCCTGCAGAGTTTATGATGAGTTTCATTCAACTTCCTAAATGGAATATTGCAATGGAATACCATTTGAAGTTGGCCAACCAATTAGGAAAATTGTTAGGAAATAATCATGGTTACTGTGTCTTAACCTCCATTCCCTGGTGGAGGGAATGAGACGTTGTGTCAATGTAGTGACACTAGAGGTTGCTCTTGAGAGCCCTGCACACCTCCCATTCTTGAGAAAAGGCCAATGAGAAACAAACACCGTGACCGGGGGCAGAGGGAGCTCTGCCCAAGGGAAACGCAGATCCGCCGACAGGGAGACCATACTATGGAATATACATCACAAGGCTTACCGGAGTAATTGGCACCTGTGGAGCACCTATCCCAGTACAGGGCATATTAGACCCTGTTGTGGGACTGGCTGCAAACTCCTCCGCTGAGTACGCGAACCATAGGGCTAGGGAGGAAGGACATCCAGGGTCCACGACTTCGTGAACTTGACTGGGGGTAAAAGCGGCAGTTGTCAACTCAGGGAAGGGGAAAGGCGCCATACGCAAGTGATACACCTGGCCAGCTGTTCCATATTACCGAACTCTACCTGTTTGTACCTGTAAAGTGGGAGGTTGAGGGAAAAGTGCTGGCTCAGCGGTTAAGGCTCTGGGTTACTGACCGAATGGTTGGGGGTTCAAGCCCCAGCACCGCCAAGATACCACTGTTGGGCCCTTGACCCTATCTGCTCCAGGGGCGCTGTTTCATGGCTGACCCTGCGCTCTGACCCCAGCTAGTTGGGATATGCGAAAACAACTGCATTACCTTGGCACTGTACGCTGCTCAATGACAATAAATTTGAATCTTAATCTTATCTTAAAATATCGCGAATGTATTGGGTGTTTGCCCAGGAAGCTGCTCTGCTGATGTCTGCTACAGAGGTGTCATTGGCCAGGGCCCAAAAGGACACTAATCCCCATCTTGGCTGGAGGGACAGGCTCTATCGCGCCCTTGCGAAGAAGGGTTCCGTTCTCCACACGCAGGGTGGCGGCATCCTCACCCTGCACCGAAGTGAAGCAGACACAGCTGAACCGGTGCGGGCGCCTGAAGGTGGGGAGGCTGCGTTCGCTGAGCACTGGCTGCGGGTGCTTGGTGTCTGGCGGCCGTGACAACAGCAGCTGTGGACACCAATTATGTGACCCAAGGAGTGAGGAAACCACTCTCAGGTTTTGACAATGTGGGTACCGCAGCCCGTTTGGGGTGCGACAAACAAAAGAGAAAAGGAAACAAACAATTTACCTCCCGGCCCTCCAGCGGGGGATGGAGCGGACATCTCGCTCCCTGGGTCATCCATCTCAGGGGCACTTAGGAGCCTTCAGGGTCCTCGTGCTGGTCTGAGAGACGGGGGGCATCAGCTTCCTGTGTGGGGGCTCTATGCCGGGGCCGAGAACTGGGCTCGGTTTGAGGCGGAGCTGCCTGTGCTTTCGCCGCCGCAGGGGGATGCCCTCGGCAAGCAGACGGGGTGCGGGATCTTGAGCCACTCATGTGGCAAGATGTGCTGGAACGCCTCCATCTGCTACTTAACCGCCGAGAACTATTGGGCGAAGTCCTCAACGGTGTCACTGAAAAGTCAGATCTGGGAGAAGGGCACGTTGAGAAAGTGGGCGTTGGCGTCCCTCATCTCGACCAGATTCAGCCACAGGTGGCGTTCCTGGACCTAAAGGCCCTGAAGGGGACAGGTGCATCCCAACTGCCTTATTCACCTAAGGGACCTTCGTGTACCCCGCCCCGCCATCGAGGGTAGTGAGAGCAGACAAACCCAGAAGTTTGTTTCGGGCAGCGAAAGGTGCCCTCCACGACCTTGTCAGTTCGTCATGCACCTCCGGGAAGAAAGGGACTGGGGGGGGGGGGGGGGGGGGGGGGTAATCATCAAGCCACGAGTGCTCAGGGGAGTGTGGAGGGTTCCAGTCCAACCCGATGCTCGCGGCGGCCCGGCAAGCATGGCAGTCAGCTCTGTGTCAGCCTCAGAGTAGGCGGGCAGACCCCAAGGTGGAAGCCCAGTCGAGTCATCGTTGTCAAACATCGCCAGTGCACACTTGATGCAGCGATCGAACACACATCCTGCTCGCAGGCCCCGAAAGAGACGTCATGCTGGCCGTGAGGCGGGCTGGTCTCATTTCGGAACAGGATGGGAGCAAACAAGCGTGCTGGGGAATGGGAGGTCCGCAAGGAATAACCCGGCGAGACCGCACCCATTGAAATCCCCAAATTGCCTCTAGCACCAGCCGGGCCAGCCTCAAACCCGTGTGTAGAAGGCGCAGCGTGGGGGTCGGCTAGAGTGGCTTTCCCACGGAAAGAAAGCCACAACAGCAAAGTTCCCATGGTCATATTCTCACAATGAGAACATGAACCATCCAATAATGCTGCTTCAGTGTGATCACTGCATAGACACGTGAGGCAGCGCCCATGGTCGTCGGAAGCAGAGAGATAACAAACGCATCCAAGAATCAAACAAAGACAAAAGGAATCTTTATAAAGCCGCATCTTTAAAAAGAAGTTCAACATCAATGTGTGTGCTCTAATAGAGAAAATACACTCTTTAGCAGAAAAACTATTTTAGAATCTGCACATGACGTGCAGAAGGAGAGAAAGCCGCTGGAAATGCAGCGTATATACAAGAGCATACACTTCTTAAGAGGTGAACGGAACAGCAGTAGTATTCAGAGCTCGCTGATACTACAACCGCTTGGCTCCGAAGAAAAAATCTGAATGGAATTGCATTCCAGCTACTTTTACACTCGTATGTCCGGGCGGCTTCAGAAGAAATTCTGATGTCACTGGAAATCCTGTTGCTGATGGCACGCTGCACAAGTGTTTGTTTGTATCCTGCTTAGGCTGCTTAGCATTGCTTATTCTTATTCTCAAATGTTCATCATTATATTCATCGTTCATCGTTATATCCTTTGTCATTTTACCGCGTTTCATGTTTTTCCGCTTTTCTACTGTTTCATTTTCGTGTATTATACTTGTTGCTGCTGGTACCTAGCTAGAGTCTGTGTTTGTAGCCTGCTAGTTTTTTAAGCATCGCTTATATATCTGTTTTCAGCCTTTAATCCTTAACATCTGCCATTTTTAAGCACGCATCGGGTTTCCCCTTGTATTATTCTCTTATCGCGATTCAACTGCACGCGTATTCCACCTGCATCCTCGTTCTATTTTTATCGCGATGTGCAATTTTCAGCGCACACCTGTACTTTCTCCTCTGCGCTACAGAGATTATTGCATCGATCTCAAGGCACTGCTTTTCAAGAACAACCAACAACAACAAACAATTGTGTGAGGGATTCACATCAATCTCAAACCCTTACCCTCACAGCTCAGGACCAACAACAAACAATTTGCGGTAAGTCATGGCATCCGCTCATGTTATTTCTTTCTGCATTGCATGTCACATGTTTACAATAGCCTCCTCTGTCAGCAGTGAGGGATTCACATGTGATAAATGTAAGGAATTAGTCAGTCTGAAGGAGAAGGTTAATGAGTTAGGGACTCGCATCCGAATGCTAGTGGAGGTCAGTGAGAAAGAGAAGCCGGTAGATACTGTTTCGGATGCGAGTAGTACAGAGAGCAACACACACACTTTGGTTCCGGCTGTAGAGCCCCTGCAGCAGGGCATTTGGGTGACGTCTCAGTGGCATACTCGCTCAGCAAAGAGACACCACTCTCCCGTTCCTGTTAGGGTTTCCAATCGATTCTCTCCACTCAGTAATACACCCACTGAGAATCATGTTGAAAAAGCCCTTGTTATTGGAGATTCTATTGTAAGGAATGTGGAAATAGAGACTCCAGACACTATTGTTAATTGTATTTTGGGGGCCAGAGAATCTGACATCAAATAAAATTTACAAGTGCTGGCTAATGCTAAACGTAGATTTTCTAAAATTGTTATCCATGTCGGCATAAACGATGTCCAGCTTCGCCAGTTGGAGATCACTAAAGATAATGTTAAAGAGGTGTGCAAATTTTCAAAAACGATGTCAGACACTGTAATATGCTCTGGTCCCCTCCCTGCTCGTCGTGGTGATGAGGTTTATAGTAGATTAATGTCACTGAATGGTTGGATGTCTGAGTGGTGTCTGAAGAATAAAATAGCATTTATAGACAATTGGAAGAGTTTTTGGGGTAGACCTGACCCGCCAAAGAGAGACAGACTCCATCCCACCAGGGAAGGTGCCGCTCTCCTCTCTAGTAATTTGGCTCATAGTCTTAATAATCACAGTATTTGACTAACTGGGGCCAAGGTCAGGAAGCAGACAAAAATACCCAAACACAATACCCTCACTAAATCATTTAGAAAAAATTTGATTAAGGTCAAACTTGAACAAAAACAAATTAAAAATACACATCATATAAAAATAGGGCTACTAAACATTAGAACTTTTTCTACCAAAGCACTAATTGTTAATGAAATGATTACAGATCATAGATTGGATGTCTGTCTTAAACCGGATGAATATATTAGTTTAAATGAATCTTCTCCCCCAGGTTATTGTTATAAACATGATCCTCGTCTGAAGGGTCGAGGAGGAAGTATTGCTACAATTTACAGTGAAGTTTTTGGTGTTACTCAGAGGACAGGATATAAATTTAAGTCTTTTGAACTAATAATGCTTAATGTGACACCGTCAGATATAAATAAAAAATCTCTGTTGTCTTTTGTCCTTGCTACAATGTATAGATCACCCGGGCCTTATTCTGATTTCCTTGGTGAATTAGCACATTTTTTATCAGATCTTGTAGTTACTGTAGAGTTTTAATAGTTGGTGACTTCAACATTCACATAGATAATGAATATGATACATTGGGTTTAGCATTTATCGATATTCTCAACTCTCTTGGAGTCAGACAAAATGTAACAGGACCAACTCATCACCATAATCATACGCTAGATTTCATTCTGTCATATGGAGTTGATGTTGATAATATAGAAATTCTGCAGCAGAGCGATGACATCTCGGGTCATTACCTCGTCTCTTGTATGCTGCGATCAGCTAATGTTACTCAATCTACACCACGCTAATATTCAGGTAGAACTATTCTATCGACCACTAAAGATAGCTTCACTAATAATCTTCCAGATCTATCTCATACACTCAATAAACCCCAATGCCCAGAAGAACTTGATGAAATAACAAAAAATATAAATGCAGTCTTCTCTAGCACTCTTGATATTGTCGCCCCACCTCGATTAAAGAAAATTAAAAAACAAGCCCTGCACCATGGTAGAATGATCACACTCATGCTCTTAAGAGATCAGCTCGGAAAATGGAGCGCATGTGGAAAAATACCAAATTAGAAGTAAAGATAGTGTCTGTAGCTACAGACAGGCACTAAAAGCTGCCAGGTCAGCATATTTTAGTAACCACAACAATCCTAGATGTTTATTCAGTACTGTGGCTACAATTAGGAATAAAGCCTCAACAGAACCAGATATTATGTTGCAGCACAAGTAATGTAATGACTTCATGAATTTCTTTACAGATAAAATTTAAATAAATCAGAAATAAAATTGGAATTATGCAATCATCTGTCATAGCACCTCAGAAAACAGTGTCTAATAATTTTCCTCACGTGCAATTTCAATCATTCTCTATCATAGGTCATGAAGAGCAAACAAATCTTATCGAAACATCAAAAGCCACAACATGTTTGTTAGATCCTATACCAACTAAGCTCTTAAAAGAGGCATCTCCTGTAATTTCAGAACCTCTTCTTAATATTATTAACTCCTCGCTATGCTTAGGACTTGTCCCAAGAAACTTTAAAATGGCAGTTATCAAACCACTTATTAAGAAGCCACAACTTGATCCTGAAGAACTGGCTAATTATAGACCGATTTCAAATCTCCCGTTTATGTCAAAAATACTAGAAAAGGTAGTATCCTCACAAATATGTTCATTTCTACAGATAAATAGTATATGCAAAGAATTTCAGTCCATATTTAGGCCTCATCACAGTACAGAGACTACACTTATCAGAGTTACAAATGACATGCTCTTATCATCTTATCGCGGCTTTTAGATCTTAGATCTAGTGCTTTTAGATCTTAGTGCTGCATTCGACACGATAGATCACGACATTCTCTTGAATAGGCTAGAGAATTGTGTTGACATTTGTGGAGTTGCATTAGCATGGTTTTGGTCATATTTAGCAGACTGCTACCACTTTGTCTATGTAAATGATTAATTGAGTGCCACAGGGATCAGTTTTAGGGCCTCTGCTTTTCTCCTTGTATATGCTTCCCCTGGGAGACATTATCAGGAATCGTGGAATGAGTTATGCTGACCATACACAACTTTATATTTCTTCAAAACCTGATGAGATTTCACAATTCTCTATATTAGCATAGAGTATCAATGTAATAAAAGATTGTATGGAAAAACATTTCCTTCTACTCAATTCTGACAAAACAGAGGTACTAATTATTGGACCAAATAACTCTAAAAAATAAGCCACTACAATACAATTTGACTCTCGACGGATGTAATGTTACATCATCTTCAACAGCGAAGAACTTAGGTGTTATATTTGATATCAATCTGTCCTTTGAAAATCAAATTACCAATATTTGTAGAACAGCATTCTTCCACCTAAGAAATATTGCTAAATTAAGGCACAGGATCTCTGTTGCTGATGCCAAAAAACTAATTAATGCGTTCATGACCTCAGGACTAGATTATTGTAATGCATTACTGGGAGGATGTCCAGCAATATCAATAAATAAACTTCAATTGGTTCAAAATGCCGCAGCCAGAGTGCTAACGAGAACCAAGAAATATGATCATATTAGCCCCGTTTTATCTGTATATGATCATATTAGCCCCATTTTATCTGTTAAATTCCATATTAATTTTAAAATTCTGTTAACTACGTACAAAGCTTTGAATGGTCTAGCTTCATAGTACTTAAGTGACCTTCTACCATGCTATATTCCATCACGTTTATTATGATCACAAAATTCTGGCCTGTTAATAGTTCCTAGAATATCAAAATCCACAAAAGGAGGTAGATCCTTTTCATATTTGACTCCTAAACTATGGAATAGTCTCCCTAACACTGATTGAGATGCACACACTCCCTCAGTTTAAGTCTAGACTAAAGACTCATCTATTTAGCCAGGCATACACCTAATTTATCCTCCAACCCACAATTAGGCTGCTTTAGTTTAGTCTGCCGGAACCAGAAACCAGAAATATTGATCATGATTTATATCTCTGCAATAAATTGAATGGCATCCATGCTTGTATTATTTTATTTGTTTCCCTATCTCAACCTCGGGACTCCTATCCTGAGGTCACCAGAACCGGCTGGATCCAGCACCATTCCTGCTTCGTGTTGGACTCCACAGCTATGTGTCGCTGAATGATGATGACTAAATGCAGCCGGTGCCAGCCAAACATCACTTCAGTCTATTATGATGGACTTCAGAGGATGAACTGATGCCAACTCCAAGCATAAGAAATGGGATACTTCATATGCCATTGCCTGAACCTTGGATTTAGGATGGACCACACTGAACCTCACCGAAATTACCGGCCAGGTTGAATTGCATTTCATCACCCTCTGCCTGCATCACTATTGATGGACTATGATCTTGAAATGGAATGCATAGACTAGCAATTGCCAAAAAAGCCAATTAACAAGGACAATTGCATCTATGTGAACTTCTGCAGTTAATCCAGGATGGACTTCAAAGACATTGGTCCTTAATTTTTCAGTTCAAACAAAATTGATGTTTAAACACTGATCCTTAACATTTACTTAGTTTAATAATTTGAAACCATGACTTTAACTATACATAAGTAATATTTACATTATATTCATGATGTTAGCCTAGGGGAACTGGCCCCCACAGTGAGTCTGGTTTCTCCCAAGGTTATTTTTCTCCATTAATCAACATCTTATGGAGTTTTGTGTTCCTTGCCACAGTCGCCTTCAGCTTGCTCACTGGGGTTATTAATACAATTATTATTTAATTACTTATTTTTAAACATGATTAAAATTTGTATTTGATCTAATTACACAATGATGATTCATCAACATTATAGACATTACATTTTTATCGTCTGTTAATGCCTGATCTTCTGTAAAGCTGCTTTGAAACGATGTGTGTTGTGAAAGGCACTATACAAATAAAATTGACTTGAATGGCATGCAAATTCCATAGACAATTCTCATTAGTTTCCTTATACGCCATCTTTCGAGCATCAGGCCTTTGCCTTTATGGCAGAGATCAGAGATATCAAGTAGGAATACATTCGACTTTGACTGGAACGCAGCAATAGTTACAAACTTATTCCAACACACCTGGCTGTAATTTCAAGTAAACCCAAAGACCTTAGTTGCATCCAATTCATATACTGTCAAATTATGTTTTGCCTTTGATGAAGAAAGTATTTCTCGGATGGTAAAAATGTATGTTCTTTAGGTATGCAGGTAAGTAGGACTTTTGAAACATAGAGGCAGAGTGCCATTTATTTTTTTTACATTTTATTTATTAAGTTCAATAGTTTCTTTAACACTTATTTATTTCATCTTCATATAAGATATAAGAAAGATATTTGTTTAAATTTTATTTTGTTTTTAACTGTTAAAACTAAAATAATTTTTTGCTTGCTTTAATAGAATAGTAAATTACAAATACAGTGGTTAAATTCAAACCTTTTTTACTGGTCTTTGTTTAAAAAAGGTTATTAAAATGTATCAATAATTATTGATATAGAATGATATGAAACATTATACCGTGATTTTTTTTAGCTGTATCGCCCAGCCCTAGCCTATATAAATATATATGATTACATATATTTTAAAAATATAAGTCACATATTTGCACCTAAATGCAACAACAGATATGCATTTCTAAATACTAAAAAGTAGCTAGTTTATAACATGTTTTTTCCTAAATTAGAGTGGAATTTGAAAACTATGTAGCCTACATATATGCCCAAATATATGAACTACCATATTTTCCAGAATGTACATTTTTTATTTTTTTTAATCATTAGAAATGTTCTGCAATTTAGAGTCCAAAGCAGCTTATTTATGTAACTGACGTCGGCCACTCAAACACCAAAACACATATGCGTACAAACAAACAAATGAAAACATCAGTCATGGAAGTGTCATTTTGAAGTAGCCAATTCAGAGTATTTTGCCTTTACAAAGTACTTTTTGCAACCAGTTTCAGTATTCTGTCCCTTCATAACATTATTGTTCTAACAAAATCTAGACACATGAAATCAAAGACCATTTGAAAATAATAATAAAAAAAGCCTATATATGGCCGTGTGATCATTAAACAGCAGAAGGATGTCATTTAATGAAATAATATACAATCTAATGCTGCTCATCACAGTATGAATAAGAGGTGCCTCTACGCCCTGTCATCTCCTCCACACACACACACACAAACACACACACACACACACACACACACACACACACACACACGCATGCACACAAACACACTCACTCAGTCACGCACACGAACACAAATGCTACACACACTACTAATGCTTCATTTTTATGCGGTGTGTCCAATAGTAGTCACAGATCAGTGTGTTGAGTGTATAAACGGCTGTGAACTCTATAATGAACTTTTTCCATTGCAGCTCGGAGATTTCAGCTCACGAGTTGCTGGAAGCTTGATATAACGAACTATTCACAAACAGGAAGAACTTCAAACATCTTTCAAAATAAAAGTCCCGCTGAAATGAGAGCTCTGTTCAACTGACTGCATGAAATTATGACAGAAAAATATTACTACTATTACTATTACTACTATTTAAAAGTGTAATATTCAAAGCAGTCGCAATAATACTCATAGTAACATTACTATGGGGGGGGGGGTCTCCACTTTTCTCCTCAATATGCCATGCCCAATTCCCAATGCGTTCCAAGTCCTTGTGGTGACGTAGTGACTCGCCTTAATCTAGGTGGCATAGGACGATTTTCAGTTCCCTCCACGTCTGAGACAGTCAATCCGCACATCTTATCACATGGCTTGTTGAGTGCGTTACAGTGGAGACCTAGCGTGTGTGGAGGCTCACGCTATTCTCTGCGGCATCCAGGCACAACGCACCATGTGCACCACAGAAGCGAGAACTACATTATAGTGACCACGAGTAGGTTAACCCAATGTGACTCTACTCACCCTAGCAACTGGGCCAATTGGTTGCTTAGGAAGCCTGACTGGAGTCACTCAGCAAGCCCTGGATTTAAACTTGCGAATCCAGGTGTGGTAGTCAGCATCTTTACTTGCTCAGCTACCCAGGCCACCACAATAATATAATATTAAATGGTTATATTATTATCAGTAAACAAGATCACATAAGCAAGTGTACTGAAAATCAGCATGTTGCGATTCAGATATCGCAGCCTTTTGCCTCAGGTAAACAGATTGTTTTCATTTAATGTTTTCATTAATACTGTAAAGCTCTGTCATGCATCTTTTTTTAAACAAAAAATAATATTTATATATATTGTTGAAAAGTATTCTATTTTCATTTGATTAAAGCTGTATTAGATTAAACACAATTTGATTATAACATTTAATTATAATGTTTAATATGCAATCCAGAAAACAAAAAAACGCATAATCTGTATCTATAAGACTTTAGGCAGGTCTTTTAGACAAGTAATTTTCTGTGTAATTTCATAAAAAAAAATCTTAGTTTTATTATTTGTTGCGATTTAGTATCTATACTGAGGTACTAGGGCTGGTATCGTACTGAAGCCAAAATTTTTATCTCAGAGCAACCCTATGTATGGGATTTTAAAGATGTTTATTTAGATACAGCATAGAGTTAAATATGTTATAAACAGTGTCTATTTTTTCTAACATCTGTCTATTTTTTTATGAAACAAACAGAATATAAAAAGCTGTTTTTTTTTAGTTTCTTAAAGCATGTGCTCCTGATAAAACAAGGCCATCTCCTCTTAACGGAGCCGTTTTGAAATTTTGAGCAGTTGATGGGAAGTCAGGCTGCTGCTCCGGGGTCCTACTGCCTGCCGCATGTCAGTGTGACTTGTACAGATATGCAAGTTATCTGTTTTTTTTTCTCTCAACAATGCAATATTGATCAGGTGCTACTTATATTCAGGATGGACTTTATTTGCATAAAATTTGGTATATACATTTTTTTAAATGTTCATTGCTAAACTTCAGATTTCTTATAGGAAGGCACATGAAATACCCTTTATCTTACACTGTTAATAAGCATACAATATATATATTTTTGTATATGCATATTAACAGACTATTTATTAAATCCAAACAAGGATTTATAATTATTTTTACATTGCTTCAAAAATAATACCTACAATTATACAGCAACAAGCATATTTCATTTACTATATTTAATCTGTTCACCTATTATTTTTTATAGTCACCTTATTTTTTAAACATTAGTCATCTACTCCTTGGTAAACATTGCGAGTGTCATAATGGCACGCAGCTGTGCTTTCAAGTTTGAGTGTTCACTAAAAAGCAACTTACTAGCATTTCATGAAATTTCAAGTTAGTTTTGATTTGGACATGGCCAAAAGTGTTGTTGTCCCCGTCTGTTTGTTGTTTACTTTGTAAATAGTCTCTCCACTTCCATTAGCTTGTCTCATTCAGCTGTGATTTCAACCCCCACCCAACTGCCTAAGGTTTTATGAATATTGAGTATTCAGATATACTACTCAACATATTCGACATAATGCTTTTAGTTTACCATATATTTAGGCAAGCATGCATATTCTATGGTGGGCTTGATTAGTTGGTTTAGGTGCATTTAATTAGAGCTGTAACTAAACACTGCAAGAAAGTGGCCAAACAGTAGCTGGAATGAGTAACCCTGGTAAAGAACCTGTTGTAACTCAATTTCAATCTCAATTTCACCTGTAGCCAGTTTTAGCCATTTTTGGGATATGCTGAAGGCTGCAGCCGGAGTCCCTGAAGTCACAGTGGCTCCCACCGGCTAGAGACACCTCTAAGCTGAATTAACCAGATTTCCCACTTCATCTCTTAATCACTTAAGCACATAAGCATCCTAAGGATATGCAAGGAACCGGAGTCCAAAAAAGAGAGCTAGCGCATTATCCAATGAAACACAATGGGTCTTTAAGAAATAAAATATGGTATTATGAGTTACAGCAAAGGAGTGTCAGCTCTGTGGATAATGGTTGCTCTCAGGCAATGTGGCTGAAACACATACAGTAAATCTCAGTCTTGGACTCCTGTAGCAATCGGAATGAGATGTCCTGGAGATTGAATGGTCTCTTTAGAATAGCAGTAGGCATAATCTCCCTCAATACTTTGAAGTGTAGAAAAAATAGCCTCTCCAGCAACTGATGCCTCACTATAATCAGATCTAATTAGCCATCTTAATTAGCAGGAACAAATCTGGAGGTCTCAGTCATCATCTGCTCTAGTTAGTGTGGACAGGGTCAATTCTGTCCTCCTGCCAAACTCGGTCAGAGCTATTGCCAATGAAATCAAAGCAAAGACACAACTAACCCCTTAATACACTGTTTGAGTCACATGAACCTTTTCCCTCAGTTCATTATATGGGTCTATACTAGTGAAGTCTGAATTCAATAGTCAGCATAACACTTTTAACCAACATATTTAAGGCCTTGGGATGTTTTAGTCATAAAACTTTCAGATGATATAATGAAACCAAAAAGAGAACTGACATGACTTTGAAATTTCCATTTTCATCATTGTTTATCAAGTCGTCGTGTTATCTTGTTGATGATTAGATGTAGGGGGAATATGTGATGGAATGTGTATGTCTCTACACAAGCAGCTGCTGCGTGGGTGAAATGCGTGCAGCAGAACTTCGGCGAACAAACACATTCTCTGCGGTCCAGTAATGGACTTCGATCCAATCTGAAAAGTGATTCTGATCTCACTACAGTGTTTAGTGTAAAAGTCCACTCTCATATCTGGGCCAGGAACCACTGTCACATCTACAAGTGATTTGAATTCTCCACTGTAATGCTACATCAGAGTGCAAAAGCCATTCTCATATCTGTTTGCAAGTGCTGTTAAAATTGTGCTGGCCAGGAACTGCTGTCACATCTGTGTGTACTTTAAAATCTACATTTTAATGTGAATTTATGCATGATGCAGCCCAATGATTGGATGGAAGTGTTCCTTCTCATGAATAATGTGGAGAAATTCTCAGAATTGAATGACATATGAACCTACTCTACTGCCAATGACAACTCATATTATATGATGCTGCTTCAAGTTTAATTTTTAAACCGGAAAAACAAATGGCTAAAAAAAAAATAAAAAAAATAAAAACAACTTTACCCATAACTACAAACTTTCGGGCCAGTGCGAGCCAGGGCTATCTACTGGTCAGCTAGGGCAAATAGCCTCGAACCTCGAGACCAAGATCAGTCTGCATTCCCACCATCAAGCCAATAGTCTCGCACCATTGCCCTAAAGCCGCCTTTAATCCACCTACCTAGTGGCAACGTCACATACCCCACCCATTACACAAGCAAGAGGGAAACTAAAGCTGAGATATCATACTCTGGAGATTAGCTAGCCCATGAAAAAAACAAGGATTTATACTGTATCCACAATTTGTTTTAATTTTTTGTACTGGATACACATCTTGGAAAGTTTGGCTACGATATGCTTAACCACGTCTTTGTTTTGGCAGATGCAGTCGATCTGACATTGCACATTTTCATGAGGCACGATGAAGCCCTGAAAGTGACAGTGGGAACACACTGGCCCTGCCACACTATAATACCATGCCCTCATTTGGCCCAATAGTGGAAATAATGCTATTGAATTCTATAATTGTTTTCAATGAATGATGTGCAACTTGTAGGCTACATATCTGTTAGCGTCTCAAAAAATTTGTTTTGGGATTTCATGCAAGTAGGTATAGCTGCAGACCAAAGATCTCCAAATGGGGGCAGAATCTCAAAAAGGGGGTGTCACTTCCAATCATGGTTAGGGAAAGGGTTAGGTTAGGAGCTCCCTATATCTTTGCTTGCGGATTGGAAATCCGGCCCCTTTTTGGACTTTTTGCATCTACACTGCCAAAAAGTCACTGTGTGGATTTAAATAACCAGATACTTTATGAGCCTATGATTGGATCATTATTGCAGTGATTAATATGTTTCAGCTGGCAACAATAATTTTTTTCTGAATTGCAATTGCTGAAATCACTGGAATTGGGTTAAGAACTGTACAACAAATTATTAAAACCTGGAAGGATAGTGGTGAACCATCAGATTTGCGGAAGAAATGTGGTCAGAAAAAAATCTTGAATGATCGTGAAAGATCATCATTAAAAAATCGACAGTAGAACTCACTATGTTTAACAGTGAAAGTAAGAGTATTTCCACATACAAAATGTGACAACAACTTAAAGGATTGGGACTAAACAGTTTGTGGCCATAAGAAAGCCACTTGTTAGCGAAGCTAATCAGAAACAAATTACTTCAAATTGCTAGAGAGCATAAAGATTGGACTGTGGAGCAATAGAAAAAGCTCATGTGGTCTGATGAATCCTGATTAACTCTATTCCAAAAAGATGGGTGTGTCAGGGTAAGAAAGGAAGCACATGAAGCGATGCACCCGTCATTTATAGTGCCCGCTGTACAAGCCTCTGGAGGTAGTGTTATGATCTGGGGTTACTTCAACTGGTCAGGTCTAGACTCAGGAACATTATTCAGCAATAAAATTAAGTCAGCTAACTACATGAATGTACCGAATGACCAGGTTTATCCCATCAATGGATTTTTTCTCCCCTGATGGCAAAGGCATGTTCCAGAATGACAATGCTCAAGATTCATCGTGCTCAAATTTTGAAAGTGGTTCAGGGAGCATGCAGGATCATTTTCACACAATAATTGGCCACCACAGAGTCTTGACCTTAACCCCACTCAAAGTCTTTAGGATGTGCTGGAGAAGTCTTTATGGAGTGGTTTGACTCTCCCATAATCCATTCGACTCTCCAGTCCAACCATGGTTTACAACAAAACTCAGGCATCTTCGTTAGGCCAAAGAGGATGCTTACAGATGTGGGGATAAAATCTTGTATAATCAGGCCAAAAATACACTATACAAGGACATTAGAGGGGCTAAAAGAAGCAACTCTGAGAAGCTGAAAAACAAGTTTTCAGCTAATGAAACTGCATCTGTGTGGAGAGGCCTGAAACACATTACCAACTACAAGACACCACCCCACAACTCTGTAGGCAATCAACAACTGGCTGAAGACCAGAATGTGTTTTATTGTAGATTTGAAAAGCCCAGTTTCACACCCAATCTGACTTTCTCTTCACACAAACATCAACAAGTCATGCGGCCCCCCTCCTCCCCCCTCTTGCTACTCAACCTGCACTTTGGATCTGTGGAGAGAATGTGTGCCGGGTCTTCTGGAAACAGAAGACAAAGAAAT
Source organism: Moxostoma hubbsi (assembly GCA_032164185.1). NCBI lineage: Eukaryota > Metazoa > Chordata > Actinopteri > Cypriniformes > Catostomidae > Moxostoma > Moxostoma hubbsi. The sequence goes on along the minus strand of JAVLUX010000006.1, from coordinate 24,495,588 downwards.
CATCAGGTCCAGATGGCATTTCACCTGTCTGTTTAAAAGCCCATCTTCACACAGATCTTCAACAGATCATTAGAGCACTGTGAAGTTCACTGCTGCTTCAAAAGCTCCACCATCATCCCTGTCCCAAAGAAACCCTAGATCAAAGAACTTAACTACAGGCCCGTCACTCTTATGTCTGTGGTCATAAAGTCATTTGAGAGACTGGTGTTGCCCTAACTGAAGGACATCACTGGACCCTTCCTAGATCCCCTTCAATTTCCTTATCGAGCAAACAGTTCTGTGGATGATGCAGTCAACATGGGATTGCATCATATCCTGCAACATCTAGACAGACCAGTGATTTATGCAAGGATCCTTTTTGTGGACTTCAGTTCGGCTTTCAACACCATTATCCCAACTATTCTCCAGATTAAATTAAACCAACTCTCTGTTCCCACCTCTATCTGTCAGTGGATCACCAGCTTTCTGATGGACAGGCAGCAGCTAGAGAGACTGGGCACCTGTACGATCAGAACTGGGCCCCCCAGGGATGTGTGCTCTCCCCACTACTCTTCTCCCTATACACCATCGACTGCACTGCCAAGGTCCCCTCTCTCAATCTCCTGAAGTTTGCAGACGACACTACTTTTGTCTGCTTCATCCAAGATGCCGATGAGTCTGCATATCGAAGGGAGGTTGAACAGCTGGTTGCCAAGTGCAGCCAAAACAACCTGGAGCAGGAACATGCTTCAAACATTTGAGATGATTATGGACTTCAGGAGAATCACCCCAGCATTAACCCTCAATATAAATTAGCCAAATTAAGAAAAGTCGTATGAATCCTGACAATTTTACCGTGAGAGTGTGTTGGGTTTTCAAAACAATGCTATGATAAATGTGCACCCTAATCAAAGCTTAAGGCGATCCAACAAAATATAAGAGTATGCAACATTGTTTTGGCCAGGCACTGTATATAATTCTCATTTCATGACCCGATTTCAATCATTTCTTCATGTTCCAGATTGGTGTGATGGCATTGTTGCTTCAAATTCAGTGTATGTGGTTTCAAATAGTATGATGAGGGTTGTCAACGTGGTCTTAATTCTGAAAACCCTTCTGAGACACTTGTTGTGCCTTCACTGAATGTGAATGAGCCAGAAACAGAATTCACTGCCTCACTTCACATTCCAGAAGTACACCTGGTCATTTACTTACTACATTTGTATTCAACATGCGCTATTCTTACACAGCAGCATCCCGCTGCCCACAGTGGCTAATCCAGTAGCATTTAGCACACCTCAGTCAATTATTTATGAGCTGCATGGCGTGTATTATCATTTAGATGCCTTCTACAGCAGATACTAGTGTTTGAGTGTTAACAGCATTAATTAGCATAGTTAACAAAGCAAATGCACATTATTTTAAAAATGTGCTTACTCTAAAATGAATTAGCCCCAACCCTAGCATCAAATCTGTATTTCTGTGCACAAATGCCTGTGCTACAGTGTGCAAGCATATATAGATTCGTATCTGTCTTCATATCTCTCTCTCTATATATATATATTCACAATCATAAATCTTATGTGGATATTTATAATGACTACATTAAGGCTGGGCGATGTATAAAATATTCACAATTGTGATTTGCACTTTTTATTTGGCCACCACATTAAAGAGCATTAGACTAAATTCATTTCAATCCTTCAAGTCTGCAAAATTAATCAAAATAACATCAAGATTAAGATATGTTCGTGTGATTATTAAACCGCTTCATATTACAATCGAGCCTCTGAGACAGCAGATGTTATTTTTGGTCTGTTTCTCTCAAGATGTATAGATTACCTTTATGTCTGCCATTATGTCCTTTTTGGGAAATTGTGCCTATATGTCCATCAATTGATCTTTAGTTCTGTTTTGCAGATGAAAGAATGTCATACAAGATTGAGACAGCATAAATGAGAGTAAATGATAACAGAATCTTTTTCAGCTTTAAATGTGCTGTAAGCGATTTCAGCCATTCTACTTCCACGAGATTGAGCCGATGAATTAGCCACTCCCCCTCTTTCCAAAACCAGACTCAAAAGATACGAAAATGAGCTTTATTGAAAGCAGAAATGGTTGTTAAAAACAACAGCTGCAAAATAGTACCCTCAATTGTTATGAACAACATGGCATAAAATTGCATTTTGCCTCAATAATTCACTGCAACTACATTATTATGAAAACGTGCAAAAAGATTGACAGGCAGGAAGTGCCATTGTCCGTGGACTATGGACACATTTTTGTTTGCCGAGTCTAGAGTTGTCACAGAGACTGGTGAGATATCTTAGGACACTTATTTCATGAATATCTTTCAGGGAGTAGGAAAATTTTTTGCATACCTTTCTATGAAAAAAAAAATCACTTACAGCACCTTTAAATACCATACGCTCCTACCCGAAATAATGCACAGTTATTTATATCCCAACAAATTTAAGATATATGTGATCCATCAGGGTTGGGAGGGTTACTTTGAAAATGTATTCCACTACCGATTACATGCTGTAAAATGTAATTTTTTACGTATTCCGTAGGATTACTCAAGGTCAGTAACGTGATCTAAATAATTTGGATTACTTCTTCAGTACTGGTAGATTTTTTCGCTTGTTTTTTTTTTCTCCCCTTTTTTTCCAATTTGGAATGCCCAATTCCCAATGCGTTCTAAGTGCTCATGGTGGCGTAGTGACTCTCCTCAATCCGGGTGGCAGAGGATGAATCTCAGTTGCCTCCGCATTGGAGACCGTCAATCCGTGCATCTTATCACGTGGCTTGTTAAAGCGCGTTACTGTAGAGACATAGCACGTGTCGAGGCTTCATGCTATTCTCCGTGGCATCCACGCACATCTCACCATGCTCCCCACCGGGAACCAGATTATAGTGACCACGAAGAGGTTACCCCATCTGACTCTACTCTCCCTAGCAACCGGGCCAATTTCGTCACTCAGCATGCCTTCGAACTTGTTTCAACCAGGGGTTGTAGTCAGCATCTTTACTCGCTGAGCTACCCAGGCCCCACTTTTCACTTGTTTTGACAATAAAAAAATTTGCCAGTACAGTAAGAAAAAATACATATGTTAAGAAAAGATAAAGCAACCTAATCTTGTTTTAAGGATTGTCATCAAGAATAAGATTTTTGTCCTATTGTGAAAGGTCTTACTAGAGACAACAAAATATATTCTAACATTTATTTTCTTGATAAAAAAATGTGACCATGCTTGGTAACAATGCATGTAAAATGGCTAAAAAGAGCATTTTAGCTTAGAATAAAGATACATGTTCATTTGACAATGTACACAAGGTTTATTTCTATTTCTACTACTCCAAACTTCAACCTAACTTCTCTGTCTGCTCATATGAATGTCACACATCATAAGAAAGTGCTTCACCACTTCAAACACACTTTGTAGTGCTTAATTTATATGACAATTTTTTTTTCGAACTGAATAGACTAAATATTAAAGGAAACAAATGACAATAAATTGCAGTAAGTAATCTCTTAAGTAATTAATATAATTTTTGAATGCAACATTATTCTGATTACCAATTATTTAAATTGTAACTGTAGTTTAATACAGTTACTAATATTTTGTATTTAAAATATGTAATCCCATTACATGTATTCCGTTACTCCCCAACCCTGGATACAAATGAGGTTTAAGGACCATATCCCAAAAAGTTATAGGCACACTTAAACCTATACTGAAATAAGCCTGCCTATAAATATGTTTAACTGGCCTCATCTTCTCACTGAAAACAAACAAGTGAAGAGAGAAACTCTAAAACATAAATAGTAATTATTAACAGATTGTCAGTATGCCAAAAGAGAACAACTGCTGGATACCTTTGTCCAACTTGGCGGTGATGGTCCCAGTGATCATGAAGACTCACAGCTCAAGAAAGTTTTAGAAAGTGTTGCTTTCTTAAATTGTTTACCCAACAACTGTAAAAGCAAAAATGAAGAACACTTTTTGTCTTTTCAGAATCAGTAAGCACTGCCTCTGAACCACAGCAGAGGGGGAACTAGGTTCTAAGATATTCATTATTACAGATATCACAGATTCAGTCCACCGATTTAGTGCTTCCAGACCAGACACCTGAATTCAAACTGAAACTTGATGGAATTCCACAATCTTGTGATGTCAAAGCCCTTTGTTCCAGTCTCTTGATCTGACAAAACCCACGAACAGAAGCACTTCATGCATGGCCCATTCCCTCTCCAGGACACAACATGGCTGGAGTCTGAGCCAAGCAGCACTTCACCAGAAGCGTCATCCTTTAATCTGTGGGGATTGGGATTATTAGTCACAGAAATGGCCTCCACACATACCTATACTCAGCCGACTCCGATCCATCTACTTACTTCTAAAGGGGCCAAAAAGAGACAATCCGGCACGTACACCAGACATAAACTATGTCCAACACTTACACATTTTGTCAAACACACACATTTGGTCCCCACAATGTAGGTAAAACCTGACCCACCCTCCAATACATAAGCACGTGTTAAATATGTGCCATATTTAGCCAAGTATCTGTGATTATTGTCCATAAATATATAACTGAATATGTAATTTGCCTGTCAGTGTGCCAGGATACTGTAGGTTGCACAGATGGATGCAAAAAGAAATGAAATAACAATCCTCTGTAGTCATGTTTTAACAATATTGCATATACTGAAGATCTAACCTGACCATTAGATCACTATATAGAGTGTGATATACTATATAGAGTATATCACATGATTCACAAGAGGCTGAAGCAACTTCATCACAACCTGATCCTCATCCTCTGACCCAGTGTGTGTGTGTGTGTGTGTGTGTGTGTGTGTGTCCATATCCTGTAGCTCAGCACCTAAAGAGCTGACCTAGTACATGTGTGTGACTCTTCTAAAGTGATTGGCATACATCACAGTCTCACACTTGCATACAGAACAAGCTAGCGGCTCAAGTGTTGGCATTTCAGACAGGCCTACACACAAGACACATACAGTTACACAAATGCAAACACACTTGTTTAGCCTAAGTCATCAGCATGAAGAGCACCACCTAGGATTAACACGGAACTCACACACACAAAGATCCACACACCCTGATTAATGTTAGGAATCAAAAAATAAGTTTAAAATATTCCATTAACCATTCCTGAACCGTTCTTTAATGGACTGTACTCTTCCACCAAGAAGGATGCAAAATTGCAATAAAACACTCCGACAGAATGTCCTCACATTTTCTACTTCACAGCTTTTAAACTGGGGTGGATCTGCTCTACTGAATCTACATAGCTATGACAAAGAAATTATTTATTAATTGAGTCTTGAGCTTGTAGTCTGAGGGCATTTTCACACCTACTGTAGGTTGTTTTCACCCCAAAGATCTCAGACCCCTCTTAAAAGACACACAAATGAACCGTAATCAGACCACCTCAGAGTGATTAATTTGTGGGTTCTTTTGTGGTTCATCTGATAAATGTGGTGTGAAGACAAAGATGTACCAGTCCGCTTTGCGTTTAGTTATGACAGAAGTATTTCACGGCTTGTCAAATTTAGCTGGCCTGTCACTATTATTTGATCTAAACGTGTTTACTTGTGACTATTGTAAACTTGTAATTCCAATCACAGTTTTTCCCATGCAATTACAATCTATGTGATTAAATGTGTAAAAACAAAATCTTGAGTTACCAAAAATAGTTTTGAATAGTTACGGTTAAAATCTGTTAAAATATGTGTGGGAGGGTGTATTCAAAAGTAGGGCTCGGTGATAAAATGTTCTCGATGATAAACTTTTGAGCAATTTTCAATAATACGTCTGTGTTATATATCTAGACAATTAGGTGCATGTTGCTAAACCGCAAGCAGTTCGGTAAAGTTTGGTATACACACAACTGGCTAACTGAAATCAGCCGGTCAGGAAGTATTAGCTGGCTAGCGGCAGCATAGGTCTGAGCTCTATCCACCTTATTCCTGGGGAATTCCTTACTGGGAAACAAATGTGGGTGGGACTTCCACCAGAAGTTGATCTGCAGCATTCCCTAGCTCTGGCTGAAGTCATTTTAAGACCCTGTTTACAGCTGGTAATAAGACGCGTTTTGGATAAACCAATCCGAGCACTAAATATAGTTGTAAACAGGGTGCAAAACGTTTTGTGATTGGATCACAAAAAACACATACAGGGGTAATCAAAAACCACATTTGAGGTTTAAAATGGCATCCTGATATGTCTCGGACAGCAGCAAAGCACCATCTCTCACCAGTCAATCACCCACCGAACAGATGTTTAAACTTACGTGCGGATTTAAAAGGAAATAACTTTCCGATCGGAAAACTTGAAAAAGTGATTACATACCAAACTATGAGAACTTCACAGCTCTTCCTTAGTGTGTCTGTCTCATTTGACCATGCAGTGTGGCAAGATGACAAGCACACACATTTGAAGCTGAACTAACAAAGGAACTCCACTAAAACAACCAATCATTTTGTTCAAAATGTTGGGTTTGTGCTTAAATTAAATCTCAACTGCATCTAGGAGAAACAGCATGCCGGTTTTGTTCACGCTTTGTCTTTATTACTTTTTTACAGTTTATTATTGTTCAGTAATACACTGATATAGTGATTGATGTATGTTCATACAAAATCATTCACACTCTCCTCAAAATCCCAACACCACAACAAAAGAATGAATGGACGTATGACAGAACAACAGCTGTATTAACTTGACAACAGATGTAATGCCCATATTTCTCACTAATTATCACAGGACGTAGGAAACTACGCTTCCAGGTTCTTTCAAGCAGCAGATTCCTATGGTGGAAATAGGCAATGCTGCAGTTTTAATCATCTTTTAAGCTTTATAGAGTGTAATACTGTCTGTTAATGTTAATACAAGCTCTTATAAAGGAATATCTAGTTTACAGTGAGGAAATGATGTGGGTTATTTTCTGAAATATTGGAATGGGCAGGGTGGTGCGTATGTTTGTAAACAGTAACTTCAAAAACCACCCATTTAGACATGAAAAGCCATCTAACTGACATGTTAAGCGACCAACCACAGTCAGTTTTGTCACAATGGGATATTTCTGTTTAGGGGTGGTGTTTATGGGGCTGTATCATGCCATAAAAAAGACACGGGAGAATAGCAGAAAATGTGTAAAGAGAGTCTAAGTACACTACAGAAAACGTCATTATAGAGAATTTCACAGACAAAAGTAAACAAAGCAGAAAATACAGCTCTTGGATCTCCACGCTACATGCCTCAAATGTAACTGAATATCTTTAAAAGATTTTATTCCATTAACCTTTAGAAAATTCTGTCATTATTTAATCTTCAAAAGAGATCATTCTATCAATGTGGAACCATGTGAACACAACTCGGCTGACAGGCAGACTGATAAAACATCCTGTGTGCGTCTACTCACAGAAGTTCCATCAAACAAGCCACTCAGATTTGTGTTTACTGAGAAAGCATTTTCCAGTTATGTGTGCTATAATCATCAGATGGTTAGAGAATGGACTGAAGGCGATCCGTGGGTGTGCCGTCTGAGGCCAAGACTAGCGGCTGTTAGCCCAACAGTAATGATGCTAGGAAGCCCCTTTGACTCATTTGAATGAGGAGAGTCAAGCATACACTGAAGACAATGAAGTTTTGGCAAAAAGAGGTCACACACCTTATGTCAGGGGTGTCCAAATCTTTTTCAGTCGGGGGCCAAATGCAGACAAAAATAAGGTGTCGCGGACCGCATCGCTGTAATAATTAAAATAAAATGGTTAGAAGCTACTATGCTTAATATTATGCAAATTTTAATCCTAATTTGTGCTCTATGATATACTTGTGTAGGCCGTACATGTAAATAAAGATTGCGTAAAGAACTCTTATAATGGAACAGTGATGAGTCTTACACAAAATATTATACTAATTTATTCAAGTTTGTATCTTTCTGAAGTCCATTCAGTGGAACTGCAAAGAATATAAAGATCTGCCACAGAGTGTTAGGTGTGACCCATGTAGGGTGCTACTGGTTGCTTAGATCAATTTTACTAACAGAAATAAATAATAATTATTATTTATTAATTCAATTCAAAATAATAGAATTTCGGGGCACCACTCTTTGACAAGAGAAAAATTATAGTAGGTGACTAATTGAGTCTCATAAAAATCTACCCTGAAGGTTGAGTATTTTGATTATTGATTATTAGGGAGTAACTAGTCAAATTATTGCCATACGAATCCAACAGTAATCTGGTTACAGTTGGTTCTAAAAACAACAAAATAACACTACTTCAATACACTGAAGTAATATGTGAGTTCTTGATGTGGCAGAGGTTGGCTTCAACACAATATTCAAACAAACAACTAGGAGTACTTATTATTGTATAACAAAATGTATTATAATCAAAAAGCAATGAACACCACCAATACTATATGAACATATAATAACACAGAAATATAACAGGAAAATCCTACCTAAATTGTGGAGCTATATGCTTGTGTATGTATGTGTGTATGTGGGGGTGTGTCTAGATATGGTAACAAAGAAAACAAAATAGTGGATTAAACTCCACCTGGAGAACTAGGTTTAAAATGGTGGACTAGATCAAAAAGGTGGAGCCAACGATTGTGTGGGTGGAAATGAGCAGGCACACAAAGGAACTGATGAAACAGGCGGGAGAATTTGAAACACAAGCCTGAGTCAGACATAAACCGTGGTGCTGCTCACTCCATTAATTTCAGAGAGAGAGAGAGAGAGAGAGAGAGAGAGCGAGAGCGAACAAACAGGGGTGAATGCAATCTAACTAAGAGGATAACCGCTCGTAACAGTGGGACTGAATCGCTAATTCAGATCACTCATATACTCAAAACATCAAACATTTAGCATCAAATATAAGAATAATTTGTATAAGAAAAGTCAAAGTTTCTAAACTAAATCTGCCCAGATATCAAGCCTTACTTGGGAAATCCTGTGTGATTTCAGCAGGGTTGTTCATTTGAATTCCTGTTCAGCAGAAAACAATCTGGAATTAATCCTTTGTTTTATGATCGTCAGCGAAAAGACACGGCGTCTCTGCTTTATTTATCGGGTCCGGTGATGGAGAGAAATGCAGGAGATAGTCAACGTTGATAGAAAACGAGAGAGAAGGGAAGCTGGTTGCCTTTCCGTTTTCTAAGTAAATTAACTGTTGTCTTAAAGTAAAAATGTGGCCAAATGGAGAGGTTAGAAAAAAGTTGTCTCTCTTTGTCCTTTGTCCAGAAAGAGGGAAAACTCCTATGTGTACTTGTATGTGTAGATACACGTCTCTTTAAACCGCTGGCTTAGAAGCAGTGTGCAGAGAAACCAAACTCACCTCTGTTTTGTTGACAAGATGACGTCATTGGTCAAAGGCCTCTTTTTGACCAATGGCGTTTGAGATTGGGTCCATGGGTGGGATTTCAGACCCTGGGAAATGGAGTTCAATATTTCACCTTTGATCATAGAACAAAGGGCCATGCAATCTCCACTGATATTTTGATTGAGCAAGGCCCTACACCCATCACAATAACCAGAATCAGATTACATTTTATCACTTGACGAAGTGATGCAAGGAATTAATCTTTATTTTTCTACAATTTTAATTAGATCAAAAATATTGTGCTTCATTTTGTTTTGTAGATGTCCATGTGCAAGTGTTTTAAGCATTCTGTTCTTCAGTACAGTGTCCTCACTCAAATGGCTCTGGGAAGCCCGATCAATTTTCTTGTTTCAACAAAATATTAGAACAAACCAATTGATTACAGTATACTTCCCAGTGCTACAGAGGACATTCTGGAACAGTATAATCACTTCAACAAACTCTGTTCAGCCACTCTCACAACAGCAGCTCATTTGAACAAGAACAAGTACATGACTAAAGTATCTAATCTGATGTTAATCATTAAATAAATGCATCATTCTTTCTTGGGGCGCTTCAACCTTGGAAATAAGGAGTGTTCCAAACTCCTGTTGAACTCTACCAACGAATGAAGCTGGTGATGAAACAGACCGCACTAGCGGAGACAATCCACGGTGAATGGCAGCTGCACGTGATAGCAACATCCAGTGCCCAGAATATGAATTTCAGATCATTTCTCCATTGCGGGCCTAATTCTGTTCTATTTATCAAGCCGGACATAGGACACCCATTATGTAGTATTAAATTCTAAACTGAGTATACTTCTTGAAATTCAAATTAAATGGTAGCTTACCCTGTGGAGTTTACTTGTAAACAAACAAATTATGTTTACATTTATTCTTAAGATCTAACAAACACATGGAATGCACTTCCATTCCCATTAATGGTATGAAATGTATATTGTGATCAATATTGACATGGTAGGGATAATGTGTTTGGCCATATCGCCCAGCCATACTCAGTAATAATAAAATAAATAAGATTAATGATTCGTTGGGGAATTGTTAAGTGGAATCAGAACTAAAATTATAAAATGCCTTACGACTGCCATCTCTATCCCTGACACCATGCTGCTTTAGTTTAACTCTCTGTATCAATCTGGTTCAATGTCTCTCTCACCTCTTCCTGCTTTTTCCATTTGAATCAAAACATGCTACAAAACCTGTTGATCAGCCAACACCCATAACTACACAAGGAGTGTTCTGCTCTCTTCTCTTTCTCAACACATTTTTAATTTGGTTTCACAACCTCTCTCACAGTTCTTATAGATTACAATCTTCACAGTACCTTCTCTCTTCAGTAAGATGGTCTCAGTGGGCTGTTTTGTTACTCTACAGTATACTCCACTCCATCCATAACAAAACACCCAGGCAACCTCCCTATATGGCCACACTCTCCAGCTATGGGGTTACCATAGCAACAACTTCTCTATCCCCAAATCAACAGCATTGGCTCAGTCTAGGTATAGGGCACAGGTATTGTATATTTCCGTGTCACTTTATGCGAGAGAGTGTGTGAAATAAAGAGACAGGTGGAGAAAGAAAGAAAGATAGAAAGAGTTAAGACAGAAACAAAGACTGTAAACACCACACACAGTAACCAAGAACATTCACAAGTGGTACTAATGGATATGGCCAGTGTGAGAGAGAGTAGTTGGGTTAACTGTGTAATCTTTTAATACCCCCTCCACCGGTGTAATGGGGATGAGATTCTGTCCTCAGAGTCCAGGCATTTCACAAGTGTTGACAATAGGTGTGTTCGACTTCATGCAGCACTGTGCAAACCAACTGACACCTGACTTGAAGCAGTGCATGTCAGTTAGAAATTGTGTCCAACTTTAGTTGGCACCCTCAGTGTGTCACCGTGACATATGCCATCAAAGCACCACAAGAGTGATTCAAATGCAGACGTCTGGCTGAGAATCTAAACGATGAGTTCGGAATGACATACTACCCATACTACTCTAACTACTTCTTTCCAAAAGTTTGGAATAATGTACAGATTTTGCTCTTATGGAAAGAAATTGGTACTTTTATTCACCAAAGTGGCATTCAACTGGTCACAATATATAGTCCGGATATTAATAATGTGAAAAATTACTATTACAATTTACAACTTCTTTTAACTACTTCAAAGAGTTCTCATCAAAAAATCCTCCACATGCAGCAAAGACAGCTTTGCAGATCCTTGTCATTCTAGCTATCAGTTTTCCAGATCCTCAGGTGACATTTCACCCCATGCGTCCTGTAGCAATTGCCATAGATGTAGCTGTCTTGTCGGGCACTTCTCACACACCTTACAGTCTAGCTGATCCCACAAAAGCTCAATGGGGTTAAGATACATAACACTCTTTTCCAATTATCTGTTGTCCAATGTCTGTGTTTCTTTGCCCACTCTAACCTTTTCTTCTGACTGTAGACATGTCAGTCTATTGCATACTGTGGTAACTCAAAAACAAACACAAAGAAGTTAAGCTTAATTTAACTAAAAAAGAGCTTTCAGCAGTGTTTGATATAATGGCAAGTGATTTTCAAGTACCAAATTAGCAATTTAGCATGATTACTCAAGGATAAGATGTTAGAGTGATGACTGCTGGAAATGGGGCCTGTCTAGATTTGATCAAAAATGACTTTTTTCAGGGGCCTGGGTAGCTCAGCAAGTATTGAAACCGACTACCACCCCTGTAATCCAGGGCCTGCTGAGTGACTCCAGCCAGGTCTCCTACGCAACTAAATTGTGCTGGTTGCTAGGAAGGGCAGAGTCACATGAGGTAACATCCTAATGGTCACTATAATATGTGGTTCTCGCTCTCTGTGGGGCGTGTGGTGAGTTGTGTGTGGACGCGTTACTATGTCTCTGCAGTAACGCACTGAACAAGACATGTGATAAGATGCATGGATAGGCGGTCTCAGATGAGGAGGCAACTGAGATTCGTCTTCCGCCATCTGGATTGAGGCGAGTCACTATACCATCACGAGGACTTGGAGTGCTTTGGGAATTGGGCATTCCAAATTGGGGAGAAAACGGGAGAAAAATAATAAGAAGGCTTTTTCAAATAGTGATGGTGCAATATTTTACATCAGTAATGTCCTGAAAATACTTTGTGATTGGTTGAATGCCACTTTGGTAACAATTTCCTTCCAAAACAGCAAAATCTGCACATTATTTCATACTTTTGGCTGCCAGTGTATATTAGAGGTCAACCAATAGTGGATTTTGCTGATACCGATAATTAAAATAGTGGAAAAGGCTGATAACCTTTTAATCGGCTAATTGTTTTTTTGGTTTTTTTTTCAAATCAATTTATAGAAAGATAAAATAATTCTTAGTCTTTCCTTACTATAAAGGTACATACATTGAGGCAATAAGAGTCCAAAATTAATAAAATCCCCAAAAACTGTTTATTGTACAGCCAAAATCAATTATAACTAGAAAGATTATGATTTGGTGCATAGTCACGTGACGCCATGCAAGGATCGGACATGTGAACGGCGAGCTCGAGAGATTCGATACACTCTGTTCCATAACTGTTCTAGGAGGACAATATGTAAAAAAATTCAAAACCCTCGAGCTCTGGAGACATTAAAACACTTACGTGCTCAAGAAGACACCCACGAGCATGCCGCAAGCCCGGGAGTTGATTTAGACGGGGAGGTGCGGGAAATGCGGTGAGAAATGCTGAATGTGTTGGCAATGCTGATGAAGGTTGTTGCTGACTTGGAGGATATTGCTTTGATACATTGTTCGATCACTGCCATGGAGATGAAGTTCACTGATGTGGTTATCTGCTAGTGACCAAGGTGGATTTGGAGCGTGTCTGTGAGAGGTTGGAAGACATGGAGGACCGTAGCTGGCGGAATAATATCCGTATCGTTAGATTTTCTGAGGGAGAAGAGGGACAGGATACGGTGAAATTCCTGGATGGGCCCTTTTCTAATCTGCTCGACATAGCAGGCCATAAGCTGGAAATCGAGCAAGCTCACAGGTTTCCTGCTTGGCGATCCATAGAGGGTGACTGGCCCCAAACATTTCTGGCCAATTTCTTTTTTTGTGTTCTGGGTTTAATTGTTGACACACAATCTATTTTTTCGTATATGTCAAAATGTCAAATTTTACTATGAGTGGATTTGTCACTCTCCACATGGAATGTGAATGGGTTGGGGCACCCCATAAAAAGAAGGAAGGTTATTTCTCTTCTTAAACATAAGAAATAGGATATAGTGCTTCTTCAAGAAACACACCTTTCTCTGCAGGAAGCTGAAAAATTTGGGAGGATATGGGGTGGGCATGTTTTCGTTAGAGCTGGCTTGAGAAAGAGCAGGGGAGTCATTACACTGAAGTAAACATCTACAATTCAAATGTCTCAAACAGTTTAAAGACACATTTGGAAGAGTCATTATTGATCTTAGTAAAGCAAAAGTGTGCAAGCTCCCTAGAGCAACATCGACGCTTCACAGGATGTGTAAGAATCTTGGTCTTACAGATATTTGGAGAGGGGGGGGGGACTAAAATTTGTTTTCATCAGTCCATAAGATTTACTCTAGAACAGATATTTTTTTGTTATCTAAGTCCCTCATGCCATCTGTTGCTGATTTCTCAATTAGAAAAATCTTTTGTCTCAGATCACGCCCTGGTATGTTTAGAGGTGTTGCCACATATGGCGAAAAGGAAATCATATAGTTGGCGCTTATCATATCATATAGCAATGCACTCCTTTTGCAAAATCCTGAATTCCAACAAATGCTAAAAGCTGAAATAACTAGTCTTCGGTAACCCTTTGGGCATGGCTTGGGAGGCACTAAACCCTCAGGGATCGACGGACATGTCGGCGCGTACTGCTGGATTTTTTTCATCATCACAGCGGAAACAACTTAAAATATTCCGTCATTTTGGGGCATACAGATAAATGTAAGGCATCATTAGAGACACTTTTATTTGTGTACACTCACAATAACAACAAAACCTTGTGCTTTTGTAAAATAAAGAAAATAAAAAGGGTGAGCTGTCAGCAGTCTCTGGGTTTGCGAGCATATATCCGAAACACGTCACAAAAATGAACTGAAACTCTGTGAATACTTATCACACAAACATGAAACAGATGTCTAAAGAAAGCTTAAAATGTCTACTTTTAAATAAAACAATTCAAATTTCAAACAAATATTCTCCTGCAATGTAATCTGCATGAAACAAAGTGATGTACAGTTTCTCCTGGCTCAGCTAATTATCGCGAATGTGATCACACCCACGTACAGAGGGCACTATTCATACTGTAATGTGCTGAGGTGAACAATGCAAATGGTACACGCCCACGACTGTGCTTTAAAAACAAAGTTCATTCACTTTTCTGCACATTTGAAACACAGCATGATACACAAGTGAGAAAACTCCTTTATAGTGACGAAGAGATAACATTTTCCTCAGAAGAAGAGCGGGACTCTGTATGAATCTGTATGAAACAAAGCGATGTACAGTTTTTACTGGTCAAACTAATTATCTGTAATGTGATCCCACCCACCAGCAGAGCATGCCATTCATACGCTAATGTGCTGAGATGATCAACGCAAATATACCCCCCCCCCCCCCATTGTAAGGTTTAATGTAAACACATTTCATTCATTTTTCTGCGCGTTTGCAACGATACACAAGTGAGAAAGCTCCAGGATTGTAAGGAAGAGTTAACATTTTCATCAGAAGAAGAGCGGAACTCCAATGAACATTTGTATTTTGAAGAGAGACTTGATCCAGCCAGGATACAACTTCAGATGAGTAAGCCATTTAGTTTTCATTAGTTGACATGCTATTTTATATAAACATGTACACATTTTACTAGTGGGACCATTTCCAGACTTGCCAGCCAGGATTCAGAGTATTGACATTTGAAATATGACTCCTAATAAGCAAGTTTTAGTTACATTTAAATGCTGTTTCGGCTAAAGCAGGTATTTCAATTGTAAGCTGTATGATATAAATATGATATGTAATATGATATAAAAATGATATGAATGTTTATATTATATTTTATCTAGTGTTTACAATGCATCATTATCATCATCAATGCTTGCGCTTGTGTTAGGGTTAAATGAGTAAAATGCACTTTAAATATGCCCATATTAGAAAATCACCATCTTATAATGATTTCTGAAGGATCATGTGACACTGAAGACTGCAGTAATGATGCTGAAAATTATGCTTGATCACAAATTGCATTTTACAATATATTTAAATAGAAAACGGTTCTTTTAAATTGTAAATAGAGTTCAGAATATCAATATTGTTTCTGTATTTTGAATCAAATAAAGTCTTGGTGAGCAGAAGAGACTTCTTTTAATGGTAGTGTAGGTCTAAAATTAAATCTTGATGTAAAGAAAATATATAGTCAGATTACTTCTTTTAAATTAAAACTTGATTTTGATCATTAAGTCTCCTCATATTCATTCTCTTTCTGTCACATTCCTCATTGATAGGCACAGGGGTGGGGTCATTGTCTCTCAGGTGTGAATTATAATCCATATTCATGATCGTTCACGCCTCCTCGCATATTACCTTTCAACACTAAAATTGTCTTACAAAAGTTAAATTACTGTATTGTTTTGTATGAATAAGTGATCAGGATGGTTTTCACATCATTTTGTAGCAAAAACTCTAGGCTACAAGATCCAGCATTCAAAAGTCTTGTGGACAAATGTTTATAATGTGTTATATGGCCTTATTTCAATGACTTAAGTGTTTTTTTTTCAAATGCAGAAACATTATTTTCTCAAAAATACAAACATATGATGTTTGCTCATGTCTCATGTTGCTCACATATTATTGTAGCCCAGTTTGTGCTGAATACAGTGTTATCAGACATTAGCCATTAATATGTTTTTAAGCAACTGAAAAAAAACACAAATGTCAAGGCATGTCAAAACTTCTTCAAGGCCCAAAACACCCTCAGACCCCAGAGGGTTAAGGCGGTTCTTTTGGGTTAGATCATAGAGTATGCCTCATTCACCAAAAAATCCAATCACAAGAACTTATGGAATTGGAAGGGAATGTTAAAAGTGCAGAGGGAGAGCTGACGCGCCAAATGTCATCTAATTGCCTCAGGGAATTGACCTGATTGAAATACAGATATAATCTTGAGTCGGGGGACAAGGCAGGAAAACTTCTGGCTAGATATATAAAACAGAAAGAGTCTTTTTCTACCATTCCCTATATATATTTACCACAGCCATTGGTATTAATAATGCTTTTAAATAATTCTATCTTGATCTCTATAGTTGCATGTCTTCGTCTGCTGATGAGGATATTAAAAACTTTATGGAACCATTAGAAATTCCTAAACTGACAACTGAGCAAATAAAGTTCTCTTGATTCTGTGATAACCTTGGAGGAGCTTGGTGAGGTAAATAAGGCCCTGCCTACAGGAATGGCTGGTAGGGTTGCACACTTTCCCCCTTATAGTTCTATTTTGCTCTGGAAACATTAGCAGCCACAATAAGAAAGGATGATGATTTCACAGGGGTGGTGGTGGTAGGAGTGGGTCATAAGCTTTTGAACTATGTAGATGATATTTTATTATTAGTCTCCAACCCTACTAGATCTATGCCTTGCCTCCACAGAGTTATTAATTTCTTTTCTAAATTCTCCGGATACAGAGTAAATTGGTCTAAATCCAAAGCTTTGTCTCTGACTGCATACTGTCCTATAAAGGCGGATCAAATTTGATTGTGTATTCATGTGCTATTTGATTTAGTTTGAGTTTGGAATCAATTAAACATTTTAAAGACAAAAAGATTTGGTGCATTAAGAGGTCTTTCATCTTTAAAGTAACTTTAAAGGGACACTTATTTTGAAATGACAGAAATTTAGTTACCTTGCAATGCTCCATATGTAAGTATTCACCATATTATGCATTTTATATATTCACCAAATAAAGAGTTTATATGTATATATTTCACCAGATGAGGTATATTGGTGAGGAATAAAAAAAAATAAAGTATAAAACATTTTTGCAGATAACTGAAAGTTCCTAAAAACAACTATCAGCACCGATAAATCAGTAAAACCGATATATAGGTCTACTTCTAATCTATATATGGCAGAAATAAGAGTAGTAAAGTAGTAAGCCAGTACCAAGGTGTTTTTTTCCACCTTCAGATCTGCTAAACTCTCACAAATCTGTGTTTTTAAAACTTTTATAAATCTTTGTAACTTTTGCAGTTCTCTTTTCATTCAATATTCATTTATATTCATATATATTTTGTTTATTCATAAAACCAGTTAAAAATGTATCAAAAATACAGACTCCTTTATTGGTATTAAAATATAGGCTTGTATAAGACATACTTCTTATACACACAGGCACTGTATTAAAGGAATAGTTCACCCAAAAATTTAAATTCTCTCATCATTTACTCAACCTCATGTCATCCCAGTTATGTGACTTACTTTCTTCTCCTGAGCACAAACGAAAACTTTTAGAAGAGTATTTCAGCTCTGTAGGTCCTCACAATGCAAGTGAATGAGTAATTACATTTTGAAGCTCCAAAATGCACATAAAGACAGCATAAAAGTAATCCAGAAGACTCCAGTATCTCCTCTCCTCCTTAAGTAGAAACCTTCTCCTTCTGAGTCATTAACTATCTACAATAGTAAACAGCTTCTGCTAGTATGACGAAAAAGCACTGTTGTTCGGATGCAAAAAGTGCATGTGATAATGTGAATGTTAAAATAATTGTGGGGCAGGGGGAGTGGAGTGGAATGGAACTTGTGTTTGGACCAAGCGATCAAACAAATTGCGAATATCTGAAGTCATACTAACATTGAATCACACATCAAAATGTGAGGCTTTTAAAAGCATCTTAAAATCAAAATGATAAACACTGCTGCCATGACCATAATACTCATTCTAAAACAATCCAATGAATCACTGTCTGACCACCCTGAATATTTCAACAGAAAACACTGGTCATCAGCAAGCAAGTTCCATGCACACTGTGCTGTTCTACTCATGATAGCTACATTCAACATGTGTTCTGTGACAGGAGTTCTGTGCATCAGATGACACAGGGTGACAGAACTGAAGTCCTGTTCATACAGTGCATCTGATCTGCTCGGGTCGTGTTACACACACACGCGTTGGCACGCATGTGCGCACGCACGCACGCACACACACACACACACACACACACAATTTGCTCTATATTAATTTTCTCCTTTTCTTCTTCAGTATAACACTTCACATTGCCCTTGAAAGATAAAAGTTCAGCATTTTCAGCTCACACACTCACACTTACTACTTATAACAAGTGATTGGCTAGTGCTGTGTAACACACTGTGCAGTGATCTGGCAACCCATAGCCAGAGTGAATTGCTTCGATGTACTGAGCCGGGTGGCTTGGCCCAAATCCATTGACAGTAGCAACGCTGTCTCTATACTAATGTTCCTCTCTATCTATCCAATTGTTTAAAAAAAGAAAAGTAACATTGTAAACATGCAAAAACAAAAACACATACAGAGAGAAAGTTCCCTTCTGTTCCTCAAGAGCACTTTGTTTTTCAAGATTGAGCTTTAATGCCTTAATATAGAATGCCAGTATTTACATTTTTAATTTTCAAATTTGTAATTTCTTCCTCTTCTTCGTGCAAAAAGTATGTAAAGAATTGCTAAATTTTTTCCAATTTAATCCAAATGACAAACTAAGTGATTACATATTTAAAAGAAAGAAGCTGCTTCACTTCCTATTAAACATAATTCATACTAAAATGGTCATTAGATTATTTAAACCTTATTTAAAGAGAACTAATGAATCTACAGAGATTTATCCAAAATGTTGAGCATTTTGTTTTGTTAAAAAAGTTCATTTGAATACACAAAACACAGGCAAAAAACACAAATTTCCTTAAATGAATCAACTAATAAACATGAATTAAAACAAACTAATAACATTAAATGCATAATTTTCATAACAAATCACAAAACCACAAGCACTGCCCTAAAACAACTATTTTGTTTGATCAACTCCTAAAAAATCATTGTAAGTTAGAATTAAAGTTTTTAATTTTTAATTATCTGTTCCCTTAATTTCTTTAAAAAAAAATGGACAGACAGACTCTGTCGCAAAATGTTGTGAATAGCTGATGTTAAAATTATGTTTTTAACAGATGGAATTGCAATTTCTAAACACTTGATAGATCTTGAAAATATTCTTGGGAAGCTTTGAATTTGGTCAAGTTTGTTTTAAGACACCACTAACAAACACACTAAATACCGGTACCACAGATGAGCATTCAAATTAACAACATTTTTAGAACATCACTTATCAACAGATGCATTTTAGAACATTAAATTCACAGGTTCTATTTTTATGCTCTTTTGCAGATTTGTTTAGTTCTTATAAATGATTACAAACTAAACAGATCTAGCATTAGATGAAATGATCAGCAATAAAACATTTTGATCCACAGAGACCACGCTTCAGTTACATTTAAAAGCTTAGGGCAAACTTTCAGTTTTAAGCAAATCAAAATAATTTCTGTGATGATTTCAGATCAAGTTATTTTCTTTACATAGTGACATTTTAAAATTGTTTATTAACTTGTATGTGGTCTTTGGAACATTTGGGAAACTGTAAATCTGTGAGAATAACTGAAGAAAATAACGTATTAGCTTTACTAGTCTTTTAAATTAATTATGTTTTAAGGAATGACATGAACTGTCCAAAATGAAGATACACTTTCTAGAGTGCACTCGTTGCCCCACAGTGAAATTTTTTTTTTTGACATCTTTAAATGTTTTTAGCCCTTTTTTAATTTCTTTATTTCTTAAACATTGATTCACAAAACATGACATATGCAACATGCAACAAAGATATTATTTAAATCATAACTTCAAGTTATAATTGATTTTACACCTTTTGTGTATCAGTGCCATAAAGTGCTACTAACGATCAATTTTAAGCAAGGAACTGGGGTAAATACTGATTTGGGAAAATACTGAAATGGGGAAATAAATTTCAAATTCAAAATTTGTTTAACAGGCAAATAACTGCAGTTAAAACAATGCTATACCACGTACAACAATGTGACCTTTACCATTTAAACACCTAACATAAGTTACATAAGGGACTTTATGAAAAAAGAACCGAGTTTGGGGTGGTTTTTTTCACTTGCTTTAAGGAAAAAGGTTAGAAATGACTTGATGCTTGCGTTGGAACATTGGCAGGGGAATTTCCATTAATTGTATACAAACAAACACTTAAATTATGTTGTTCTTGGTGACCCAGCATAAACAAAAAATCAATATGAAAACAAGAAGCTAATAATCCCAGCTCATACTACTGGAATGCTTTAATCTTTAATCAAATATTGGCAAGCGTCACAGGGTCTTGAAGAATTATTTTCAATGTTATTGCAAAAACATCTGATGAGCATGTTTATTTGTTTATCCTGACCAAAAAGTTTTTTTTAGAATTATGTAGATAAAGGACTCACAACCACATAAATGAGACTGCCAGGGGGTCGCATAGGAGTAATGTATAGCTAGTCACGTAGTTGTGCTCTTTGTTGCAATTATGCAGTGATGTCTCCCTGCTGTTCAAGCACTTCTGCATGTTTGAAACTACATGTTATATGATTTACATAACGGTAAACTAAAGCACTTATTTTGAGATGATATTCTCTGAAATTAGCTCTGATACAAGTGTGAGTTTTATACTGAATTTTGTTTTATTAGAGTACAACTTGGCTTAAGGCTCATTTAATTTTATTTTCTCACAAAACACTGAATAGCAACAAAAACTATCCCAGCACTTTCCTAAACACTTGTTTGTCACTACACAATAAAAATGTCCTGATCCATGGGATCATTGCTTCTAATGTCTAAAGGTTGACTTTAAGGCAATTTGATCTAATATTTAATACATATTAATATGTTACAAATGTATGTTGCTAATGAGAATCCCTGAAACAATCACATTTATTTTTTAGACAAAATAATTTCTCTTTTGAGTGTGGGGTAAAAAAACAAAAAAACAAAACAAAACTTGCCACTTTTTTTAACGGAATTTGAATCAAAACCTTCTGTTATTATTTATTTTCACACAAATTATGTTGCTCCATTAATACTCAATAAAAAGGAATCTATTTTTTGATCTTGATACATTTTGTGACCAGAAAAAAAGCTAGTTTTCTTTAGGTGTGCCTTTGTACCCTACTGTATAGCCTACATATTGTTGAATTCAACGAGGCACACACAGGCCTAGCAGCTCAAGTCTATTATCTTAGATTTTCACATAAAATATTAAATACACTTTACACTTTTTCCAAGACAAAATGGATGTATAACAGGTGCCTTCATAAACCTAAATTAATTTTGCACTTATTACAAATAACTAATCCAGACCAGAGATGTTTACACAAATGGAAAGGTTATTAAAAAAAAGGAAGTACATTAAAGCTAACGTATATAAAATCCACAACTGTTATTGTTGCTAAATAATATTTACAACTAGAAGGCCACTTGGGCGAATTAAACAAAACGAAAGTAAAGATGTAAATAAAAGTGAACACAAAACTTAAATAGCTAGGCCTACTAAGTGTACACACACTACATAGCCTAATATGAAATCCACACGTGATATTTACTTCAGATTTGATTCCCCTCAGCCAACTGTGTGTGCTGACACAATGGACAAAAGCACCTAAACAAGAAGTTTGATTCAGTGTAATTAAAACGACCTTTTCATTGTTTTAACACAGGTTATAAATGTAACGACTATGTAATTGTATTTATTAGTGGTGGCCAATAATTCATTTTCACACACACACACACACACACACACACAACAAAAAAAATAAAAAAAATACAAAATAAAAAGAGTAGCCTACTTTTACATAGTTTGGATCAACTGAGCAAAACAACGATCGAAAACATTTCCAGTTACATAATGACAACTTTGGATATAAACAAGAGCGACTAGGCCCACACGATCACTCAAACAACTGAAAACACACAGTGAGACTATCAAACATGATATAAGAAAGATGGACATTACGTTTATGAGAACAGAATTATCTAACTCAAGTGCGATTCTGCTTTAACAACTTAACGGCAGGAACATTAGATTTCCCAACGTCGAAATAATCACTCTAGGCGCCTCAAGCTCAAATAATTAATACAAACTGATATACATTTCAGTTGATGAGCTGGCGTGATATGTGAACTATATAGTTTTTGAAGGCGCCAATACAAGGGTGCCAACCTAAATAAACCTGTTCACTTCCACTTGAACTGGCTCATCTGGAAGTCTTTCCATTAATCTAGATTTCAAAGGGCGGTAACTTATTCAAGAGCTTCAGCGACTTACAATCGTCAGCCTGTTGATATGCCAATATCAGACAGCAGTAGCGAGCAAAAGTAAACTATCCTCACGGGGCTACATTCAGCGAATAATTCCATGAAGTTCACCATGTCATTTATCACCTATTTTCTTCAATCCTACGGAGCCTTGTTATAAACCACCTCGTACAACCATATACAGATACCGCACCAACTTGGTAAATACACACACATACCGTTTGGCCTTGTGAAGCCTTTCCAATAAATTCACCAAAAAAATTACTGAAAAATAATTATGGTGAAAATCCGTGAAATTGCACCGCGCCGGCAGAAATATCCGCACTGCATCTCATCATCAAAAACAAAGCAGTTCCTCGTGAATGTGGGTAACTGTAAAGCGTGGAGAGAACTTGTCCGCTTATACATTCACGTGGTTAAAATATATTTTTGCGTCGTTTCACGATAGTGACAGAAGTGTTTGCCTTCCCTATGGTATGGTTCCTGTCCAATCAGAATTAAAGCATTTGTCCTTCCTCGCCATGGTTTACATCATAGTCCGGCCCCTGTTTAACCATGGATGAAAATGAAACCAAGTAATGCAATGAAAGAGCCTTATAGAAAGCTGCGACATATCTTTTCTTTATTGTGCCAGAAGATGCCTTTCTCCATGCCGTATAAAAGATATTATAACTAATGAAGAAACTTGTTGCAAGTTTAATTTGAGTTTTTTTCCGTTTTAATTGTATTTTAACAGCATAACAACAAAGAAACATTTGTCTTGTCAAACAACATCTGCTTGATTTGTACTACAGTCTCATAGTATCACTTTAGGAGATCCATTAAAGGATTAATTCCCTCAAAAATGAAAATCCTCTCATCATTTACTCATCCTCATCCCATCCAAGATGTTTATGACTTTCTTACTTCTACTGAAGTCAAACAAAGATTTTTTGAAGAATGTATCGCATTGTCCCAAACAATGCAAATGAATGGTTGCCAGAACTTTGAAGCTCCAAAAGCACATAAAGGCAGCATAAAAGTAAAACATACAACAACAGTGGTTTAATCCATATCTTCAGAAGCGATGTGATCGGTGAGGGTGAGAAACAGATTCATATTTAAGTCCTTTTTTTTACTATAATTCTCCACTTTCACTTTCAGATTCTTTTGTTTTTGGCGATTCGCATTCTTAGTGCATAATGCCACCTACTGGGCACAAACGAGAAGCGATAGTAAAAAAGCACTTACTGTAAATATTTATCTATTTCTCACCCACACCTATCTTATCACTTCTGAAATCATGGATTTAACCAATGGAGCCTTATGGATTACTTTTATACTGCATTTATGTGCTTTTGGAGCTTCAAAATGTTGAAGCTTTACAGAGCTGAGATATTCTTCTACAAATCTTCAATTTTGTTCTACAGAAGAAAGTAAGTCATACATCAGGGGTGGCATAATGGTGAGTAAATAATTTGATATTTTTTATTTTTGGGTGAACTATCCTTTTAAGATGATCTGAACTCTTTCCTGTTAATATAAAATATAGGAAGACTGGAGATGGAAAGTTGTCACAAGGGCTAAATGTTACCTTTTCCATTTTTGCTGTTTCATAAATAATTTCGTGCTTCATAATTGTTTTTCTCTATAATTTTGTCCAAAAGGCCTACAACATGCCCCATATGTTGTTACAAGAGTTAGTGTGTTCAATGAATCATATATTTTTTTCCTGGGCAATAATAGTAGAAATGGCCAACATTTTTTGTAGCCAAGCAATGAATTAACATTCAAAAATCAGCTACCTTAAAGAGATATTCACTAGGGTAAAAAGAGAGACAAATTGCCCCTATATATAGTCCAAAACAAGACACTGTTTTTTTTTTTTTTTTTTCACTTTGGTTTGAAAACCTGAAATGTATTAGGCTACTTTAAAATAATGTTATACTTAATACTTTAAAATAATGTTATACTTAATTTAAAATAATGGTATGCTTATACTCATAAGTTCATTTTTATAGGCTACTTAAAAATGAACTTTTAAACACATTCACTCCCCCTTAGATATACTTAATATATTTCAAGTGTCTATTTATTAAATTTAACAAAGCAATATCAAAATGTTTCCAAGTACCCCCGGTTTGGAACCACTACCACATTAAAATGTTTTTTATTTTTAGAAATACCTGATGCCACCTAGTGGCAGCTTTGAGGGTTAGCAGAGAGGGCAACTTTTCATCATCTATGAGAGGCAAGGGAAAAATACAAAAGTTTGTAAAAAGATTGTTGATTGGTCATAATCCTAACCAGGTTCATACCAAATACCCTGAGACATCAGTTTGAGTCAGGTTTCACCTGCATAAGAATCACTTTAACTTTGACCTCTTCCTTTATGATGCTTTTCGAGAGTTCATTCGCCAATGATCCCACATAACTTGTCGTGAGAGAGCACTTGCCAATGGCTACTTCACGGTGTCATTAAATTCTTAGATCCTAATTACATTTACTAAATTAGGATGTTGAGTATGCACATTTCAACCCAAATGCTAACCTTTAAATCCTGACCACTCTATCCAAGAATGTTCTTGAAGGTCAAGAAGGCCACATGACTGACAGACCCATAATCAAAAACAAAACTGACTACCAATTGTCTGAAGTAGAATGCATTTTTTTCCCTTCACTTTACATAGCAAAGAATACTGTATACCAATTTTAAACATGACCCCTTAATTCACAAAATATTAAATCATATGAAATTTAGTCTAATTCAAATTCTAAAACAAGATTTTCAAGTTTCTTTAAGTTTTAGTTTTGTGTGTTTTAAAAGGGAGTCACTGTACATCTAGTCTATGCAATCTCTATAGGAATGATTATGATATCAAGCTTGATTACACTTCCTAGTACTTGATGCATGTGCAGAGTGCTAGATGGTGCAATCGAGTGTAATCCAGCTAGAAATTATGATCGTACTTATAGACTGCAATGACAAGATGTACATTGAAAAGGGAGTTATATTTTGGTCTGTTCTCACCAAAACCAACTGGATCGCTTCAGAAGACATTGATTAAACTAATTGAGTATGGATTACATTTATGCTGACTTTATCTCTCCTTTTTGGAGCTTCAAAGTTCGTGTCACCATTCACTTGCTTTGTATGGACCTAAAGAGCTAAAATATTTTTAAAAAAATCTTTGTTTGTGTTCAGTAGAAGAAAGTCATAAACATCTTAGATGTCACGAAGGTGAGTAAATTAGATAATTTTCATTTTATTTGGGAGGGTGAACTAACCCTTTAAGATTAGTTTTTATTTAGAGCAGTGATCTCAAAGCCAGCAAACAGAGAAAAATATAGACATACAGTGCTGTGATCCGATATCTTTGTTTTTTGTGAATACACCATCTCATACTAAATTGTTTCAAAAATTCTAACAAAATCTAATATAAAAAAGTAAATCTGAGTAAATATAAAATACAGTTTTTAAATGATAATGTTATTTATTGAAGCAAAAAAGTTATCCAATACCAACTTGGCATGTGTGAAAAACCGCATTCATTATGGGCTTTATTCATAACTGGACTAGACACACCAAGACCTGATGACTGCCAGCCCTGTTCAATCAAATCAACAAAAATAGAACATTTTCACCTGCATGAAGTTGGCTAAAAGGTCTCACCCATTAGTACACTAATGCCAAGGTCGAAAGAAATTCCAGAAATGATGAGGAAAAAGGTGATTGAAATACATCAGTCTGGAAAGGGTTACAAAGATATTTCAAAGGCTCTGGGACTCCAAAGAACCACAGTGAGAGCCATTATCTCCAAATTTGGCACAGTAGTGAACCTTCCCAGAAGTGTCCGATCTTCCAAAATTCCTCCAAGAGCACTCATCCAGCAAGTCACATAA
This sequence comes from Moxostoma hubbsi, assembly GCA_032164185.1. Classification (NCBI taxonomy): domain Eukaryota; kingdom Metazoa; phylum Chordata; class Actinopteri; order Cypriniformes; family Catostomidae; genus Moxostoma; species Moxostoma hubbsi. The sequence goes on along the minus strand of JAVLUX010000006.1, from coordinate 24,468,928 downwards.
AAGCCAAGGACAACATCCAAGGATCTGCAAGCCTCTCTCACATCAATAAAGGTCACTTCATGACTCCGCTATCAGAAAGACACTGGCCAAAAATGCCATCTATGGAAGAGTGGCGAGGCGAAAACCACTGCTAAACTAGAAAAACATTAGGGCTCGTCTGAATTTTGGCAAAACACACCTTGATGATTGTAAAGAAGTTCGCCCTCACGGGCAAGGAAGAGGTGAGACACCGGCTTGACATACAAACTAAAGGTTTAATGTGAAACTCATAAGACAAACACATAGGACGACGGACATGTCCGTGAACGATCTCTCTCTTACGCACGTCCTCCGCGATCGGCCTTTAACCCTCTCGGAGGCTTGATTAGCCTAATACGGGACCAGGCCTGTTGAGTCATAACCCGGCCCCGCCCTCCACCGTGCCACATTGATCCTCAAACCTTTTGGGAGAATGTTCCTTGGACTGAGGTGTCGAAAGTGTAACTGATTGGAAGTCAGGGGTCAAGTTACATCTGATGTAAATCAAACAAAGAACTCCACAAAAAAAGAACAGCATGATGTGTGATGGTGTGGGGATACTTTGCTGCTTCAGGGCCGGGGCGACTTATAATGAGGGAAACATGAATTCTGCTCTCTATCAGAAAATCCTAAAGGAGAACATCCAGTCATCAGTCCTTAAGTTGAATTTGAAGTGCAACTGGATTATGCAGCAAGCATAAGCACAGTAGTAAGTCCACCTCTGAATGGCTCAAAAGAAGCTAAATTAAAGTTTTGGAGTAGCCTGTCAAACACCTGACTTGAACCCAATTGAGATGCTGTGGTAGGACCTTAAAACCCTCCAATGTGGCTGAACTAAAGGAGTTCTGCAAAGAAGAGTGGGCCAAAATTCCACCACAGTGTTGTGAAAGACCAATCTCCAGTTATTGGAAATGTTTGGTTGTAGTTGCTGCTGCTGCTAAAGGTGGCACAACCACCTATTGTTCAAGGGGACAGTTAAGTTTTCACATGGGTGATATAGGTGTTGGATAACATTTTGCTTCAATAAATATATATTATAACTCGATCTAATCAATTTAATATGAAAAATACACAAAAATAGAAGAAATCAGGAAGGGGGAAAATACTTTCTCACAACACCGTAATTCTATTTCATCCTTTAGAGGAATCCAAGAAATCGAGCACAGGTAAAACACATAATATAATGAAATATTTGCTTTGTGCCAAAAATCAGTATTTTGTCAGAATACATGTCTACTTTTGAATAGCCGTAAATTGAGAAACATGCTTTTTGTCTGCATAAAGATGCAGTTATGGTATCTACTAAACAACTGCCAAAATAAACCAGCTAAACCCTGACCCCCTTCACAGCTGTCATGCGATTCTTTCCCATTTTTTGTAATTTATTTCACATGCGATTCAGAGCTGTAAAGCAAAAGTGAGAAACACTGCCATTTATTGCTTGAGGAGGGTGCACATATTTAAAGTGGTCTAATTTCCTTGCATGCATTGTAAACAAATCACAAGGTGGTAGATTTTAATCATGGCATCAATGTTTAATTACATTTACTGCTGGGTTTGGACACATTGATCCATGAAGGATGTTTCACGCAAAATTAGCTACAATATCATATTGCTCAAAATTAACATTTTAGTGACATGGCTATTTGATGATTGTTTAGTACAGTAGATTTAAATGAGGTAGATTTTAATGGAAGTAAATATGCATGTTAAAGAGCCATTGCACACAGTTTTCTACTTTTTAAGGTCTGGTGAAATAATATGGTGAGCTTACCAGACCATAGACTTCAACAACGGGTTGACTAAGTGAGATTACAGACATATAACCAGACAGAGTTAGTTTAAAAAGGCTGTTTAGACTGTTAAATCCAAAAGCTCTTTAATCCAAGACTTTATCTGGACCTGTAGGACTGACTAATTGCATTTGTAAAATTATCCATTATTAAAAGACCATCTCAAAGCATTCAGTGACTCCAAAGCAATACATCTTAGTACTTCTATTTGACCACAATACGTGTTTACCACAATACATAATCCACAGAGAATATTAAAAGTGTGGCAGGAGTGATTTCCTTTTGGTTGGGCAACTGGAACCTTTCTGGCAGTCAAAACATTTTAATTTAATTTAATCTTAAAAGTATAGCTAAACCTTTTTTGAGTTTCAGACTTTGAATACCTCTGAGTTAGACACAAAATATTTTTAGCGTAATAAAAAGAGACCATTCACAGGAATCAAGTCTTAATATAAAACAAATTAAACTCTTTAGAATAATGTAATATAGTTTAAATGTCTATGTTTTTCAAATAGCTTATTTTAATGCCAGTTAAGGGCATCAAAATTTGGATAACCCTTTAATAAGTAATATTAAAACAATATAATTTTACTGCATCTTTCTACACCACAGAGAAACGTCATGCTGTTAAAAGCCTTTTTACACTGTCAAATACACACTTAGAATGAGATGCTCTGAATATTATCCATTTTCACAGTGGAGAAAAGGTTTCCAAGCATCAAATAAACAAACATTTCCAACTGGACAACTAGGGTTAATTAAATGACTGAAAGTCCCACTTATTTCCTTTTTTAACATACCAGTATACACATTATGGTACCTATTCAGGCTTTTCACACCAACTCCACAAAATAACAATTAATTACACAATTTGTGTTATCACTTAAATTAAGAAAGTCAAAGGATTTGAGAGAACATTATCTTATGCTTTCTGATTCATATTTTGTGGTAGTTTCCCAAACTATGATAAATCCTAAATATTGGACTAAATTGTCTGTCAGTGTCAAAGGTTTTTCAAGACACTTAGTCCAAGTGTACTTGTAATACACTTCCATACAACTATGGTAAAATGAAAATTCACCCAAAAATGAAAATTCGGTCATATACTCACCTGCATGCTGTTTCAAACCCTTACAAACCCTCATATATATACACACAGTATCTCACAAAAGTGAGTACACCCCTCACATTTTTGTAAATATTTGATTATATGTTTTCATGTGACAACACTGAAGAAATGACACTTTGCTACAATGTAAAGTAGTGAGTGTACAGCTTGTGTAAATTTCACGTTTGTTGCCAGCGGTTTAGACATTAATGGCTGTATGTTGAGTTATTTTGTGGTGACAGCAAATTTACACTGTTATACAAGCTGTACACTCACTACTTTACATTGTAGCAAAGTGTCATTTCTTCAGTGTTGTCACATGAAAAGATACAATCAAATATTTACAAATATTTGTGAGATACTGTATATTGCTAAATGTCCTGGCTGCAATTGTACACACAACAAAAGTAGACAGTGATCTGTAAAGCACAAAGTATACTTCGGTCTGTTGCTAAACGCTATACATCTGTGTAAAGCAAATTCTGACATTAGCAGAGTGCTCAAGCACTGAACGAGTGTGGCCCGAATGTGGAAACAACAAATGCGGATGTGCATGTCAAGAGCATGTGTGAGGAGATCAGGAAATACCTGAAACTTGAGTCTAAAATAATATAAAGACATATTTATGGGTCTAAACTCTTGAAGAGAAATAATCCAGTATCCCATAGCAGTCGTAGTGTGCATGCACCAACTGCCTGTGTATACGGGCACAGTCAAATTAAGTATATTTTGAAAGGCTAGTGTTAGAATGTACGAAGACACTAAATATTGGCATACAAACTGAAGTATACTTTGGGCTTTAGTGTAACTTTGGGTTGTCAGACTCCAAAAATTACAAACAAGATTTGTGAGCTATATTCCAAGTCTTCTGAAGTCATATGATAATTCTGAGTAAAAAAAAACACTTAATAGTATAGTTATTAATAGTAATAGTAATAGTTATTCACGAAAAATCTTGCCCACAGCTGTAGCTCTCATATAATACACACTCAGTCGCAACCGGTTACAAGACATGTACATCCCAACGATGTTTGATGTTACTGATGTCAAACCTGGCACAACTTGAGCTGAGTTTTAAATTAAATGAATATCGCAAATAAAGCTTGAAAGCTATGGCGGAGGAGAAGATGATCTTTTTATTTAATGGTCATTTTTTTTGTCCTTTCTATAGCTTGACAACAACTGGTGCCTGTCTACCTTCATTTAATGGAAAAGAGCAGCCAGGACTGGTAGACATCTGCTAGACATCATCTTTTGTGTTCCATAGAACTGATGACAGAGTTCAAAACATTTTCAAAAAATTATTCCATAAAAATTATATTCAGTTTATTTATAGCACACACCCTGTGGATGTCTCCATAAATGATCAATATATTATATGTTTCTTAATTATTTCAGCATATGGGTTCAAGGACGTTGACAGATGACACAAGCCCTAAGACATGAATGCATTATCTTCCGTCGTGTTCGCTCTGTCCTATGGACCAGAGGGTTGCAATTTCTGAAACTCACGTAAACTCCAAGAATCACTGCAAGAACTCTACACTGCACAGTCCATGAGCAAACAGAAAGGAACTGACATCATCAGCTCCCGAGAGGTCCAATACGAGTGCTCTCAAGTTCTTCCACAGAGGTGTAGTCTTGGAACCTGTGTTCTGTTCTTTAGCAGTTCTGTTCCAATGTTTTGTTCTTGGCGAAGTACATCTTAAAGAAGTTGATATCTTGTCTCATTCTCCTTCAATCTTCTGGTTCTCTTTTTATTTTGTCTTAGTGTTGAAGCAAGACGTTTGTTGCCATGTTAATGTCATTATTGGATGCTCTTAGAGCTTCTTGGGCATCCATCCTTGAGAAACCCATCTCCATCAATCTTGCAACCTAGTTATAATAGCATGAGTTTAATAATAAAAAGTGAATATGTACCTGCCAGGACCTAACAATTGTTATTTTTTATATTTTAATTTATACCTATATAGTTATAGGTTTAGTGCCTTTACAGACACACATGTAGCAGTTAGATATCTGTTTTTATTAAAAAACAGAAAAAAAAACAACAAAAAAAACAAAAATCAGCTCTGAAAACACAGAAAATGAGAAACCCATAAAAAATGTAAACATTAATTTGATCAAAAGTAGAGAGCTGTAGAAACTAACATAAGGACTGGCTAATTATCTAAAATGTATTAGAGCAGATTGATCAATTTTATAATGTTATAATTGTTCCAGTTATTTCTGATCCTGGATAATACACTGAGTTTTTATATGGTTAATATATATATATATATATATATATATATATATATATATATATATATATATATATATATATATATATATATATATACACACCCTCATACATGTAAACATTCCCCTGAAAATCATATCTAGAATGGGAAATATTGTCCCTTAATAAAAAGAACAAATCTTGGAACCACTTTATATTAGGTGTGTTTAATTACTATGTACTTAAGCATTTAATACAATATATTACAATGAAACATTTAATTACATCTGTAGTTACACTGTTAATCTTACCCCTTGATCCTAAAAGTAACCCTACCACCCAACCCTTACCTTAACCCTCTGGGGTCTGAGGGTATTTTGGGCCCTTGAGAAGTTTTGACATGCCTTGACATTTGTGCTTTTTTCAGTTGCTTAATAACATATTAATGGCTAAAGTCTGATAACACTGTATTCAGCACAAACAGGGCTACAATAATATGTGAGCAACATGTGTGTACATGTTTGTATTTTTGAGAAAACAACGTTTATGCGTGGTTTTTGAAATAAGGTCATATAAGTCACTGAAATAAGGTCATATAACACATACTAAATATTTGTCCACAAGACTTTTGAGAACTGGATCTTGTAGCCTAGAGTTTTGTGAAAACCATCCTGATCACTCATTCACACAAAACAATATAGTAATTTAACTTTTGTAAGACAATTTTAATGTTGAAAGGTAATATGCGAGGAGGCATGAACGATCATGAATATTTAGGTGATTCACACCCGAGAGACAATGACCCCACCCCATGGCCTATCAATGAGGAATGTGACAGAAAGAGAATGAATGCGAGGAGACTTAATGATCAAAATCAAGTTAAGTTAAAAGAAGTAATCTTGACTATATATTTTCTTTACATAAAAACTTTATTTAATTTTAGACCTACACTACCGTTAAAAGAAGTCTCTTCTGCTCACCAAGACTGGATTTATTGGATCCAAAATACATTAAAAACAGTGATATTGTTTGAATTGAACTATTTTTACAATGTAAAACAACAGTTTTCAATTTGAATATATTGTAAAATGCAATTTGTGATCAAAGATGAATTTTCAGCAGTCTTCAGTGTCACATGATCCTTCAGAAATTATTATAATAAGCTGATTTTCTAATATGGGCATATTTAAAGTGCATTTTACTCATTTAACCTGAACACATATTTGCAAGCACAAACATTGATGATAATGAGGCAGCATAACCTCTAGTTAAAATATAATCTAAACATTCAAATTATTTTTATACAGCATACAATTGAAATGCCTGCTTTAGCCGAAACAGCATTTAAATGTAACTAAAACTTGCTTATTAGGACATGTTTCAAATTTCAATACTCTGAATCCTGTCTGGCAAGTCTGGAAACGCTCCCACTAGTAAAATATGTTCAAGTTTACATAAAATAACATGTCAACTAATGAAAACTAATTGACTTACTCGTCCGAAATTGTATCCTCGTCTGGATCAAGTCTCTCTTCAAAATACAAATGTTCATCGGAGTCCCACTCATCTTCTGGGGAAAATGTTAACTCTTCCTTACAAATCCTGGAGCTTTCTCACTTATGTATCGTTGTAAACTTGCAGAAAAATGAATTCAATGTGTTTACATCTGACCTAACAGTGGGGGGCGTGTACATTTGCATTGATCGTCTCAGCACATTAGCATATGAATGGCGCACTCTGCTGGTGGGTGGGATCATATTACAGATAATTAGATAGACCAGTAAAACCTGAACATCGCTTTGTTTCAAACAGATTGCATTGCAGGAGAATATTTGTTTTATATTTGAATTGGTTTATTAAAAAGTAGACATTTCAAGCTTTCTTTAGACATATGTTTGATGTTTGTGTGATAAGTATTCGCAGAGTTTCTGTTAATTTTTGTAACGTGTTTCTGAAATATGCTTGTGAACACAGAGACTTATATATTTTCTTATATATATTATTATACTTTTAGATATTTTCTTTATTTTACAAAAGCACAATGTTTCATTGTTATTATGAGTGTACACAAATAAAAGTAGACCATTTATAGTCTCTAATGATGTCTTACACTTATCTGTATATGCAAAAATGATGGAGTATTTTAAGTTGTTTCTGCTGTAATGACGAAAATATCCAGCAGGACCCAGAGGGTTAAACCTACACGTACCGCAATCTCAGTAGCAGCAAATGTGAATCTTGTGAACATTTTGAAAAACAACATGTAGTTACACAATAAGTACATTGTATTTTATGTATTTTAATGTTAGTATATAATAGTTAAAGACACTTAATATAAAGTGGGAGATTGCCCAAAAAAAAAATTTTTTGGAGATTGCCCTACGTGCTCACCTGCTCCTCAGCCGCAGGAGTGTTATCCAGTGGATGTGTATAGGGGGGCTGTTGTGAATGTGGACCCCCATGGTGGCGGTTCTGTCCTCTGTGCCTTAGAGAGGGGAAGAATCTGTTCCAGTTCAGAAGACCGGTCTGCTGAAGACAGTCATTATTGGCACAGCTTAAATGTCAATTTAAAAGTTAAGCAAAAAATAATAATTGTGTGTGACTCATTACTTGCATCCCTAATAGTAATAAAGGTAGCCTTGTTTTGTAACAATGGTAACTTCTCTCTCCAAATGCAAAAACACAAAGCTTCGGGTGTCACTTTGCACACTTGCATAAGAGAATGACTTTGCATAAACTGTCAGATGATCCCTACAACATTTTTATAATCGTTCTACCGTTATATTACCACAGCTTGTGAACTTCAATTCATAGCTGCTCAAAGGACTGGAGAAAACTGTAATTTTCTCTATTCTCTATTCTATTGAATTTGTGGCATAATAGCGTTGGAGGCATCTGAGACCGTCAATCCGCACATCTTATCACGTGGCTTTTTGAGCGCATTACTGCGGAGACATAGCCCATGTGGTGGCTTCACGCTACTCTCTGCGGCATCCACGCACAACTCACCACACGCCCCACTGACAGTGAACCACATTACAGCGACGAGGTTACCCCATGTGACTCTACCCTCACTAGCAACCGGGCCAATTTGGTTGCTTAGGAGACCTGGCTGGAGTCACTCAGCACACCCTGGATTCAAACTCATGACTCCAGGGGTGATAGTCAGCGTCTTTACTCACTGAGCTGACAAATGTTAAACTTTAAGAATTAAACTATGATTACCGATCATTAGGCATGTCAGAAAATATCAATATGTTGATTAATTATCGGCATGTAATTTTATCAATATATTTTTGGAGGGGGACCACAAGGGGGTGATATAACATTTACTGAAGCATGTCGCAAGGCACAGGTATCACAACATAGGATGGGTATTTTAGAGCATGCACAGGACGCATACATACACACAGGAGATACAAAGGTTTTTCTACTTCGAGAGAGAGAGAGAGAGAGAGAGAGAGAGAGAGAGAGACAGAGAGACAGAGAGAGATGGAGCATGTGGGATCACCTGTTGCCACTCCCAAGCAGAGATGCTGTCAGCTTTCTGAAGATCAGCTATCTCAGTGGAAAAATACAATCAAAGCGGGGGCATTTCTTCTTATTTCGCGGTAGCCAGTGAGCAAGTTGATCACTATAGAAACCGCAATGTCCTCTGCCATTTTAAACAGCACCCATTGTGTAATTAATCATTCTGTTGTGTCTCTCAGATGTGATGAGCCGTAATGCTGAAATTGTTAATTTAAAGCCATTTAAAGCTATTTCCTAACTTTAGTAATGTAGTATTAATACAAGCGATCGCAAAGAGCTGTTGTATTTAAACACTGGCTGATGCAGATTCACATCACATCACCTAACTGGCTCATATTATACACAACAATGATCTTTTGCCACCACCTGCTGGCTAACATATGCAAAAAAAAAATAAAATAAATACATGTAAACAAAAAAAGAATAACCATAGCTCTTAACACATCTGCACTGCTCTTACACTTTAGTTTATAATGGCACGAACACAAGCAGAGTGATACACACACAGTGAAGTGTTGAAGTGCTGATGGGACGTCTCTCGTCCAATCAGATTTGAGGACCGGAACTAACTGTTGTGCATATATACTGTATATATACATACACACACGCACTACCAGTCTAATCTTGTTTCACATGATCTTAAAAAATCTTTTGATCAGAAGGCATTTGCTTAAATGTTTGAAATTAGTTTTGTAGACAAAAATATAATTGTGCCACCATATTAATTTAATTAATAATAAAAAAAAGTTTTTGAAATTGATGACTTGGGCCAAATAATAAAGAAAAGCAGCCAATAAGTGCCCAACATAGATTCAATACTGTTTAAAAAGCATCCCAGGGTGATACCTCAAGAAGTTGGTTGAGAAAATGTCAAGAGTACATGTCTGCAAATTCTAGGCAAAGTGTGAATAATTCGAAGGTGCTAAAATATAACACAGTTTAGATTTTTTGGGGGGGGATTTTGCTTAGTCACAACATAATTGAATAATTCACATATTTCCATTTATGTTATTCCTTAGTTTTGATGACTACTTTTATTCTAAAATGTGAATAAAATAAAGTGTTTCTTTTGACCGGTTGTGTGTGTGTGTGTGTGTGTGTGTGTGTGTGTGTGTGTGTATATATATATATATACACACACACACACACACACACACACACACACACACACACACACACTATACGCAATATATCTTCCACTGATGACAAGAGTAAATAATCTTTGGCCTTTTATAATGATTCGGATCGAATTTAATTGAAAACTTTGCGAGTAGCATTCCGTGGCACTGTAGAGAACGTACATACAGAACCCTTTTACATAGAGGAGCATACAAGCTTAGCATAGAATAGCATAATGTGGCTGTCCCATAGACATTCTATGGGTGGTACACTGATGAGGAGACAAGAGGCATTTTTTGTTTTTATGGATATCTATGGAGATGCTTCAGTGTGCTGAATGAACTGCTTTTGTGTGGAGACAGCTCATGGCTTAAAGAATTGACTGCACTGGCTGCCAATCTTCAACATGTTTTACACTACACAATCCTTTTCGAATGGATTATGAGTGAAGTTTGCCACGATAAAATTTCTGTTTTATAAGAGAAATCACTGATGATTTTACAGCTCTCCCCATTCATTTGTATGGTATATTCGCAAATGGTGACTTACTGTTGTAACAAGCTAGTTGACCGTTACGCTCTCTCCCATGTTAAAAGTGTGGATGTTGCTATCTCAGTAAATAATAGAATCTCTGGTAAATACCTTCAAAGAAAATAATTGTTTTTAATTATTGAATGCACCATGTCATCCGTCAGACAACAAAGTTGTATTGAAAAATATGTTTGAAAAGACAGACTATTGTGCATCAGGTAGCCCTATTTATATCTGAAAAAATCCTGATATATCGATAATCATCTGTAAAATAATCTGATTAATGATGCATGAAAAGGGAATCGATCCCAAGCCTACTAAGTGTATTACTCCCCACACTGATCAACCACTAATTTGAATATGACAACAGGGTCAGCATTGCTACCTGTCTGACACTTTCCAAATCTAGCAATCTATTCCTCATCCCAATCATGGCTTAATTAGACCCATCGTAATTGGATAGGCGCACAAGATGGCGCCAGTGAACTTTCGCCACTCAAGTGTGTGCATGTTTACATCCGGTTGTATGACAGTTCATTGAAAATGAGTGAGATTATAGAGTAGTTCATCAGCGACAGGAGATTAATTCCTTTTATGTTGCATTTCTTAACCAGCAGTGAGGCGTAAAAGGAAGTAATGAGTGTTAAAATTGTGGGTAACACTTTACACAATAAGGTTCAATATCAATAGCTACCAACTAACAATACTTTCACAGCATGTATTAATCTTGTGTAATGTTAATTTCTATTAAAATATTAACATTATGGCAATATATTATGAATGGCAATTAACAATGTACAATAGTATATTTAAATTAAACATTCATCTAGATTGATACTGTAAAAATGTTTTCATTTTAAGTTCATTATACCAAATGCATTCACCATGGATTATTAATTGAACCTTATTGTAAAGTGTTACCAAAAAGTGTCTAAAGTTGCATATATGTGTAATCAGAAGGCATTAACAGAAACATCGTTGTTGTCATGCAGATGACTTCTCTGACATTATTTACACAGCTGTTGTATATCCAACTTAAAATTGCATATCTTTCCAAATCTCTAGCCAAGCCTAGTATTGTTTATTCACGTTCACATAAACTTAGATGTGCTACTGCTGTTTCTGATGTTTATTATCATTTCTTACCGTGAGTTGAAATGTAAAGACAAATTTGTTGTGTTATGGATAAGACTGACTTGCACTGAGAGCTGTTCCTGAATGTTAAATGTAATGTATGTGTGTGTAAAGAGGGAGACTATGTGCAGAAGGGATTCACCGCTGTTTCACCTAACAATTACAGTGTACAGCGTGGTTGTGGTCAACAACAGCCTTAAATAAACACACTATAAGATTGGCCTCCTGTGTGTTCATTGCAATGCTACAAAACATTTTAGATCCCTTTTCTGTAAGCACCTCCTATAAAATGCCATTTTCTCTAGACCGGCACCTAGCGAAACCGGAATTGGCTATGCACACACTCTCTAAACACGAAATCAAACATGGCTTCTTGTGCAACTAGCCCATTGAGTCTCTATCCAAACTCCACATCACCGAACAAAACCACTGCATTGTAAATACCCTGCCGTCACTTACAGTATCTTTCTCCTCACCTGAGGCTGCTGGTGCTGCTGGGCGTTTCTCCTGAGGTGGGAAAACTGAGACAGGAGCAGTTGCTGGTCAAGCATATCCATCCTTTGTTGTCTCTGGATGTCCAGCGTTGCACCCATCCCCACCGGGGCCTCTACAGTGGGCTCAGATTCTGAGAAGACAGGCTCTAGAAGCACTGTTCCACATTTGGCCAACCATCCTGGCACTCGCAAGAACCTCTGGGCCAACATATTATTGTAATACAACAAGCCTGCAATCTGGAACAAAGTGGTTGTAACCAAAGAGATTACAATGAAGACAAGTATATATCATAGAGTGGTAGACTTCTAGAAGTACAAATCCCTTTCAAAGTATCCACAGAGAAATAGATTTTTAGTGATTAATGTTTAAAATTTCACAGATTTTAGTCCATGCCTATTTGCTTTGAGGCTCTATAGATATTTTTCTAGTATACTCCTAAAAGTTGACAAAATAAATGTTATGCCTAGGTATATAGAAACATATGCGCATTTACATTTTATATGTCTTTCACTTTCAGGAAAATGTTCCAAAAATATTAATGACTAATCTTGTATGCAGGGGCATTTAAATGTTTGTCCATTAAAATCTCTAGAATTATAATATTTTCAATACCACATGTCAACAAATAACAATGGAAAGTAGCAAATCATTTCATTTAAAATGTCTATTAAAAAAAAAAAAACAATCCCTTTGACGTGGCCTGCCTCAACTTCTTCAATAGGAAAAGTGTTCACCAAACCATTTAACGAGGTCCTCATGAGATGGAATTGTCAGTGGTTCCCAAACTGAGTGCTGACATGACTGGCTAGGGGTGGCATGGAATCTTAGTTTAATATTTAAATAGCCACCAATGTTAAAAGTAATAGAGCACAACAGTCTGGTTCCAGAAGTAAAAATCCCATTAATTTTATCCATAGATTAACTGATTTTCAACAATACCTTTTTAAACATTTAAAGACAGACCTACCAAGAGCTCCGAGGTTGTTCATCAATGGTTTATGCTTCAATTGAAGATATCCATCTGCGTTATATTAACTTCATTGTTTAAAAATTGTGTTGTTAGTGGAATTCATGGTTAACAATTACATTCAGCAGAGAAAGATCCACCAATCAGAGAACCGCGACAAACCAAGCCTGTAAAACGTGCCTCGGAACGACCGCCCACTCCCATGACGCACTGTGAATTATGTAATTGAGTCAATGTCTCATCACCCTTAAACTAGTTATCTATTTGTACATATCGGAATATTTTGCAATATATGTTAAATATATTGTTTCTATACTTAAAATCAATAGTTGCAATCAATCAATATTCCCATATTTTTTTATTCAATGACATCATTCGCAGTGCGTCATGGGATTGTAGTCCATGCCCTCATGAAAGGTGGCAAGTACACAGTCTTGTAGCTTGATCTTTTTGACCACTGTTGCGTTCTATACCCGCACGCTATTTGACTACTTTCAAACATTCACATGTATACTAAATTTCTGCGTGTGCTTTATAGAGCGCTCTTGTCTCGTGGTGAATGCAGCTGCGTTTGATGTGAACAGTCAAATGTAAATTTGTGACACGATATTAATGTAAACAGTTGTAAACAACTTTAAACTTTTTAAATAGAAGAGTGTTTTCAATAGTATATTTATTTAATTATTTTTCAGTGTTTAGGGTAACACAGAAAAAAACATTTTAAAGGGGCGCCGTAGTTTAAAATGTTTGGCAACCACTGAAATAGACTATGCTATCCAGAAGCTAATTCAGTGGGATTTCAACTTTATTTAAAAAAAGTTTAAAAAAATGTTTGTTAATCCATAATGTACTAAACGACCAATAAACCTTAATCGAGATCATTCCTGAAACCAATCAGTGAAGTCACTCTTACCATGAAAACAGGAATCACAGAAGTGAGTGAGTTTTTGTAGGCTAGCAGAGGTAAGCTAGGTAATGTTAGGTAGGTCAGTTAATATGGAACGTTATAGCATTAGAGCAGCAAACAAAATGATAGTGTTTTCTCATAAGAATAAACATTAAAAAAAACAATATAATTGGATTATGTCATTTGCAGTTTTCTATGAGATGAGTAGGCAGTCACTGTTGTGGTCTACGAAGGCAAAATGTTATATAGATTTTGTTTTTAAGTGATGGCCAAATGTTACAGGGTGCAATGTAATCACACAATGTGGTGCATGGATATTAAGTCTTGAACGGTGCCAGGATGACTTCCAGAACACACATTTTTTCTGGAATTCCCTGACTATGAGACAATATGCATGTACTTTGATAAAATTACTAAATATCATTACAGGTGTAAAAAAATAAAAAAAACACAACAACAACAACAACAACATGAATTTAATGTAATGCTGCTGTACCTGAGCCGTTTTACTTACCAGTCCACTACAGGCAACAACCCACATGAAGGCACCTGAGGTCAGAAGCTGATGACAAGATAACATGAGAAATTCAGAATAGAAAAGTTCACACCTACAAAATAAGTTTAACTTTAAGCCATCTGAAAACAGCAGTAAAGAATTATGATGAGGATGCAATGGAAAAAAACTGTTGCACTAAGAGGTTTTATAAACTTGGTTTACATGCTTGCTTCATTTTGAGGAAAGTATTAAATGAAATAAAAAACTTATTCAAACATTATCTTTTTCCTGTAAGAGATCAGCTCTCAATTAAATTACATCTTTTAGATTTAAGTGGGTATGTTGAGGCTACATGCGTGACTGAAAGAAGTTTGTGATAAATCTTTAAATTATCAAATCTCTTTCATCATTCAGAATAATGTTGTCTATTATTCTGCTGAGGAAATTTGCAACTTTCTCTGAAGTGCTATTGCTGATATCTTAAACTAAGCTCATCAGAAAATCTCGCAGAGTACAGACCACAATGAGAAATTCTCAGGTATTAGAGTTTCTCATCTCTGTGTGTCTGTTACCCTGCAAATGTTTTATCTAGTTTCTGATCTTGCAACACATATCAGGGATTTCCAAAAAAACACAGCAATGGCCTTTACACTACTTTTTATGTCTTGACTTGCCTGCCATGCAAAAGATGTGCCAGAAAATGTAAAAAAAAAACTTTTAACCATTTCAGTTTAGATTTGAGATAATTGTTTACACGTTACAATATGGTTCTATAGCTATGTAACACAAACTACCAATGCTCACTAATTATACACTCACTGAGCACTGTACACCAACTTATTTCTACGTGTGGCAGCAGTGAAGCGCATAAAATCATGCAGATACGGCTCAGGAGCTTTTAGAATGAGGAAAAAAATTTGATCAGTTATTTTGACCATGGCATGATTGTTGGTGCCAGAAAGGCTGGTATGAGAATTTCTGTAAGTGCTGATCTCCTGGGATTTTCACACACAACAGTCTCTGAATTTACTCAGATTGTTGCCAAAAAACAAAAAGCATCCATTGAGCAGCAGCTCTGTGAACGGAAACGCCTTGTTGATGAAAGAAGTCAACGGAGAATGGCCAGACTGGTTTAAGCTGACAAAAAGGTTACGGTAGTGATATTATAATTAACTAAAACAAAACTATAACAAAAAACATTTTCATTAGCTAAAATAAAATTAAAACTGAAATTGTTTGAAAAAAGCTAAAAATAAACTACAAAACTTTTTCTACAAAACTCCAAAACATTTAAAATAAATAATGATCTCGGATTCATTTCAGTTTTAGCCAAAGTAGGACACTTTTGGAAATGTTAAATTTCTTGGCACTTATGATCCAAACACACATAATCTGACATTATACCTTTGAGGAAATCTTAGGATGTCTTCTACCTTAGACAAAACAATTTTTTTTTAATTCTTAATACTGAAAATGTAGAACCTTTTAAGACCCTCTTTTGACCAAATCCCAGAGGGAAATGATTCTCTAGAAAATATCTACAAAGAATGTAGAATATTTTTTGTATATTTTGTAAAATGTTAAAAACATTTTAAACATCTGTTATTTTCATTACCATTGCTTTTCCCACCGGTGGTCATGAAATGAGCTCTGCCACAAATTAATATACAGGTACAATGTGAAAATAATCCATTTAAACCTCAAAAAGTTCAAACAAATTAAATTTAAAAAAAATCCCATATGTGTTTGTATTTATTTCTTCAGCTGAACACAAGCAAAGATATTATAGAAATATCTCAGCTCTGTAGGTCCATACAACACAAGTCAACAGAGTCCAAAGTTTCAAAGCTCTAACAAGCACATAAATGTAAAATAAGGTAATCCTTAAGTGGTTTAATTCATGTCTTCTGAAAAAATCTAATCAGTTTGGGTGAAACAGACCAAAATGTAACTCCTTTTTCACTATAAATCTTGCAATTGCAGTCTACAGGAAAGATTGTCAATGAGACTTACAATAAAAAAAAGGATGCTATGTTTATGTGCTTTTTGAGCGTCAAGGTTTTGTACCATGATGCCTTGCATTGTATAGAACTACAAAGCTGAGATAAAATCTTAATTTGTGTTCTGCAGAAGAAAGTCCTGCACATCTGGGATGGCATGAGGGTAAGCAAATTATAAGAGACTTTTCATTTTTGGGTAAACTATCCCTTTAGTTGTTTACTTCCCAAATATTAGTTAAGAAATTATTTATAATATTTATAAGGAAATTCATACACATAAATGGGGGTAAAATCTGCAACATTTACAATCCAAATTAAACACGATAATACAAATAGAGATAACAACAAAACTGCCCTGAGAAATGTAATGATGTTAAACATTTTTAAATGATACCAGTAAATGCTTTTCCTTTGGCAGACATTGAAAAATACTCAAACTAAAATAAAAACAAACTAAATTGAAACTGAGAAAACTAAAATCCACTGAAAACCACTGTTGATATGCACCCCCCTTTTGAGCACAAACCATGAAAATGACATACCTGAACTTAAATGGTTGTATTTACTTGACCCTTTTACTTGGAGTATGGACACAGTTGTAGTATCTTTTGAAACTCAAAAACAATAATGGGCTTTATTTCCCAAGTTTCAGAATTAATATATGTTGTTATTTTTTAGAGAAGCTTAAGTTTATAATAATGGAAATATTTTGTGCTGAACATGTCTTTATAATCTAAAAAAACAATAATAAATGTGCCAATACAATCCAGAAATACGATGTTCTTAAAAGCCACAAGTCTACAGAAGTTACGTTTCAAATTTGAAGATGATCTAACAAAAAATGAGGTTCCTGCAAACTTTTATCTCTGTAAAATCGCTGGAAGCATACAGAGTAAAATTTCAAGCCTTTCAAGACGACACAAAATCTGACTACACTTCTCGGCTATTATGAAAAAAACTATGCCACATTTTTAAAAATAGACTTTGGAGACAGGCTTGTATTATAAGATAATATACAGTTTTACAACATGAATGCTGCTCAGATTGCATAGTTAGTTGAAGAACGATGACGAAGGGTAATTCTTTCAGGTGAGATCTCATATAAAAATGGAGAATATATCAATATTTCTCAGATTTATCACTTATGGACAAAAAGTGCTATTCATCTGGCAATCGGGTTTTCATAACAAAGGCTTGAAGTCACATTTATATATTGCATCTTTTCATTTGTATTCCGGGCACAAATAACTAAATGGCTGTTTCTGGAGCATTGCTATCATGAAACAGAGATCTGATATCAATGTTGAACCCTTAGACCTTTGAAAATATGTATAATTTGTTAACATTCATTACATTTATAGACGGTAAATGATATATTAAAAGTAAGCGTCACCACCACATGTGGGGAATTGCATACCAAAAGGTTAACTAACACCAACAGACAAACTGTGAAAACTATTGAAAACTAAAACTAATTTGGAATGACAGCTTGATATAAAATAGAAATACAAACTAAATAAATCCCAGATAACCACTCTGTACAACTGTAGTGAGCAGAAAAGCATCTCAAAATGCTATTGAGGCAGATGGGCTACAACAGCAGGAGACCACGTCAAGAACTTTATTAGGATTAAAATGTTTCTAATTAAGTGCTCAGTGAGTGTATATATCATTTATTACCTTGGTTAATGTTATTTATAAACATAATAATGTTCATGTTAGTTCATAATGTATTGCCAAATATCATATACATCATATCATGTTAAAAATGTGTAAGTAGAAATTAACATTAACCAAGATAAATACTGCAAAAGTATTGTTCATTGACAGTTCATGTTAACTAATGTTAAAGTTTACAACCATATTATGAAGTGTTACAGCAATAATCTAGCAAAATAGAAACCCTGACTATTGTTTTGATGATTCTTTGCAAATGCAGTCTATGAGCTCACCTGTGCACCCACGATGTATGTCAGAGACTTGTTTGTTATCGTGATGTGTCCAAGCAGCTGAGTGACCTCAACACGGGGGATAGAGCTATAGAAAGGCACAAAGAAGGCAAAGACTGGGCCAAGCCTGAGAGAGAGACAAGGGGAGAGAAAAAAAGAAATAGTTAGAGAGACACATAAACAGCAGCCATATCTCCCTGTATCTCAAGACTGGTTGCCTACTGAAGCTAAGCAGGGCTGAGCCTGGTCAGTACATGGATGGGAGACCTCCTGGGAAAACTAAAGTTGATTCTGGAAGAAGTATTAGGGGTGCTCACCCTGCGGCTGTGTAGGTCCTAATGTCCCAGTATAGTGATGGGGACACTATACTATAAAAAAACACCATCCTTTGGATAAGACGTTACACTGAGGTCCTGACTCTATATGGACGTTAAAAATCCCAGGACACTTCTGGAAAAGAATAGGGATGTACCCCTGGTGTCCTGGCCAAATTCCCCCATTGGCCCTCATCAATTATGGCTTCCTAATAATCATCATCCATTAACTGGCTCAATCACTTCACTCTCTCCTCTCCACCAATAGTTGGTGTGTGGTGAGCACACTATGGCTGCCATCGAATCATCCATGTGGAGGCTGCACACTGGTGGTGGTTGAGGACTGCCCCCTGTTCATTGTGTAAAGTGCTTTGAGTGGTGTCAGAAAGCACTATATAAATGTAACATTCATTCACATCCTCAAACTTGTTGAAAGGTGAAAAAGCAATACAATAAAATCAAAGTAAACTGTCAGAAGCCATATATCATAAAACCTGTTCACAACCACATTCAAAACAAATATTTTTGCTTAAAGTGAAAAATCTTTACTTAAAATGAGCTAGTGTAACACAATCCTTGAATTTTTGGTCACAACTTAATTTCAATGGGCCGCATTTTTTAAACACGTGCATGCAATTTTTGGTGCAAATCGTTCGGATTTATTTATTTTTTGTGAAATTATTTTTATGAAAGTTTTTGAAATTTCAAAATGTAAGTTGGTACAAACAAAATTTTCATCCGCTCCAGACCAATCATCTGCAAGACATCTGAAGGCTTTGTGTTCTTTCAGACAAACTGCCATGACAAAATTTTGACAGAAGTGAAATTAAATAAACTAAGAGTAACATTTATATTAAAAATAACAGAAAAAAGCAGTTTGTCATTTTCTTTTAAAACCATATAGGCCTCCCAAATCAATCAAATCAAATCACTTTATTGTCACACTACTGTGTACACGAGTGCAACAGCAGGTGAAATTCTTGTGTGCAGTTCCGAGCAACATTGCAGTAATGACAGTGACGAGACATAAACCACTTTACAATAACAACATTTACACAACACAATTTACATAACAAATGTACACATACTTACACAACAATTTACATATCAAATGTACACAATACACACAATGTAGAATACACATACACTAGATAATGGTATAAATATATATATATATATATATATATATATATATATATATATATATATATATATATACACTAACTGAATTGGGAGCGAGAATATATTGACAGAATGAGGATTAATAAAGTGCAGTGCTGATTGTAGATCGTGAGAGATCATGTGTTCAAAAGTCTTATTGCTTGTGGGAAGAAGCTGTCATGTAGTCGGGTGGTGCGGGTCCTGATGCTGCGATACCGCCTGCCTGATGGAAGCAATGAGAGCAGCCCATGACTCGGGAGGCTGGAGTCTTTGATAATCCTCCGAGCTTTATTCACACACCGTCTGTTATATATATCCTGGAGGGAGGGAAGCTCACCTCCGATGATGTTTCTGGCCGTTCGCACCACCCTTTGCAGGTCTTTGCGGTTGTGGGCGGTGCTATTGCCGTACCAGGCGGTGATGCAGCCAGTCAGGATGCTCTCAACAGTACTGGTTTAGAACCGTGTGAGGATGTGTTGGTTCATTCCAAACTTCCTCAGCCGTCTCAGGAAGAAGAGGCGCTGGTGAGCCTTCTTCAGAACGGCCTCAGTGTGGACGGACCATGTGAGTTCCTCAGTAATGTAGACACCGAGGAACTTGAAGCTGCTGACTCTCTCCACCGGTGCTCCATTAATGGTGATGGGGCTGTGTTCTCTGTCTTTCTTCCTGAAGTCCACCACAAGCTCCTTGGTTTTACTGACGTTGAGGGAGAGGTTGTGCTCCTGACACCAGCGTGTCAGAGTGTGCACCTCCTCTCTGTAGGCTGTTTCATCATTGTCAGTGATCAGACCTACAACCGTCGTATCGTCAGCAAACTTAATGATGGCATTGGAGCTATGTGTTGCCACACAGTCATGTGTGTACAGGGAATACAGGAGTGGGCTGAGAACACAGCCCTGCGGGGCTCCAGTGTTGAGGGTCAGTGATGAGGAGATGTTGCTGCCCATTCTAACCACCTGACGTCTGCCTGACAGGAAATCCAGGATCAAGCTGCACAGCGAGCTGTTTAAGCCCAGAGCCCAGAGCCTATTTCTTTGATGCTTGTATTTATTTCTTTAAAATTTATTCCCAACTCTGCTTCATAAATTATACATCATTTTTCCAGCAAATTTGCTTGCACACGGCAAAAAGTTTGTGGTAACTTAGCTTTTGTTTGATTTTCAAAAAAATATATATACCCTGTTCCGTGACTGGATGGACAGTTTCTTCATTTGGTATTAACTCTATAATTTAAGCTTCATAGTTCAGTACAGGCATCGATAAATCACATTCAGTTGATAGTGTTTGGTCAATGCTAATGCTGTTAACCCATAAATAAACATGTCGTGTGCAGGTGTGTAATCAATCCAATGAAAAAGAAAAGCCCTGCACCCTGTTGTAGCTTGCAAATCTTTATTAGCTTACAGCATTTCAGTCACAGATTTTCTTCAGGCATTCTATTAAAGGAAGTGGAATTGAATGGGGTCAAATTTTGGAGGATTTAAAAGGCAGAAATATGAAGCTCATAATTGTGAAAAGCACTACTGTTAAAACTCATACATAGGCATATTATTTGAGCTGTAAAGTTATTTAAATTGTAATTTTTTAGTTTTAGGTAAGTTTAGTAAGTGATTTTATCAAACTAAAGTCATGTTCGCATGCATATTGTTTATGTCTTGTGGCTATACTTGTGAAATAGTGAGTAGTTTTTATGTTTTTGGATTCATTTCCATTGTAAGTGCCTCACTGTCACACAGATCTTTGCTTTCATAAAAGGAGGGATGTCTAAATGAATTTTTGTTGTAAGGTAATCAATACTATGCCACAAATGCTGTTGATTGAGCTAAACTTGTCTTGAACCTGGAATATTCTTTAAATTTCTCTGAAGATTCTTCCAGCTCCAAGTATATCACTGTTACCATAATAAATGTACATGATGCTGATTCTGGCGATGTGCTCGATTGAACATCCTCCTGCCGTTATGAACAGAATTTTCTTTTACACACTAAAGCTTAATTCCAAACAATTTCTATTGACCTCATGAACTGTTTGATTCACAAAAGAACCTCTGGCAGCAAAACATGTGGTGACAGTTCCTCAGATTCTTTATGACCACAGCAGCGTCCAAATTTGTGAAACCATTTCATTATTGTTCCACATATCACTATTCTCACTTCCTAGAGCTTCGGATGTCTTCCTTATACTGCGTTTTCATGGGCTCAAATTATGATAATTGTAAATTAATGTGGACACGCACTATTTACAAAAGTTTGGAATTAACTATCATATGTTTTACTAACAAATCTGGGAGGTATAAAGTGTTTCTGAAGGTCCATTTTATGTGCAAATTACTCATGTAGTGACGAAATATTCATGAATGAGGCCCACTGTGTGCAATCATTTGAAAGTTGTAAAATGGAAGTTCACTTAATTTATTTGCGTTGGGACAACATACATTTTTGATGGCAATAACGGATGTTCATGTGATGTCAGGTCTCTAACATGCACCACACAAGTAAAAACTGCAAATTAATGTCTTTATATGTGCTTTTTATTGCAATATTTGCAGTGGTGGTGTTGTATTTGTTGTTGCTTTGAGTTTTGTGTCATGTGTCATGATTGCAACTATTTCCAAAAATATGATTGTTGAGTGTCACCTTGGAAAGCTCCATTTAAAACTCATCATTATCTATTGCTGAGACTTCAAACTAACAGCTTGTTACACTTACAACAAATGCTTGACAGCAAGAACAAAAAAGGAAAGTTGCCTCAACATAATTAAAATTGACACATTTTTATCTAATAGATGTGACAATATACATGTCAATTCATACAACAAGAGTTGTTCAGATACATTCAAATAAATGATTGATGAAAAAAAAATCTTAATTTTATTAATGTTTATTAATTATTATTATACAGTGAACGTTTATATTTTTGGAGTGCATAAGTGGAGTTATTACTCTTTTCACATCCTGGCAGCAGAATAATAGCAGGACAGTCCCATCAATGACAGCTCTACCACATACTGCATTTTGAAGGCTATCGACAGACGCTTTTAAATGTGGTTACATTTTTTTTTAAGAAATGAAGACCAGAAACATTGTTACTGAATACTCACTATACAATAGAGAACACAACCAAATGGCACTTGTTTCTCTTTTATTGGGTCAACCATAATAATACTAAATATATTCTGATAGTATACAAAGAACAAGGAAACTATCAATAAAACAAAATACTTGCACTAACATACCCCATCAAACATACCCAGTCTTCCACTGTTCCTACAACATTGTAAGCTTTGAAAACTACAAAACAATATTTACAAGAATATTTCGGTCTAAATAGGTATACAGATTAAAACAGAATAGTGTTTAAAATTAACTGTGATCCTCGAAAGGAGATATTTCTGATAGATGGTGGTCAAAATATGTTATAATGAAGTTGAAAAGACCACTTGAATTCAAAATGGAGGAAAGCAGACAAGGCAAAAACAAAAACATAAAATTGTCAGCACATTGCACAATGAAGCAACAATGATTTCAAAATGAAAAAAAAAAATGGTTTCATCAGCCAAGATGCTTTGTCTGCAATGAAGTACATGATGGTGCAAACTAGTCTTTACACGAAGACCTGGTGAACGCAAATTTGACTTATCATTTGCACTTCCTCTATTTTGTTTCCTTGATAGAAAATATGATATGACTTTGTTTTGTGCATTTGCCACAAAGCAACGTTAGAAATGTTACAGGCACTTTAGATGATTTTAAAACAAAGATTAAAATATGGAAACTGATACTGAAATGTCTCTAAAAGAGAACTGAAGACAGATTAATGGCAGTTTTGTGTTAAACAGAAATGTCTAGATGTGTCTTAATGACAGCCACAAGTCAATTTCACTTCTCCTTAGTCGAGCACATCTAGAATGAGAGTGAGCAAGAGCGAGAGAGAGAGCGAGCGAGAGAGAGAGAGATATCGAGAGATAAGGGGTGGGGAAGAGGATTAGCGGCATTCAGTTAGTAAGAGAGAGAGAGACAGAGGCACAGGAAGAGATGAACTCTCGCTTTTGGTCGCATTTGGAAAGTAAGGTGAGTAGCGCCTGTCCCTAACTGAAAAACTGCTCAGTGCCATCTGGTCAGTATAACATATTAATTTAATGATAGCAGGAAACTGTAAAATAGATCTGTAATTGAATCAATAACTATTTAATTTTCACATATAAATTTTAATCACAATGAGCAAGACAGATCTTAACCTTCTGTCCAGAGAAATGCGTTTCGGAAAATGTATTAATGAAATTTAAGTTCAAACTTTCAATTCCATTTCAGTTTCAGCAAATAATTTGTAAAAATACTTGATATGTTTTATGATAAAATTTTCTTTTGTATTGCTCAATGGCCTGAAATAAAAAGGTCAAAATTAAAACATGTCCTATGAAGTCCTATGTCCTTATGAACAGCAAAAAGATGCATAAACGTGAAACATTGTACTTATTATATTTTTATCAATAAATAGGGAAGCAGTCTTTTATTTTTTTTTTTTGTCAAAACAAAAGGACAAACTGTATACTTTAATCAAAAACTATAGATAATCATAAAAACTTTATAAATCCGTTTTCATTAAAAATCTGTTTCAATTTGCCTCTTAAAAACAAGAGAGACAAATAAATAAATACATTAGGTAATGTAGATAATGTAGAGTTAAAGGACATGAAAGAGAAACAACTAAATAAAAAAGGGAAATTGTTAATTAAAAACGGAAGTCTAAATATATTAAAATAACCCACGTGATATCAAAAAGATTTCAAATAAATAATGGCTCCTAATTATAGATGCACAAAAACAATATTTGGCTACTAACAGTACTTAAGAACTTGCACCAAATTGTTAATGTGTGATTTAAAACTGTGATTCTTGTATTGGTAGCTCAGAGATTAAGGACTTAAACTGGTGGCTCAAAATCAGGTACAACCCATAAACTAAAGAGTTACAGCACTGTCCTAAAGCAGTGGTTCTCAACTGGTTTTGTTTCAGAAACCAGATTTTACTTAGGACATTAAGAGGCAACCTGTCACGAACGCCGGTGAAGACACACCTTCTATCGATCTCCGAAGATCTGCCTCACCTGAATTTTAGCCCGCATTAATTGCTCAACAGCTGTTGCCCATCATCATCCCTCTACTTAAGCCTCGCTTCCCTGTGCCCTCACTGCGAAGTCTTGTTTGCCCCGGCTGCATTACTGAGCGATTACTTACTTGTATTCCGAAGACCTTCGAAAGCCAACCTTGCCTGACCTCGACCATTCTCCTGTCCGCCGCCTGCCTCGACCAAACGCCCATCTGACCTCGAACCCAGCCGCCTGCCTCAACCAAACGCCTGTCTGACCGCGAACCCAGCCGCCTGCCTCGACCAAAACGCCAGCCCGACCACGAACTCCTCGCCAAGCTAAGTTTCCAGTCTAGTGCCCTCCTTGACTTGATTCTTGCGTCTCAATAAAAGACTGCAGATGGATCCTAACCTGTCTGAGTCTTCCTTACACAACCCAACACGGTACCAAAATTTGTATCATACAAAACATAAACAACAATATATTTAAATCAAACATTATTTGATAACTGTATTAATGTAACCATTAACTGCATAGACACAACAATATGCAAAATTAACAACAAGATTCTGGCTGAATAGGAACATCTACAATGGCATAAACACTGGCCAAAATGTTGTTTTATTATTAACCATATTACCAAATGGCAGACAATTTGCAGTCAAAATACGACTGAACGTGCTGCCATTCATGTCACCAACAAAAGATATGAGAAACATATTTTCCATCCTTTTGAAAGCTGCAAAGCTATTTATTTTACTATTCTAACAATGCATTATATTATTGGTTTCATTTATTATTTGCATTTAGCATTTTTTATCCTGCTGTCCTTAAATATATGTTCTTCCTATAAGAACAGACCTGCGACAAATTTATGGGCTACGACCTACCAGATGAGAACCACAACCCTAAAGTACCACTTTGAACTTAGGCAAGGCATTTTACTCCAGATTAACAACCAATAATTAGTATAACACAAGATTGATAAAAGAACTTGCTGAATGACACAACAAATGACACTCTCCACTCTTCAAACTAGAAGTCGATCAATGGTGGATTTTGAAAATACCGATAACTTGGTGGTGGAAAAGGCCAATATGATTAATCACCAATAGTTTTTAAAAATGTTTCATAGAAAATATTCTTAGTCAGCACAGACATAGGGTCCAAAATCCAAAATAAATTAAATCTAGATTTATTTTATTTTTCAAAGAAGATCCCAATAATAATCAGAAAAAATAAGATATAATGTGCATAACGTGGGACTTTTAACAGTAATCAAGCCTGAAAAATAACTGGGACTCTTATTTTGAAATTATATAGACTTTTAGACCAAATTATGATGTATTTATAGCCTGTATATTATTATTATTATTATTATTATTATTATTTTTCACAATATTTGAAGCTGGAGACCTATTGCACCTTTTGTTTCAATATAGTCACATTTTTCTTTGCATGCCCTCACTTCAATTCAAAAAGCTTAATTATAAGAGAAAAACGAAGGAATAAAAAACTATCTGCAACTATCGACATTTTTTCCAATAACCAGTAGTTCTAAAAAGCAACAATCTGCACCAATTAATTGGTAAAACCGATACATCAGCCTACCTCTACTTCAAACCAAATATATAAAACCCTAATTTACATTCCAAGGTTTTAACTGAATTCCTCTAATTCCTAGGCATTAATTTATTTGATTAATTTTAAACTTCATACTGCTATACTGTATATTGATTCATACTGATTGTGAAGTACTTTTCAACTAATGAATCAATGTTATTTTTGTTTTTTGTTTCATAAATATTCAGATTTGCACAATGCATTATGTACACATAAAACATTTGGTTTGTTAAACACATCATACTGGGTTGTCTCTCCTTGCAGTGCCTTCCGTGACTTCCCCTGTGTATAACTATGACGAGTCTAGATCTCAACCAGAACTTCTCCTGCACCAATCTCTATGACCATCGTTCAGTGGCCCGAGTTATTCTCCCTCTGATCTATTCCATCATATGTCCAGTGGGTCTTTTAGGCAATGCCTTGGCTCTTCATGTGACCTTCTCAAACCTTACCAAGCTCAACTCAACCACACTCTATTCTGCCAACCTGGCCGTTTCTGATATCCTTTTTTGCCTGTCTCTCCCTCTACGAGCCGTTTATTATGGCCTTGGCTTCCACTGGCCTCTGGGGGAAGGGCTATGTAAAGTCACAGCATTGCTCTTCTATTTGAACTGCTACACTGGGGTTAACTTTATGACATGTCTGGCAGTTGATCGTTTTGTGGCACTGGTGTTACCCAGGATGGAGAAAATGAGAAAGGTGAAGAATGTGCGGTTTGTGTGCCTGGCCATATGGCTGCTGGTGTTGGCCCAGATGCTGCCTCTCATGGGCAGCCAAATGACCAAAAAGGAACCCGACAATACCATCACCTGCATGGAATACCCCAATTTTGAGAGAAACATTGAAGGACTACCCTACATGCTGATTGGGGCAGTAGTTTTAGGTTTTGGTGTCCCGGTTGGAACAATCATTGCTTGCTATTCTATATTGACCTATAAGCTACATCTAGTGGCAAAGTCTAACCAGCTGACAAAGCGTTCTGGGAGGACCAAAAAAGCAAGAAGTGTGATCGCAGGAGTGGTTTTTGTGTTTTTGGTGTGTTTCAGCCCGTATCATCTAGACCTACTGCAATACATGATCCGGAAACTTCTCTATAAACCAGACTGCATTGAGCTTCAGTCCTTCCAGATATCCCTGCATATTACAGTATGTCTTATGAACCTAAATTCATGCCTGGATCCATTTGTTTACTTCTTTGCTTGTAAAGGTTACAAGCAGAAGGTGATGAGGATGATGAAGTGGCAGGTAGGCACCCACTTCTCCAGTGTTGGAAGGACTTCGCCTGAAAGTTCAGGCACTGGAGATCAACATGTCACCAGCCGCAACAACAGGATAACAATGAACACTATTAGAGAAGTTCAGTGAAACTGTTTCGGACATTAAGCTGCATGTGACAATCTCATAAGGTGATGAAAAGCAATAATCAACTCACATGTAGGGTTTCAGCAGTATACCGGCTTCACGGTATATCACAGTATGAAAATGTATGGTTATCATACCATGTACATTTGCTAATATAAGGTATTGAGAGAAAAAAATGCAACCAGACAGAGAACCTCACCTGCGCATCTCCTGTCCTCCTCTACTGCCAGTCAGACTCATCAACTTGTGCCACACACACACGTGCCGCAGAAAATGTCAGAGAGAAACGAGTCTGACATATGTGTGTGAGTTAAAGCAGTGTTTCTCAACTGGTGGGTCGCAGGCCTATTTGGACTGGGTCGCGGACAGCAGGAAAAGAACAATGCAATGGTTCTTCCATTGAAGATATTTTGGCGGCCTCCCAAGTAATATCCTATTCATCTGCACTTTCGCACGAGTGTAACGGAACCAGCTCGCTATCATGATCTGCTCTGCTCTCTGACACGCGTGTGCAACAAAAGGGCTTTCCTCGATTTTGCGGCTCGCAGACCTCAAAACTGATGTGACCAATTTTAATTCTAGTGAGAATTGTCTATTTAAAGCATTATGGAGGAAGTCAAGTCAAACCTCTCAAACAGTAAAACAGCAACACTGTGTTATGTGCTAATTTATTTTTCATTATGCATCATCACCTTTACAAAATTGTTTCACGATTTTACATGAGTAAAAGTAACTTTTATAATTTGACAGAATGTTATAGTTACATATGAAATAATCTAAAAGGTAGAATCTAATAGACCTAATTTTATATCAACAGTGGCATTTTGTCAAGATGTGTTTCAGCTAGTATTTATTTTTTCATAAATATTATAATTTGTTGTTATTATTATTACTATTATTCAAGACTAGCTAAACTGACCTAAACATGGTAATGAGGAGCCTTTCCTTCTGTGTAAAATGTGTGTTCTGTTTGAATTATGTTTGAAATTATGAAACAAACAGTATCATAATGAGCTCATTTAAGTAAATATCCTCTTTATTTGTAAAAAGGGGTGAGAGAAATCTTCCGGACACTTTTGTGGTTACATCAACAACAAAAATAATGTCACTTGATGCATGTCCTTGTACTTGAAAACCATGAACAAAAATATGCAACATAAAAGGAAATGCTACCCAGGACACATTAAATACAGGTTATGTTTTTATTATTATAATCTGTTAGCTTTCTTATTCTATTTATATTCTAATTATTTTCTTTTACACATACTTCAATTCAAAAAATGGCTTCAAGTTTCAATTATAATAAAGTGTTTTTTCACTCCTTTAAGTGTCATTGTAACTGATAATAATAATTGTGTAATACTGTATAATGTGATACTGTGAAACCATGATATTTTCTGAGATGGTTATTATACAGTGAAAATCTCATACCGTTGCAACCCTACTCACATGTTGGGCTAAAAAGATAAGGGCTTTGCCAACGCTTGTGCTCTTTAACAGAGACTTAAAGGTGCACTCAGAAAGTTGTAAAAATATTGACACAAACCCACTGCTCCATTCCTTCATGAATGCACATTTCATGTGACAAGTGGACAATGTATTACAGCTGGAATCAAAGTGGAATTGAACAAGTACTGTGCATGCTGAAAAAATACTTATAATCAGTTATGTAAATGTCTGCCATTAATCAATTCATATGAGTAAGTGTAAAATTAAAATGCTTTCCTAAATGCCAAATACAGCATTTAAACTATCAAAGCTGTTTTGAAAGTGAAAAAGGGAGTGTGTGGATGAAACAACAGAAATTTCAAGTCATGCTGAGAGATGATGACATTTAAAGCCTGATAGACATCTTGTTTTTGATCAAACTAAATCTTCTTTTAAGATGCATAATATATTTTTAGTGCTGTTATTACAAGATTATCAGCCAGAGGTCCTATCAAACCTTCTCATCAAGAAAATAAACATTTCTATACCAGCTCCTTGTAAGGTGTAGCCTGAGGGCTATTACAAAGGAAGTAGCTTGATATAAGAGAGTACTGAATTTTTAAGAAGTGTTACTGTATTACTCAGAAGAACTTGCTATTTCAAGATAAACATATTGCTTTCATAGATGAGAAGTTGAGTTGTCAGTGGTGAAACCTTACATAACCATGAAATGAGGAAATAAGGTTAATCCAAAAGACAACGTGATAATAAACACAGAAAACGAGTAAATCACTCGCAAAACATTATTAGCCACTGGCAAGTAAACATTAAAATTTCACTCGCCAGTGATAAGAGTTGTGAGGTGTCGAAGCACCAAGGCCCTTTAACTGAATAAAAAGCAGTTGATTAAGAAGCTGGATTCAGCCTCGTCTTTCCTGCATGCTATCTCATGAGCGAGCAAGAAAAAGCACTTGTGTCTCATTCAGTTGTATTCTGAGCATCCTAGGGAACTGCACCGCTGACGTCACAAGAGCAGCTCTCTTGAGAGCGTGTGAAGATGAACCTCTTCTCAAGCACTCTGATGTGCATGCCGTCTACAGAGTCTTGCCCCAAATTCCCGCAAAAATATAAACAAGATATAAACGCATTAATTTTGTGAATGCAAAGCGCTCCAGTTTCACTTGATGGCCATGTAATGGCCAGTGTCCATGGTCATTGTGGTTTTATTCACACAGAGTTAATAACATGCAGTGAGACAGAGGAGATGCCCTGCTCTATTTCTGTGGAAAATGCAAAAACAGAAACTCAAAGTCTTCCTTCACAAGAAATAAGGGCTTGTGAGTTAATCAGAGAGCATTAAAATAATGTGTGAAAGTGAAGAATTAAAAATGTGTATGAAATTTCAAAGTGACAACAGCTTGTATTATTTTATTAAAAATGCAATTTCATGACATCTTATTTAAATTGATAGAATGTGAAAATGTTACATTTTAAAAAAATCTCAAATGTGATTAAAATTATAAAGTAAAAAAAAAAAGATTTTTTTTAATTTTATACTAAATTGCATGACTATATATGAAGAGGCCCCCTCTCTCAGTTTGCGTAATATATTTTTTAGTTACATTATGCTTTCATGTCGTTAAAAGTCTGGTGAGTAAAAACAAACATTTACTAGCCAATGACAATTCTTTCACCAACATGACCATAGAGGGTTGTCCTCGAATCTGATTGGCCAAGCACTCTTATATTTAGTATAACAGCATGTTTTCAGGGACACAGGGACATTTAATAGCGGCTTTCACACATTCAGCCTTTTCCAGAGGTAATTTTCAGGTTAGAGGTCATGTATGAGCACACTCCTTTTGAAAATACTGGTAAATTTTGCTCTGGTAGTGGGCTAAAGCACATAACTGTTAATCAGAAGGTCGCTGGTTCGATCCCCACAGCCACCACCATTGTGTCCTTGAGCAAGGCACTTAACTCCAGGTTGCTCCGGGGGGATTGTCCCTGTAATAAGTGCACTGTAAGTCGCTTTGGATAAAAGCGTCTGCCAAATGCATAAATGTAAATGACCTATAAATATCTATATTGATGGTTTGAACAGAACTATAAGATTATTGGTTTCAGTTCTCCGAGGTCAGGACACACTGATGCAAGAAAGTTCTGAAGGAGATGACAAATTTACTCTGCGCAGTTTGGTCAGATAGTGAAACTAGAGCGCTTCTTTCATCCGAACGGATGAAGAAATTTTCCGACAGCTTAAGTGAGTGATTCCATTACGTATGATAAAATCACCAGCTTTCTTTGGGAACACGCAGACTTTGTAGTGATATATATAGAGATTACTGTGCTTTTCATCCTCAGATAGCGTCTCTGCCTTCAGTTGCTAGTGATAGCATTTCATTCTCTGTAGTTCATCAGTCTTATTTGTCATTGCATAAGATGTCTTTAAGTCATATGCTACTGCATAACATTTTTTATTTAATTTTTATTTTCTCCCTGATTTGGAGTGCCCAATTCCCAATGCATTCAATGTCCTTGTGGTGGCGTAGTGACTCGTCTCAAACCGGGTGGCGGTGGACGAATCTCAGTTGCCTCCGCGTCCGAGACCGTCAACCCGCGCAGCTTATCACGTGGCTTGTTGAGCGCGTTACCGCGGAGACATAGCGCATATGGAGGCTTCATGCCATTCACTGCGGCATCCAACTCACCACGAGAGAGCGAACCACATTATAGTGACCACGAAGAGGTTACCCCATGTGACTAACCTTCCTAGCAACCGGGCCAATTTGGTTGCTTAGGAGACCTGGCTGGAGTCACTCAGCACGCCCTGGGATTCGAACTTGTGAACTCCAGGGGTGTTAGTCAGTGTCTTTACTCACTGAGCTACCCAGGCCCCTGCTACTGCATAACATTAAACATTTGCCAAAAAACCTAAAACATCATCAACATTACCGACCACATACGTTCAGAAATCAGACACAAAATAATACCTTGCACTGTTTTCAAACAAAAAGGCTGCAAAAGGCACAGCCATGTAGATGTCTTTTCCGGAAAACAATGTCACAGAGTTTAACGGCCTTTGGTGCTGATGTGTGAATGGTACTAGCGAAATGGAAAAAAAGATGTTGCATGTGTGAATAGCACATGTGGTACATTTACCAGTAAAGGCAATGGTTTTCCAGTAATTTACCTGGTTGCATGTGTGAAAGGGGCTAATGTTTCAGACTGGCTTTCAGTCTGTGTGTTGCTTGTGACATGCAAACCTTATTACTATGGCTTCTTCAAAAACGATTTTCATCGCCAGATAAGACTCACACAAACTAATGTACTGCAGGTTACTCAATATTATTTACATGTTAGTAAAAAACAAATTACATAAAAACTTATGACACTCACAGTCCAGCTGGAAGCACATCCACCTGAAGTTCAAACAGGAAGCGAAGAGCCTCTGTCAGCAGGAAGTCCACAAACGTAGAGAGAATCCAGGTTCCGAAGAGGAAGGACTAAGCATCAACAACAAAAATATGACAATGTTATAGGCATACTGTTTTTTCCAATAACATCATAGAGAGTTTAACAAACAGAAATAGGGGTTTACATGAAAGGAAAGGTCTGATAAAATGTGAAAAGGGTTTTGGTTTCATTCAAAAGTAATGATGTATCAAGAAGGCGGCAAACTTGGCATTTGACCAGGCAACAAATAATTTATAAAACCAAATTTAATATAATTTAATAATATTTTTCCCAATACTGTTGTAAATAAATGAAACTGTTTATAGGACATTAATGTCTTTTATAATATTGCTGTCGCTGCCAAATGTTTTTACTAGCAATAAGCCAAGAGAGGCCATGTGTTACAGTGATTTTACCATGGTTAAGGTTTCCACTATGCATTGTGCAGCACCCATTTACCTGTACCCATGGTAAAATCATCGAACATACAGTAAATAGCAGCACCTCTTACCTTTGTACAGCAAGCTACACTTAGTCATCTGATTGCAAGATTAGATGCAGATGCACCAAGTTTGCACTTGGCATTTGAATTGCATGCACCTTTTCTTGAGCTTAGAGGTGTGTTCAACGAGTTTATGATAAATTTGGCCCATCTTATTTCACAATAGATTGAATGTTTTTATAAGTTGCTGAATTTTGGGTATGAACACAGTGCAGTGGTGTGTAACATGGTTTCTGCATATTCAAAGGAATAACATTTAAGACTTTTTAAGGCCAAATAAAAGAAAGATTTAAGACCACTTTCACAATAATAAAGAAAATAACACATTAAATAATTAATTAGCTGGTAAATACAAAACCACTGAGGCTACTTCAATGTCTCTGGATATGTTTTAAATAAGTTTATACAACATTAAAACTCTAAATGAATTAATAATACACGTTGCCTAAAGTATGTAGCCTTTAATTTGACCCTTGTCTTAGTCACTTGCTTTCCAGTTACACATGACGCAATAGACCAATGGTATGGCAACACAACCGATTATGTCAAACATGGAAGTGATGGCAAAAACCATGTGCAAAAAGTAAACTTTTATCAGATTAAGTTGTTGAAAACAATTCTGAGGCTCTCGTTGACTGCTGTGGCTTCAAGCCATCAACAGAGCTGACTGGACTGAGATCATTTAAACTCACAACTTTGCAGCAAAAATATATTATGATTACATGTTTGCAATTAACTCATTTCATTATAGTAATTGTATCGCTGAGAATATTTTTGTATTTATGATGGTTTTGTGTCATACTTTCATTTAATCCTCTAATCTGTCAATTCTAAAACAACAGTCAGCAGGATTTCTGACACCACTTACTAAAAAAGAGGATTGGTCTATACATCTTATTCTCAGTAGCGCCATATTTGATTTTTAATGGGAATGGAAATGAGGATGTGAGGGATAGACTCACCATCTCTTCAATGGCTCCTAAATCCCATCTAATTTTCCATAACTCATGTTGTCTGGAGTTTTTTGAAAATATATTTTTCCAACGTTTTGTTTGCGGAACTATCCAAAAACACTTTAAACTTTAAATTAAATATGGCACTGCTGCGAATAAGGTCTATGTGCTGAATAACATTTATATTTTTTTCTTGGCAGATACTTTTAACAAATATTTAACAGGTAGTTAAAGGGCAGTTAATTTAAAAAAGAAATGTATGTCATCACTGCTCACCCTTGAGTCTGTATGAATTTTTAAGCAATGAGAGTTTAAGCAAAAAGTTTAGTCTCAGTAACCGTTCACTGTCACTGCATCTTGCTTTTCATTCAATGACAGGGAATGGTGACTGAATCTCCCTAATATCTCCTTTTGATATCCACTGAAATAAGAAAGTCACAGCATGAAGGTAAGTTTTAATTTTTGTGTGAAATATCTCAAGTAAAAGTCAAAACTCGTCAGTTACCTTAAAAATGTCCATTTAAAGTTGACAATATGTATTGAAAATGTTAACAGATTCAATTATGAAAGAGAACTGTGCTGCATAATTAGTTATGATGTATATTGAAAACAGATTATATACTAAATTTTAAATATAAATCATATATTTTCATATTATGTATATTATTCATATTATAATAAGATTATTATTGTTTTGTATATTATAAAAAAAAACATTTAATTGACTGATTCAGATGGCAGAGAAAATACCTGTATATGTCAGATGGAGCTATAGAGAGCTTTACAATTATTGTCAAAGGTAATGTAAAATAAGGAAGTGTCACGACGTGAAAGGCGTCAAAAGACCGCTCCAACCTCACGCACTTGCAAATTGCAACGTTGAAAGCTTTTGTAGATTATAAGCAGGAGCAATAGTGTTAGCGCATCGCTCACTTAAAGAGACACAAATTTGCATTTCTGATAAATGGGTTTATGAATATTTATACATGTGTAACATAGTAAGTTAAGTAAAAATTAGCTTCCCTGTGTGCGCTCGCAAACTAAATTTAAGACTTCTTGTAATTTAAGATATTTCACACTTTTTATGGCCTTAAATTTTAAAAAGTAAATTTAAGACTTTTTAAGGACCTGCGTGTACCCTTTGTACAAACCTTAAAATTATTAAGGTTAAAATTATTAAACCTTATTTTATCATCACTGTCTATGGTTCAGCAACGCAGATGCAAATTGTGCTAGCAATGTGCTCCTTTAATGAGCCGGAGCTCTTTAAAGGAAACACCCCGGTGTTACATCTTAAATGCAGTTATATTTAATGAGCTATAGCTTTATTAATGTTCAAATAATACAGAAGCAGGTCATGTAATTAACTACAAACTCAGAAACTGGTATTTCTCTGTGCGGTCAGCATATGTCCCGATCTAAGGGGGAGAGATTGAAACTGCAACCTGCAGATGAACTCTCAAGCCAGCACTTGCTGCAGCTAGATTATAACGCGATGGCTCGTGACTTACTGAATCATAATAGGTCACTGTGCATTTCTTAACGTGAAGAAAATTGGCAATATGCAGCTTTATTAATAAGAAAGAGTTTGTGTTTTTGTGAGTTAAAATGGATTGAAGTGAACAGAAATGTGAGAGAGGGTAGCCTTCGCCCCATTATACACAGTGACAAAATATGTTTTTTATTTGTTTTTGTTTTGGCTTGTTTTCCAATGCTTGTTTCCAATTAAAACAATGTACATTTCCTTTAGAAACTATACTGCAGAAGAAAAAAATTGTTATCTGAGAATGTTGAATATAATATTAAAAATACAAATATTTTAAATATCTAAAAATCCTTTCAAAAAAGATGCATTCACTCGAGAAGCAGCATATAATATATTTAGAGAATAGATCTTGAATATAAGTATATTTTGTCTTTAGTGCACTCGCAGAAGTATAACCAAGTGAAACAATTACACATTTTAGTCATATTTTAGTAGCATTTAGTCATATTGACATTTTAGTTACTGAACACTGTAAATTTTTTTAGCCATAAGAGTATAATTGATAAGCATTTGTCAATCTAGTCTATCAAAAACCTATATATATATATATTAGGGCTGTCGATTTAACGCGTTAATTCAGTGCGATTAATTTGACAAAAAAATAACGCGTTAAAAAAATTTACGCATTTAATCGCATGCCCACGGACCATAATAAGGAAGATTCCTGAGAAATGCAAGCTTGTAGTACTACCTGTTTACTCCAGAGGGCAGTAAGTGGAATTTCAGCTGTATGAGCAACGCGCAGTTTATAAGGTGAAGAAAAAAAACTTCAGTAGGCAGTGTCACTACTCGAGCTACAAACATGCGTTACGTTCTTGCGTTCAAAACACTCGAAGGAGCGCAATTGCGATCTAAGGGATCTCAAGATGTGTTTAAATATTGAGTATTAAACTATATTTAACTTGACACAGTAACCTAAACATTTTATGTTTATGATGCCTTATACCTGAGACGTCTGACGTAGGTGTAAATTGACGGGCCTTTAAACAAGCCCTCATAATAAATCTCCAACTGATTGACAAATTCACTTGTGAAATGGATTGCTGTGAACTGTATGCCAATGATTGACTTATGATCAATAATATGGTAGTAAACAATACATTGTATTCTAAAGCCGCCTTTTGTATTGTCTTATTAATGAATAACTCTTCTGCTACAGGAATGTAAAGCATTTTAATTATCTGAATTTATATATATATATATATAATTTTTTAAATATTTAAAGATAACTATGTTTAATTATATATTGTTATAAATATGTATAATCATTATATATTGAATTATTGTTATATGAGGGGCTTTCTCAGCAAATATTTGTATATGCGATTAATCGAGATTAATTAATCAGGACACCATGTAATTAATTTGATTAAAATTTTTTAGCGATTGACAGCCCTAATATATACACACACACACACACACACACACACACACACACACACTTAACTGTTGTTGTAATTTTAGTGTTATTTTTCACATAAGACTGATCTTATCACGATGATCTCATGAAGATGATGTTGTGAGCTATAGACAGAGGGGGCGAGAGACAAGCGTCTCCATGTTAGAGTGCGCATCAGCCAGCGGAACTTTAAATCTCTCCCGGTCTCGACTCCCGCTCAGATTGGGTCTCTTCCGCGACTGGTCAATGCGGCTCTGACCACACAGAGAATTTGTGTTAAGTTACATGGAACGCTCCCATATTATATGAACTTTAATTAAGGATGAAATAAAGATATATCGCCAAGCTGCGATCTGTTTCTATCAGACACTCGAGCTGCAGCGCTCCTCTCATCTCACGTGTCATCAATATAGATTTATATCATCTCAAGTTACGTTGAATGACACCAAGTGAATATTCGACAATTTTCGATTATTTTTATTATTATTGCCGAGATTTGCAGTTACAAATGACAATCCACAAGGTGTACCGCTTGTTAGTGTTTTCCATGAAGGCGGCACGAAATTTGACGGAGGCGGCTGCCTAGTAATTCTCTATGCTTGGTATATATAAAATACACTTAAATTTAAGGTACATTCTCTTAAAGCAAGTCTAAATATCTAAATAGCTGTCTTCTCAAGTAAATTTGTATTGTTTTAAGGATTTTTAGACAATTTTAAATGGAAAACAAGACAAAAACACTTAACAATATTTTTTTTTGCAGTGAATTTCTTTACTGAATTAAATTATTTATTTATTTTTATTTATATAATTATTAATAATTTTTCCTGTTTAAATTCAGTTAATATCATTTAGAGGTATTTTTAAAAGATGATTTTGTCCTCTTTATTGTTAATAAGCATGTTTTGTACAACATTTTAAGTCGGGGCACAAGCTGAATAATCGGTTAAGAGCTAATGATTAATCGTTGCAATAATCGCTGAATAGTCGAATAATCGTTCTAATAATCATTAGATTAATCGATTATCAAAATAATCGTTAGTTGCAGCCCTAATACGTTAATGTCGGTGGTAAAAACGGCTTTGTGCGTTAGTGTCACCAGTTGCCCTGATTTTAGCAACTGCAGCGGCACCTGACACGTGATCCAAAGCTTATATTTGATTAGTCAGGGCATTTCATTGCCGGACGAAGAAAAAACATTTACATATTCACCATAAACTTTTTTTATTAACATTGCTTTTGGTAGTGTCCGAATGTTCGCTCCATGTGTGAAATGGCTTTATAGAATCCATAGTTTATATTCAAAATGTTAAAATTCACAGCGAAAATTAGCATTCTCATTTCATGAGAATTTTCCCAATGCAACTTTTTCATGAAAAAATGTGCCATGTTCAAATACGCATGCACCGCATTACAAAAATAATCTTCCCAGAACAAATCTCATACTACAAAATTACAACATAAAAAAAAACAAACAAAAAAAACATAAAAACAGGAAGTAAGAAAGAGGTACTACCATTCACACATTGGCCTTGTGATCTATTCTCTGATCTTTATGTATTCAAATGCAAATTTTTGTTCATTTCAATCTCTATCTGTTAAATTCATAATGTACAGAATTTCAGAAGTAAAGGTTATTAGACTGAGACTTACAGCAAACTTTTGGCTCCCAAACCTCCTCTCAAATACACGGAAATTGTAGATAAGCAAACTGCTGCAGAAAGCATCTTTTAGGTCCAGGCAGATAAGCCGTCCACTCACCAGCCTCCAGAGCTACAAGAGAGCCACACACACACATACATAACCATAAAAAGATTTAGAGCCTCGAACAGATAATCACAATTGAATAAAAATGACAAGCAATGGGAGAGATGAGCTGGAAAAGCAGAGGATGGAGTCAGAAATTAACCAGTGCTCAGGGCAAAAATGCCACTGAGCATCACAAATGCCCCAAATATTTAAAATGTTGTGACAAAAAAATGCCCTGTGGTGATAATTTTTTTTTAATCAATAGACCCCATCACAGACGTGTGATGACATGTTTCCGCATTATTTAACAACACAAATCTAGCATACCATTTTAATTTTAGCCATTTTTAGTCATGAGATGCTATTTTTTTTTTTTTTACATAGCTTTAAAATCTTCCCTGAGGTCCACTGATAATATTAGTAAAGTTTAATTTAGTAATGTATGTGTTATGTTTATGCTGTTGATACCTGTTTTTTTATGTCTTTTATTTTGTAAAGTTCCTGTTTTCCATGTCTCTTATTTTGAAAAGTTCATGTCATGTCTTGTTTTCTTGTCATGTGAATTTCCTGTTTCCCGCCATGCTTATGTGTTTTGTTTTCATTGGTCTTTGTTATCAGTTCTAGGTTGGCATTGGTTTTAGTTTATTGTCTTGTTATCTTGTTTAGAGTTTTGGTTGTCCATTGGCTATGTTTCCCCCATGTCCTTGTATTTAAGCCCTTTTGTTTGCCATTGTCTCTTGTCGTGTATTGATGTACGTGAGTGTAGTCCATGTTTAAGTCAAGCTCCGGTTTAGTCAAGTTTATGTTTAGTTCATGTTTAATGTTTGTTCAAGTTTATAGTTAGGGATTTTGGAATTCACGGTTCTTTAATAAAACTGCACTTGGGTTCTTCACATCGTCTTCGTCATTGCCTTTGCCAGCAGCTACATACGTTACAGTATGATAATTTTCCACCCTGTCTCCAGCCTTTTGTCTGAAAACTCCTTAAAACTTGCAAGTAATTGGCCACTGTTATGATTGGCTAACACCATACAGCCCCTCGAATACAGCCATATTTGAAAATCAATCGGAAGAGAATTAACAACATTACAATACTACATTTTAGTTTACATGTAACACACATTCAACACGTTGCATTCGAAAATATTAAACTGTTCACTCTAGAGATGCATCGATACCACTTTATCTCTTCCGATTCCGATATCAGAAATCTCAGTATCGGCTGATACCGATCCGAAACCAGAGTGTAGTTTTTTTGCATAATCGATTTAGAATATCTTTACATTATTGTGTGGAACTAATTGGGAGTACTCATTAATATGTAAAGAAACACAATCTCTAACTACACATTATTTCAATATAAATGTATAGCTTATAAAGAAAAATTGTATTGTTAACTAGTATACTGGATAATGTAGCAGCAAAATTAACAGAAATTCCAGTATGTCATTTTTTTTTTACTTGTATCTGCACTTTAGTTGTAAGAAATCAGCTCAATTCTCACAGTTAAATTTTGGAACCCAGTCAACTTAAATATTATTATAATTTGTAAACAAATTATAATAATAATATATTATAATAGTAATATATCTCAATCGTGCACCTTTTTTCACAGATCCACCAGTCTCTCTCTCTCTTCCTCACTGCCATCATTGCTCACTCTGCCGCGAGTTCTGATTTCACGTACCTGCATATCATTAGTGGCTAATCAAGGACTGCATATATACCCTGCTTTCACACACACACACACACACACACACACACACACACACACAGTCTCTTCACATCGATAGTATCTCTTGAGACTCCAGACCTTTCGACTCTGTCAAACACACCTGCGTCATCATTATTGCCTGCATGTATCATAAGACTGCTATGAGTTATCTGTTCATCATGTATATACCCTGTCTGGATATTACTCACCTGCTGTTTGCCACTCTGCTCAACTGGATTTAATCACAATGTTTACATCACCGTTTCAATCATCTGTTCAATAAACCCTGCTACTGAGTTAATATCTCTGCCTCCGTGAGTCTCTCCATGACACCTTTAACTTTTAAACCATCATTTTGATAGTCTGAACTCTCCAGGTAGTCCTGTTTGTGTCTGATTGTAGGCAAGTTCACAGTAGTTTAATTCACTTCTTATTCAAATTCTGGTAAAAAAAATAAAAAGCACCTCCAGTGCCATTCTAAATGCATGTAAGTGAACCAAACTATTGAGCATCTACATCTGCGGAGTGGTGGTGGTGTAGTGGTCTAAAGCACATTACTGGTAATCAGAAGGTCGCTGGTTCGATCCCCACCATTGTGTCCTCGAGCAAGGCACTTAACTCCAGGTTGCTCCGGGGGGATTGTCCCTGTAATAAGGGCTCTGTAAGTTGCTTTGGATAAAAGATTCTGCCAAATGCATAAATGTAAATGTACATCTGAGATGTTGTTTGTGAGTAGCGCTCAAATATTGCGCACCATGTGAAGGCTAAATATAGGCGCGTGTGTGTAAATCAAGCAGCTGTTCATATTATATGTTTACTTATTAAACGCAGCCTTTTGTGATTCACAGAGCTATCGCACGTCTTCAAGTGGCTTTGAATAAAATGCGTGAGTCATATCAACTACTTTAATTGTGTTTTATTGGTTCTTTTATGTCATTTTTTGAGCTTGACAGTAACGAACATGACAAACACACAGTATCGTTTTGGATCGGGCTTGTTGGACCGATACCCAATCTGTTTAAAAACGTCCGAATCGGAGTGGATACCGATCCAGGTATTGGATCAGTGCATTCCTAGTTCACTCAAGCACAGCAGCACCATAAGCTATCAAACAGTCATGATTAGAGGCTGACCAATAGTGTATTTTGTTTATACGAACTAAGGTGGTGGGAAAAGCAGATAACCTATTAATTAGCTGATTTTTTTTTTTTAATCGATTTATAGAATGATCAAAACAATTCGTAGTCATTCCTTACTATGAAGGGAACAGACACTGAGGCTACAAGAGTCCAAAATGAATACAATCCCAAAAGCAGTTTTTTGAACAACCAAAATTTCAATAACAACCAGAAAACTTTGGTGCGTAGTGCAAGAGTTTTAACTATAAACAAGCCTGAAACACACATGGACACTTATTATGAAATGACAGAGACTTGGCTCCGTTACAATGCTCTATATGTAAGTACATACCAAATTAATCTTTTTATAGCCAATATAATCACCAGATGAAGGATTTTGTATATATAAATATTTCACCAGATGGGGGTTGTTGATGAGGGATTAAAAAAAAAAAAAAGAATTTTAAAATAAAACTATTAGCATAGGTTTTTGCTAATAACCAATAGTTCCAAAAAGCAACTATCAGCATGATTAATAGGTAAAACCGATATATCGGTCTACCTCTGGTCATGACATTTGGAATATTCATGAATGAAACTGTTTAATGACAGTTTGCATTCTGGTTCAATAGATTTTAATTGTCCCATCCTTCAATAACAGTTCCTGTTTGCTGTGGTCTCCTATTAACTGCAACATACGTTTACCCTGCTATCGTTTACTTACTCATTCCAAACTCGCATATGTGAACATGATCCATTATATAACAATTGATATATAGATATCATAATCAATTTGAAGTACCTGTATTTGATTTGATGACAACCAATACAAGCTTCAACAACCCTATCAGAAAATAAGTCGCATTATAGCAGGCCAAACATAAAACAAATATACATCCATCCAGATTGCTGTGATGCTGACCTGAACTGTTTGAGTGTGACTGACAGAACTGAACATATTTTCTACAGCAGAACATGTGACGGCTGGTACTTCTTTCCTGTTTTTACAGATATGACATAATGACCCAAGGATGAACGACATAAGCCAGCGATTTTGCACCAAATCCAACCAGACAGTTCAAAATACAAATACATTTATTTAAGCTTACCGTAGCAAATCTGGGTACGGTTAAGAGCATTGTTTTGAACACTGCTTGTTTATGTACTCAATCAGTAATGGCAGTTTGGTCATT
Source organism: Moxostoma hubbsi (assembly GCA_032164185.1). Lineage (NCBI taxonomy): Eukaryota > Metazoa > Chordata > Actinopteri > Cypriniformes > Catostomidae > Moxostoma > Moxostoma hubbsi. The sequence continues at coordinate 24,426,053 of JAVLUX010000006.1, read as the reverse complement.
TTTAACCAAAACAACCTAGGTACTTCAGCTTTAAATTGGTCTAATATCTCACCTGCTTGCCCTGCCTGACAGCTTGGAGGTTGTATATGAACATGTCCTGGTACTGATGCAGAACCACAGTCAGCAGCACAGTGAGGGCCGTAGGAACCAGTAGTAAGCTCTTGGACAGGGGTGCTTTATCTGTAGGACATAGCATATAAGTTGTAAAAAGAAAATATATATATATATATATATATATATATATATATATATATATTGTGTCAACAAGGAAGTGATGTATTTGTTATGTCAGGGCAAGAAAGCTGGTATAACAAATGGTGGACCTAAATGACTCATTGATCCATTTGTGAAAATGCAAGTACACCAACTGCTGGTTTGTTTGGTTAACCACCAGTCGAACACACTCATGTATGCCACCCTTTCCAAACAAAACTTTAGCATGTGTAACCATAGTTAATGTGTATAAAATGTGTATAATTAATACTGTAAAACCAAATTAAGTTAAAAATGAAGGATCATCCTTCAAAGACTGTAAAGAGCTTTCAAAGTGTTGCTGTAATTTTAATAATAATAAAAAAAATATATAATAATAATAATGTACGTGGAGGATAATACAAAGTTACATTATATATATATATATATATATATATATATATATATATATATATATATATATATATATATATAAATTTTAACTCGGGTTTTTCTATGGTTACCATGGTAATTTTAGCAAAGTTTGTGCCAATTTGAATACGTCACATTACATTTAATATACGTTGAATTACATAATTTCAGTCAGCGGTAAACTGAAGTTCTCTGGAGTCGTTAGTTCAAAGACAGAGTTCAGGCTCTCTAATAGCTCAAATAATAAATATAGTAAACTGTGTGTAACACATGATTCGTGTCATGAATGTGAAATCAAATAGCAACAATTTCACAATTTACCACATATAGCGCTTTAATTCACACATACACTTTGCAACGGCAGCAGCAGCACTTTACTGTCAGAAAGCATAAGGCAAAGCAAGATGGTGTAAAACATGCCGATGTTGCTGATGGAGGTCATGATAATTGAGGTTTAATCTGAATGAATAATAGCATCAGGGTCTGATCTGGTGTTCATGACATTATTATTTTTGCTGTACTTACACAATCCCCACGAACCGGTGGACGTGAACATCGTGCCACTTACACACGGAGTACAAATAAGAAGACTGAGATTATGAAACAAAAGCCCTCAATTTAAAACGTAAAAACATTCAAAGTTAAAAGGAAAAACTCGCTATGAGATAGGGAAAGGGGAAAGGGTATGGAGGATGGTGCCTCGCAAGAGACAAACTTCCTGCAGAAGTCTTCTTCTTTTTCTCCGTTTGGCGGTTGGCAAACCAGCTAATGGTGCATTACCCCCACCAACTGGACTGGAGTGTGGAACATCGAGAATAGGGGAAAATAAGGAAGACTAAATTCTGTTCTATAAAACAGTTTCTTTTAGAAATTCCAATAGAACATCATATACTATGTACTGACCAGATGAATATCGCAAAAAAGTATGTAGATTTGTCTGTAGAATTGTTTTGCCTCAAAACAAAGTTTGTGCTTTTGTGATTTACCATGGAGCTGGTTGGTTTGGTTCATGGCTTACAACTATTTTATGAAAAGAAATGGGAAAAATACTTCCAGAACCCAGACTGCTGAAAAAGTGGGTAGGCAATGATGCGCTCTATTGGTTAGCATTGAAAACAGTAAAATTAACCCGTTGTTGCCGATCAAGTATCAACATTGATCACCATAATTTACCTCTAAAATTTTAAATACACTATATGGCCAAAAGTTAGAGGACCCACTCTTTGAAATCTTTCCCTCTTCTGGAAACGCTTTCCACTTGATGTTGGAATTTAGCTGTATGGATTTGCTCCCATTCAGACACAAAAGCATCAGTCAGCACACTGTTGTTAGCTCACATTTTGTGTTCCAATTCATCCCACAGATGTTAAGTGGGGTTCAGGTCTGGACTTTGTGCAGGCCATTTAAATTCTTCCACACCAGACCAAAGTCTCTTTCAAGGCAAGTCAGTCCACTTGGCAGCCATCTTGGAAACTCTCCAGGGCAGCTATTTTCTTTGGAGACAAGCGGCATGAAAGTAAAGCTCCTATCTACTTAAAACGGAAAAGAACAAAATCTACAAAACAGAATGAGAACAAGATTACAATCAAAGAACATATTTCAAATCTGACAACAATGGGATCATAAATGTGCTCCTTTAGCTCAGATCACGCTAAAAATTAGGCTATATATTTTCAGGCAGTTCCTACAAATGCGCATGTGCATTCTCAAGCTAGTGACAGGAAATGCCTGTATCTATAAGGTGATAGGCTCTTTTACCTGTAAGGTGGGACTTAACATTTCTACATCCACCATATTGGGCCTTCCAATTTGTCCCATTAATTTTTAATTCAAGTGGTCCGTCTCGGGGCTAAATAACCTCTGACCAGACTGGCCAGTACATTATTTCTTTATGGATATCGCTTTGTGCACTGGGGCACTGTCATGCTTGGAACAGAAAAAGTTCCCTCCCCAAACTGTTACCACAAAGTGAGAAACACACAATTATTTAGGATGCCACAGTATGCTGCCCGTAGCATAAGAATGATTATTATTCATTGGAATAAATGAACTAGCCAAAACATGTTAATTAACAGGTGTTGTCCACAAACTTTTGGCCATATAGTGTAACTTGCCCTTGTTCCACAAACTCCAACACGGCGGAATTTTGTTGCGACTCACGGCGACTTTTCTACAATGCTGCACTGTGATATTATGACCGCACGGTGGCAGCACAGACAACTGTCTGTTACACTTACGGGCTACAACAAAGCCGTGCGTTGTTTATCAATGAAGTGTAAATAATAATGCATTAATAATTTAAGTTAAAACAGTCGATTCTCACAGGAAAACTTGGAGTAAATACCCTAGTATTTTCACAGAAAAGGTGATTGGGCCATAGACATAGACTAAATCAGAATAACTTGAGAAATACACTCACCTAAAGGATTATTAGGAACACCTGTTCAATTTCTCATTAATGCAATTATCTAATCAACCAATCACATTGCAGTTGCTTCAATGCATTTAGGGGTGTGGTCCTGGTCAAGACAATCTCCTGAACTCCAAACTGAATGTCAGAATGGGAAAGAAAGGTGATTTAAGCAATTTTGAGCGTGGCATGGTTGTTGGTGCCAGACGGGCTGGTCTGAGTTTTTCACAATCTGCTCAGTTACTGGGATTTTCACGCACAACCATTTCTAGGGTTTACAAAGAATGGTGTGAAAAGGGAAAAATATCCAGTATGCAGCAGTCCTGTGGGCGAAAATGCCTTGTTGATGCTAGAGGTCAGAGGAGAATGGGCCGACTGATTCAAGCTGATAGAAGAGCAACTTTGACTGAAATAACCACTCGTTACAACCGAGGTATGCAGCAAAGCATTTGTGAAGCCACAACACGCACAACCTTGAGGCGGATGGGCTACAACAGCAGAAGACCCCACCGGGTACCACTCATCTCCACTACAAATAGGAAAAAGAGGCTACAATTTGCAAGAGCTCACCAAAATTGGACAGTTGAAGACTGGAAAAATGTTGCCTGGTCTGATGAGTCTCGATTTCTGTTGAGACATTCAGATGGTAGAGTCAGAATTTGGCGTAAACAGAATGAGAACATGGATCCATCATGCCTTGTTACCACTGTGCAGGCTGGTGGTGGTGGTGTAATGGTGTGGGGGATGTTTTCTTGGCACACTTTAGGCCCCTTAGTGCCAATTGGGCATTGTTTAAATGCCACGGCCTACCTGAGCATTGTTTCTGACCATGTCCATCCCTTTATGGCCACCATGTACCCATCCTCTGATGGCTAACTATTGTACTTTCACTTTAAATACTAAAATGTATTAGTATATGCTGAAACTGGCATAAACCATTATTTGCTGTGAAAGTATTGTTCATTCTGAATTCATGTAAATAAATGTGGTTAAAGTGATAGTTTATGCCAACATGAAAATTCTCTCATCATTCACTCACTTTTATGTCATCCCAGATGTGTATTAATTTCTTTCTTCTACTGAACACAAACAAAGATTTTCAGAAGTATATTTCAGCTCAGAGAGCACATACAATGCAAGTGAATGGTGACAAGAACTCTCAAGCTCCAAAAACATAAACATAAAAGCAGTATAATCCATATGAATCGAGTGGTTATGTGATATGATAGATGTGGGTGAGAAACAGGTCAATATTTCAACAATTCTTTACTATATATCTCCACTTTCACTTTAAGAATGAAAGAAGATTTATAGTAAAAAAGGACTTAAATATTGATCTGTTTATCACCCACACCTATCATATCACTTCTGAAGACATGGTTTTAACCACTGGAGTCTTTTTGGGTTACTTTTATGCTGCGTTTGTTATTTTTGGAGCTTAAAGATCTGGTCACCATTCAATTGCATTGTGAGGACCTACAGAGCTGAAATATTCTTCAAATTTTTTATTAAGAATTACATTTTTATATTAAATCTTAAATCTTTGTTTGTGTTCTGCAGAAGAAGTCATACACATCTGGGATGGCATGAGGGTGAGTAAATTATGAGAGAAAATTCATTTTTGGGTGAACTATCACTTTAACTCATGATTACAAATCCAAACATATTGTAAAGTGTTATCTTAAATTAAAATGTAACAGACACAACCGTTTTCTCAGCCCTAATAGAGTAAATATGCAACTGATATAACCTAAATCCACTTCATAACCTGTTCAGAAATGCCACTGACCAAACAATTCCTCCTGCATGCATCAATGCACCCTTCTGAATTTTGTAACTTTTAATCATGTCATTATCAAAATGAAAACATGATAAAACTGAATTATTTTGACAGGACATGAGTCATAATGTGTAATGAGATTATGGGAAACCAATTAAAGATGCCTCAAAATAAAGTACATATGTCATATTAGTTTTTATGATCAGTCTGAAGTACAAGGGTGTGTAATACAAAGAGTCTGTAATTTAAAACTACCCTTTGATGATGATCTCTTGGCACAGTCATTTCTCCTATTTGAGCAAACTGGCAGAAATGTGAAAATGGACCCCAGATCTACAACATTATTCTTGAATTGATCAACACCTTCACCCATGTTCCATGTTAGTTTTATCAAAGACCAAACTTATCAAATCTGTGACAGTGAACTATAGTATATATATAAGTATATATACTATAGTATATAAGTATATTTACTCTTTTCCCATCTTTGTTTCTCTTACCTAATTTCTTGCAGATTTTTGAAACAATTTTGACTTGTCCAACCTCTGTCTCCATATGATTTGCAATAACATATTGAAACAGGAAGTAACGATTTCACAGATGGTGGTGATGTAGCCAGTAGATTACTGAAAGGAAATGCTGGTATTAGTCATAAAGAGAAGAAACCACAGCCAGGATCTAATTCTTCACAAGTAATCATACATTGGAAGTAGTTCTGCCATTCAAAGGCAAGACATAAACTGAGAAAAATTTCTGTCTTTTTTATTTATGTGTTGTACATGGGAATGCACTGATAAGATGAGTGTGAGTATAGTTGAGAAAAACCTAAATGTCACAGGCAATATCATAATACACGATTTCAGTCTATTTCAACTTAACACAATTTTGACAAAATGTGTAGTTAATGCATTTTGCCTTTCCACAGCTTCTGCTTGTACTATACATGACATCTAATGTCAATTCATGAAAAGTGGAACTCATTTTAATGTATTTACTAAACAAAGATGACCATGATGTTTCTTTTTGTTCTATTTTTTTGTTTTATTTAATGTAAAATTTGTCAAAAATTCAGGATAAATAGAGAACATTTTATCTGAAATTCAGATAAATTATGACCAAATCTCACTATTTGACATAAAAAATAACAGACAGACAGAGGGGGAAAGACTTGAATAGATGAAAAGTAGTAACGTTTCAGTCTTTTTCAACCTCGACAAATTAGAGTGTGTGTTCTTGTAATAAAGAAAATCCAGATTTGTCGGCAACACTGTCTCCTGCTGTTTGCTTTGTCCATTAAAAGGAAATGAGCAGATGGCAGTTGGCCTCCTCTAGTCCTTTTTTCTTCTCTCACTATCTCTCTATTTCTCTCCCTTTCTGCCATCCTTATTGTCCATTAATCTCTCTCTTCACAATCTGCCTGAGTATAGAGCTGAAAGCGAAGCACCCAGGGAGAGGGAGGGAAAACAAGCCAATTCAGCTGTCAGAAGTAAGCCAGACATAAGTCCTCCCAAGCACCCTGTGCCTCTGTCAAACATCTGAATGAGAGCATGCACACACTCATACACATAATAATAATAAAAACAATAAATATGCATTACACAGAAATAATTACAGCAAAAGTAAGAATATGAAAGACATGTAACGCTAGGTTGTGCGGTCAAACCATGTGTTTTCCTCTTTACCACTGTCTAAAAGGTATTGTCAGTTAATTACAGTAAGTGTCAGTAAATGTTTTACATTGTTCACTAACAACATTGTTGACATACTGTGGGGTTAAAAAATCCACTTGTGATTTTTTTGTTGCATTTTTAAAAATGTAATATTTTACTAATATTATATTATCAGCATAACAATTTGAGTGAAAAGTTGATCAAACATGATTTTCAGAATTTCTTAGCATTGTATTTTTATGTTGCTTTTTGTTTAAAGGGGTCAAGACATGATGAATCAAATTGTTTTTCCATGATCTTTTGACATAAGACGTCATTGTCCAATTAAAACATACAAAGTTTCAGAACTCAAATCTTCCTCCTCACTACAAAACGAGCATTTGTTGAAACCAAGCAGCCTAAATGATTGTTTTCTACTTCCTCCACAGTGTGATGTCACATGATGTGGTATTTGCATCTGATTGCATCCACATCAATGCCTACTTTACCTATAATCACTTCTGTAGCCTGCCCAGCAGCGGTGAGCAGAGAGATGGCAAGGAGAGAGAACAGGTCAGTCAAGAGCAGAGAACTAAATAACAGTGTCCATGTAATGTAAAGTCTTGAAGTAGCACCAAAACTAAGCGTTTATCACAGAGGGTCAGAATGAGGGAGGAAAATGATAATGTTTTACAAATACACTGAGCAGCTAAAACATTATGATGACCTGCCTAATATGCTGTTGGTCCTCAACGTGCCCCCAAAACAGAGCCGACCTGCTGAGACATAAGACCCCTGAAGGTGTCCTGTGGTATCTGGCACCAAGACATCAGCAGCAGATCCTTCAAGTCCTGTAAGTTGCGAGGTGCTGCCATGGCTCGGACTTGTTGGTCTAGCACATCCCACAGATGCTCAATCGGATTGAGATCTGGGAAATTTGGAGGACAGGGCAACACCTTGAACTATTCATGTTCCTCAAACCATTCCCAAACAATGTGTGCAGTGTAGCAGGGCACACTATCCTGCTGAAAGAGGCCACAGCAATCAGGGATTACCATTGCCATGAATGGGGTGTACCTGGTCTGCAACAATGTTTAGGTAGGTGGCACATGTCAAAGTGACGTCCACATGAATGGCCGGACTCAGGGTTTTCCAGTAGAACATTGCCCAGAGTATCACACTCCATCCACTGGCTTGTCATCTTCCCACAGTGCATCCTGGTGCCAGCACTTCCCCAGGTAATAAGAACACACATACACAGCCATCGACGTGATTTAAAACAAAAAGGGGACTCAACAGACCAAGCAACCTTCTTTCACTGATCCAAGGTTCAGTTCCGATGCTCGCGGGCCCATTGTGGATGCTTTCAACGATGGACAGGGGTCATCACGGGCACTCTGACCGGTCTGCGTATACGCAGCCCTGTACACAGCAGGGTGCGATGCACTGTGTGATGTGACACATTCCTCCCATAACCATCATTAAAATGTTCTGTGACTTGTGCCGTAGTTGACCTTCTGTCTGTTTGAACCTGACGGGACAGACTTCGTTGCCCTCAAATATCGATGAGCCTTGGGAGCCCAACACCCTGTCGCCGGTTTGTGGTTTGTCCCTCCTCGGAGCACTGTCGTTAGGTACTCACCACACAAGCCTTGCCATTCTAGAGATGTGTCTGGCCATAACAATTTGGCCATTGTCAAAGTCACTCAGGTCTTTAACTCCTGCCCATTGCTCCTGCATTCAACACATTGACTACGAGATCTGATTGTTCGCTCACCATCTAATCTACCCAGACCTTGACATGTGGCCTTGTTAGGAGATGATCAATATTATTCTCTTCACCGGTATCATACTTTACTATTATTATAAGTGAACCTCAAGGAACATATTAACATAATAAAAAAAGACATGACATGACCCAGCATGCACTCAAGCTGGCATGGAAACCTGATGATCCATGTTATCCCACCAGTCCCCTCTTTTTGTCAGGAGCACTAAATTCCCAATCATTTCCTCAAAGGGCAGTTTAAAATCAAAAGTTGATCCCCTCTCTCCTCCTCCTCATACCCTCGCGAATGAGTCAATTTCATGGCACATTATCCCTGCACCATTCTTCCTATCCCCTGACTCTCTCTCTCATTAGGAGTAAGAAGGAGCAACATGAATTAGTAATGACAGTGAAAGGTTTGAAATGCTGAGTGCTACTCACTTGCACTTTCATTACCCATCCACGGCTTGACTCTCATCCCGCTCTTACATTCATTTGGATAACTTGTCCTGCACCTCTACCGCTGCCTGCACTAATGCATAATAGACCCTCTCTGATTAGATTACATTTGCGTTATCTTCCTACTCCATCGTGGCTGGATGTATTACAGACTTTGACGAGCCATTCAACGGGGCCTGGGTCTGTCTTGTAACACACTGTCATTGTGATTTATAACAGTGTCATTGAGGAATGGGGGATTTATAGAAATTGATGTACAAAGGATCACTGAAACAGGAACATCTACAGCCCTCCAGTGTTAAGTGTATATGAGTTCTGCAATTAAGTAGGCAAATTCAGGTTCACCATGGTCTGGGTTAAAAGTCATCACAAGTTCATTTACAGTACAGTTGCCCAAGAAAAGCCACATTTTAAAATGTATGAATAATTTTGCACTATATAACAAAATATCAAACCAAGTGGGACTTATTTTTATAATCAAAACCTTTTGTTTTTCTTCTTTTTTTAATTATGGCAAAAATATTTGGATCCTTTATGGTCGTGGAATATAATTGTGATTAATGTGATATACTACACCTGTGGAGCAACCTGTTTGGACACCTGTGTGAACTTGAGGGAAACTGACTTTATCTAACATCCAATAAAAATTAACTTTATTTGCCAAAGTGAGCAAATGGTTGCAAATTTACATATCCCATCAAATGCCCACCCAATCCCATCCAGCATTTAGTTGATAACTAGTCTAGTTTAATCCACTTTAACTTAAAGTCAGGCTCTAAAGCAGATTTAAAATTTAAAAATGATCTCATAACATTACCATACAATAACTAACAGTGACAGCAAAATACAACAATAACAGAATAGCTGTTTATTAACTTTATTCTGTTATTGTTGTATTTTGATGCCACTGTTAGTGTTCCTTTATCACTAACTGCATAATGTATTGATGTTGCAATGCATGCTGGGAACTGCAAATCTGCAAAATCTTTTATCATGAAATTGTTTAAGACAACTCTGTTAGCTAGTTGGGACAACATTTGGGGGAATATTGTTGGTCTAACGTGTTTTTATGTAGATGAAAGCAATTCACATTTGGTAGTATATGTGACTCAATAAACTCCATAAAGTGGATAAAATGCAATTTAATTTTTTACCATGAGTAGTAATTGATGCACATCAAGTCACCATGCAAATGTAGAAAGGTTTGTGCAGAATAGGTTAATACAAGTATTATTACTTAATGAGGTTTGCTGATTGTGACCGTTATTGAGGTTTGAGTGTTAAGGGTTTGTGTGTTTATTGTGTCTATGTCAAACAATTGTACGTCTTGCTTTGCAAGACATACCTTTCTTCAGAGGCATTGTAGTTAACTTCATGTAAAAACAATTGAAATGGTGACAAAATGAATGATCTCATACTGCTATTTGGTAGTTGGCTGAACAAGAAATTAGCAGTTCTCTCATGAAGAAATTTTGCATTTATTGAACAAATTCACAATGATTAAGCAAAGCAATGTTTCTGAGGAAAATTGTTCATACAGCAGTTAAGAGAACTCAAAAACCTCACAGCATCATGTTGCCTTGATTTTTTAAGTTTGCTCAACAATTCTTTTTTACAGTGCCAGCGGTGCAAGGAAAATGCCTCACCCTTTCAAGGTTGATTGAAACTTTAACCTCATATTCAATATGCCAGAGAGACCTGATGTGCCAGAGACTGGGCTTTTTTTTTTTCCACAATAGGGGCCTGAATAATGCAACAATCAGTCAATTATTCATCTCTCCTGGCTACTTATTATGTTCAGAGAGAGAAAGAGCAAGAGAGAGAAAACTGCTAAACAATCCACCTTAAGTGATTGGCTAAATTCTGAGTCAACAAATCTGTATAACTTTGTCTTTTGAAGTTTTAAGAAAAATAATATAAAAATAAACTATATTTATTGGAGTACTGTAGGTCAATAAAATTTTTAATCGTGATTAATTGCATAATGTTTCATAGCTATTCACGATTTTATTTTTTATAATTTTCTTGTCAAAATATATTTAATTACCTTTTAAGAAAGAAAGCAAAATAATATGAGGCTATCTGCTTTGCTACAGCAATCATGAAGCCGCGTTCATGAATTTCGTAAGCATGTCAACGCCAGCATCATCTGCAGCTTTGATCTCCATAAGAAAAGTGCCACACACAACATCTAATTTTGCACTTTGGTGATATTTAAGACTTGACCTGCTTCTGTGGTAATTAAATTGCACCTTACATAGGCTGCAATGTCCTTGCTTTCTGTCACAAGTCCCACCTGGGCTTGTTTTGTATATACAAATAGCATTAAGAGCTCATTTCCCATCACTGTTGTGTGTGTGTGTTGTGGTGTGTCTATCAATGTATTGACTCTGGGTGTGTTTATGCTTTATTAAGGGTAAATGCGCTAATCGCATATTTTAAATTAATTGCATGCATTAATACATTAGTTTTGAAAGCTCTAATTTAAAGAAAACATGGCAAACCTTTATCAGTAGTACACAAGAACAAGAGTGATAAAAAAGACTTCTATCTATTTGTGTTTAATTTATTTGATTTGTAAAACAAGTAACAGACTAAACAAGTATCAGACTAAATAAGTATCAGTTCGTTTTGAAACGTCTCCCTTTTAAAGCATGTGGGAAAATCTTTATTGTATTCCAGATTGACAGGACAGAAGTAACGACATGCCAGCATGCTCTCAATGTTGGGTATGATAATAAACAGCAACTGAACAAAAAATAACTTAGATACAAGAAATCGTATTAAAAAATTTGTATTGATTTCCTAGATCTACAGCATACAATGCACAGTAGCATTTCTTCACTTTTATGTACATGTTTCATATTTTATGAATTTTGAGACTGCTATGATTACTTATACAACAATGACAAACAAAAATCTGGACAGCAATACCTTATTTTTTTGAATAACAGACAAATACACAATATGCGTTTAAATGCAGTGTTTATATTTGATAAATTACTAAATAAATTCAAATCTCTTGTCCAACACCTCCTTAAGGAAATTATTCTATCAACAGACTTAAATGTGAAATGGTAAAAGGGCATTAAATGGCAAAATCTAATTTGAATATATCTGTCAGTGTAGTCAGGCAGACTTAAATGCTCTATAAACTGTAATTTAATTCTAAGTCCACCAAAAACATACAACCAGGTGTGCATGGTGACATCACTTCCTTTTCAGCCCCAGGCTAGTTACACCCTGGCTCACAATCCAGCCTACTGAATTGTCAATCTTTGCTGCAATAGACTGACATCAAGTTATAGAATTGCCTCATTGTTCTCATCAGTCCACCAGAATTATTGCAGACATTATTTACCAGCCAGTTGATTACAGACCCTCCCCATACAGTATGACCAATGTGTTTCTTCTGCCCCCTCTTTTCATTACTCAGTACATCATTGCCGACTTTAGAAAGAGCCTTCCATCTGTGGACAGAAAAGGATACAAATGAAGCTTGACTGATGTCACATGCAGCATATAATGAATGAATACATCCATAATGTTCTAACATATGCAGACTGAGAGAAAGATGAAAGGCTTGTTAAAAGAGAAGATGCAGTATTATAATAAATGTCAAAAAAGCCCTTTCCCTCCCTTTCCTCTCAACCAAGACGAAAAGAGAAAGCAAACCCTTTGAAAGATTAATTACAACATGTAGATTATGTAAATTATGCCCATGCAAATATTTCATGAGGACAATTAAGGGACCCATTAATTACTGCTCCCATTATTTTTTTCTGTCGTTCCTTTTACTTTTTTTTATTATTTTTTTTGCATCACTGCATTCAATTTTGTTTCACTCTCAATGTTTTAGATGTTTAATATTCCAACAAAGGCTCATTATAATGTACATTGTCTAGTCTCATGTTCCAGAGCCTGGACTTTGTGCTAAAGATTCTGATGCAGCGACAAAACAGTATTTAACAGTCTACATGATCAGATACCAACAACAGAAAGGATAGACATGTTCTGTAGTTGCTTTTTCTTTCAATACAGTCAGGATGACAGGACAAAAAGAGTAAAGACAGAAAGAAACAATGCAATGTAATATGGGCAGATTAAATGTCCATTCAGTACCTTGTATTGTTCTGTCAGTGTCTGTTTTGATGATGTTATGGTTTGTCTCCATTTCTTGTGGCGGGTCTGATAACATGGAGATATTGGTTACGAATTATGTCACATTTGTTCTTCAAATAGCATTAAAACACATTTTAAAGTATCTTATCACATAGTAAAACACTGAAGACGACCAAAGAGCAAATCAATTTCAAATTGTTTTTCTAGTCAATGATGTGGCAGATATCTCTTGTCACTCTTGGTTGCATGGTCATGACTCATGCCTCTTTTAATGTATGCTTTATTTGTCAGTTACTGTATAGCAGGTGCAAGGAAGTAGATCTCATTTAGCTTGGGCAAAGAAGTGGGGTGGGGGTTTGAGAGTAGACACCATACAGGATATTGTCTTTACAATATTTATTTTGGCATTGACATTAATTGATTTTCATTAAATTGGGAAAGACAACACCCCACAACCAACCCCAACCAGGTGTGTGTTCAAACCGTTTTGAGTGGGTGATCTCTTGCTAGAGGCCGTCCACTGCAGGGTCTGCTCCGCTTGGTCACGCCTCTTGGACTCAACCTCCAGAGCCTCCTGCAATTTCTTTTTGGTCTTCTTCTCTTTCTTCAGCCGCTTCTGGATGATTGCTGAGATGAGCACATATGGAAAATTAAATTTTTTTCTGATAGGAATGTACAGTTGGGTTGAGTCCACTTGTGATAAATTTTCTATTTTGTGATTTAATAAACTTTTTTCATTACAAATAATATTGTCAGCATAAAAATGTGAGTGCAAATTTGAACTAAGAAGTGAAGTTGAGTTTCAGAATTCCTTAGTATTTGGTATAAATTCATACCATTTCTTTAAATCTACACTATGTAAGATTATTTAGTGAGAAATTCACATAATTTCATTAATGAGCAAGTACACCAACAATCCATCTTCCAAAACATGTTTTTGCCTTACCCTTACTATGGTAAGTCTATAATAATGATTTATATTTTAGAATGTTGGGACGGATTTGGCGGGAAATTGCATACTTCTGTAATTCGTCCATGCTTGTTTATGCCATGTCAATAAAGAAAAGGTCTAGCTACAACAGCACATGTATATGTGCGGTGATCGATGTGGTAGTGGTATGAAGCTTAAGCTGAAAGCTTGTAGCCACAACAAATTAGCAACATTGACCATGGATCATTCAAAAAGGTGACCCTCTGGGGAATAAACCGTTTTCAAAATAAAGAAACCTCAAACCGAGAAGAGTCAGCAAGCAAAAATGGAAAGTGACAGAGCCCATAATAAAACAAGAAACAACATTGGATTGGCTTTTCAGAGGTGGTGAAAAATGTTGAAGAATAAATTTAACACCACTGGATAATTTTTAAATCATTACAGCATTACAGCCTTTTTCTAAATACTATGTCTGACATAATGAACATCTGAGAAACTAGGCTGTAGCCCAGTGGAACATGTTAATTTTCCACTTTGCAGTAGAGCTTAGTTCACATGGCATAGTCAGCAGAAATAAAACACATTCTGTCTGATAGCTGTGAACCATCCCACAGTGATCTAGGACCAGCCTTCTTATTCTTAATCTTCCCTCTCGCCATTAGGCATAAAACACAAACTGACTTGAAGTCAGATGGTTGGAGTATAAAGACATCTCTCACTAATGGAACAGCCAGTTGATGTGATGAATTATGCAGAAGATTCATTATCCTCATCAAATATGATGCGGGCGAATATTAACACAGCAATTCTGTTTACGCTGATAATAAATCATTCACACTAATATCATAATATGTACTTGTAATTACAATGGGTAATTCTCTGTGTCTATATGTGCGGGTTTGTGTGTGTGTGCTCCAGAAGGAAAGTGCTGAATTTGCAGTACTCTGACTAGCTGAAGGACAATGCGGGCGACAGGAGAATACGACATGAGAAGCTCTCTAATTAAGCAACATTCATTAATGGTGCATGTTGCCCTGTTGCCTCCTTTAATGATTCCTCCATTTTATGATGGTAGTCTCCAAGGCTTCTGATTTATGTACAGTAGAATTAAATTGTACATACATTCAGGTGAACAGAAGATTAAGTGATTAAATTGCCTGAAAATATATTTGGTGGTTGAAGTAATGTTAAAGATCGAGTGCCAGGCAGTTAGATTCTGGTATGTAAACACTTGCTGTACTTGTTTTTTTCGATGTGGGCAGACAACATTACATGTAACTGAAGATGAGCTCTGCTTATAACGGTAGATAAAGTTTAAAATTGTGAAAGCACAGATCTGCTTTTCACTTTAATTCTTCTCAACAGCTTAACTTCAAGACATCTGTCGATCATCAGTCATGCATCCTTACAAATAAGAAAAAGCACAATTTTAATCAATAATTAAAGGGTGTATTTTATTGAACTTTTATTTGATTCTTAGCATTTTTAATGGGTTCAAATATGCATTATATGTATTTATTTTATTTTATCTTCATAGCTACCGCTCAGCCTCTGTCTACCGATGTCGCTCTAAATGTCACATGACAAAAATGATCAGAGGGGGAATGCGTTTTGTTCTGAGGTGTAGAACAGAAAAAGGAATATGAAAGTAATTTTGGTGCAAATCAAATGAGCACCTGTGACAGTGCTATTTGTAGTTGTAGAGATTAGCCACACATGTGTATCAGTAAATTTTAAGTCACAGAGAAATTTATTTTAAGAGTTGCAAGCTTGTAGATTTTTTTCTCTCCCACAAACACAACACAACAGTTACACCTTCTCAAATTCTTCATTGCAGGTGCACAAAAAAATTTCTACGAATCACAAATTAAGAAACTCATACGCTCACATTTTTGCTACAGTTGTTGCAGTAAAAATGGAGCATCTTCCCTAGCTGACAATGTAAAGGTATTTTTATATTTCTTTTTCTGAAATCACTCACCGTTATACATTTGTTTATAGTTTATATATGCACACTGGTCACTGCGGTCAAGCCAGCTGCGATTAAAATCCATATAACAGAAAGACGTGCTTTCTGACTCCTGTTGAGTGCAGAAGATAGCCAGTTTTACTATATTGACGAAAACGCGTTTATTAAGTATCTGTGACGTGCTGGTGTTTATTAAAATGTTTGATTTAGCCTATGTGAAATCTGACTGGTTAAGACTCTTGGATAGGGCAGGTAAATATTTTATAACCAAAGTTTTAATGGCCTGTAAAATGAAAAACATGCATTAAAATGAAGAAAACAATGCCCAAGTGGATAAAGAAAGATTGGTAGGCTTAATTTATCACTATATAACTGAAAATCTTGAAGAAAGGCTTTAAATTAACTGACATTTAACACTTCCGAGAGGTACTGATGGCCAGCTAATATAAATATCAATCTTTTCTGTTATGGTTATGCAAAAAGTCGCCATATGTTTGGGAATTAATGTTTAACCGCTTTACATTTAAAGAGAAAAGCTTGTTAAAAAAGTTAACTGACCCTCCACCATGCCCAACTCAAACTTGGGCTCCTCTTACTAACTATAACTAATGTAGCTGCACTTTCCTACCTTCGCCTGTTGTTGTCGTCTCGCTTTCAAACGCAAGTAAATTACCACAGGAATTATTACACAACACCTGGATCAATTATTAACTAAATCCAAAATATTAGGCAAAGAAATGTGTGATGTGAGGTTTGCTTCAGAATCAATCATGTTGAACAATTAAGCCTCTTCTTTATTTTCTTACTTTTCGGTTTTTCTTTCTGTTTGGATGGAAAATAACGATGCAAATTATAATCAATAGTTTTTTATATATATACTGTATAACTATATGGTTTCATTGCTATGCACATGACTGTTCATACAAAAATTCTAAATTAAATTCTAAATCTAAAAGTTCAGATTAAATAATTGGCATCACATTAAGTTGTAATTTTTTAATTGAATTCTTAATAAAAAAAAAAAAGATTATTTATTAAGTTAAGCGTTGCATTATTAATGGTAATGTTCTAGGTGCTTATTCTTTTGTCACCTTCACATGACTACATACTATAAAGTTAAAAAGGCTCCAAAGGCCACATAATTTGAAATATTTTTTGTCTTTTTATATGTTTTGTAGTGTGTGTGTGTGTGTGTGTGTGTATTTGGTGGGGGTGGGGCTACAACATTGTATGCCGCTGAGGCGTTACGTTCTCTTTTAAATGTCTTATTTTTATACAGATGCCAAATATGTTTTGATTGGCTGTGATTGTGTCACCCCATATTGCAGTTTCATGTTCAATGTGGACAAGCAAAATGCTTGTTGATGAAATTGTATTGTGGCTGGATAGGACATGTGTAAACCTTAAACAATGAGAACAAAGCTGTTGAGTGTTGTTCTAACACCTAAAACAGAACATTTGAGAGATGTACTGCAAATGAGAAAATATATTTTTTTTAAAGTTCCGGTTAAAAATGAACTCATCAAGTAGATGTACAGTGGTAAGAAAAAAAGTATGTGAACCCTTTGGAATTACAGGCTTTTATGTATATTTTACATTTATAAATTTGGCAGACGCTTTTATCCAAAGCGACTTACAGTGCACTTATTACAGGGACAATCCCCCCCGGAGCAACCTGGAGTTATGTGCCTTGTTCAAGGACACAATGGTGGTGGCTGTGGGGATTGAACCCACTACACCACCACTACTCATGTATAAAATATGGTTTGATCTTCAAGTTACAATAATAAACAAACACAATCTGTTTTAACTAATTGCACACAAATTATTGTATTGTTCTTGTACATACTGAATACATCATTCAAACATTCACAGTGTAGGTTGGAAAAAGTATGTGAACCCCTAGGCTAATGGTGTCAACAAAAGTTAATTAGAGTCAGGAGTTGGCAAGCCTGGCATCCAATTAATGAAAAGAGATTGAGTTAGAGGTGTGAGTTAGAGCTTCTTTGACTTATAAAAGCACTCAAAAATGTTGGGTTTGCTATTCACAAAAACATTTGCTGATGTGGAACATGCCACGCAAAAAAGAGATCCCAGAAGACCTACAATCAAAAATTGTTGCTTTGCATGTAGCTGGAAAGGGTTACAATTTCATCTCGAAGAGCTTAGATATTCATCTGTCCACAGTTAAACAAATTGTCTAAAAATTTTGTTGATTTAGTACTGTGGCTACTCTCCCTAGAATTGGCTGTCCAGCCAAGATGACTCAAAGAGCACACTGCATAATGCTAAATGAGGTAAAAAAAATAAATAAACAAAAAGAACCCTAGAGTCACAGTTAAAGACTTGAAGGTTTCATTGGAACTGTTCATGAGTCTACCTTATGGAAAACATTAAACAGGCATGGTGTTCATGGCAGGACAACACGAAGGAAGTTAAATTTAAATTTACCAAAGACCACCTTGACACTCCACAACACTACTGGGATAATGTTTTATGGACTGATGAAACTATGGTGGAATTGTTTGGGAAGAACATGCAGCATTGCGTATGACGTAAAAAGGGCACCACATACCAACATTAAAACATCATACGAACGTGAAGTATGGTCACATCATAATTTGGGGCTGCTTTGCTGCTTCGTGGCCTGGACCGCTTGCCATCATTGAGGGAAAAATTCCCAAGTTTATCAAGATATCCTACAAGATAATGTCAGGGTGGCTGTGTACCAGCTGAATTTCAGTAGACGTTTGGTGATGCAGCAAGACAATAGCACCCTAAACATCGAAGTAAATCCACTACAGAATGACTTAAAACAAAATCACATTTTAGAGTGGCCCAGTCAGAGCCCAGACCATAACCTAATAGAGATTCTGTGGAATGACCTCAAGAGAGCTGTTCACACCAGACATCCTAAGAATATGGCTGAGCTGAAGCAGTTCTGTAAGGAAGAATGATCAAAAAATCCTTCTGAATGTTGTGCAGGTCTAATGCATAACTACCAGTAATGCTTGGTTGAGATTATTGCTGCCAAAGGAGGATCGGCCAGTTATTAAATTCCACAGCACTGTGAATGTTTAAAAAAACATTTCAGTGTTCAAAAAAGACATGAAAGATTATGATTGTTAGTGTGTTGTTAGCTTAAGGACATTGTGTTTGTCTATACTTGTGACATTGATGAAGATGAGATAATTTTCTATGACCAGTTAATGCAAAAAAAAACAGCTAATGCCAAAGAGTTCAGATACTTTTCTTGCCACTGTATTGGTGATGTAAGTGTGCTATCTGGGACACAAATGTGAGCCAACCAGAGGTATACACATAAACCCACTTTTTAAATAACAGCATTGTGAGCAGACTGCTTTTAGGTCAGCTAATCACCTCTGTTTTTCTGCTCGACGCAGAGTTGCCTCTCCAGCGTCTCCCGCAGTTCTCTCTCCCTGTACAGCTCCATCTTCAGCTCTGTATGCTCCAGCTGCACCTGCTTCTCCTGTGCCCGGGCATTGTCAATAGCAACCTTTAATAGTCCCTGGAGAAGAGGAAATTGGGCTATACATTAAGATGTGTGAATCTTCACACTGAAATGTTCTAAATACAGTGGGGTTCAACAGATTTTTAAAAAGCCCACATTTAAAATCTGTGATTCAAAATCTAATTAAAACTTGGAAATAAAGTTTTAGAATTTTGAAAATGTTTAAAACAAAGCGATCTTATGACAAAATAAATGTGAAATATTTTCAATTCTGAACTATTCTAGGTCACATCAATTAAGCATGAATATATATATATATATATATATTTTTACAAAGGTCAGATTTCCTTGCTTCCATTGAAGCATGCACGACTTTCTCAAATCATAATGGGATAACATGGAACATCAGATTTTGCACACACTTGTGGAATCCATGCCAACTCAATTGCATGCTGTTATTAAAGTAAAATCTCTGTGCATGTATTTGTCAATATGGAACTATTTTCACCATATAAAATAAGAAATTCTGAAATTCTTGTTATTTTTTTAACATTAAATCTTACTCAATTCGCTCAAATGGTTATGCTCATAATAATTTCTAATGCAATGAACTGTTATAAAGGTAAAATGATCAACTCCTAAAGAAATTAATTGTAAATTTTTTAACATATATTTAAAATCATGAACACTCACATGAAATTAAGAATCCAGTCATATCAGTTACCTTATAAAAGCTGTTTTATTCTACATGGAGGGGTTCCTCCATGGGGGCTTCCATGTTAGGATCACATGGCCAGCTAAATACAACTCACTTAATCTCAGTTACCACCCTGTTATTGAATTTTTTTTTAATGGACTAAATTAATCATGGCTGTGAATAGTGAGTTTCTACAATGGCATCAGTAAATTAAAAATTATGTGTTTGAATGATGCTGCATCCAGGCCCATTAGTGTCAGTGTAAGTCCAAGACAACATTTTCCAAAAATTACTGAGTGAACCTTTAAAATAGAAAAATGCGATAGAAGCATTTTCACAAGCAGGCTTGAACTATTGAATCCCGCTGCATATGTTTTTTTTTTCATTGTTAAATTTTTGAAGACCTTTTTTCAAAGTAAGTTTTAATATGCTGTGTATATGAATACCCATCATTTTAATTCACATTTCAGGCTAAATGTGTTTGTGCTTTCAGTCTACCTGTATGTTGGTGAGGAGGGTTTCTATGGAGGACAGGCCCTCAGGAAAGAGCAGCGGAGCAGGGAATCCTGAAGGTAATGTCTGCGCAGGGTGAGACACTCTCTCATAGTTGTCTCGAGATGTGGGGGTGCACAGGACATTCTCATCTGTCACAAAAGAACACAACAATTATATTTCCAATGAAGTATTTATTACATAGAAAATGGCACCTCAGAGACTCTTTTGCTTATTTTTGTATATTTATTCAAATATTTATTGAATATATGTCTTTTTTCTTTTTAAGCTAAAACCTTTTGTAAGAGATAATGTACAGTCAGCCAGTCATTATGCCAAAATACACAGTGACAGGGTGATCGGGTATTCAGGATGACACTATTCATGCATTTATGTATTCATGTATTTTGCAGTAATAACCAGCTGACTGTACATTATCCTGGTTATTTCATGACTACCTATCAGATAAGTATATAAATTAACATGACATTTTTTAATTATTATATTATGTGACTGCAAAGTTCTACAAGAGACATGTGATTAGCAGTGTAGGAGCCTGGGTCAATGGTCAAATATACAGTTTTATACAAAATTATTGGACTGCAGGATGTAGCATCATCAGAATCATATATTCCACAGAGGCATGCAATATATATATATATATTTTTTTTTATTTTTATTATTTACACAAGTCTAGGTAATGGGAAACTGATTTGCAAACAATACTATGTGTCTTTGCATTTTTTAAATTCATAACACTGTGCAGAATGCTAGAGTCATCTAACAGTTCAAGGTCAAGATGGCACATCTGTGCTAATTTGTTTGTTTCTTTCAGTAAATTATTTTTCAATCTGTCTTTTAATTTGCTAAGAATCAGCAACAAATAACAGAAATGTGCAGGACGCACATATTTATCTATTTGTATTTTTTAGCTATTTCGTTCATTTCCAAACTCGAAGCAACATCATAAAATGTGAGGTATATGCATAAACTCTGAGTTGTGTTTGGTACTAGAGTGCGCTAAAATGTAATTCAATTATGAATGTTTCTCTACATTATTCATGAGAAGGAACGCTTCCATCCATTCACTACGCTGCCTCAAGCATGAGCACACATTACTGCAGAGAATTCAAAATCACACACGGACGTGACAGTGGTTCCTGGCCGGTGCAAGTTCAACAGCCCTCACAGAACAGATACAAGTGAGGCTTTTGCATTGAACACTGTGGTGAGATTGCATAACACCAGAGAATTCAAAATCACACACGGACGCAACAGTGGTTCCTGACTCAGTGCATGTTCAACAGCATTCCTGGAACAAAAATGAGAGTAGAATCTATACTAAACAATGTGGTGAGATCGGAATCACTCGTCAGAATGGACCACAGTCGATAACCGGACTGAAGTGAGCATGTTTTTTGGTCGCATATCTGCAACTCTAGAACTCCAAACATGAAGCAGCTGTTTGTTTTCTTAAGATGCACATATTCCATAATGTCTTCTTCATACGTCTGATCATGGACAGAATAGCACAATGGCTTGTTCAAAAACAGAAGACTTTCAATGAGGTATTAACAGTCTGCACTGTTTCTGGTTAAGTTTTTTGGTCTAAAAGGAAGTAAAAACTTCAGTCATAGAAGATACTCGCTGATAGTTCTAGCTCTTTTGTCAGGTTTTAGTAACAGCAGTATTAGGATGTTCATGAGGCTTAAAATATGACTGGGACATATCGAATGAATCTGATACTGACCCTACTTTAGGAGATACAAACGCAATCTCATAAGATTAACAAACAAACATCCTCTATTGTGTCCCTCCATTGTACCTCTCTTCTCCATTACAACACATTGAGTTCTTACCAAGCAATCCCAAATTATTCTCAAGGCTTCTGAATAGAACTGAGGAAAAAAATGGGAACACTCACCAAAGACCAGCACTTTAAGTACAAGAAAAGGCTGAGAGACAGAGACCAAGCAATGATTTCTTTTTTAAACAATTTTTTTTAACAGATGGAAGCCTTGATCTTGTCATTGTCACTCACTTCAAAGACTTTGCTAATGTATGGTGCTCTTGCTACTGTCCAGAACTAACAGCAACACCAGATGACATCTCAATCGGACAAGTTCATCTTATAATCCTCCTCTCCTCTCTGTCACTTTCCAAATATGATCTTAATCTTTAAAGGAACAGTTCCAACTAAAATGAAAATTCTCTCATCATTTACTCAACCTTTTCACTCAAAAGATTTTTAGAAGAATATTTCAGCTCTGTAGGTCCATACAATGCAAGTGAATGATGACCAGAAATTTGAAGGTCCACAAAGCATATAAAAGCAGCATAAAAGTGATATGTCAGAAGCGATATGTTAAGTGTGGGTCATTGTGGTGTGTGAGAACTCTAAATCTCCTATATCACATTCTCCTTTTGTTTTTGGCAATTCACATTATTTGCGCATATCAACACCTACTGGGCATGGAGGAGAATCTATAGTAAAACATTAGATAAACATTGATCTGTTTCTCACCCATCATTGTGACGACAGGCAACGAGAGAGGATCTACGTGCAGCTTTTTATTAAACAAAAACAAGAAAACTTGGAATAAAGAAAACCACGGGGAACTTGGCACAAAAACTGCAAAACATATTAAACATGAAATAACAGACAAATAGACAGGGGGAAAACAAGGGCTTAAATATACTAGGGGAAACAAGGAACACCTGGGAAAACAATCAGGGAAAGGGAACCAATCAGGGGAAAACCAATGAGAAAAAGAAACTACAAAAGAACTACAAAAACCAAACAGGAAGCAGGAACTAAACAGGAATTTCAACATAACAGTAAAAGACAACAGTGAACATGACAATCATGTTGCCAATGAAGATTTATATATAGATTTAACCACTGTAGTCATATGGATTACTTTTATGCTGCCTTTATGTGCTATATGGACCTTCACAATTCTGGCCACCGTTCACTTGAATTGTATGGATCTACAGTGCTCAGATATTTGTCTAACAATCTTTGTTTGTGTTCAGCAGAAGAAAGAAAGTCATACACATCTGGGATGACATGAGGGTGAGTAAATGATGAGTGGTGAACTCAGGAAATGATTGTCTGATATTCAGAACTGAATCATCTGTGATTTTCAAACCCGAGATGAAATGTGTACACTTTTTCAGCATTTACTGCACTAATTTAGGGTGGAAATCACTGGAATTCAGAGGAATGGATATAAAAAAGTAAAATGTAATAAACAGAGCTGATAGCACTTCACTCTTATTTGTAGCTGAAAGCATAATCATATTAGCTAAAACATTGAATAAACAATTATGCAAGAGTTAAGGGATGTGTAGAACCTTGTGAATGATATTGGTTGGAAATTTGCTGAGCTTTATGAAGGGTTCTGCATGCAAAGATTCCTTGTGGGCCCATTATATTAATACTAATAAATAATATACATGGAAATTCAAATTAAGATAAGTTGCAGTATTACAAAAGTGTAAGATGAAGCACAGTTTAAAAGCAGTACTGTTTTTTTTCATGAATTGTGGATAGAAAATCTTAATATGATCATCACAAAAACCTTGTTACATTTTAGTAAGCAACAACAGTCTGCTTTAAAAAAAATACCATATTCTGGGTGTCAGGATCCTTCTAAAAGTATCAAGCTGTTATGTATTGTCATGTTGCATGGGTGCCTAAGAACAGGAAATAAGAGAATGCAGATTGAATAGAGGGTACTTCTTACACTATGAATTCCTTAGTTGGGTTGATACACCGGCCCATAATTATACTGATATTAAATTGCAACCATAATTTTAAATATTCAGGGGGGAAAAAAATAGGAGTAGAGTTGGGACTGTGCTTTTTCGTGCAGTTCACTGTAAACTTGAAGTACAGCAATAGTTATGTCAATATACAAGCTAAAAATATACAAGCTAAAAATGAAGTACCACAAGATTCAGGCTTTTCATTTCTACATCTATTGAAATAAACACTTTAGGGTTCAAGCATTGTACCTATCAAAGCAGTTTTAATACATTTGCACAGAGAGCAGATGTGATCTGTTCGTTTTGTAGGGCTTTATTAAAGCATGGGGTTTTCACAGGTATCCATAGTCCTGTAGTGCTAATAACCAGCCATGTGTATGCTAATAAAAAATGTCAGCAGGGAAGCCAGAGAAAGGTGACATTCTGTTCTAATACAGCTCATATATTAGCATAATACTGTACCCCATATGGTATTGACATTACAATTATATACAGTAGGTATGTTGGCATGGAGGTTAAAAAATAACAGCACAGTTGTCAAATATTTACACTAACTGAGTCCTTTATGAGTAACACAATGGTCCTAATAAAGTTCCCGATGTGGTCTTCTGCTGTTGTAGACAATCTACCTCAAGGTTTGACGTATTGTGCATTCTGAGATGCTATTCTGCTCACTACAACTGTACAGTTGTATAGTTAACTGAGTTACTGTAGCCTTTCTGTCAGCTTGAACCAGTCTGGCCATTCTCTGTTGACCTCTCTCATCAACAAGGTGTTTTCTTCTTCAGAACTGCCTCTCACTGGATGTTTTTTGTTTTTGGCACCATTCTGAGTAAACTCTAGAGACTGTTGTGCATGAAAATCCCAGGAGATCAGCAGTTACAGAAATACTCAAACATGTCTGGTGCCAACAATCATGCCATGGTCGAAATCACTGAAATCCATTTTTCCCCATTCTGATGGTTGATGTGAACATTAACAGAAACCCTGACCCGTGTCTGCATGATTTTAAGCACTACATTGCTGCCACACGATTGGCTGTTTAGATAATCACATGAATATATAGGTGTACAGGTCTTCCTTATAAAGTGCTAAGTGAGTGTATGTAAGATGGTATGAAGGAAAACCTTGTATCTTCTTTTTAAAAGAAGTTCTGGTGATGTAATTTGCTCTGGCTGAGCTAGTGTGGTGAGGTCATACATAGGCAGCCTGTTGATAAAGTCACAGGGAACATCAGTAGTAAATAAATCTTTATGAACTAAGTTTATCCTTAGAAATGTTGTCCTTGACTTTGGTGCCTTTCTCAGTCTCAGCCCATTGTTCCTCATTCCTCACATACCTTTTCATCTTTTAAACCCCAATATTCAATGTATCTCTTCTTTTCTGATCTTGAATGTCCTTCACTTTAAAAAATGCATTAAAATCCTCTACACAGCTCTTTTGCCCATAGTGTATTTTAAGTATATATAACTCAGGATCCATTTAAACAAGTAGGTGCTCAAAATCTCACCTTCCCCTGTGCCTGATAAGGTCTGATTAGATTTACTCACCCCTCCCTTATCTCTGCAGATTCACTTAGCTGACCAAAGCATCTTAATCTCACACTATCTGATCTTCACATCTTGGCAGGAGAGAGATGCCTCTGTCACATTCAAGGTGTTTCAAAGAGGAAAAACAATCTGTCTCTGGCTTCCTCTGCCTCTCGCTCACTTTCAGCTCCTCTCTGCCCATCTCTCTCTCTCTCACTTTCCCTGTCTTCCTCCCTCCCTCTTCTCTAGGGTTCCTAAAAGCATGGTGTCTGCCGGAATGTGATTAGTGTTGGCCGCTGAAGCACTCAGCGGGAGGAAGCTTGAGCCATGCCACTGAACTACGGTGCCCCGGAGGGACAATCAGTGCTGAGTTAGCACTACTCTATTTTCCCTTCTCTGTCTCTCACTGTGCCTTCAAATCTGATTGATCCTCCTCTGAATTATTATAGTGTGTGCATTTGCTTTCCAGAAAAAAAAACTACAGGCAGCCTGTTAGATCATAAATGTATCTCCTAAACCAAGGTCACTTTTTTCCCCCTCTTGTTTTGGATTCCCTGGACTAATGAGCCTCTGCATCCACTGCAACAGTCCTCCACAGTCAGCATAAGAGAGAGAACAGAGACTGAATAAAGGTTGAAAAGCTCAAAGGTGGATAAAGGAACCGTCTTTGAACTCTTCTGTCTTTGACAAGCAATGAAGGAGAGATACGACTTCTGATCTTTCACTTTCAGAGCTGCCCCCAAAGATTAATTTCAGGAACATGAAGGTGGGACGTTATACTTCAGTCCTCATATAAAGTGACTGGTAAAGGTGCCCTGGCAGAGAGTGGGAGTCTAGAATGATGTTCTACAAAGGCGAAGCCATTCATTTTTTAAGTATGTTTCATAAAATCAGCATCCGAGACAAAACTTCAGAATAGTTCAGCAGGCCTGAAATTGTGCCAAGGGGCTAACTTCAAAATCAAAACTAGTTAAAGGACAGGACAATGTTTTTATGGCAGTTTTTATGCAGCATTTTCTTAAATGTATTCTAACACAGTGCAAGACGCTCAGTTATAAAAGTCCTGTGTACATTTTGCATGGTCTTTGCCCTGAATTAAAATAAAGCAGTAAGTCACGAGATATTGTGCATTGTACAAATTTTATCACAGGTTCACCATGGGTGTTCTTATGCACAACGCTAAGCAGACACCAATGTTCTATAAACAGTTATATTTATTATCAATAAACGATGGGAATAAACAATTCAGTCCCACTTTATATTAAATGTCTTTAAATACTATGTACTAACATATGTAATTAAAAATACATACAATACAATGTAATTATTGTGTAACAAAATGTTGTTCAGCAAATTTCAAAAACAAGATTCTCATTTGCTGCTACTGAGGTTGGGGTACCGGTAGGTTTAGGGGTATGGGTAGGGTTTAGATTAGGGATAGGGTAAGGGTTGAGGTATGGTTAAGTTTAGGATTAGGGGTAAGGTTAACTGCAGCAACTGCAACAATATGCTTTCGATAACTGGAGATCAGTCTTTCACAACACTGTGGTAGAATTTTGGCCCACTCTTCTTTGCAGAACTGCTTTAGTTCAGCCACATTTGAGGGTTTTTGAGCATGAACTGCCCGTTTAAGTCCTGCCAGAGCATCTCAATCAGATTCAATTCAGGACTTTGACAGGCCACTCCAAAACTTTAATGTAGCTTCTTTTGAGACATTCAGAGGAGGACTTACTC
Organism: Moxostoma hubbsi; assembly: GCA_032164185.1. Lineage (NCBI taxonomy): Eukaryota > Metazoa > Chordata > Actinopteri > Cypriniformes > Catostomidae > Moxostoma > Moxostoma hubbsi. Next base: position 24,398,646 of record JAVLUX010000006.1, on the reverse strand, counting down.
CTATGCTTTGAATCACTGTCTTGCTGCATAATCCAGTTGCGCTTGAGCTTCAACATATGAATTGACAACTGGAAGTTCTCCTTTAGGATTTTCTGGTAGAGAGCAGAATTCATGTTTCCCTCAGTTATTGCAAGTCACCCTGGCCCTGAAGAAGCAAAGTATCCCCACACCATCACACTACCACCATCATGCTTGACCGTAGGAATTATGTTCTTTTTGTGGAATTCTGTGTTTGATTTACGTCAGACGTAACGGGATCCCTGTCTTGCAATCAGTTCCACTATCAACTCATCAGTACACAGAACATTCTCCTAAAAGGTTTGAGGATCAAGGTGTATTTTGGCAAAATTCAGATGAGCCCTAATGTTTTTCTAGGTTAGCAGTGGTTTTCACCTCGCCACTCTTCCATGGATGGCATTTTTGGCCAGTGTCTTTCTGATAGCGGTGTCATGTACAGTGACCTTTATTGATGCAAGAGAGACCTGCAGTTCCTTGGATGTTGTCCTTGGCTTTTTTGTGACTTGCTGGATGAGTGCTCTTGGAGGAATTTTGGAAGGTCTGCCACTTCTGGGAAAGTTCACTACCATGCCAAGTTTTCTGCATTTGGAGATAATGGCTCTCACTGTGGTTCTTTGGAGTCCCAGAGCCTTTGAAATAGCTTCACCTTTTTCCTCATCAAACTGGAATTTCTTTCGACCATGGCATAGTGTGCTACTGGGTGAGACATTTTAGCCAACTTCATGCAACTGAAAATGTTTTATTCAGGTGTTGATTAAACAAGGCTGGCAGTAATCAGGTCTGGGTGTGTCTAGTCCAGTTGAACCCCATAATGAATGCGGTTTCATAGATTTTTGGGATTTAGTAACTAAAGGGCAAATGCTTTTTCACACAGGTCTAGTTCAATGCTTCAATAAATCATATTATCATTTAAAAATTGTATTTTCTGTTTACTCAGATTGCCTTTGTTTTAGGTTAGATTTTGTTTGAAGTTTTGGAACAATTTTGTATGAGATATACACAAAAACAGAAGAAATCAGGATGGGGGCAAAGACTTTTCCACAGCACTGTAATATGTTCCTTCCCCTAATATCAAGATCAAAACCAAGAAGTGGAGAGAGAGGATACTTGCACAGTCGCCCAGTTATCAGAATGAACTTATTGACTGGTCATGTCTGATAATTGTTCCACTATCTCTGCAAAAACTAATCCAGTAAGTCACGTTCTATCTCATAAATATCACCTTGCCTGTGCAAGATGTAATTGCCGCCCTTCTTGTTTTCCACTGTCGCTGCTAAGTGATACCGGGTTTTAGCACCTGTGTGATCTCAACAATTTCGCCACACAAAAGCTCCCCTACTGATTTCTGGTGCACTGTCTTCACTCCACGGCGCAATAATAAAATTGTGCTGACTACTCGCCCTTGCAAAGTCCTCATTAGGCAAATTAAAGCCTTCAAACGCAAAAACCAAACAAGGGTTCTGGGAGGTTATTAGGAAAATTACACCTCCAGGAGGGCCGGGGGTAAGAGAGATGGGGGGGGGGTGCATGTTCATTAATTCATGGTCTGCAAATCGCTAACTAATTAAGCTCTGCTGCCATGACTTTTCTACCTCTGTGGATTATTTTCACAGAATTGTGAGCAAGAGTTATTATTTCTTTCTCCGAATACGCACATCGAGACTCATGCATGACTACAAAAAAAAAATACTTAATATTAAATGAAATACTAGGGGGATCAGTAATCTTTTACTGCAGTCAATCTAAATTAGATCTGTACACTGATAAATGATCTGCAATGCTGAAGGAAAAATATTAGATACAATTTCAAATCTGTTTAGGAAAAATGCAATTTCCATGAAATGTTTTTCCTGTTATGTAATTTGAAACCATTTTCTATACTATTAGAAGAACAGTCAAATGTGCAGTCACTGCTAAATGTTTTGACCTTGCTGAACCTTATTGTAATGAACTTGTTTCTTGTATCCTCGATCAGTACGTATTACTACGTTTCAAATTAATGGGATACTCTGTCTTTTCAACTCAGACAAAAGGCACTGAAGTAATTATTTCTGAAAGCATAAAATCTGTAACAATACATAGATAAGTTATACATTTTTACATAATCAGCCTATACAAACCATATAAAGGCTGTTTGCAGATTTTCACAATGTTTATTTGATTTTTTGTGAACAAAGATGATGCCTGCAAACTTAATAAATGTTATTGGGTCTCACTTCAGATTAATGTGATAAAAGTGTGTTTTAGAATGACATTTCCCAGCAAATGCTATTTTATGCAAATGACAATAAGATAATACTGCAGTCTAACCTTTTTCTGTATGTGTCCTCTTTGTTTCATGACCTGTGTCATGGGTTGCCAGATCACCCTCTTTTGGTCCTGGTGGAGCACTTGGAGACAGGCCTAACAAGGCGTGGCCAAGAGACAGACCATTCTGATGTAAATCTAAAGAGAAATTAAAGCCATTTTTATAAACTACTGACAAAGACTCATAGTGCTTGTAACAGATATGAAATTTGTACTATAAAAGCATTAATGTATGCTTTTTAGAGATAGGTGTATGATATTTTAACTCAATAATGCAAGGTCCACTTCTATCTAAGAAGGTAACATTAAGTAAATCTTGTGCTGAACAAGACCTCTATGCAAGTGGTAAGTAGATATTATAGAAGCAATGTAACTTCAAAGGGCTTAAAAATGATTACAAGAGTTGAACCACAGTTTTGTCAAAAATAGGATTTAAAACACATATTCCACCCCAAATTGTATCATACCACTGACATCCTATATCTTGGTTAAGACTTTTAAATGCATCTGATGATACATGAAAAAGTAGAAAGCACTTTCTGTAATTATGTAGTTTTAGTTCCAGTTAAAGCATTGCACATGTACGGCTCTGAAGGCTTTGCTTTTAGTGGATTTTGTGATATCACCTTATTCTTAATTCTAAAAGCACATTTGTAAGGCTATATGTCCAGTTTAACATTCTCCTAAGAGCATAGTGCTAAGTGCCCCGGGAACAAACTCAACGATGCTGAAATTGTATTGTTTGGTTTTAGCCACACAAAAAGACACCAAGAAAAATGTTTAAAATCTGAAATACTGAGTTTATTTGCAAAGTATGCTTTGCAAACAGACAAAATATAAATGGACTTTAATGTGGTCAGATGATGGACTAATTCTTCTGATGTGGTTGAAAGGGTGCAAGCAGACATACGTGGCCGATCGGAGGAGCTCTCTGTGTGGGCAGGAGAGCTGGACATGCTGCTGCTCTGTCTGGAGGATAAGTGGCTACCTGGCCTGCGCCCATCATCCAAAGATGGCACGGGTGATGGGCTGTCTGGAACTCGTTCCTTTTAGTGGACACATATATTAACATAATCATCATCTGTTATATTTCAGATAAATCCAATAAATTTGAAATCACTGCACATGATCTTTCCCTTTGTTATTATCTTGTGATATTAAAAATGCTGTTCTAAATCTTAAAGTTAATCTTAAATAGTTAACCAAAAATTGCATAGAAAATAAATTACCAGTAGAAAATTACAAAATTTTGGGTAACACTTTACAATAAGGTTCCATTTGTTATCATTAGTTAACATGAACTAACACTGAACAATACTTTTACAACATTTATTAAACTTTTTAAATCATAAGTTGTATATGTTAAAATTAGTTAGTGCACTATGAACTAACAATTAACAATTGTATTTTTATTAACTAGCATTAAAAAAGCCTAATAAATGCTGTAAAAAATATATCGTTCATTGTTAGTTCATGATACCTAATGTTTAAAGTCCCCATGAAGCACTTAGAAGAGCACGGTTCGACTTGGTGTTTTGATGTATTTCCTACTGAAACAGGAATTTGGGGTGGTAAAGTCAAACATCTCATTTTTAAAAATAGCCAATAGGCATTAGTGTATAGCCACACACACACACAGACACACACATACCACTTTCCACTACTCATGTCAGTCGCTTACTGGGGAAACTCGAGAAGCGATCTCAATAACAAAAATAAGATTTGATGACTTGAACAGAATGATGATGTACCTAAACCTGTTACTGCATAACCAGCCCACAAACAATATATGTTGGTGTGTCTGTATTTGTTGCGTACATTACGCTCTAGATCTTGATCTCGAGTGATCTATAGGTGTCCCATTACATTGCAACACTTGCACATATTAAAAGTTATTTCAGATAATATAGAAACTGTTGTATTGATAAAGTCTCAGGTGTGCGAGTCTCTACGCGTGTGTGTGCGCTTAATCACATTATGTAATGTCATGTAATGTATGCGTGTAAGCGTGTGGGTGAGACAGAGGCAAAGAGAGAGTTTGATTGCAAGGGTGCTTATCAACTGAAATTTAACTAAATTTTGGATATTCTAGATATTGTTTGTCATTCTTATACAAAGTACTTAGCCAGTCTCTTTGTTTTATGTTGTTATTTTGTTGTGGTAGCCTGTACGGCTCTTTGAAATGACTGAAATAATTGGATGAAGTGATTTGGAACTGTTATGTGGTTTAAAGCCTGGAACAAATTCATAGCTGTGCATATACTGGAAAATAACTGTAAACCCAATCAAAATCAAGAATTCAACCTACCTATTGTATAACTAATGTTAACGAATGGAAACATTTAAAAAAATGTTTGAATAAATAAATAAATAAATAAGTCATATGGTTTTGTAACTCTTGACATTCTGTACAAGTTCAAAAGCTGCTGTTACAGTCTTCTAGGGTTATGTTGGTGGTATATTAGCCTAACTCATGGCAATAAACGTTTAACTTCAACCCTTTGTGTCTATGTACCTTTATGACTGACGTCACCATTCTGGATGGGGCACACTGGACCTGAGCAGCAGCAGCCATACTGGCTATAGTGTTGAGATGGTTCATCTGGTTCATTGCCATGGTGACTGAAGCATGAGGGAGACTGACTGGAATCAAGGGATGTGGCATCATCATAAATGGCAGTTCCAAACCTGAGCAGAAAAGGGTAAAAACACATTATAGCACTTAAATTTTAATCAATCACCCAGGACTATTTATTACAAAGTTTTCCACAGAAATGTTCTTTTGCGATTCAAGTCAAACTCTTTAAATTGACATGTACCAGCACCTACTGTGCAGTAATAAAAATCCTATAAATGTTGGTGTGATTTAAAGCTATCATATGGCTTCAAAAGATTTGAAAAGTAGTACATGAGTCATATGTATTACTTTTAATACTTAAATTGTGCTTTGAATTGTGCTTAAAAGCTTCAATCTGTGCCTAGAACATGATCTATCTTTATTTTTGGAAATGACCATGGAGATGGCTTTGGGGTGGGGGTAAATAATTACAGAATTTTAACATCTTGTAAATAGTTTAAAATTATGATGCTAACATTATGAAATGTTATTAGTTTCTGCTTTGTTAGAGCTCTCTTTTCAGATGCTGTACGATTACGGCACAGCATGTCTACAAGTACAAGTAGACCTGCTGGAGTCTGCACCACAAACCAATTAGCTGCTTCTCAAAATGCTGAAAACGTCTTTATACACAACAACTCTGTGATAAATGAGACCACACACTCTATTTGTAGCACAACAAGCTACTGTATGTGACAGCAAGACTTCAGTACATACGCCTGCTGTGTGACTGGTGTTTTGCTTGTTTTAGTGTGCCGATCCAATCTCATGCAGCACTCTAACGGTGTTGTACTTCAGAGGAATGTGAGCGGATATTCTCCAGAGATGAATAACAGCAGGAAAAAAGGAAATGGATACTCTCACAACAGAACAGGTCAGGGCATAAGGTAACAGTCAGCCACTCTATGGCTGGCTGTACTTCGCCGCCACTTTGAAAGTGCAGGATGAAAGAGAGTCAGAGAAAGAGATAGAGGACATTTTGGCAGTTTCTCTCAAAGACAGTTTAAATTTCCATCAGTTGCCTTAAGAGACGCTCCTGAACTGTGCTGGTCTGGTGGTAATGGATTTACGCGGGTTGACACTCGCGCTGTAGTGAGGCTGTGGCAAGACAATGATGAAAGGGAAGGCCAAGAGAGGATGAGCCCTTTGGAGGTGATAGTTTTGTAGAAACTCCATCTCATTCTGCTTTTCAAGCAAATACCAGGCAGCTCTGAGGGTAAAGGGTCACCTTTCTGCCACAGAGACTTGAAGGAGCCACTTACAAATGAAAGTTCCTTCCAAGCCCCCCTAACCCTCCTTTCTTCATGACATTTTTACACAGAGATGGAGAGTGAGAGGAAAGAATAAAAAGTTCCTGATTTTCATGAAACAGATGACACGCAGATCAGGCAAGAGAAAGAGAGTTCAAATAAAATAATTGTGTGCGTGTATGTGTGTGCATGTGTGTGTTTTCTAAGAGGGATTGATGTATGGATGGAGGGGGAATCTGAGCCAAGCACAACCATATGCCAAAAACATGCAAGCTGCTCCGTCTTTTTCTGTAGGCCATCACTAATTTTCTTGTGTATGTAAAGCTAAAGTGTGTAATTTCTGCTCCACCAGCATCGCCAAATGGAATAAGATAATTAATGATTATCTTATATCCCCCATTGGTCGAGAAAGCAGAGAGTCCTGCCGCAAACTCATGCCATTGGTTGAGGCAATGTTGTTGTTATAGATGATCGGGGTGGTTAAACACAACAATGACTATGTTTACATGGACACCAGAAAGTGGCTTATTACAGAGTTTTTGCAGAAAGTGGCTTACTGAAACGCCATGTATACAAGAATGCCGAATTCCTTACGCCGTTTAAGGAATTAAGAGAAAGCGGTTTAACACACCCAGGTTTCTCCAAGAAAATGTGGTTTGTGTGGTCATGTAAATGCATAAGCAGCATTGTTACAGGTTTTTGAGGGGTGCGCATGTGCGTGAACATACTGAATAACAGACATCATAAGATGGAGCCCAACAACAAGTCAACACAGCTGAAAGAATTCAAAATTTCTGGAAGTACAGTGGGAAAAATACAATATACAAGCACATACACTATAAACTATAACCATTTATACAAACCAATGTAAAATATTGACAGTCCCTCATGTTCACTTATATGCACTCAAGTACACTGGGGGAATCTTGGGAGTTTTACATAAGAGGGAAACTCCACTATTGCATCGCAATTCCGCTGCATGTCACAATAGAATGTTAAGAAAACAAACACAGCAAGAACTCTGGAATATCTGGAAATAAAGCGAAGCAACAGAGAATACTGTGAAGTCTTCCTCGGATGTCAATTTTGGATTTTGTTATTTACACAACTGTTGCAAGGAAATTACATTGCTGTGAAGAAAGCTGCTGACTGACACTACGTTCTTGCAATACATCGCTTTCTTGCTATAAGCTGCTTTCTGTTGTCCAGGTAAATGTAGTCAATGTTTCGTCAGCATCACAGTGCATAACAGAAAGTGTATAAACACAAAAAATTACACACATCAGCTTTGAAAGATTAAATGACAATGTCTGCCATCCATGCATTAGACAAATTCTTTCTAGTGTCTGTTTTTGGCTTTTCAGTTTTGAATTTAAACTGTCATATTATGCTGGAAAATGCAAAGAGAAGAAAATGCTGATATGAGCAATATCTGGCCCTCTAAGCACATTCAGGAAAGGGCCAAAGTGGCAGGAAAACACTAAAACCCCTCCCCATCCAAAAAGACACTTTTCAATGAGACTGGAACTCAGCCAAATGCATCAACATCCGTCACCCTTTATCCATATCTCGAGGGGCCTACATCTCAGCTTCAGCTGCAAAAAGAATGGTCAATGGTCTGCAAGCGTCGGCTAACACTGCAGTGCCACTGAGGTCTGTTTCAGAAACACATTGTGGCCAATACCACTCGCAAAGTGCTTTCAATCTTTATTTACCTAAAACAAAAGAGCCCAGGGCTTAAAAAAATTGGAGACACGCCATTCTAAAATATCCCCCGGCAGCAGATGGTATTGTGTGGTTGAGCCAAGCTATTGTGGGAGTGTAAATTATTTTGACAGGAAGTTGCAAATTGTATAAATGTTTAGCGTTTAATAAAGAGAAGCAAAACAAACCGAATGCTGAGGAAAGGAAACAAAGGAAGTCTAATGACAAGTCTGGGCTGAAGCCAAGAACTCGTCTGGATAAATCCAAAAACAAAAGGGATCTTGGTACAAATTTGGCCACAAAACTGTTATGTAAAATAGTAGGGAGAATAACAAAACAGCACAAAACCTGGAAAGGATTCAAAGAAACAGAAACAAAAAATATAACATTTTGCCTGCTGCTAGAATAAAGTGTGACGATTATAACATGCTGATTATCAGATGTAATATTTGGGCTGAATGAGGAATCAGCACATATTTTCATACAGGGTTCCCAAATCTTTTGATCAATGACTTTTCCAATCATTTGTGAATACTGGATAAGGATTTTAAATGATGATTACAAATGAAATCAGCATGTTGCTTCCGAATGTTCGTGTACCCTGAAATAAACCCTATTTAACCAAATGACTGACAATCACAATCCCCAATCAGGCATTTTTTTCATCAATTTCATCAACTAATTTCCCTCTTGCGTTGCAAATAGCACATTGTGTGAGCAACCTCAGAGACACAGATTCTGGTCTTGTGAGAACTATGAAGTAATTGCGTTCACATTAATGCTGGTGAATGCAATTTGGAACTCAATTTGTAGTGTTTTCACTCTAAAATTAAATTTTTACTCCACCAATGGTTAGGTTTAGGGTTGGGGTTTGGGTTAGGGGGTAGAGTTCAAATTAAATATGCATATCTTTTGACTGTATTACAACTAAAATTACAACTCACCCAGAAACTGGAGCACACACATGCCCATAGCTTCAACAACATTTCCAGCTTTGGCCACAGGAGGGCATTGATTTGAATTTCGGTAAGCGCAGACCGATTTCAGCAGCAAAACTTTTCACCTGCTGTTTAAAGAGATTGCATGCACAAAGAGCAATTCCTAGCCAATTAAATATTTTAGAGCTGAGTATAACAAGAAAGATTTATAGTCACTACAGAAATTTCCATGACTCGATATTAATATTTTATATGTTGATATTTCCTGCACATATCTTTGGTAAAGGTGCACTTTTTTTAAAAAAAAATCCAGAGTTTATAGTCTATAGATCCTTAGACTATAAATTAACCCAAAAAACTTATGGGTGTTTTACCAAACATTATTACATACACGGGTCTTAGAGACCAGGCACATATATCTTTTACAAATAGATCTACAAAATGCCAAGATAGTGTTACATTTTCAAAACATTTTCAAGACAATTAGAAAATAATAGAATAGAATACAGATGTAGAACAGGATTCATTACTTCCACACTGAAATTTCATGAGACGCAACTAGCTGTCAAACACATAATGTGCTTACACATAACACATAATCTACACATAAGATACACATATGTATTTTCTCAGGCACCTTTTGAGTTTAAATAGATGTACAATTTACATAATTTCAGTAGCACACCCAAATAATAGTCAAATCATACTGTTCATGTGTTACACTTGCTATAGTTTACTTTCACCGTTTTTCTATGTAAATCAAGTCAATCACTGATGCATCAGGGTCACCTTGAGTAAGAAATAGCATGTATATTATGTACTGTATGTGTACACATATATGGAATACTGATAATTCATCATTGTCACATAGAAAATCAACGTGATATAGTAGTCATTTGTATGAATATAGTACTCATTTGTCTTGTAATAAACAAATAAATATATATCCTGTGATAATAAAAGTATATAGAGTAGATATGGAATAATCATAAAAATATAATTTATGGAAGTGTAAAAAAAAAAAAAAACCCAGATGTTATAATTGTTTTTTTTTTGTTTTTGTCACACTATTCAGAAGAGAAAGGTTGAGGAACACTAAAGAGATGTGAGCATAATCCCAAAAAATGACTGAGGTACAGGGGTGGAATGAAGTCCCAGGTCACTATAGACCTGAGGTGTGCATTAAAGTGTTAATAAAAAAAACTATACAAATTAGATTAATTATGCACAGAAACAAGGCTTCCAATAATCCCAGTGCTATTGGAAGCTCCTTCTTATTTATTGCAACTTTAATCTAAGTCATAAACGTTTCTGCTCATATCATATGTTTCAACCCCCTGCAAGACAACTCAGCAGTTCTCTTTACCTCAGGCCGACCTACCTTAAGAGACAGACCAACAGCAGGTGTGCGTAACTGTGTGTTTGTACATGAGAGGAAGAGACTATCTATGAACACGTACATCTGAGAAGCATTTGTTGGCCTGTTTGTATGCAAAACTCTATTATCATGCCAATGCTCTACTATTTCTCACACACTACAACATCTCCAATTAATTATTAACCTACCGTACAATAAGACTACCGTTCTTTTTTCTATTTCCCCATTAAAGGCACTAAATGTGTTCCAGTCTGACAGACATATAAAACGTTAGTGATTGACGAGCTTGATTTCCCAGACAAAGGTGCGGCTGCCAGTAAGCAGCAGTGGTCTAGGTGTTTAGTCTGTGTGTTTAGCTCTGGTCTTTGTAGTGGTTAGACACTGTGGAGTAATTTCCACATTCCCGTCAACAGGACGGCGAGGGGAGGGGATTATGGAAAAACCGGAAGTCATGTTTCTCCTTAAGATGAAATTAATGATGCCTCCATGTGCTTAACATTGAGTTACTTCCCTTATGGAAATAATCACATAACAAGCAACAACAGCCACTGTGGGGGAGAGAAAGAGATGAAAAAGAGATGGAAAGAAAGAAAAAAAATGGGGTTATGTGGTGTAACTTGAGGACCTTGAAAGGCTTTGGGGCCTCATTCAGGAAGAGTAATTAAAGGTGTAGATATTTTTGCTATGCTGGTAAAAAGAACAGTCACCCAATGAAAATCTAAGAGGATGTCTACAGTGCAACGTCAAAAAGCAGTAATTACATTTAGTCAAAATTGAGTTTGGCAAAAATCAGATGCCCTGTGACATACTCAACAATGTGACAGGCTCAACTATGCTCAGATTCAGATATATGAGTGTAGAAATTGCAGTAACTACAAAGGCAAACTGCAGTAATCAAAAAATTTGTCAGTGTTTTTTTTTTCTCAGTTTCTGTGTTGATGTAGTTACTGCGTTTTGCTTTTGTAAGGTTGATGTGATCCTCTATCTTTGGTCACAAACAAAAAGGAAAACTTACTTTTATAGCTGAGACAAGACATGTTGTAAATTTGTGCTCAGAAAGTCTAAATAAAGAAATATTAAATTTGATCAGAGCAAAACTGAAGAAGGTAGTATTACCAGTTGGTGTGTTTAACTATAGTGTTCTCCCACACTCAGACTGTTTGTCTGGTCAAAGGAACATGCGACAGAATTATTTAGTGCTCTAGACAGAGAATATACACACACACATTTAGTGCTCTAGACAGAGAATACACACGCACACACACACACACACACACACACACACACACACAGACTTGAGACTGCCACCCACAGCCACACAAAGTCAGAGAGGCAGTCGTCCTGACCAGCTGCTCTTGATTACTTGTGTTTACAATGAGCGTTAGGCATCTGCTGCATGTAATCCAAAACACACACTCACACACAGTCTGTGGAAAAACTTAATGACACATACAAAAAAGCACAAACACAATATTAGAGCACGAGCATACAAACACACTATTAAAATCTGTACAGACTAATTTAACTGAGTCAGTGTTATCTTCGTAATTCAACTCTTCTAGGCACAACAGCTTAAATGAGCCAAACATCAACTGTGTGTGTGGGTGTGTGTGTGTGTGTGTGTGTCTGACAATTATGCCTGAAACATACTCTTCGCAAGTATGTGAACAAAAACGCTTAAATGCATGCTTGATTTCGTGCATTGTATTATTTTGAAATGTGTCAAACAGATGTTCAAAACAACACAAGTATGCATTGCATTTTCAGTGTTGCCGCAAAGGGAGCTATAGCCGACATTAATGTAAACTCTCTTCTTCTACGGATAATTTTTGCTTTCAGGTCATCTACTGTCATTGTCAGAGCAACAGTCTGAAGAATTAAGTTAGCTAAATCTCAACATGCTAGCTACCTGAATTATAACATATCCAGTTTAATGCCACATACGCTCAACTCTATCACCCCCTTGAGTACTGAGGTTTATTAATAACACAGTGAGGCAAAAATGTTAGTTTTTTCAATTAAAGTAGCAACATATGAGGGTTGGGGTTAGGTATTTGAAAAACAGTCCTTTGATATAGTGTTTGTTTGTGGGTGTGTTAGTGTATGACCATAAACAAAACATACTGTATGTGGTATATTCTATTTAAATAATGTATATCTCAACCACTTGGTTCTCTATATTCTAATTAGTTACAAACAAACATATTGGGACAGATTCATTAAGAATGAATTGTGCCCGCTAAAAGCTCTGGTTTTTTTTTTTTGTTTTGTGCATGCACTAACTGCGCTCGTTTATTGCCTGATTCACTAAAGGAATTATACAGATCAGGCAATTGTGCAAACACACCCACAAAATCCTTGCTGAACACAATTTGCATGCGCAATTCTGATCTTGCAGGCCAATTCTGAGTGCAACAGCATCACTTTGATCCAGACACTTGGATCATCTATTAAACAAGCAGAGTGTGCGTGATGACACAATGCATCTGGATATATGCCAGTATATAACGTTCTCCAGCATCATCATTTAACATAAAACTTTACCACCTACTTTCATTTAGCAGTAATAGAGCAATGTAAATTGTGCATGGCATCACAGAGGTTTTGTGAATGAAGCGCAGTCTTTAATGAGTCTAATTTACATAGAAAGAAGGCGTGTTTGCGATAAGGAATGACAGTGATTTAAATATTAAAGATGCAATTCCAGCACTGATTGGGCCCGATAGTGGATAGTGAATAAGACGCAGGTATTTGCGCTCAATTACCATGCGGAATGAGCCACAATTGTTTAGTGAACCTGCCCCACTGCAACCTCTCTTTGCGGTTACTGCAAGGTGGTCTAAGAGTTTGCAAGCACATTTTATAAAGCAAAAACTTCAAATGAAATCACTTTGTGAAAAGGCTAATGAGAATTATCTCTCTTTTATCCCACACTACTCTATCTGGCTCTAATTATAAAGAGCACTCGCTTGGTGTAGCAGTGTTTTCTCACATTGTGTCTGTCTCATGGTTTAATCCTTTCTCTAAAGGTCACCGTATTCTGTATGACAGCCTCATTATGGCAAGAAACCCCAAGTTCAACCCCAAGTGCTCAAAATAAAGTGAAACACATTTTAGTATAGATGATATCACATCCCCACACACTCTGTAGTCAAGACTATGGTACATACAAGACTACATCTGCATTTTGCAGTAATAAATCTTGATCTTGTGGTCTTGCCTCTCGAGGGGTTGTGTTAACCGAAAATTCTACATCACTTACGGATTCTTTGAAACAGTGACGGATAATTCCAAATGCTGTCAGTCATTTTGACAGATTTTAACAAACCAGAAAACCATTTTAAGGGGCCTGGGTAGCTCAGCAAATAAAGACGCTGACTACCACACCTGCAGTTGCAAGTTTGAATCCAGGGCATGCTGAGTGACTCCAGTCAGGCTTCCTAAGTGACCAATTGGCCTGGTTGCTAGGGTGGGTAGAGTCATGTTGAGTCAACGGTAACATGCTCAACAAGCCACAAGATAAGATGCACGGATTGACAGTCTCAGAAGTGGGGGCAACTGAGATTTGTCCTACGCCACTACGCTACCACAAGGGCGATCTGATCATGAGTGGACAGGTGCCATCACCATTTAAACCAGCTCATGATATGCTTCTCTTTTGACCACTTGTGTTGGGATTTCGAGTGGTGGGCCTCTGATTTCATGACCGCATGCATCAATCATTACTTCAGTGTGTTACTGCATGATAATAAAGAGCAAAAGAGCACAAGAAAAAAGAAAGCACATAAAAGTGGTGATTCATTTCTGCCAATTATACTACTTTAAACATTTAATATAAGTGAAAAAATTATGCTTAGAGAAAAATTCTTAGTTATTTTCGTGGAGTAGCTTTATTAACTGAACTTCAGATGTGTGTTTCTCATTTGTCACTTTATGTTGATATTAGAAACACTGTAGAAGATTTGTAAACTTGAGCATGTGTGTATGCACTTTTTCACATTTCAGGACAGTTTAAAGTTATTCGTAACGGTAAACTTGTAAAAATTCTTGTTTTAGCACAATGGTTGATTGACAGGTAGAACTTTCTCCCTAGATCTCCTTGGTTTCATCACACTCACTTAGGGAGTCAAAAATCTATTGTATATCCACTGTCATGTAGTCTACATACCATTTATAATGGATGCTACAACCCTGAATGTCACCTTCGTACTTATGAAATGAAAACAAGTATGTCGGATACAAATAGACCATGAGTGAAGGATACATTTTTTTTCTAGCACAACCTGCTTGAAAAATCTAAATATATATATATATATATATATATATATATATATATATATATATATATATATTTATATACATACAATTCTCAATTCATTTTTTAACCACTGTCTTTCACTTTCCTCTCTGCTTGTTCATATTAAAATTTTTACGTATTGCAGCACTAGGATGATTTATTTTTGTTGTATTCCTCATTTGTAAGTCGCTTTGGATAAAAACCATCTGCTAAATTAGTGAATTTAAATGGTCTGGGTTTCATTACTTGGTGTCTTATTCTGGGTCACAAACTTAAAGTCTGTATCTGGGTCTTGAATATACTTATCTGGGCTTTAGGGTTCTGGTATTGGTCTGGATCTTAGGGGTCTGGTATTGGTCTTGATCTTAGGAGATTTGTTATTGTTCTTGGTCTCAGGGGTTCTGGTCCTGGTCTGGGTCTTAGGAGTTTTGGCATTGGTGTTAGGGGTCTGTTATCAGTCTGGATCTTAGGGGTTTTGGCATTGGTCTTGGTCTTAGGGGTTCTGGTATTGGTCTGGGTCTTAGGGGTTTTGGTACTGGTCTTGGTCTTAGGGGTTTTGGTATTGGTCTGGATATTTGAGGTTTAGGAGTTGGTCTTGGTCTTAGGAGTTCTGGAATTGGTCTGGGTCTTAGTGTTCAGGTATTGGTCTGGGTCTTAGGGGTTTTGGTATTGGTCTTAGGGGTTCTGGTACTGGTCTAGGTCTTAGGGGTCCTGGTATTGGCCTTAGTATTAGTGGTTCGATTACTGGTCTGGATCTTAGGGGTTCTAGTGTTGGTCTAGGTCTAGATTTGATGGAGTCTAGTCTGTGTCTGGATCTTTTAGGATCTGGTTTTGACAATTACTCTGCTTTAAAGACAACACCTTAATATCATCTCTACTGTTTGATTAACAAGGATGCATTATTGTACAGAAAGATTATGTAATTATATCATAGAGGTTACATATGCTTTTTAATCTGTCAAACATTTTCTAGTGTCAGCTATTATGGCTCAATCACTTCAGACCAGCAAATACTTTTAAACCAATTCAGTGATGTCTTCTTTTGTTCAGTTAATTTTTTTATTCAGAAATATTTTATTTCTATGCAAATTCTCAGATGATTGTGTTCTGGAGGAATCCCATTTTGCCTTTCCCTTGCCCTTTGCCCTTGCCCTTCTCTTCTCTTCTCTTCTCTTCTCTTCTCTTCTCTTCTCTTCTCTTCTCTTCTCGTCTCTTCTCTTCTCTTCTCTTATTATCATCTCATCTTGTCTCCTCTCCACCTCATCTCATCTCTTATTCTCTCTTCTCTTCTCTCCTCTCCTCTCATATCATATTCTATTCTCTCCTATCTTATCTTATCTTATCATCTTTTATTTTCTTCTCTTTTCTTCCTGCTGGAAAATCCAGTTGAAGATGTTATCTGTGTTTTGGAAAATGTTAGCTGGTTTCTAGCTGAATTAAGATGGTCATTAACTGGTCCAAGCTGGTTATTTACTGACCGAAGCTGGTAATTAGCTGGTCCAATCTGGTCATTAACTGGTGTAAGATGGTAAACCATCTTGGAACAGCAACAAACCAGCATTCACAAACCATGTCATACCAGCTTCAAGTAGCTGGTCATCCAACATGGTAGCAGATCAACCTTCTAATAATCAGCTTGCACCACATTTGACCAGCTCATGACAAGCTACCCTATAATCCCCTTTTTGTGAGAGTTGAAGTGTGTGTACAATACACATAACTGAGACTAGTTGCTGTCTTTTGCAAATTTAGTCAACAAAGCACTTCTTCTCCAAATACCTCATTGACAGGACGGTGTGACTACATCCAGAGCCTTTCTTCCCAATTCCTGCTTGGGGGCACAGCTGTTATAAAACCTCTATTTAACCAGAGATGAGCTCATATCCTGGCAATCAGGGCAGAGGGGGAGATGCTAAAAACAGTGCCCCAATCACAAACTGGATCAGCGCCACTGAGGTTCTGTTTTAACACTGCTGTATCTATCTGGCAAGCATCATATATGTCACACAGCCCTACAGATCTGTTCAATCTTCAGAGCTTACATGTATCACATTCCTCAGACTGAGAGTCCTATTCTGGGAACAGTTTTTTATTTGTCACATTAAAATAATCATATGATCAGGGGATAAAGGATTAGGTTTAGAATGCGGGCATGAGGCATAAGAGACAGTTATTTTCAGATATGTTCACTAAATAAGGCATTAATTGTGTTGAAGTAGGTAAATTACAGGAAACTAAAGCAGGTAGATGGAAAGAGAGTTGAAAAGAGAGAGCAGTTCTGCACCACTCAGCTCTCTTCAGTTATATTAATATCCCACACCAGGAGCCCACACTCAAGGTTATTCTCACTCTAAATTGCTGAAGATAAAAAAGCTCCACCTTATTAGCATTTGTGGGTAAATCCTGGCTAATCTTATTCACACTTATCCCTCTCACTGTGACATCCTGGCCTCTGTTTTCATTTCTTTCCCCCAGAAAAGTTACAACCTCATTTTCAGGGTATTTGCTTGCTTAAATCTGCTTACAAAGCACAGTTTCAGAAAAATAAGCACTGCATCAATGCCCAGTTTCAGAAAAATTAATTTCTGATTTATTAGAGTTTCTCTCTTTTATTAAAGGTGGCATAATTTGTAGTTTCAATGTTAAATACTTTCTCCAGTTCTAATTGAATGTGCCAAGACATCTGAGTAAGCCATTTGTAGATTGTTTTTCCCGAAAAGTTCAAACATTCTGGGGGGAATTCACAAATAAATTATGGCCAATAATAGTAATAATGTTTAAATAATATAGTGCTTTACAAGCAACAACAAGCACAAATACATAACATAAAACATAAAACAAGTGTTTAGTATAAATAAACACAACACAAAGATCCAGGAGTCAAATGTATAGTCTATGAAAAGCTATGAAAGCACATGTCCGATTTCACAATTCAAATAAAACAAGAAGTAGGGTAAAAAATTGAATGACCAGAGTAGTCCCTGAATGAATAGGGGCACAAAGCAAACCACATCATCCTGCATCTCCCACTACACTGTTCCAAAGCAAGAACATACTCCAGGAAACCAAATGGTGATGACAGGCACCACGCCACAAAATCCCTCCGTCAGACAACACAGGCACACCGTCCAGAGCAATCATGCTGCAAACACCACCAGGTAAGCAGGTCGGTGGAATCAGGAAGGCTGGGTGAGACACCGCAGCAGGCCGGTGGAGCGGGAACCAAAAAACAGCTGAAAGTCCATAGGATTGAAATCCAAGAATGTCTATTTTATAGATGTGTGAAACGAAGTACATTTATGTAATGATGTGTAGCTGGCAATGGCAATGATGAAGAGACGATGACGATGATTGACTAGAACCCAAGTACAGTTTATTATTAAAAGTGAAATCAACAACCCTAACTATAAACGTGAAACATAAACATGACTATAAACTATGACTAGATATAAACTTAACTTGGCTTGACTATGAAGTAAAACATGAACATGAACTAGACTTGGCTATAAACTTAACATGGAACAAAGTACACCAAAAACGATACATTAACAATACTAGACAAAGAACAATGGCAAACATGAGGGCTTAAATACATGACATGGAGGAACATAAACCAATGAACAAACAGAACTCTAAACAATATAATTAAACAATAAACCAATGAAAACAAGACACATGAACATGGAGGGAAAACAGGACATCACATGACTAGGAAACAGGACCTTAACTTTTCAAAATAAAAGACATGGAAAACAGGAACCAACAGAATAAACATGACATATCCCCCCCCTCTAAGGGGCAGTTCCCAACACCCCAACACATGAACAAAAACACATAAAGCATGACATAAGTCCTGAGTTCTGTAGGGGCTGGGGGAAGGGGGTCTTGAGGCGTGGTCTGGCATGACAGGGCGTGGAGCATTGGATCAAGGTGGAGCCATAAGAGGCTGGAGGGCAGAGTCGATGGGTCAGATGACGAAGGTGGAGCAGAGGCGGGCCTGGACCATTGAGCAGAGGTGGGCCTGGACCATGGTGCAGAGGCAGTCCTGGACTGTGGAGCAGAGGCGGTCCTGGACCGGGAAGCAGAGCTGATCCTGGACCGGGAAGCAGAGGCGATCCTGGACCGGGGAGCAGAGGCTTGCTTAAAACATGGCATGGAGCAGACTGTGGTTCAGCTGTGACATGGCATGAAGAAGACTGTGGTTCGGCTGTGACGTGGCATGGAGAAGCCATGTTGTGGAACTCTGGCTTGGTGTCCACCTCCCCCACACTGAACATAGAACCAGTTATCTGTAGGGAAAGGTCGATATATTGAGCCAGGTTGAGGGGACTGCGACCGCTAGGCATCAAGAAAGATACTGACTCAATCAGTCCAAAACAAAAAATCTCTTTGAGGGCCACCTTATTAAAATCCACTAGGCATGCCAGGGCACAAATATCCTCCATGCAATCCTCAAGGGGTTGATTCCCCTGACGTAGATGCAAAAGCTGAACTGCTGGGCCCATAATGGGCGGTCGAGTAATCTGTAACGATGTGTAGCTGGCAATGGCAATGACGAAGAGATGATGACGATGATTTGACAAGAACCAGACAAGCCAGAGACAAACAAGACAAATAAAGCATCTCCGATTTGACGCGGCAGCCAACCACCCACACCGTACTCACACTGGAAGTGACAACAAGACATGGCTGACTCTGACAATGAAAGTGCCATTTATTTGCATGCATTGTCTGCACAGGTTTAGCTCCCTATTTAATAAAGGAATTGTGCAGATCAGGCAATGACTTAAACATGGCCAAATAATCTGTACTGAATGCAATTAGCACGGCACAATTCCAGATTTTGTGGGTCAGTTCTGAATGCTATTTTGTACAGAGTTCCTTCCGTAGGTGGTAATAGCTTGACATTATTTAAGTCAGGAAATATAATATAGCGTGGAGTAGTGATGTCAAAAATAAACAATAAAAGATAAATTAAAAAAGATTTAACGATACCAGTGTTTCTGCAGTACCGGTAGTACCAAGTACAGACTCAATTTGTTACCCGCATGCTTATTTGAGCATGTGCTCTGTTATTCCTTTGACACCAAAATGGATAGTTAATCAAATTAAAATCTTGATATGGCCTAGTGTTCTTGATAATTAAACCACAAAAGGATGCAATTTAATTAAAGCTAAAGTATGTAATTTCTGCAACTCTAGCGCCATCAAACAGAAATGCAAAAGTTAAAACGTTTTCAAAACAGCTTTCCAAATACCTGCTGTTGTTCAAAGAGTCAGATAGTCATTGGGGCAGGTCTAAGTGGGTAACTCAGAACAAATACTCAACATTTTTATAGTGCCACAGAGACAGTGTTTACAGTTTTAAAAAATTTACCTATGAATGGGTTACTAGTAGCTTTCTCTGTATATTAAGCATGTATAGAAAAAAATATTTTAACACTGAAAAAGTGACATACTTCAGGTTTAAATAAATCTTCAGTCTGCTAATGCTGTGCACTTCAAATTGAATAGTTCAAAATGCAGCAGTTTAAGTGCTGACTAGAACCAAGAAATATGATCATATCATCACATTTGTGACATTTATTGTGACTATATTGGCTACCTGTTAAGTCTCGTATCAATTGAAATATTTAGCTTATTACTTACAAAGCTTTGAAAGTACTTTCAGTACTTAAGCAACCTTCTATCGCACTATAATCTATTATGTTCACCACGATCGCAAAATTCCGGCCTGTTGATCAGTTTTTAAAGGAGCACCATGCACATGCCCCACCGAGAGCGAGAACCACATTATAGCGACCACGAGGAGGTTAACCCTATGTGACTCTACCCACCCTAGAAACTGGGCCAATTGGTTGCTTAGGAAGCCTGACTTGGTTAGACCGGTGGCATCCCGGTCTGAATTGGGCGGGGGAAGAGTATGACAAGGAAGAGGGTGTGGCTGGGCCGTGACGATGCACAGCCAGTGCTGAATCAGCTGATCAGCAAGAGAGCAAGATATAGGGGAGCCGAAAGCAATAGTTCGAGAGAGAGATGCATGCAGCTGTGTGTCTGAGTTTGTCTTTTGTCTTATGTTATTTTCACTGTTCAGCCGGTTCCCGTCTCCTCCTTGCCCATCCTTGAACTGTTACAGCCACTTTTAGAAATGTTTTTTTCCATATAGCTTAATTAGTGAATCTTAAAAAGTGTAAATAATAAAAATGTAATCATGGACAGAAAGTATCTGACAGGAAAAATACAGCAAAATTTCATTTAAGTGCATTCAGTTTCGGGTCAGGCTTTATAGTTTGGGTCTGAGCATTTGGAATGGCTTGAAATGTGAGCATCTGTTTAAGGGGGGAACTGACACTCACCCATACTGGAGGTGATGTCACCATTCTCAGAATCTGCACTGTGGTTGTTATTGCCATGGTAACTATTCATCACCTCCAATTTGATCTTCTTCGTCATGGCTTCAGCGAGTGTGGCAGCTGTTAGGCCTGTCCCAGTGTTAAAAAGAGAGAAAGAAACAGAGAACGAAAGATAAAGTGTTCATTCATATTCACTCAGTTTACTTAATGTAGCATCATAATCATTCAGCTAACTTTTCAGGGTGTCAAAATGCCTTTTCCAAAAAAAAACAATGATGTTTATTCAGTTGCCTAAATTTTGTGAGAATAAGTGAACATGTAAAACTGCTAACAGATTCACCTCACTGCATAAATCACTTATGTGAAAGCAATTATGAATATTTCCCATCCCATAATTGAATTTGACAGAACACACTGGCAGTGTAACATTAGATGATAACAATAGGTCTATTAATACCCAATAGCGTCATCCCAAAGCTTCCACTTCCAGGCTGAGCGGCATGACTATGCACCTCATTCTTAGTAAGCTGGTCCTGGATCAGCTGAACTAGGAAAAGTCTGTAAGTTAAGCTCTGCTCCTTAATTCAGTCTGCCAGGTACCTGCCCATAGTCACAAGTCTCCAATAACCCTTGTTAACTGTGTGTGTGCCCCAGTGCACACATGTTATAATTCAATTAAAATTAGATTAGCTTCCCTTCATTGCACAGAGAGCTGCTTTAAGCTACACATCTCTTTCCTCTTACTCTAGCTTTAAAATGATCCACATCAGTCAAACTGGAGGTCAGGTTTTTGAATGTAAGATTATTCTAATATAGGAATAAGGATATCAGTTTTGAAGCATTTGTAAAATTCCAGTTCAGTTTGGGGTCTGAAAGACATTTGCATTTGTGGCATAATGTTGATTACCACAAGAAATGCAAAAATCGAGGTTACTGTGAGGCATTTATAATAGTTATAGTAATTTTTTGAGGGTTTAAAGACAGAAATATGAAGCTTATAATTTTATAAAAGCACTAACATTAATTCTTCTGTTAAATCGTGTGTGTTATGTGAGCTGTATAGTTGTTTAAATTGTAATTTTTACAGTTGTTTTAAGTCATTTTTATTTGTATAGCAAATATAGTATAGCATCAAATCAGCTTTACAGAAAATAATGCATTAACAGAAAATGAAAACTTTAATATCTATAAAGTCTTAGATATTTATATCATTATGTAGTTTGATTAAAGGTGTATACAAATAAATCATTAATTTTTTTGAACCACAATGAGCAAGGAACACAAAACTCCATAAGATTTTGGTTAATGGAGAATAATAACCTTGGGAGAAACCAGGCTCACTGAGGGGGCCAGTTCCCCTCTGGCTAACCAGCATGAATATAATACCAATATAACAAATATTGGTATTATATTCATGCTAACCAGCATGAATATAATACCAATATTTGTTATTTATGTACAGTGCAGGTCATGGTTTAAAATTAGTAAACTAAGTAAGTGTTAAGGGCCAGTGTTTATACAAAGATTTTGATTGAAATGCAAGATTAATGACTAATGTCTTTGAAATTCAGTCTGGATTATCTGCAGAAGTTCACATAGATACAATGTCCTTTGTCAATTAAATCTGAGTTCCTGTTCCTTTTCCTGACGGCATGCTGCATGAGTGTTTGTATCCAGCTTAGCATTGCTTATTCTTATTCTCATACGTTCGTCTTGTTATCCTTTGTCATTTTACCACGTGTTTCAGTCTTTTCTTCTTTTCTACTGTTTCATCTCTGTGTGTATTTTACCTGTTGCTGCTGACACCTAGCTGTAGTCTGTATTTGTAGCCTGCTAGCTTTTTTAGCATTGCTTATATATCTGTTTTCAGTCTTTAATCCTTAAGCACTGCTTATCAAGAACAACCAACAACAACAAACAACTACGGTAAATCATGGCATCTGCTCATGTTATTTCTTCCTGCACTGAATGTCACAAGTTTACAAAAGTCTCATCCATCAGCAGTGAGGGATTCACATGTGATAAATGTAAGGAATTAGTCAAGCTGAAGGAGAAGGTTAATGAGTTAGAGACACACATCCGAACGCTAGTGGAGATCAGTGAGAAAGAGAAGCCAGTAGATACTGTTTTGGATGTGGGCAGTACAGAGAGCAACACCCACACTTTGGTTCCAGCTGTAAAGCCCCCGCAGCAGGGCGTTTGGGTGACGTCTCAACGGCATACTCGCTCAGCAAAGCAACACCACTCTCCCATTCCTGTTAGGGTTTCCAATCGATTCTCTCCACTCAGTGATGCACACACTGAGAATCATGTTGAAATAGCCCTTGTTAATGGTGATTCTATTGTAAGGAACATGGAAATAGAGACTCCAGCCACTATTGTTAAATGCATTTTGGGAGCCAGAGCGTCTGAAATCAAATAAAATGTACAAGTGCCGGCTAATGCTACACGTAGATTTTCTAAAATATTTTTTGTCTGCACTAATGATGTCCGGCTTCTCCAGTTGGAAATCACTAGAGATAATGTGAAAGAGGTGTGTGAATTTGCAAAAACGATGTCAAACACTGTAATATGCTCTGGCCCCCTCCCTGCTTGTCGTGTTGACGAGGTTTAAAGTAGATTAGTGTCACTGAATGGCTGAATGTCTGAGTGGTGTCCAGGGAGAATAAAATAGGATTTATAGACAAATGGAAGAGTTTTTTGGGTAGACCTAACCTGCTAAAGAGAGATGGACTCCATCCCTCCAGGGAAGGTGCCGCTCTCCTCTCTAATATCTTGGCTCATAGTTTTAATAATAATAGTATCTGACTAACTGGGGCCCAGCTCAGGAAGCAGACAAACTGGTTAATCCGAATGTCTGCTAGCTGCCTTGAGACAGGTCACATAAACTACAACACATAGAGACTGTATCACCTAGATATCTCATAGAGACTGTGTCTGTTCCCAAAATTACTAAACACAAAACCCTCACTAAATCATTAAGATTTAATTAAGGTCAAACTTGAACAAAACAAAGAAATTAACGATAAACATCATAAAAAGATAGGGCATTAGATCTCTTTCTACCAAATAACTAATTGTAAATTAAATTATTACAGATCATAGTTTGGATGCGCTCTGTTTGACTGAAATCTGGATTAAACTGGATTAATATATTAGTTTAAATCTACTCCACTAGTTTATTGTTATAAACATGAGCCTCGTCTGAAGGGTCGAGGAGGTGTTGCTACAATTTACAGTGAAGTTTTGGTGTTACTCAGAGGACAGGATATCAATTTAAGTCTTTTGAACTAATAATGCTTAATGTGACACCGTCAGATATAAATAAAAAAAGTCTGTCTTGCTACAGTATATAGATTTCCTTGGTGAATTTGCAAATTTTTTATCAGATCTTGTAGTTACTGTAGATAGAGCTTTAATTGTTGGTGAATTCAACATTCACATAGATAATGAAAATGACACAATGGCATAAGCATTTATCGATATTCTCAACTCTCTTGGAGTCAGATAAAATGTAATATGACCAACTAATCTGCATAATCATATGCTAGATTTAATACTGTCATATGGAGTTGATGTTGATAATATTGAAATTCTGCCACAGAGTGATGACATCTCAAACCATTGCCTTGTCTCTTGTATGCTGCGATCAGCTAATGTTACACAATCTACACCACGCTATCGTTCAGTCAGAACTATTCTTTCGACTACTAAAGATCATTAAGGGAGACTATTCCATAGTTTAGGAGCCAAATAGGAAAATTACCTACCTCCTTTTGTGGATTTTGACATGGAAGACCCGGGCAGTCAGATGTTCGCTTCGGAGCTGGTACCAAGTCACTCCGTCCCCCGGTGGAGGGCCGGGAGGAAAACCCTTGTTTTCCTTATTCTTTGTTGCCGCACCCCCTTAGGGCTGCCCTACCCACATTTTTAATAAAAGAGAGTGTGGCACGGTGGAGGGCTATTAGGCTAATTAAGCCGTCAAGAGGGATAAAGGCCACTCGCAGACAGCGATCGAGAGAGAGAGCTCAATTACGGACATGTCCGTCCTCTTACTGTATGTGTTTGTCTTTTGAGTTTTACATTAAACCTTTAGTTTATATGTCAAGCCGGGTTCTCGCCTACTCCTTGCCCATCATAACCCCGCGTTACATTGGTGCCGAAAGCCCGGGAAGGAAGAGGGATATGCCGTAGCGGAGTTCTCGCCACTACCACAAAGAAGCAGCCGCGGCCATCTGCCGGGGGACGAGGAGCCCAGCCTCCTGGACGCGGAGGAATGGCCGCCGACCGCGAGGGGAGAAGGGGCTCCTATAGCCGACCGCCTGGAGCGGTCAGGGCCGCTGCCAGGGGCGGAGGATGCCCCTACCAGCCGCTGAAACGCGGAGGGGTCGAGGGAAGACCGCCGTCCGCCAGTGGGGAGGGGATCGCGACCGACCGCCTGGAGCGGGAGAACCGCTGCCAGGGGCGGGGGAGTCCCCTTCGGCTCCCCGAGAACGCGGCGGGGCGTTCCGTCCGCCAGGGGCTGAGGACTGCCTCGGATCTGCCTGGAGAGGCGAGGCTGCCGTTCGGTAGAGGGTGGAGGAGTGGCTGAGGAACGAGCTACGGCGTATCAGAGAACCGGCGAGTAGGTTTTTTTTCCTTTAATCTCTCTCTCCTCTCTCTCTCGCTACCGCTCTGCGTTGGCCTTTTCCCTCTTTTTTAAATTCTGGTGTTCGTGGGAGGGGAGGTACCGCCCAGTGCAGGAACCCTCCCCCCATTTTTAATTGTTTTTTTTTGTTTCCCTCCCCTTGCCCCTCCCTCTTTTTTAAATTATGGTGTTTGTGGGAGGGGAGGTACTGCCCAGTGCAGGAACCCTCCCCCCCATTTTTAATTGTTTTTTTTTTTTGTTTCCCTCCCCTTGCCCCCTCGCTCGTCCAGGTTGATGGGGATGACCTGCCGGCAGACCGTGCGGGAGGCGCCCCCCCCCCCAGGGGATGTACGTCAGGCCGGGGGTCCCCAGCCTGAAAGAACGGGGGAGGAATGTGGCACGGTGGAGGGCGGGACCGGCGCGTGATTACGCACGCCCGGTCCCGTATTAGGCTAATTAAGCCATCAAGAGGGATAAAGGCCACTCGCAGACGGCGATCGAGAGAGAGAGCTCAATTACGGACATGTCCGTCCTCTTATGTGTTTGTCTTTTGAGTTTTACATTAAACCTTTAGTTTATATGTCAAGCTGGTTTCTCGCCTCTTCCTTGCCCACAAATTTGATCTGCGTTACAGAGAGATTTCCTCACTTCCTGGGTCATCTAGTCGGCACGCGCCGTTCTCACGGCACCCCAGCACCAAAGTCTTACAGTCCCAGCTCCCCGGACGCAGTCATCTCAGCCCCAGCAGGCCAGCGCTGACGAGTTCCGAAGACGTCCCTATAGGACCTCCTCCTCAGTCTCTAAGCCGCCCCCTGTTGGGGAGCCAGGTAAATTCTTTGAGTCTTTCTAAGCACCCTAGCCACGGGACGCGCTTCTGCCTTCCAACGCATTATTACCTGCCCCCCCGCGCTGTGAAGCCCCACCCAGTATGTCAAAAATGATTGTCCCATTAGTGCCCCTCGCACGGAGCTAGGACATCGCTATCCAACCCGCAGCGTTGGCTGGCCAGGGCCATCCGACTCGGCTACGCGATTTAGTTGGCCGGGCTCCCGCCTCGTCTCAGCGGTATTTGCTCCACTGCATGCACGGCGGAAATGCCAGCACCTTAAGTACAGAGGTTACGACCCTGCTACTCAGAGATGCGATAGAGCCTGTCCCTCCAGCCGAGATGGAGAAGGGTCTCTACAGCCCTTAATTCATCATACCTATGGTGGGTGGTACCGTGTGTTAATCACCCCTTCCTGCCGTCAGACTTTCAACCCTTGGACAGACCTCTGTTTTCTGCAGACAGGAGCCCCCCTACAGCAGGTGTCCAGATGTGTCGTGGTCACCACAGATGCCTCTCAACTGGGTTGGGGTGCCGTGTGCTATGGGCACTCAGCCGCTGGCTTCTGGATGGGGCCTCGAGTTGTTGGCTGTACTCCTTGCCCTGCGGAGGTCTCTCCCACTGATTCAAGGCAAGCACGCCTTGATCCGTTCATATAGCACTGCCACGGTAGCATACATAAACCACCAAGGCGGCGTACACTCCCGTCACATGTCACAACTCGCCTGCCATCTCCTCCTTTGGAATCAGCCATGGCTCAGGTCGCTGCTCGTCACTCATATCCTGGGCGACCACAACATGACAGCAGATGCACTGTCTGTTCGCAAATTGGAGCTCTTCCAGATCTGAAGACTCGCAGAGATGCACAGTTCAGTCAGTGCTTTCATTCCTGCAGGAGAGGTTGGAGGGGAGGCCCCTCCACCTTGAAGGTGTATGTTGCTGCTATCGCAGCTCACCACGATGCATTGGACGGCAAGTCCCTTTGTAAGCATGACTTGATTATCAGGATGATCAGCCCGGAGGTTTAACCCTTCCTGGCCAAGCCTGTTCCCCTCCCTGGATCTCTCAGTGGTCCACTCAGACCTTCAGAGACCCCCTCGGGTCTCCCTCTGACGTCACAGCAATTCCATTGGCTGAGGGACCTATTAATGGGTGCTATATTCACTGCCAGAGTAGAAATCCTTTAAAATAGTTATATGATGTATGCCGATATAACTTTGTAAATATGACATTTAATGACTTTTAATACCATAATTTACACATAATAGTATATAACTGAAGTTATAGATTGTGAAATTAAAGATGTGTAGTTGTTTGTGTTTTTCAGTTAGCCTAGATTTCAATGACATGCTATCACAATAGAATGAAGGCTTTTGCTTAGGCATTACAAACGGTTACCCCCACGTGAACTCAATATATCATGACACCGGCAGCAACAGGAATAGGAAACAGGAAGTCACAGCAACAGCTTTAGGGTTCGTTGACATTGCAAATTGTATATAACTGAACACACAAAGGTTAGTAAATGAAATTCAAGATAACATGTACACTCACCTAAAGGATTATTAGGAACACCATACTAATACTGTGTTTGACCCCCTTTCGCCTTCAGAACTGCCTTAATTCTACGTGGCATTGATTCAACAAGGTGCTGAAAGCATTCTTTAAAAATGTTGGCCCATATTGATAGGATAGCATCTTGCAGTTGATGGAGATTTGTGGGATGCACATCCAGGGCACGAAGCTCCTGTTCCACCACATCCCAAAGATGCTCTATTGGGTTGAGATCTGTTTACTGTGGGGGCCATTTTAGTACAGTGAACTCATTGTCATGTTCAAGAAACCGATTTGAAATGATTCAAGCTTTGTGACATGGTGCATTATCCTGCTGGAAGTAGCCATCAGAGGATGGGTACATGGTGGCCATAAAGGGATGGACATGGTCAGAAACAATGCTCAGGTAGGCCGTGGCATTTAAACGATGCCCAATTGGCACTAAGGGGCCTAAAGTGTGCCAAGAAAACATCCCCCACACCATTACACCACCACCACCAGCCTGCACAGTGGTAACAAGGCATGATGGATCCATGTTCTCATTCTGTTTACGCCAAATTCTGACTCTACCATCTGAATGTCTCAACAGAAATCGAGACTCATCAGACCAGGCAACATTTTTCCAGTCTTCAACTGTCCAATTTTGGTGAGCTCTTGCAAATTGTAGCCTCTTTTTCCTATTTGTAGTGGAGATGACTGGTACCCGGTGGGGTCTTCTGCTGTTGTAGCCCCTCCGCCTCAAGGATGTGCGTGTTGTGGCTTCACATATGCTTTGCTGCATACCTCGGTTGTAACGAGCGGTTATTTCAGTCAAAGTTGCTCTTCTATCAGCTTGAATCAGTCGGCCCATTCTCCTCTGACCTCTAGCATCAACAAGGCATTTTCGCCCACAGGACTGCCGCATACTGGATGTTTTTCCCTTTTCACACCATTCTTTGTAAACCCTAGAAATGGTTGTGCGTGAAAATCCCAGTAACTGAGCAGATTGTGAAATACTCAGACCGGCCCGTCTGGCACCAACAACCATGCCACGCTCAAAATTGCTTAAATCACCTTTCTTTCCCATTCTGACATTCAGTTTGGAGTTCAGGAGATTGTCTTGACCAGGACCACAGCCCTAAATGCATTGAAGCAACTGCCATGTGATTGGTTGATTAGATAATTGCATTAATGAGAAATTGAACAGGTGTTCCTAATAATCCTTTAGGTGAGTGTATATTGTTTACTTCTTGTGGTTATACTTTTGAAACAGTGAAAATTTTTATGTTTACAGATTGACCTCATTCACTTAAGTGCCTCACTGTAACCCAGATTCTTTATTTTATATATATAAAATTTTCTGGTAATCGATATTACGCCACAAATGCTGCTGATTGAGCTTAACTTGTACTGAACCCGGAATATCCCTTTAACTTTGAAGAATCAGGTTTTTTGAATTGAATCATGAATTTTCCTATTCTTATGAGAACTGATTAAAAACAGTTAAAAAACAAAATGATTAAAAACAAATACTCGCTAACATGACAGAAAAGATCCAAAACAGAAAAATGTTGCTAGACTTGCCTCAATGTTATCTGCCAACTGGGTTTTTTATTAGGTCAGAGGAATTTATTAAAATAATTGAAAAGGCAGAAAAAAGAGGTTAATATTACACACAAAATTACAAAGAATTTGTTTTTCCTTAAAAAGATGCATCATGTATTCACACCTAAATTAATTGGTTTTATTCAGGCCAAAATATTATTTAGCATCAGTGATTCAGGCTGAATACATTAGATTAAAGAAACAAAACAATTTTTTAGGGTAGAACCAAATACAATGAAAATAATTGTTAACCAAAAATGTTGCATCATGTGGTAAAATCTAAATTAATTGGTTTTATTCAGGCCAAAACATTATTTTATATTATTGAATCAACCTGAATCCATTAGGTTACACCAACAAAACTAATGTTAAGGGTTAGATCAGGCAGAGATAGCTCCTTGAGGTAACAACTGCAAGTTACCACTTTTTTTATGTGTATTATGATTATTATTGTTACACATGCACACCCATCATTGGGGTGTCTGGGACCCCAACGATAAATACAGTAGCAAGTTTAAAAAAAACAAGAGAGTGCAATGTTTCCTCGCTGGGCAAACTACTCTCAAATCTAGTTCTAGAACTTTGGCTCCTTGGCATTTGGCTGAAATTCACAACAGTTATGTGCAATATGAAGCTAGCTTTGGCTGCAGGCTTTTGGAGCAACATGGTTTTTTTTTCAGTTGCTCTCCAAATGCTTTCACTAAATGTCAAGATCAGAGCATGAAAGCCAAGGTCCCTATTCAGCCTGTGAAGGGGACGATATCAAAGCATTCCCCACTCTCTGTCTGCAATCCACTCAAAGGGGGAAAAAGTGTCCTCTCTCTCTCTTTCTTTCTATCTCCCTAGTGGCCTTTGAGTTCCCATCTCTGTGGCTGACATTGATAGTGTGACCTCTGCTAAAGATAAAAGAGGCCTGTGCTATTGAGCATTTTTGTCTCTCTCTCACTCTTTCTCTTTCCATCACCTGCTCTTTTTAAATGACTACAAATGTGCTGTCTTTTTTGGGGTCTCTTTGAGAAGTCATAATGAGCAGACTGCAAGTGCACACACAAGAGAAGGGCAGCTTAGAAGTCGAGGCAGCAAATGTGCATTTAGATTCACATGCGGGATGGACAGAAGTTGTGATGCTTTTAATGGCACTCTCTTGAGAAAGAGTAGAGCTGACACCACAGAGACTGAGGTGAACATATCTTCAGGCCAAATGTAATAGGTTTTAATCATAATATCACAACACAATAAAGGGCGAATTAGAGTTGGCAAGATGAGGTTACATATTACCTCTGGCAAACCTGCATTGTGAGTGTCGAAACAATAGCTGTTTTTTTTTTTTGTCTTTTCCCACAGCACAACACAAGTCAGATTATGTTTATTTGTCTCACTTCAAATAGTTGCTGTTAAAAAGGCTGACATAGTGACTATAACATGTTGTATCTGGTCTGAAAACATAACCCTGCTGAAAAGACCAGCTTAGACCAGCAAGAAAAGTGCTGGTTTTGTACTGGCCTACCTGGTGGACCAGCATATTCATAGAAGGTATGTTTACATGTGCAGATATAGTCAAGTCATCGAGTCACTGGCTCCTAAACTGAAACATTTAGAAGCCAAATGGTTGTCTTTAGTTGCTAAACTACAGAGTTGCTCTAAATTTATAAAAAAATATATGTACTACAGTTTTAAATGTTCATGGTCATATATCAGATTTCTGTTTGAGAAAGTATGTGAAATACATTTTATCTTACACATTTAATAAGCAGCATACATATTTATTAATATTTTTGTATGTTCATCTTAACAGACTACATTAAATCAAGTCAAATCAAAGACAAATCAAGTTAATGTGTTTTATTTTCATTATTATTTTTACATTAAAAAATAACACCTACACTGTTAAAAATAAAAAATCCTGTTAAATTTACTGTAAAAAAAAAAAAAAAAACTGGCAGCTGTGGTTGTCAGAAATTCAACATAAAAAATATGTTAACCACGCTTCCAGTTTTATGGGATGTAATTTTGATGCCTGTATATTTTACAGTACATTACCTTTTATATTATTAAATGATATAAACTTAATATTTTAACCTTCTGAAACTGTAAAAATCTGCTTTTCACTTATAATGTATTTTTATTCACCGCAGTATTACAGAAAGGCGCATGATGACATGAAGTTCATCAATAGTGACCTTTCTAAGAGCAATGACCAATAAGCATGTAAAGACAGTGCTCAGTGTCACTCACATAAACAATAAACACCATCAGGATAACACATGTGAAATTTTAATTATGCAGTAAACATTAACTAAACTACATAAAATATAACACAGAACACCCCAATGTAGATAAGTGATGTTAAAAATAAAAAGAAACATAACTATTCCCATAAAATATAATTAAATGTGATGGGACATGCAGGGAATTCTGAGTGCCCGATTTGTTTTTTTTTATACTGTAATTTTAACAAAAATTTACCGTAAAAAGTACATGCACTCTCTATTCAAACATAGTATACATTTTTACCATCAATTATACAGTAACATCATTTATTTGAACCTTGGATTTAGGATGGACCACACCAAATTTCACCGAAATTACCGGCCAGGTTGAACTGCGTTTCACATCCCTGATCTCTGCCTGCATCACCTCGGTCTATTGATGGACTACGATCTTGAAATGGAATGCATAGACTAACAATTGCCAACAAAAGCCTTCATCAGCCAATTAACAAGGACAACTGCATTTATGTGATCTTCTGCAGTTAATCCAGGATGGACTTCAAAGACATTGGTCATTATTCTTACAGTTTAAACACTGAGCATTAACATTTACTTAGTTTAATAATTTTAAACCATGACTTTAACTATACATAAGTAATATGTACATTATATTCATGATGTTAGTCAGAGGGGAACTGGCCCCCACAGTGAGTCTGGATTCTCCCAAGGTTATTTTTCTCCATTAATAAACATCTTATGGAGTTTTGTTTTTCTTGCCACAGTCACCTTCAGCTTGCTCACTGGGGTTATTAATACAATTATTATTTAATTACTTAGTTTCAAACACGATTAACAATCATATTTTATCTAATTACACAATGATGATTCGTCGACATTATAGACATTACAGTTTTATCGTCTGTTAATGCCTGATCTTGTGTAAAGCTGCTTTGAAACAATGTGTGTTGTGAAAGGCGATATACAAATAAAATTGTATATTGTATAATATATACACACATTTATTATTATTATTATTATTATTATATTAAAATGTTTTAAAAATGTACATAGTCTTCCTTAGTCTTCCTTCCTTACATTACAATGCAGTTTAATGTGCTTCCAAAATCCCAATAATAAACATAAAAAAATATTTGGTACATAATGTGGGACTTTTAATTATAAACAACCCTGAAATACATAAGGGACTGTTATTTTGATGTCTACACTCCTAGGTGCTCCCAGATGTGAACTCACTGACAACTGATTCATTGTATGATTCGCTGAGAAAGTGATTGATTCAACTCTGACTGCGAACCTGAGCTCCTTAGTTCAAACCCGTTTTGTGAATCTGTTTGGGTGATTTATTAAAACATTCAGTTCAAAAGAATAATTATTTAGCAAATCGGACATCGTGGCTTGCCCTGTTGTTGTTGTTGTTTGCAGCAACACAAATCGTAAAAGCAGCAGAAGACACATTGGTACGTGCTCTTAGGATATAATCATATGACTCACAAGGTGATATCTGAAGAAACTGCACATAAATGCACAAGATTTTAAATCATTTATTGTAATTCAAATTTTTTACTGATTCTAGTCACAGATTAAATAAACATGACAGAAAATACAGAATAAAATTATATGAACTTAAAACCCTTCCCTGCCACCCTGGCCATCTCCGCAACGAGGGTGCTCCAGCCGACTTCAATCCCAAAGGATGACCTGCCTTCCGATCATAACACCAGCCAGGACCCAATTCTTTATGTACCCATCCCCTATAATAATGACTGTCCCATTGCCTAGAATACAGAGTCTAGAGCTAAATTAAATCTGAGTGGCCAATATATCACATATAAAACTCTGTACCCTCAAAATAATTATTGTATTTTAACACAATTCCAAAAAACTTTTGTGTACCCGTCTTCTGATTGGCATCGACCGCAAGTGGGTGTGTCTTTAAGACCAAGCCTGTACAATCTAGAGGGGGACCAATAGAATCAATGTAAAATCTTAAATTACATCAGATGCACCCTTGCATCTCTAGATGTAGACTTGATGCTTTTTAGAATCCTAGCCCCCACTCCAAAATCAAGTTTAAATCTTTCTCCCATAATCTCTTGAGAGAAGCTGAAGCAGCATCCCCCAGACTCTGAATTAACAGGGAGTAATACACTGATGCCTCGTGATCTTTTCTAAAAGCAGTAATCACCACTACCAGAGTATCTGCCACTTTAGGGGAGTGTATGTTATGCCAAAAAATAGTACAGAGCAGGTGGTACAGCTGTAAATACCTGAAGAATTGAGATCTGGGAATCATAAAATGTTGAACCATATTTTCAAAGGACCTCAATACTCCACTCTCATATAGGTCACTGAGCATATTAACCTCCCTCACAATACACTGACCAGGAGAAAGGGGACTTATTAATACATAATTGTGGGTTCAGCCATATGCTCGAGGCAACATTTAAATAAATGTCTGAATTAAACACTCTGGACACTTTTGTCCATACCGCGAGCAAATGCGAGATAACGGGGTGTAACTTAACTTCTCTGGTTAGTTTAATAGAATGGCTTTGCAATGGGGCTCTCTCAGTAATTTATTGAAATGTAATCTGGGATGCTTCCATTCCAAATTAAAGACTTTGCTATACTATCAAATTGCTTGAAATAAGAGAGGGGGACATCTATACGGAGAGACTATAGCAGGTAGTAAAAAATTTTATTACAATTAATTTTAATAACATTAACCTTCCCAATCATAGATAAATGTAATGAAGCCCACCTACCCACATCACTCGAAAACCTTTTATTAAAAGAGTCAAAATTAACTAACTAAATCACACAAATTTGCTGGGAATAAAATACCCCAAAAATGCCCTGTCTGGGCCAGTGGAAGGCGCCTGGCTGAAAATCCGTTACTGGGCAGTACACTGTCAGATCCAAAGCTTCTGATTACTCTGTATCCTGAAAATTTCTAAAAGGAATTAATAATTCTGTAGATTCAAGGCATAGATCTAGTGGGGTCGGAGATGAATAATAAAATATAATCTGCATAAAGCAAAAGCTTATGCGCCGCCACCACCCATGGAAAATCATCTTAATTTCTTGTCATGGCTGCTCATGGTTCCAGGACAATAAGGGGGAAAGAGGGCAACTATGCCAGGTGCCCCTATTCAGAGTAAAATAATCTGAAGTTAATCCATTTTTTTGTACCGCCACTACCGAGTGTCTATAAAGTAACTTAATCCATTTAATAAAAGCATTCCCGAAACCATATATTTCCAAAATCTTAAAAAGATAATCCCATTCCACCATATCAAATGCCTTTTCGGTATCAAGTGAGATGGCAGTCAGATCATTCGGCACTCACCACATGGTATTGATGAAACGCCTAATTTTATCAGAAGAGCTGCGGCCCCAAATAAACTCCACCTGATCTATATTTATAAGTGATGTCATAACTTTACTTAATCGGTTAGCCAACATTGTTGAAAATATTTTTACATCTAGCTGGATAAGGTAAATTGGACGGTAACTTTAACACACACTTGGATCTTTGTCCTTTTTAAAAATCAGACTGATCCGGGCTTGTGTCATGGTTGGAGGAAGCTTTCCATTCTTTAATGATTCTGTATAAACTTCTAACAAAAGTGGACCAAGTTCTGTAGCATAAGATCTAAAAAATTCAGCGGCAAAGCCATCTGGCCCTGGAGCCTTGCCTGTAGTCAAGGCCTTAATTACCTCACCAAGATCCAAGTTTATCTCAGATTCAAGACATATGTTTTTGCTCAGTTGTCAGTTTAGGGAGTTCTAATGGTTCCACAAAGTTTCTAATATCTTCATCAGTAGCGAAGATGTGGAACTATAGAGATCAAGATAGAATTCTTTAAAAGCATTATTAATATCAATGGCTGAGGTAAATATTTCACAACCTGCAGGTTTCACTGAGGGAACGGTTGAAAAAGACTCTCTCTGCTTTATATATATCTATTCAAAAGCTTCCCTGCTTTTCACCCTGACACAAAGTATGACTGTCTTGCCTTGAAAAGTCAATACTCCATCTTCTGCGACAAATTAGTATTATATCTGTATTTCAATAGGGTATGTCCATCAGACAACATTGGATGAATCAGCTCTGCATCAGCATATAATATTCCCTTTCAACTCCACGAATTCTCGTACTTTGGATTTTTTGGTGAATGAGGCATAATGTATGATCTGACCCCTAGGAACTGCCTAAAGTGACTTCCAAGCCATACCCACAGAGGATATTGAGGACCATTTTCCATATAAACATTGATTTCAGCCTTTAACAATTG
Organism: Moxostoma hubbsi; assembly: GCA_032164185.1. Taxonomy (NCBI): domain Eukaryota; kingdom Metazoa; phylum Chordata; class Actinopteri; order Cypriniformes; family Catostomidae; genus Moxostoma; species Moxostoma hubbsi. The sequence continues at coordinate 24,362,664 of JAVLUX010000006.1, read as the reverse complement.
TTGGAATTCAGGATTTTGGAAAAGGGATACATTAAAGCATCAACTATATGATTGTTTTTCTCCATATGTGACAACACCTCTAAACTCACCAGGGCGTGATCTCAGACTAAGATGTTTCCAATTGAGCAATCCACAACAGATTAAACGAGGGACTTAATATTTTTTTTTTAAATCTATTCTAGAATAAATCTTATGGACTGATGAAAAAATTGTATAGTCCCTACCAGATGGGTTCTAAAGTCTCCAAATATCTATAAGACCAAGATTTTTACACATCCTGTGGAGCGTCAATGTTGCTCTAGGGGTCTTACACACTTTTGCTTCACTATGATCAAGGACTGAGTCCATTAATAGATTCAAGTCTCCTCCCAATATTATATCATGCCAGCAAATTGCAACATTCCTTCAAGATCTATAAAAAATCCCTCATCATCAGCATTAAGTGCGTAAATATTAGCCAAAATAAAACTTTGCCCCTGAATGTCTGTTAAAACAATAATGACTTTCCCTAATTTATCTTTAATCTGTTTGAGACATTTGAATTTTAGATTACTTATCAATGTATTGACTCCCCTGCTCTTACTTGAGCCAGCACTAAAGAATACATATCCACCCCATATCTTCCTAAATTTTTCAGCTTCCTGCAGAGAAATATGTGTTTCTTGAAGAAACACTATATCATATTTCTTACGTTTAAGAAGAGAAATAACCTTCATTCTTTTTATGGGGTGCTCCAACACATTCACATTCTACGTGGAGAGAGACAATCCACTCATATTAACAACATTTTACATTTTGACATATTAGACAAAAAAGATTGTGTTTCAAAAATACAATTATAAAGACCACATTCCAACATTAGTGCAACAATAAAATCCCAAACTTCCCCCCGAACTAAACAAACAGAAAAACATGCGCATTATCCCCGCATGACATCGCCAACTGCCGTCAATCCCTCTAAACTCAAACGGTCCATGTACCCTGCAACAACTTTGCGGTTATATTGGTCAAATACGGTGTTTCTATACAAATTTTGTGAGACAGAATTACACAACAGAAGATAATCTATAAAACAAACTCCAGACAATAAGAGGCATAAGCACAAAGAACATACAGATTCATCCACAACACTGTGCCGAAGGAGTGTTACTACACAAAACTCCAGCTTCTAGGCAGAACCAGCTCAAAAAAAGGCTGTTCCGTTTCCTCAGACAGTCAAACGAATGTTCAGTGTGCCGGCCCATTCGACTGCTACATTAGTGCAACAAATTATCCAATCACTCCCATGTCCTGCAAGAAATACTCCACAAAACAAACTCCAACCAATAGGAGACATAAGCACAAATAATGTGCAGATTCATCCACAACACTTTCCCGAAGGAGTTCTACTACACAAAACAAACTCCAGCTGCTAGGCGGAACCAGCACGAAAAAGAAACAAAAAAGTTTTTAATGTTCAGTGAGTCAGTCCACTTGGCAGCAATGTGTGCACCACAATATAACATACTCAGTCCATTAACTTTATGAAGGACATTGCTTGCTGGGGACATGTAAATATTTTACGGCCATCCTTTGCATCTATTCTCAATTTGGCCAGGAACATCAGTGTAAAAGCGACTTTCCGTTGATGTAAGAGTTTTTTGCATTCCTTGAATTGATCACGTTTCTCTCTTGTTGAATTTGCAAAGTCTGGAAACAAGAAAATGGTAAGGTTCTTCCAAGAAAGTCTTCCTTTACTCTTCGCCTCGTGTAACAATAGATCTTTATTGGATTATCTCATAAATTTGGCCAGAATTGATCGGGCCTGTCTCCCTCAATAGATCGCCGAGCCAGAAAACTGCGAGCTTGCTCGATTTCCAACTTATGGCCTATGTCGAGCAGACTCGGAAAGAGCCTGTCTAGGAATTTCCCCATATCCGACCTTCGTCCTTAAGAATTCATACAATTTGTACATTATTCCGCCGGTTACGGTTCTCCAAGCCCTCAAACTTCTCCCAGACACGCTCCAAATCCACTTTGGCAGATTACAAGCAGATTAGCATCTTATTCCCTCTTCGAAGACTCCAGATAATCGATCTGTTTCTCGACATCCCCCACTCTTGTAATCACATCAGTGAATTTCGTCTCCATGGCAGTGATTGGTCAACGTATTGCCACAAGATTCTCCAAGTCAGCAACGCCAACATGTTCAACCATCCGCGCCGCATTTGCGACCACTTTAGTCACAGTCTGGAGCCCTGAGTAAGGACATCTGCCTGGCGCACACTACAGGACTCAAGCTCGCCTCCATTGAAGTTTTGAGTCAACAACTCGTCCGCGAAGAGAAGTCTCAGATCCCACGGCTGATGGTTGTGTAGTGTGTGCACTTGTGCGATATGCCCAGACTAGTCGCAGAAGCTATGATAGATTTTAAACCTGCTTGAAATCTGGTCAACGAGTCACCAGGTGTGCAAACTGTTCCAATGAACGAGACTGACAATGAGCAAAACAGCCAATGAAATACAGAGAGAGCAAGAGTAGAGTAATGCGTTGAGAAGAAGAAAACAAAACATAGTAATAAAATTATATAATTCAACACCAACATCTCCCTACCCAATGTTTGTTTTCTGTTCTGTGCAAATCAGGGCAATAAACTTAATAGCCCTTCTTTTATGTTTTTTGTTGACATGTTATCAATAATAAACTCTCCCTTTGCTATATGCACGAGTTTGTGAATTAATTTTGTGATCATATCTTTAAGATGCAATCCGCTTGATCTGTTTCCTGTTATGTGCGAATTTGAAAGGAAATAACAGTCCGATCAGAAAAAGTAAAAACAGAGAATACATTTACAAGCACAAGAACATCACAGATCTTCTTTGTTGTGCCTGGTACCAACATGCAATGACACGGATGAGAAGCACACACGTTCCACTAAAATAGCTCTAAACGTCATGTTTGTGCTCATATTAAATGCAAGTTTAATTAAGTGAAACTGTTCGCTGGTTTATAGCGCTTTTATTTCTTCTTTTACCTTTTGCGCTTTATTATCATACAGTAATGCATTTATGTAATGATTGATGTATGCTGTCATGATAGCAGAGACTTTATCCTCAAAACCCCAACACAAGTAATCAAAAGAGACGTCCAGGTCTACTTGTGACCGGATTACCTAAAATGCACCTTAATGCCTGTTGTAAACAGGGCTTCAGTCGGGAATAAATAAATGTAGCCGAGCTACAAATGCATTATGTAGGTCTGTAAGTCAGACTCAGACACAAAAATCAGACTGGTATGATTTCAGTTGGAATAAAGCAAATACATCACATAAAAAAGACATAAATATACCGACTATTTACAGCAAAACTTAGCTGGTAAAGTTGGTAAACAAGAATGACTTTTGAAACAAAGCTGGTTGACCAAGTCTTACTCCTTAAGCTTACCACCAGCAACATACCTGCATATAAAACACACATATGCTGGTCAACAGATATTATGGTTTTCATCAGAAACGTTACACCATTTCAGCAACAAACAACTGAATTAAAAAGGTCATGCAAACAAAGCCATGCACAAGTGCTGAAAAATTAAGTTAAGCTCTAATGTAAATCTCAGTATTTCCTATTTCACCCTCTCTGAATGATTAATCAACTACTTCCTTTCCCTGTTCTCCTTTGTCTTTTAATTATGAATCCAGATTATCATAAATTCCTTTTGTCTCATTTGAGAAACAATGAGATTTGTTTGTTCTGGCAGTATCAATAAGGCAAGAGCATTTCCTCATCTTCTTACCAGCGTGAGACATCATTCCTGAGGACATGAGTCCAGAGACGGAATGGGGCAGGACGTGAGGACTCTCGGGTGATGTCACACTCTGGGTCCGTTTGGGAGGTCTGCCAGGTCTGGAGCTGAAATATAAACACCAAATGTCAGACAGGCACTTCCTTCAGTGTTCTACTGCAGGCTAACTATGTTGCATGTAACACTACAATACACACGTTTAACACCACTAGTTCTGAACTTGTAGGTCAAGGACAGCAGGAAAATACTAAATACAAAGTAAATCCAACTAACCAATTACTTGTGTATACTGTAGCTAGGATAACAAAATAAATAGGCTTATCAACTTTTTAAGGGGAAGAGAAAACACTTCCCATATCTATATTATATGTTTTTAGAGCAAAATGTATTTAATATGGCTAATACTCATACAATATTTGGTATTTGTTCAATGTTTTGAGCAGGTAAATCTAGGACTGGGTATCACCAGTCACCTCACTATATGATACGTATTGTGATACACGTCACAATTCAATATCACGATACATCACAATATCATGATTCGATTTCGCTTTTAATTTCAATTAATTTGGGTCTATTTCAGTTATAATCTCCATTTTGCTTACAGTATGAAAATTCTCTTTCAGCTAATGCTTTTATTCATTATTTACAGGGGACCTTCTAACTTGTTAAATTACAGACATACAGTATCAATTTAACACATTTTTATTTATCATTATTATTATTATAATTGTATTTAATTTTTTTTATAAATATAGTCAATGTTAGTCAACCAATTTTACTGTCTCTTTAAGACCGGTGGCAGGGACGTTGACAGTAGTGTTCGTTTGGTCGAATGGCATGGGTCATGTGTAATTAGAATTAAATGTTTCTTTTGTTATTTTTGATAAATAACTGACTGTAGATAACAGAAAAGATATTGAAAGAGACATTATTAAACAACAAATAGTTTTCTTGAATCTAGTCTTTGGAATCACATTACACAGAAAGTGTCAAAACTTTTACTCTCGGCATGCAGTAAAAATATCTCAGTGCTGCCACTACACCAATCAAACAATGGAGAGTGAAATATAAAATATTACCAGCCAGTGGCTAATCACAGTAATTTTTTTGTAACAAATGGGAAGTATTCAAGCAAATATGATTGTGGGGATTGCAGATAGAAAGAAAGAGCGATCTTGGCATTGTAAGAATCGACATTGGGACCTTACAAATGAAGGTAAAGTAGAAAATCAATATTGTTGCCCAGCCCAAGATCTAAACGCGTGAGAGATTCAGCATGTCCGTGAGAGACACCGTGAGTCATGCTGGATCAGTTTCAGACTATTTGTGCCTCATAGATGCATCTCAGACTGCACTTAAAATTTTTATTAGATTAGATTCAACTTTATTGTCATATCACAATATATCACAATACATTGTGAGAAAAAAGTATCGTGATATCTAGATATTTGATTGTATCGACACAGCCCTAGATAAATCCCATTTCTGCTATTGTTGTGCAAAAGTTTTCCTATTAAGCCAAGAAAGTCAATATCATAATTTTGCAAACTGTTGGGCCTATGCAGTTTATGTTAACATAAATGTATTTCAAGTTTGATTTTAAGGACATTTTTTGTTACTTTTCTATGATAAACAACTTTGCTACTGTGATGGGTGCTGTGCTGTCCAAATCTGGGTCCTGAAGCAAAGACAACTGAGAACCATTGATGTACACCGCAAGTGATTAAAACAGCTTTGTTGATAATAATGGGAGCAGGGTAGTTCTGTGTACACATGACGAAAAATGTATATAGCAACACTGACGTCGACAAAAAGAAGGTATGGCTTACACAGTCATACACACACATTTATATTAAGAGTTGGACTAAATCCACAATGCATACTAGCACGCACCAGAAAATACACTCAACGACAATCTTTTTTCAGAAACTCTTTCTTGTTCCTCTTCCATTCTCTTTTCTCTCTCTCTCTTTAATTAGATCACACAGTAGACTCGTCTCCCTTTTCATAATTAGCCAATATTTTTGCTCATGTATAATGCATGCTGTACACCTTGTTACCTGCTCCTGTGCATTCATGTGCAATTTAAATTTGTCGAGTTAACATGTGTTAAAATCATCCACAGCTCTTAGCAGCAGCACACACAAATAACAATTTGCATTAACTTGAGGTGTTCCTCTAGACAACCCTCTTCACCTAATTGAATATAAGTTGGAGAGGAGGTAGCTTATGGTCCAGTTTTCACTCAATTCAGTGCTTTTTTTATTGTTCTTACCCTCTCTATATTGTGACAAATTGAAGAGGATCTTTAATAAGTTCTTTAATGGAAAGAATTCTCTTTTAAAAACTTACTTTACCATTTTGCTGAGCATTCCAAAAAAAATTCTCGGCTCACACCTCCCCTAGTGCTCCTGTGCGCCAATCATCCTTCATAAAATATTAAACTCCCCACAATTTGCCCTTTTAAAATCTCCCTCTCTCAATTCCCTAATTGTAGTATTTCCTTATCTGTACACTGCAGAGAGTAAATAAATGAACAAAATAGCCATTTTATCACAGCGCTTGACATTTGAAATGGGAGAGGATTATCACAGGTTTATTTCTCACCCATTCTCTCACCCTGTACACAGACTGGTCTGTGCATGTGTGTGTGAGTGTGTTTTTTTTAGGACGTTGATGATGATTGCTGTTGTCCATGGATGTATGTGCATATGAGGAATAAAGCAAACGACAACACAATGATGTGAACATTATATTTATAATGTTGGTTGAGACACTTTGTTTCAACACAACCTTGAATACTCCATTTATTCTTTTCTTTTTCATTTATTCTTTATTATCAGATATATAAACCAGTTGAAACCCTTGCATGTGTATTCGCTGTTGTATTCACAACAGCGAATACACATGCAAATACAGTATCTGCAGAAACACAATCATCTCTGGCTATCAGAACATCTAGTCTGATTCAGTTTACAAACAACGTTTAGTTCCGGTCCTCGAATCTGATTGGACAAGCGCCATTCCAAGAGTGCTCATATTTAGTATAGCAGTACTAGGAAGCTTCATTGTTTGTATCACTCTGCTTGTTTGTTTCTGCATCGTTCCAGACAGGCTGTCAATCTGTACAAAATAACTGGCCATATTGTGTCTAAAATGTTATTTATTCAATTTAAACTTCTTGCTTATACTGTAGAACTGTTGTATAAATGCAATTTCACAATTGCACATATACTGAAAATCAGTATGGCTGTGATAACCTCTGTTCGATTACCTAATAGCACTCTTGCTCGTGTGATATTTCGGTAACAGCATACTCTGAGAGATGTGCTAGAATGTTAGTGCTAATGATGCAGCTCTACTAAAGTACTCTCACTTTCTCTCTTCCCACAGCCATGTTGAATTTGAATGCCTAACAGGCTGACATTTTTAATAATTCCTAATAGGGCCATATTTTAATTAAACAGATACTGATGGAATCAGATTAAATGTGGTTAAGCTGTGCAGCGGAAATGACTCAAGAAATTCTAAGAGAGATCAGTAGATACAGCCCCATTTTAACTCTCTCTCCCTCCCGGTATGATTCATTAACTATGGCCTCCTTCTGTTCACAAAATGAAGAGTTTTCTATTATTTAGATATTTCTAGATATTTCATTTGAGAGGACAGATGTGCACAGGAAACAAGACTTAAGATTAACATGGTAGTGTATGAAAAGAGTAAGGTTGGGGGGGGGGGGGGGGGGGGGGGGACAAAATGCAACGTACAACTCAGGGTGCCTTTGAGGACATTTAATTAAAATCTAATCCTGCATTCATTAAGGCTCACATAAATTAAGCTGTCATTCATAAGATTTATGGATTCTCATTTGCATACCACATACAATTCATCAATTACTGGTGTATGAAAGGGGCACAACCCCCTCTGCCAGAAAAAAGGGGTTCTTGTTTAATCTAATTCCCCTGTAGTCCAATGAAAAATAGTGTCAAACATTCAGATGTACTTTTCAATGATTATGTCCAGTGAAGGCAGTAGATCGGCACTATAGATGTGGGAAAACTGATTACGTTAGTGCTTTAGTACTTTTTAGTACTTTCAGTGCAAAACTGTCTGTCGTACAAAGAAAATCAAAATTAAAATTTATCTTAAAGGTACATTTCATCATAATTTTTTTCAGATGATGAGAGTATTTCACATTACCTGTCCATGTTGGCCTAAAGTATCTAGCTTCCATGAGTGGAAGATTAATTTGATTCTGTATTCTAGTTTGATTGGAAATCAAAACAAAGATATGGGGAGCATTTTCCTCTCTCTTTTAAAAGATGACCATATTAATGTTCAGAGTTAAAGTATGTGTATACAGACAGGTGAATTTCTGTCATTAGGTGGATGGGTTTAAACTTGAAGTTCTTTTAATATCAATCCCACATTTACACTCAAAAAATATTTTAGCCTATTTTTAAGATGTATCCATTTCAGTTGAATAACAAATTTCCATCTAATTTAATTGCCTAATCTTTAACCAAATAAAATATCTAAATCTTTAAAAAAAATTATTAATTTCATTTTCTATTCAATTAGATGGATGCGCACAAAGCATATGGTTCAACTGAGCAATGTCCAATTCCAAAAAATCCAGTTCAGAGATTTAGACTGTGGGGCGAATTCACTAAACAGTTGCACCACTTTAGCGCATGGTATTTCCGCGCAAAACCTGACTTATTCACTAATCTAATTTTGCAGGCGGCAAAATTAATTTAATTTTTAGAGATGTTTGTCTACATTTTCAACATATCAGAAGTAATTTATTTTTTAATGATCAAATGATAGAGAGGATCATTATAACCTGGCCTAAATCCACATGCGGGGTGCAGTCAAGTGTGCAATCGGCATGTTAAAGAGATAATTCCAGTGTCTGGATCACAGTAGTGGCGTGATGTTGTACAGTCCAAGTACAGTGTGTCATGTAACAGTGGCCTGCTACACCCTCTGCTATAAAGCACTCAGAATCTGCCCAGATTAGATTTGAATGTTAAAATTGCTTTCAGCAATGATTTTGAAGGCACATTTGTGCCATTGCTTGATCTGCATAATTATTTTAGTGAATTGGGCACTTAACCAGTAAAAACGGCAGGTGCAAATAACCAGGATTTTTATCGGGCACAATTAATTCATAGTGAATTCACCCACAGTGCCTTACTGAAAAGGGTGTCCAATCAGTTTTTCATTTATTTGTATACTTAGCCATTTTGATCTACAAACTTTGGATTTTTTAATAAATTTAAATGAATTGCAACATATAACATGTTACACAATTGAATACAACATCAAACAAAAAAGGACAACATTTTGATGGAACTGATCTTTGATGATTAAAATACAGTTGAAATGGAAGAAGAAAGGATAATAGCAAACATCCTTTATTCTGGGTTCAAACAGGAAGTTCCTTCATGATGGGGCGTAATCGGAGCTGTTATCACAGTAAAAGACTGAACCCAAATAGTCCACTGTTTGTGTTTCAATCTGCGGCGCCCTGTGATAAATGAAAAGGAAATATGTGCTGTTGCCCCAGCGGGGGGGTGGGGGGTTGGAGGGATAGAGAGACTTAACATCTGTCCCATACACACACAGACACTTCCAACACTCTTGTTCCCCAAAGCATACGTGCACACACACAGAGACATGCATATGCACAGGAAATAACAGCAATGGAAAAAGGCAGTCCAGTAAACATTTTACAAACAGACTGCTTCCCTAAACACACACAAACAAATTTTCACAAGAATCTTGCAATGAGTTTGTGTGTATTGCAATAATATTCTCTTTGACACTGCCAGCTGTCTTTGACAAGTCTGTTTACATTACAAACACAAACTCAGATCATTCTCATAACAGATTAACAAAAAAATGAATGAAATATAATTTACAAATCTGAGCTCCACATGCACTATAATAGGAACAATGAGAGGTCATAATGGCATTTGATAGACTAGGAAACATTCATCAGAATTATGTAAACACATTCAAATATGTTGACCAGAATTCTGTGGAAAACATATAGTCTGAAAACACCAATAAATATGATACAAAGAACTTAAAGAAGACATGTTTTCATTGCTGGGATTGTGCTGGGAAAGAAACACATGGGGCGGAAATTAATGCTGAGCAAAGGATGAGTGCAATGGAGTCATTTAGGAGCTGTTGACTGAACTCATCTGTAAGTAAATATGTATGACATAAAGTGAACTATTTCACCCCCTTGTCTTGTTTTTGTGTATGACATTTCAAGAGGTTGTTAAAAACATGTCACGCAAAGCTGAAGTTCAACTGGTTTTGACAAATATACCAATGATTAACATAAGTAACAAACTCCTGACTCTAAAACAGAGAGAGAGAACCATTTTAAATGACCTAAAAAACAGAATCAAAGGCAAAACAACTGCTCCGTTTATTAACAAAAGAATGAAGCATACAGCTTATGAACAAATTGAATTAACCAAACTCCCTTATCATTTGACAAGCATAATTCAACATCTATGAATCCTTTCAGTTCAGTTATATAAGTTCACAGGTCGATTTGATCAGTTTGTAACCAGGGAACAGTTCAATCTCATATCTGGCAGGTGTTAAAAGGTTAATTGTAAAAGCCTATTTCTTCTGTTCAGGTTCATGCTCCTGTTTAATTTGATATTATTATTGTCTCTCATTACAGAATTAGCCAATAGGGACCTGCCAGGTGACATACTATCATCAGGGGAGGGTTATAAACCAGCTACTCTGGATTACTATAGGAATTTTATGATCAATGTAAGCCAGTATTTCCTTATATGAATGTTTTAAAGTAATGCTTTAAAGGGATAGTTCACCCAAAAAATGAAAATCCTCTCATCATTTACTCACCCTTATGCTATACTTGTTGTGCATGACTTTCTTTCTTCTGCTGAACACAAATTAAGATTTTTAGAAGAAAATTTCAGCTCTGTAGGTCCAAGCGAATTGTGGCCAGAAATCTGAAGGTCCAAAAAGCTGGTAATAGCAGCATAAATGTAATCTATAAGACTCCAGTTGTTAAATCCATATCTTCAAAAGCGATATGATAGGTGTGGGTGAGAAAGAGATCAATACTTAAGTACTTTTTCTATAAATCTCCACTTTCACAGGTACCACGTTGTGAAAGTGAAAGTAGAGATTTATAGAAAAAGGACTTAAATATTGATCTTGATTTCTGGCCACCATTCACTTGCATTGTATGGACCAACAGAGATGAGATATTATTCTACAAATATACATTTGTGTTCTGCAGAAGAAAGAAAGTCATACACATCTGGGATAGTATGAGAGTAAATGATGAGAGAAGATTAATTTTACTTTTCTGGACTTTAGTCCAGGATTTACAAAGCATAGATATTGGGGTACATTTGTATAGGTAAAGAAAAAAAGATGGCAGACAGGCTGCTAAATATTAATTTGAGTGTCAGTGAAAAGCAACACACGTTTGGCAGACAGAAAATTGGTATTTGTTTCCTGAGGAGCTGAATTTTTTTTGGCACATCTGTCAAAACAACCTCTAAAACCATGAATGAGAGAAATACCGATTCCATCCATATCATCCTCATGCAGTAACGTACAAAATTCTATCACATATTTAGATGAACAATAAATTAAAAGGCAACATGAAATCAATAATGACCTTTTTTACTAGCGATGCACAGAGGTATTGGCCACTTATCAGTATAATTGCCGATTAAAGCATTATCTGCATTGGACATCGCTTGATTGTTTAAAAACAGCAGATGATCAGGGATGATTATTTGCTGTCAATCAAAAGGGGGTGGAAAAATGTGTTAAACAATTAACATACAACTTGAGCTGTATGAGAAAAAAAAATTGCGCTGGTGTGGAATTACTTTGAACTGGGTGACAATGACAGAAATTTGTAAGCTTTGAATTGCTATGATTTACAAAAACACAACATGTAACTTTTTGGGTGTTATCCCATCCCAGCCATTTGTATGTATTGTAAAATTTTAAATGATCTGGACCATCCACTTTTTCAGTATTTCATCCTTCTTCCTTCTGGCCGCAGGTGTAGACTACCCATGTGCAGAAAGGCCAGTTATAGGAGTTTTGTTCCTATGGCTATACAAGCTTTAATCACATAGGTAATCAACCATTATGATGCCATCGTATGCTCTGGCATTTGTTGTATGCTCTCGTGTTTTTTTTTTATGTTTGTGATTGTTTTGATGGTTAATATGTATGGTGTTGTTGTGTTTATGTTTTTCTACGCACCGACGGTAGAACCAAATTTCCTCTTTGAGGACAATAAAATGATCTATCTATCTATCTATAAACAGATGTTGATTAAAATAATCGGATATCAGTGTTAGCACACAAATTTTGTATCTTTGCACCTCTATTATTTACTTTTAAAATACACTGTGGCAGCAGGGGCGTGGATGAGCACCCATCTGGAGAGAGAAAAAGCGGTAAGGATGCTTACTCCTGAGCTAAATTATGTCTAACACCTGTCTCTAATTCCAGTAAGAATGGAGAGAGCAGCAAATAAACGGCCATGCCACAGCCAGAAGACAGAGAGAGCAAGCCAGAATGCAGCCGACTGTTGTACCGTCTGCTTGAAAGTTAATTTACTGTGTGACAGTGAAAGAATAAAAACTCTGATATTGAAGGAGAGAACATGTGTCCTGGGTCCTCCTTTCATTGAACCTCTACATACACGTTCCTGGTCTTATTCTGCATGATTTATTGGTGAACATTATTCAAAAGAATTTATTTTTTTTGTCTCTGTAATCTTTTATCAAAAGGTTATAACTTGCTCTACCTTTGCAATGACTTTTCAACTCTTTCCCTCCAACCACCTTGATACATTCTATTATGTAACAGACACTTTCACAATTCAATAATTCATGCTATAAGTCCCGCCATACATTTTTTCTCAATGGATATGCTGTTTCGCTTGGAAATACACCACATTACAGAAGTAAAATGGGTTGCAAAATGCATTTCACATGGATTTTAATATCTTTAAAAATATACAGCATATCTGAATAAAAATGAAGATAAGATCATAACGCAGAAAGTGCTTAACAAAAGTGATAAACATTCAAATCAAATCAAATCAAATCACTTTATTGTCACACATGTACACAAGTGCAACAGTAGGTGAAAGTCTTATGCAGTTCTGAGCAACATAGCAGTCATGACAGTGACGAGACATATACCAATTACAGTAAACAACATAAAACTTACATATCAAATGTACACATACTTACACAACACAATAATAATATACAATGTACAGTAAACAATACACACAATATAGAATACACATACAATACAAACTTTAAATAAAGAATATATATATATATATATATATATATATATATACAGTAGTTTTATTGAGGAGAATATATTTGACAGTCCAGTGTGAGATAATAGATTATAGATTAATAAAGTGCAGTGATAATTATTGATCATGAGAGATCAAGTGTTCAAAAGTCTGATTGCTTGGGGGAAGAAGCTGCTATGTAGTCGGCTGGAGCGGGTCCTGATGCTGCGATACCGCCTGCCTGATGGCAGCAGTGAGAGCAGCCCATGACTCAGGTGGCTGGAGTCTCTGATGATCCTCAGAGTTTTTGTTCACACACCGCCTGTTATTGATGTCCTGGAGGGAGGGAAGCTCACCTCAGATGATGTGTCTGGCAGTTTGCACCACCCTTTGCAGGGCTTTGCGGTTGTGGGCGGTGCTATTGCCGTACCAGGCAGTGATGCAGCCAGTCAGGATGCTCTCTACAGTGCTGGTGTAGAACCGTGTGAGGATGTGGTGGTTCATTCCAAACTTCCTCAGCCGTCTCTGGAAGAAGAGGTGCTGGTGAGCCTTCTTCACAACGGCCTCAGTGTGGACGGACCATGTCCGGACCAGTAATGTAGACACCGAGGAACTTGAAACTTCTGACTCGCTCCACCGGTGCTCCATTAATGGTGATGGGGCTGTGTTCTCTGTCTTTCTTCCTGAAGTCCACTACAAGCTCCTTGGTTTTACTGACGTTGAGAGAGAGGTTGTGCTCCAGGTTGTGACACCAGCGTGTCAGTGTGTGCACCTCCTCTCTGTAGGCTGTTTCATCATTGTCAGTGATCAGACATACCACCGTCGTATCGTCAGCAAACTTAATGATGGCATTGGAGCTATGTGTAGCCACACAGTCGTGTGTGTATAGGGAATACAGGTGTGGGCTGAGAACACAGCCCTGCGGGGCTCCAGTGTTGAGGGTCAGTGATGAGGAGATGTTGCTGCCCATTCTAACCACCTGACGTCTGCCCGACAGGAAGTCCAGGATCCAGCTGCACAGCGAGCTGTTTAAGCCCAGATTCCAGAGTTTCTCAACAAACTTGGAGGGCACTATGTGTTGAATGCTGAGCTGTAGTCTACAAACAGCATTCTCACATATGTGTTCCTTTTTTCCAGATGGGAGAGAGCAGTGTGTATTGTAGATGTGATGGCATCATCAGTGAAGTGGTTGTTGCGGTAGGCAAACTGCAATGGGTCCAAAGAGGTGGGCAGAACAGAGCAGATGTAATCTCTGATTAGCTTCTCAAAGCATTTGCTGATGATGGGGGTCAGAGCAACAGGACGCCAGTCATTTAAGCAAGTGATTTTGGCTTGCTTTTGTACAGGCACAATAGTTGACGTTTTGAAGCATGTGGGGACTACAGACAGGGAGAGGGACAGGTTGAAAATGTCCGTAAAAACACCAGCCAGTTGGTTCGCGCACACTCTGATGACGCGGCCTGGAATCCCGTCTGGACCCGTGGCTTTACGGATGTTCACCCGTCGGAAGGATTGGGCTACATCCGCAACAGAGACGGAGAGTGAACCAATCTCTGTGGCGTCAGCCGCGAGTGCTCTCTCTGCGAGGGTGGTGTTATTGTCCTCAAAATGAGCAAAAAAATGTATTAAGCTCATCCGGGAGAGATGCAGCGGTGTTCACTGAGTTTTTATTCCATTTGTAGTCCGTGATGATGTTAATTCCCTGCCACATACTTCTAGAGTCGGTGGTGTTGAACTGTCCTTCAATTTTGTGCCTGTACTGGCATTTGGCTGCACTGATAGAGTTACGGAGGGCTTAACTGGCTTGTTTATGCTCCTCTGCATTCCCGGAATTAAAAGCGGAGGTCCGCGCTTTAAGTGCCGCACGAACATCGCCGTTAACCCATGGTTTCTGGATGGGGTAGATCCGTATTGTTTTGGTTGGCACAACGTCCTCTACGCACTTCCTGATGAAACACGTTATGCTATCAGCGTAAACCTCGATGTCGTCATCAGAGGCGGACCGGAACATCTCCCAGTCCACGTGATCAAAACAATCTTGTAGCGCAGAGTCTGATTGGTCCGACCAGCACTGGATCGTTCTGAGGGTGGGTGCATCCCGTTTCAGTTTCTGCCTGTAAGCGGGCAGAAGCAGAACGGAAGAGTGGTCTGATTTACCAAATGGAGGGTGGAGGAGGGATTTGTAGCCATCCCGGAAAGGAGAATAGCAACGATCCAAAGCCTGGTCCCCTCGTGTGTTGAAGTTGATGTGTTGGTGGTATTTTGGAGCAACTGTTTTAAAATTGGCTTTGTTAAAGTCCCCTGTAACAATGAACGCGGGTTCGATGGCCGAGTCTGGAATCTCCGCAGCCAGCCAGGTTTCTGTAAGGCAGATAACACAGCAATCTCTCGTCTCTCGTTGGAAAGAGATCTGCGCTCTCAGTTTGCAGAGCTTGTTGTCCAGAGACTGAACATTTGCCAGTAGTATACTGGGTAGTGGCAGTCCATTTGCGTGACGTCTTACTCTGATGAGAATGCCGGCTCTTTTTCCCCTTTTCATTCTGTGTTTCCGTGGCCGGGCTGCCCAGACAAAGTACTCCGCTGGTGTGTTTGTAAACAGCGGGTCGGCATTGAGGAATTTGAAGTCCGGTTTTCGGTGAGCAATTGTAGAACCAATGTCCAAAAGCATTTGTCTGTCGTATACAATAAGGCAGACAACATCCAAGACAAAAAAAAACGTAAACAAAACAAACAATAAACTGCAGTGTTATATTGGAGCTCGCAACGCAGCAGCCATACTCGGCGCCATCTTAATTCTCCTTATACTCCGAGTTTTGAATGGAGGGCTTTTCAATTCCACAGAAACATCTATGTGGTCTGGAACAATAGTAATAAAAGCTAATAACAGCTGCCATTTATGGGGATATCTAAGCTGTGTATTCAACTCTATATAGGACATAAGCTAAGCCATGTCTTGAGAATATGTAGGTCATTTAACATCACATTGCTTTGCCTCTCATCATTTTGTCCTTCATACAATAAATGTCCACAACAGAAATAGGAATTTTCACATGCTGGCATATAAATCACTCGCTTTTCTCTCTCAGTGGCTTTTGGTATATATGAGTGTAAGAGAGAGAGTGTTTGTAAACTTTACCTTCTTCCAGAGACATTTTAAAAGCACTGCAGCTTTTTTGAAGCTCAGTGACAACAGTTGTGTACAAACATGAGGTAAAAAGACACAGCCGTAATTAGGGATGGGCACAAGTACTCGAGGACTCGGGTGCTCGGACATGGCAATCATCGATCATGAAAACGATGATCGATAGTGATCATGCATGATGTGACTTTTGAGAGGGAGCTTATTTTTATAAGCTTTTATATATTTTGATATTATGTTGTGACTTTGAGGGGTACATTAATTATCAGAGATTTCTCAGGGCAAACACACAGATACGAAGCTGCAATGCTATCGTTACAATAATCAAAATAAAGAGCGTGTTATTAACCGTTTTTTGAAAACCTGTCTCTGTAAAACATTTCCTAAACACGATTTTATTATAATTTATTGTAAGAACTTTCGTTAAAGGATATTATTTAATAAATTTAATGATTGTCACTGACTAAACCTCCCTGCCCTGCATGACGTAACACACCCTGCATCTCGACAAAATTAATGAAGATTTCCCCTCGAGTTGCCAAGTAAGATATCCAGTATAAAGTATCATTCTGTTGCACTTTCCTCAGTTCAAAGGTGTAAATTCAAACTCTCCGAGTTGAATGGAATGCTTCATGAATCACAGCAACAACAATACAGAGCATCATGGCTTTCCTCACAAGAGTGAACATTTGGACACACACACACACACACACACACACACACACATTTACACATACACACCAGGCGCATGTGGCAGTGTACAGCAGGCGAGTGTTTCAAACAGCTAGACAGAGCTCAGTTAACTGGAACACAATGCAGCAAAAACTTTTAAAAAATTAACTTCAACTTAACACGCATATTAAAACGCAATGATTATGGCATCTCCTGTTATTTGAAAATAGACGGTTCAGACAGTCACTACAAAAAATGTGTTTTAGTTAGTAAGATTACTACGGTAACCTGAAATAAGAACAGACAAACACGCGTTGTGATCATTCTTTCAGAGTTAGTCAGCGAATCTTCACATAATGACAAAATATTAAACATCATATTTTGATTATGCAGTCTTTTGTAAATTTTGTAACATACTACACTGGATGCAATGCAGCAGCCAAGATGCAATGCAGCAGCCATAGATGTTTGTCAGACATGTTATTATATATACAGTTATGAACATGTAATTGCCCCTTGAGTACTTGAGTAATTAGTCTGAGTATTCGAGTAGACAAAAATACCAAAATGCCCAACCCTAGCTGTAATACGGGTTCATCTTTTTCTCCTTGATTGTAAGTGTTTTACTTTGATCACTCCACCCCTATCTACATCTCTATTTTTGTCTCTTTTGCATATTTTAAGGACACACAAAATTTCCTTCCTCTGTCCTCTCTCCACTAATCAGGTCACAGTCATAAAGGAAGCTTTAGGCAAAACCTTTATGTGTTACTGCTACAGTATCCTGTTCTACTTAAAAAGCACTACCTTTAAGAAGGTGGAAGAAAAAGAGAGCGAATGTAGAGCAGGCAAAAGAAAGAGAGAAAAGATTAAACAACAGTTTAAAGCGATACTGTAATGCCCATTTTGCCTTCCAATACACTTTGTTTACACATAGCTCATTAAGCTGAATTGTCTCACAAACGGATACTTCCCCCCCCCCCTCCCCCTCTCTCTCTCTCACTTTCTCTGCCTCCAATATAACCTCTGCATTTTATCTCTCTCCCTTCAACTCTATGGTCGTCCACCCAACTGACTGCTGTTTACCAAGCATGCAACTATTTAGCCTTCTGGCAACTAAGACACTTCACAAACAGCCACATTCTGCACACCATGCTTCCTAGATACATCACAAACAAACAGGAGTGCACACTTAGATTGCCTTTTCGGTCTGATTTACAATTAATTTCACTGTGCAAGCGTAGCAGTGACCATGCCACATCAATCCAGTGTCTGGACATCTCTATTCTTTTTTTGAGATAATCTTATTAGCTTCAAAGCCATCGGGGTGAAGCTGCACAATCGTGAAGGTTTGTAACACTTTCCAAACTTCCATGGTCCAGTCTCTTACAGTAGCTTTTCAAAGCATGATGGCTTCTCTAATAATAATCACATTTAATTGTGTACATGTCATGTCACATTTTCATGTCGAAAAAAAAAAGGAATTTGATATCGGCATCTGAAAAAAAAAAAGAAGGAAAAAGATATCGATATCAGCAGCTGTTGATATTGAAAAAATAATTTGGGCAACCACTAGAAGAAGCTACACAACTAGCTTCAGAGTTTACACTACAGATCAGAAAAAGCTCACTGAAAAAAGAAATTGGAGTGAGGTTTACTTAGAAAAACCTAGGAAACAATTTCTTAGCAGAAATTGCTAGTAAATGTAACAGACCATATTTTCAAATCAAGGCTCAACACAATTCTTAATTCAAGGAATTAACTCATGCTTTTAGAAGTGTACTAGCATTTCAATGGGTTTTTAACATACTTAATCATGTACCACATGACACACAGAAACCTTCCAGGTGGAATCTTAACCCATGCTATGTAGTCTATTATACTAAATCGCCTTACTTTAATCATGATAGAAACAAGATCAAGAGCTGCACACGTGGACCTCAACACTTGGTGCACAAAACACGATGAAGGTAACAATTAACAGATCATTCATTTGGGGTCATTTTGAATAGAAAATGAACTTTAGACTTCACAAAACATGAAGTTACCATACTTAACAACAAAATCAAACACAAACTATCACAAATAATATTTACTTATAAGCTAACCGTTCATTTTTACATATTTTAATTAAGTACAAAAGTTCATACTTTAATTTATTAAATGTAGAACGTACTGAATCTTTTCTGCTATATTTACTTTACCACCATTTTTTTTTTCACTAAAGAATTAAAGGGCTTTTTTCGGCAGCTATTCTCTGCTTAATTCACAGGTACAGCATATTTCATATCATGCTGTATTAATAAAGTGTGCCCAAAAGTGACTCATTTCTAACTGGCTCAGCACAGGCCTTATAATCATGATCATCTCTGATGTCACGTCTGTTGCTTCAAGCAGACGTGAGCACCTAAATAAAACATTGTGGGGCGAATTTACTCAACAGTTGTGCCACTTTTGCATGTGGTATTTCAGTGCAAAAACCTGCATCTTATTCACTAACCACCCGCAATCTAGTTTAAGCAGGCGCAATCAGCACTGATATTTTAATCCGTTTTCATAATCCAATTTAGTCATTCCGCACCAAACATGCCTCCTTTCAATTTAAATTAGGCTTATTATAGATTGTGCCTCATTCACAAAAATGTATCAGTATCAGTAATTTAACAAATAATGACGAGAATGAAGAAAAGAGCATTATAACCTGGCATAGACTGTATATCCAAATGCGTGGTGTAGACCAGTGTAATTTTGTCAAGTTAAAGAGATGATTCAGGTGTCTGAATCACAGTAGTCAGTGATATTGTTCAGTTCTGCTAAAGTGTATCAGAAAACAGTGGTCTGCTGCATCCTCCGCTTTATAGCACAAAGATTCGGCCTAAAAGATCAGAATTGTGCATGCAAATTACGTTAAGCAATGATTTTGAGAGCATGTTTGCGCTGTTGCCTGATCTGCATACTTCCTTTGTGAATCAGCCGCTAAATGTGTGCAGACAGTGTGTGCAAATCAACAAGTGTTTTTACAGAGCGCAATTTTTTCTAAGTAAATTCTTCCTTTTATAAAGTTGAGGTGTTCTGCAGTGTGACATACTATAGGCTACTTCATCTAAAACTATTTAAACAGCTAATACTTTTATAATTGTGATGCAATCAGCTTTTATGACCTCAACTACACTAATATAACATACAGATAAAAACAAAAACCACAGAGTTTTAATGTATACTTTGAAGCATATCCAGTATTTACTATTCCTTTTACTTCCTTATCTGTGTCCAAGTGTTATTCAGGATTGAATTATCCTAAAACCACTGTAATTTGGTGTTTATAATGTCCCTTTATGAAGCAATCACAGGAAATTAACGAACCGTATCTGTTCTGTCAATCATCCACACTCATCAACATGTTCATGGACCATGTGTGTCTGTGTGTGTGCTTGTGAGGCTGACACTTGATCAGAAAGCCAGAACAGTGTGTTAATAATCAGACCGAATCAAAACATAATGGCGGCCATGTACAAACAGAAACACACACACACTTTAGATTTCTATGTGCTACAGAGGGAGCTGGAACACAGAGACTCCCTGAGGTGGAATTAATGAAAAACCCTTTCATAGAAAACTCATCAAGCTGAGAGAGAGAGGAGGAGGCTGCTAGTGTGTGCATATGTGTGTATGAGAAAGAGAGAGATAGAGAGGAAGGGAGAAAGTAAAAAAAGAGATAGCATGTCCTTGTGAGTGTAGTGAGTGGGGGGGGGGGGGGGGGGGTCAGAGCGCGTGACCTCTCATTTCATACTTTAATTAAAATCTCCCTCTGACGTCCTCCTTTCCTCCATGCTGGCTCGCCTTCCCACAGAGGCCATCAGTGCCAACACACACACACACACACACACACACACATACACATTATTTCTTCAGCTGCCCACACATACACACACAAGCACGACCGTGTACTCAAACACACACTCCATTTGAAAAGCCATGTTTACTCTATCTCTAATGTCCTCCTGTGTTTCATTAGCTTGGTAACATTCTGTAAACACCAGGGGAACTTTTAGAGCAGTGCTTACACTGAATACACAAGAGCACTATCAGACACTACAACACATCATAAGCAAACAGCTAATGGATCCAAAAATGTCTTTTTAGCACCCAAATGAGAATTTTGTCAATTAAAGATAAAACCCCTTTAGTCTACAGACATCATATTTAATTTGCACACAACACTGTGAGAACAGCTGTTATCAGAGTAATCCATCATTTGTTTTACAGTGTGTTTCACCTGCTCAGCAAAAAAAAAAAAAGCCTAAGCACCGTTATGTACTAAAGAACATGATAGTTTAGAGTGGGTGTGCACCTGTAAAGATGTGTGTCCACATGTAACACTGAGGGTAGTCAACACTATACATTTCTCTCTCTCTCGCTCTCTCTCTCTCTCTTTGTGTGTGTGTGTGTGGGGGGAGGGGGGGGGGTATATTGTGTGGTTTACGAGGACATATTTTTAGATTACAAACTGGTAATTACAAGGGTATTATGAAATAAATGTGGTTTATGAGGACATTTCTAGTGTCCCCATAATTCAAGTCACTTAAAAACTTACTAAACTAAAGTTTTTTTTTAATTTTTTTTGTGAGGGTTAGGTTTAGGGGATAGAATCTATAGTTCGTACAGTATAAAAATCAATATGTCTATGGAGTGTCCTCACAAGGATGGCATACCAACCTATGCGTGTGTCTGTGTGGTTTGGGTGGTTTAAGAGGACTTTTTTTAGATCACAAACTGGTTATTGCAAGGGTATTATGCTATAAATGTGGTTTATGAGGAAATTTTTAGTGTCCCCATAATTCAAAAAAACATACTAAACGATGTTTAAAAATCCTTATGTCTATGGAGAGTCCTCATAAGGGTAGCAACACCAACGTGTGTGTGTGTGTGTGTGTGTGTGTGTGTGTGTGTGTGTGTGTGTGTGTGTGTGTGTGTGTGAGAGAGAAAGAGAGAGAGAGAGAGAGCGAGAGAGAGAGAGAGAGCGAGAGTGCGAGCAGCTGGAGTTTTCCACTCATCAAACAGAAAGAAAAATAATAAACAACCATTTTTGAGTGCCAAATGATGATATGAAAGTAATCTGTCCACCCAATTCCACACCTCGACCATTTCAAGAGATATATTAAAGGAATAGTTCATCCACAAATTAAAATGCTGTTATTAGGCTTTTTAAAAAAAAATAATCATAAGAAATAATCATAAGTCATACAAATCGAATGACATGGGTAAATAATGACAGGATTTTAATTTTTGGGTGAACTATTCCTTTAAACCAGTTCAGTTCAGTTCATAATTAAAGAGCAGATATCCACTGAATCTCCTTGGAATGTTAGATTTAACCAATGGCAATTTCTTTAAGACTACATGAGAAGGTCGACAATGATAAGTTTAATATATATACAAATTATATATATATATATATATATATATATATATATATATATATATATATATATATAACTTTTTATATTTTTGTTAATATATGTGTAAAATATCACATATCACTATCGCAATGTTCTTTCAAGTAACGCAATGCGCTTTTTTTCTATATGAATATGTCTGTAGAAGTCAATGGACGCAGGACTGATTAAGCCCCACTGAAGCATGATTGATGTTCATTGGATGAAAAGCTCTAAACACGTTATTTTGAGTCCTGCCCAGATGCCGTGCTTCTCTGGGTGTCTATGGGAGCTTCATGAGCGCTATTTGTATTGAATCTGCATCTGATTACCTATATGACACTGGGCTTTCAATCAAAGCATTTTTGTCCCACATGGTTACCTGGCTGCTTTATATGATGATTGGTCGCACTCTCAATTGGTCAGGACTTTGGCATAAATGGCCAATTACTGAAACGTTGATGGACATGATTGACAACACATGAAGAGCACCGCTGCCAGAGTGCAGAGTTTTCGTCTATACACATATATTTATGTGCACATTTATTTTAGCATTCACAATAGGATATTTTGCAAATTTGTTGTAAAAATTGCTTTAAGCTTAGTTCATTTTCGTTAAGTAATTTCATTGTATGACTAGTAGTTTGAGCGACTTTTGGAGCAACATCCAAGAAACAAAAAAACAGTGTCGGTGCTTCCCACTTTTGAAAAGCACCACTGGATTTAACTGTCTCCTCTTTCAGTCTCAGATTTATCGCATGCATGGATGTGAGAAATGTGTGTGTTTGTGTGTATGAGAGTGTCTGTGCACTTTTGGAGAGTAATATATATATATATATATATATATATATATATATATATATATATATATATATATATATATACACACACACACACACACACACAGTATCTCACAAAAGTGAGTACACCCCTCACATTTTGGTAAATATTTCATTATATCTTTTCCTGTGACAACACCGAAGAAATTACACTTTGCTGCAATGTAAAATAGTGAGTGTACAGCTTGTATAACAGTGTAAATTTGCTGTCCCCACAAAATAACTCAACACACAGCCATTAATGTCTAAACCTCTAGCAACAAAAGTGAGTACACCCCTAAGTGATAATGTCCAAATTGGGCCCAAAGTGTCAATATTTTGTGTGGCCACCATTATTTTCCAGCACTGCTTAAACCCTCTTGGGATGGAGTTCACCAGAGCTTCACAGGTTGCCACTGGAGTCCTCTTCCACTTCTCCATGACGGCATCGTGGAGCTGGTGGATGTTAGAAATCTTGTGCTCCTCCACCTTCCGTTTGATGCCGCCCCACAGATGCTTAATAGGGTTTAGGTCTAGGGTTTCGGTCTGGAGACATGCTTGGCCAGTCCATCACCTTCACCCTCAGCTTCTTTAGCAAGGCAGTGATCATCTTGGAGGTGTGTTTGGGGTCGTTATCATGCTGGAATACTGCCCTGTGGCCCAGTCTCCGAAGGGAGGGGATCATGCTCTGTTTCAGTATGTCACAGTACATGTTGGCATTCATGGTTCCCTTAATGAACTGTAGCTCCCCAGTGCCGGCAGCACTCATGCAGCCCCAGACTATGACAATCCCACCACCATGCTTGACTGTAGGCAAGACACACTTGTCTTTGTACTCCTCACCTGGTTTCCGCCACACACTTGACACCAACTGAACCAAATAAGTTTATCTTGGTCTCATCAGACCACTGGACATGGTTCCAGTAATCCATGTCCTTAGTCTGCTTGTCTTCAACAAACTGTTTGCGGGCTTTGTTTGTGCATCATCTTTAGAAGAGGCTTCCTTCTGGGACGACAGCCACGCAGACCAATTTGATGCAGTGTGCGGCGTATGGTCTGAGCATATGGTCAGGCTGACCCCCCACCCCTTCAACCTCTTCAACCAGCAATGCTGGTAGCACTCATATGTCTATTTCCCAAAGACAACCTCTGGATATGATGCTGAGCACGTGCACTCAACTTCTTTGGTCGACCATGGCGATGCTTGTTCTGAGTGGAGCATGTCCTGTTAAACCACTGTATGGTCTTAACCACCATGCTGCAGCTCAGTGTCAGGGTATTGGCAATCTTCTTATAGCCTAGGGCATCTTTATGTAGAGCAACATTTATGTAGAGCAACATAATTTTTTTTTCAAATCCTCAAGAGAGTTCTTTGCCATGAGGTGCCATGTTGAACTTTCAGTGACCAGTATGAGGGAGTGTGAGAGCGATGACACCAAATTTAACACACCTGCTCCCCATTCATACCTGAGACCTTGTAACACTAACGAGTCACATGACACCGAGGAGGGAAAATGGCTAATTGGGCCCAATTTGGACATTTTCACTTAGGGGGGTACTCACTTTTGTTGCCAGAGGTTTGTTGAGTTATTTTGAGGGGACAGCAAATTTACACTGTTATATAAGCTGTACACTCACTACTTCAAAAGTGTCATTTCTTCAGTGTTGTCACATGAAAAGATATAATCAAATATTTACAAAAATGTGTATAAAATGCAAATGACATGATCTGGTTCAATAATGTCAATATCACACGAACACACAAATTGGACATATATAGAGTTTTTTACATTTACTTTTATGTTCTTGGCTGCTTTAGTGATTTACAAGTAATTCCATATATTTACAGTTTGAATAATTCTACCTAAAATGCTTAATTCTGCATCTCACTAAACATGCATTATACACAAACACGCACACACATACACACACACACACACACTATGTAAGATGACATTTTCCAAATGTACTCAATCACAAAATTCACCTCATTCATCTGAGAACACACACTCTTACAAAAAAGGCAGATGAACTATAAAGGACTTATAGCACCACAAAGATATCAACAGTATTTTTAAGCCCTTATTCGCAAACACATTTCTTTTATGATACACAGCATGCCACAACAAAGCTATCAGCTGTCTGAGCAGCTGCTCTGGATGTTTCAAATAGAGTCACTAAAGTTTTGAGATATCTGGACACACACACACACATATTGGTTTTACTATACTTGTGAGGACATCTCATAGACATTTGTGTATTTTATAGCAGGCTAAAGATATATTCTATCCCGTACGCCTAACCCTACCCCTAAACCTAACCCTCACATGAACCTGTGTACTTGATTAGATTTAAAGATAAACATAATTTAGCTGATTTTTTGCTTGTGAGCTAAAAGGTCCTCAGAAGTCGGTTTTCTTAAGTTTTACTATATTTTTCAAAAATGTTTTACATTTTAAAAAATTTGGTCCTCACAAGTATAGCTAAACCTGCCCCCACACACACACAAAGAGTATCTATTTCAACCACACATGTACAACAGCCGACCATAAAGTCCACAGCCATATGTAATGATTGATATTACAGGATTAAAAATATACTGCAGCCCTGAAAGCACCGGCAATCAAAACCTTTCATTACAATACAAGCACAGGAAAACTGTATGGATGGATAACAGATCTGATTCTGTGTCACACATCCAAACACTCTTCTATATTCCTTCAACTAATCCCTCACTCCGCACTAACACACAGTAGACGGGCTGGCTGAATCAAACCTTGCTGACTGATAGAAGCTCATGTTACTGCAGGATAGGACCTGAAGGTCAAGGGAAGAGAGAGAAATGCAGAAATGTTTGTTTGAGGTTAATGAGTATGTGTGTGTAAGAGAGTGGGGAAAAAATTGGGAGAGTGGAAGATTATTTTTTATTTTTTTTAAATCAAAGCAATCATACTGACATACAGTGGGGGCACATTTATTCACTAAAGGTGCCTTTCTCGTCATGCAGAAAATGGAGGGAAATTGTAATAATAAACATAAAATTATTAAAATCTCTTTATAATCTCACAATAACAGTAATAATGTGACAATTTGAAATTTCTTTGTAAATCGCGGAAACATTAAAGAAAATTAAGTGAAGGTGCCTTTAACAGTGCAAGCTTCAGTAGATCGGGGCAAATTCCATTCAAAAGTGATCATCTCTTTGCCCTACTCACTCCAAAGAGTAGAGCTTCGAAGGAGGTACTCTGAAAGGAACATGGGACCATTACTGTGTGACTGTACCCTTCGCTATCAGTCTTGAGGAAGGGCCCTTCAAGAAAAGCTTAATTTTCTCACTTTCGTTTGGAACAACCCTTCAAGTGGCATCTCCTTCCCGTAGTGGCATTCAAGGGTGCAAAAATACTGTTGGGAATTTGCCCCCAGGATCATCGAAGTGGTGTTGCCTCAAAAAAGTAACAAGTCAGATAAAAAAGTCCACTTTATGTACAGAATTGTAGTGTCAGTTTATTTATTTATTTTTTTTAAATACTCGAGTCCTACCGCATTTCCGACATCGCAAACTTGCAGTTTAGACAGTTTTATTAATTGTAATGGGAGTAGTCATGTCACTTTCAGTTTGGATAGAAATTCATAAACTGAAGGAGCTGACTGATTCAGCCAAATCCAGTTTACTTTTTCTTTAAATGAATAAGTCATTTCATTATCACTACTTTCGTAAACATAACACGGAATTACCATTTTAAGGACATGTAGGCTAACATGGTAACCATTCAGAATCATAATATCTTGTTATCATCATTATACCATGGTTCTGCCACTTTTCTGCTGTAGGGTCCTTAATATTAATCATATAATATAGTAAAATAGCATTACATTAAAATTAAATTAAAGTAAAAGTACTACAGGTAGTGTCAATTCTATATAGGGGATGATGTGGTTAGGGTGGATGCAGCAGAGATGACAGAATGAAGTGAGGGAGCAGAGATGAGAGAAAGTGAAGAGTGATTAGACAAATATTTGCACTGTGAAGTACTGTGGTGTTACAAGGGTACTACTATGCTACTAAATCATTATTATATTCATATTTCATTATATCTTCATTAGGGCTGGGTTATTATTCAATTCTTCCAACGATTATGAAAAAAGATAATCGAGATAAAACTATTATTGTGCAGCATTCCGTTTCGAAACACCCTGGTGTTATATCTGTAAAGCATCCTTTATTAAAGTTCAAATTATAAGGAAACAGGTTATGAAAATAAACTGCCATTTCTCTGTGTGGATCAATGCCACATCTATGAGTTGCGGGAAGATAATTAATCTTTTCCCAGCTGATGCACACTCTGGCGAGTGTATGCTCGTCACTCGCTCATTTATTACAGCTAGATTATAACATGATGACTTGCGACATAGTGAATCCTAATATATTTGTATCTTATGAAGAAAATCGGCAATTCAAGCCCTATTATGATGAAACAGTTTGTTTTTTGTGAGTTAAAGATGGATTGTGAATATAAAGATGAGAGAGTGTAGTCTTCTTAGCCCATTATACACTGGCACAAAATACGTTTTTTGGCTTGTTTCCAAAATAACATCTAAAACTCCTTTAAAACAATGTAAATTTACTTTATGAGCTATACTGCAGAAGAAAAAAAAAATTATCCGAGAATGTTGAATACAATTTTTAACCAGGGCTCGACATTAACACTTGTCCGGTACAAGTGGATTTTTGAAGGGGCAAGTGAAATATTATTTTACTTGTCCGACTGGACAAGCAGACTGATTAAAACGTCAATAAAGAAAAATATCCTGCTGTATTTGTGATAGCCTAGGCCTGTGTCTCTAATTAGAAAGTTCATATTCTTATACTGCTGCTGAAAGTAATCCAGAATAATTTTCTAATTTGCTAGCCATCTAGCAATTGTTTGATTGACAGGCGGCTTATGTGTGTTTGCTGAGCATCCACGTGTGTTACGAAAATGCTGAACGGTAAAATGCATTTCATAAGTCTGCCAAAATGCCTGTCTTGGTGAGGTATTCATGTAAACAAAGAGAGTGATGTCTGAAATGAACGTAAACAGCAGAGAAAAAAGCGGATTTGTATTCAAATGTAAGTATAAACGCAAGCTAATAGATCTGCTGCCATCTAGTGTAGTGTGCCATTATAATAATCAAACGATAACAAAAAAACACTCGCTCTCGACTGGGTAACTTTAGTAGCTTTAAAAAGGATTAATGTATATAATCATACTTTTAAACCTGTTTAAAAAAAACACTGAATTTTCTTAATTTGCATTTTTTGTTCAATTATTTTGTATCTATTTCTATACATTGCTGATTTTATTGTTATTTTATTACTGTTAGATTACTAGTCTTGAATAATTACTTAAGAACTTGAAGCCATTCTTCCATAATTAACAAATTAGTTAGTGTTATTATTTGTTGTGGTTTTGAAGCTGGAATTGAGAATCATCAAATTTCATCATTGAAAATCATCAAATTTTGGTATTGTGATAGAGTTTATCCTTTATTGTACATGGTAGATCTTGCTGAAATAACATGATGAAAAAGTAGATCTAATTTCATAGAAGTGTGAGCACCCCTGCTGAAAATGATGGCGATAGAGGCTTTCCTTTATTTGACTACAATCCGTAACATAAAATAATTATCATATGACAATAGCCTCCTCCCCTACCCAGTGCTGTTTACATTTCAAGTTCAAGGAAATCCACTGTTAAAAAGACAAGTTTTTTTTAAGTTCAATATATGCATGATGTCAATAAATGCAAACTGCCCTGGGTGCCAGCACTCCTCGAATGGGCTTTTTTTTTACTGTAATCAGTAGCCTTTAAAATGCCTTCAATTGGAAGATCAGAGAAACAGAAAACACACTGACACACTCCTCTCACACATTAACTCTACGACAAGAAAATCTTCAAAGACACAAATACCCATTTTTACAGCATAATAATAATAAAAGGTTTGGGCTAATCTTTGTCTCGCACTCTCTTGCTTGGACACAAGTCTCACACACACAACACAGGCTTTGCGTAGGCTACATTTCACAGATGGAGAGTTTCTGAGAGAAAGGTCACAACATAAAGCCGCTGAGTCGTGACACATCACGTCCATTTAAGACTTTCTGAAATTGAATGCGATTCTGAGAAAACAAATTATTCAATAAATAAAGGCTGACAAAGTGCAGTCTAACTGTAAGAGGGCATACGCTTTTTTTTTTACTATTATGAGCATAACCAAAAACATTGATAGCCAAACACCTCTGGGGACATTCAGAACTTGCATGGTAGTGAATCAGCCTTTAAATAATAACATTATGTTTGTGTGCAATAGAAAACTGCACAACTGAGATTGCTTAATCTATTGGGCACTGTGAACTACTGCAGTAAATCAACTCTTTTTATGCTGATCAAATTTATGTTTAGTTGTTTTTGAACATTTACCATTAGAATTTAGTCATAAAAGGAAATGCTCAGAGTGATGAATGTCTATAAAGTAAACAGACCAAGTCAGCACCTATAGGGCATTCTTTCTGTCTGCCAGAAAGAGCTCATGGATTAGATGGCAGTCCAAGAAGATTAATCTTTTCAACAAAGTGAAGCGCTGAGGAAGTAGTCAAACTTGATGAATAACAGCATAGCGCTTACTCTAAAAAGGACATCAGAGAATATAACCGCATACTTGAGTCTGAAGGACACTCATGACATACATAGGAAAGGCTTGGTTTTGTTGTTCTTCATTCATTAAAGGAATAGTTCACCTAAAATTTTTTATTATCTCATCATTTACTCACCCTTGTGCCATCCCTGATGTGGATGACTTTCTTTCTTCTGCTGAACACAAAGATTTTTAGAAGAATATCTAAGCTCTGTAGGTCCATACAATGCAGGCAAATGGAGGCCAGACATTTGAAAGTTTAAAAAGCATAGGAAGGCAGCATAAAAGAAATCCAGTGGTTAAATTCATGTCTTCAGAAGAAATATGATATATAAAAATATTTTAGGGCTTTTTTTTTTTACTAAATAATCTCCTCCCAGCCCAGTAGGTGGCGATAAACACAAAGAATGTGAATCGCTCAAAAGAAAAGAACACAATGTGAAAGTGGAGATTTATACTAAAAAAGGACTTATATAATGATCTGTTTCTCACTCGGACTTATGATATAACTTCTAAAGATAAGGATTTTACCACTGGAGTCATATGGATTACTATTATCCTGCCTTTATATGCAGGTTGCACACCTTCAAAGTTCTGGCCACCATTCACTTGCATTGTGTATGGACCTACAGAGCTGAAATAATCTTCTAAAAATCTTTCTTCATGTTCTGCAAAAAAAAGAAAGTCATTCACATCTTGGATGGCATTAGGGTGAGTAAATGATGAGAGAATTTTAATTTTTCCGTGAACTATCACTTTAAATCATGTTGTATTAATAAGTTAATTAAAACAAAAATAAATTGCCAGTTGAGCAGAACCCTTTAAAGTGTAACAGAGCAGTGTCAAATTTTGACTCGCCGTGAGTCACTTTTAAATAAAATACCATCCTTTACATATCATCATATCATTTAATTCACAGATCTCAGTTAGGTCTTCAGAGCATTCAAGAAACAGAGGTCCCTGAGCTTTGCCCATGCTGTCTAGCCTTGCTATCTGATCTCACACCCTGTACAAAAGACACTTGAAACTTTGTGCCTGTGGCAGTTTTGAACTTTCTGACCAGAGTTAGTCAGATTTTAGATTCACAAATACCTTCTCATAACCTAATTTACATAATACAATCATAATTAGACAATGATACAAACTTCAAAACACATTGGTAATTTTTTTTATTTTAATCCTGAGGCAAAAGGTATTAATGCGATTAGGTTATTATTCAAAGTGGAGACTAAAAGTGTGGGGGGCTGTTAGAGAGTGCCCTTTAAAAACTGCCGCTCCAGGCAATATGAAAAATTTATTAATTTCTACGGAGAATCAATTTGTATATAAGACACTGCCGGAGAGTTAGAGCATCCCACAGACAGGAATCAGAGATTCTAATCTCGTTCCAGCAGAGGCGTAGATTTAGGGAGGAATTGGGGGGGGGGGGGAGTCAACCCAAGCTAGTATCAAAACAAGCTAGTACAATATTTATACCATGATCAATGGAAACATGTAAATGCTTCATGCTGCAAACCCCCAATTTTCATGACAAATCTACGCCCTTGCTTTCCAGTAACTTGTGTCACAAGTGCTTAACCATCTTCTCAGTGGCAATAGCTTCTTTATAAGCATTCTCTATTGAGGTGGTGTCATAAAGTTGCTCACATACACCATGGTTTAGATAAGCAAACACCTCTCTCCCAAAGCAAATGCATAAGTATGTTTACTACCATTCTAAGGTCCGACTATTAGTAGGCTTGCATTAAATCCTTGGAAAAATATATATGTGTAAAAAGCAAATAAAGGTTTTCATTGTTTTCAAAGCATGCAAGCTTTGCTGACAATAGCACCAGCTGAAGGCAACCTATATTTAATTATAACATGATAAATAACTTTTTATGGCAAGGCATCCCACTGATAATAACCACATTCAATTGCTACCAAGAATAATAAATTCAGGTCGAGTTTTTACTGAGAAATTCGTTAGTAATGTTTAAATGAGAACAGTGTGGTACAGAGTGTTTTCATTGCACACACCACAGCAATTATTTTGATTATAAGGAAATTACATGTGTAATAGTACATGAGAGGCATAAGCACAACCTTTAAAATCATATAACACAACAAACTAGAAGTGGTGACACGTGACACCAAGCACAGGACAACTGGCGATTAACCTGTGAGTTGACATTCAGTTTAAACTAATAACAGAAGCAGTGAAGTCCCATTAAATATTCATATCATAGACAGATATCATCTCTCTCTTTCTCTCTCGATATATACCTATCTGTGTCTCCAAAGTGTTTGTTCACACATGGTACGTGGTAGAATGAGACAAAGAATAACATCAAATTCTATTCTGACTATATATATTCTATATGATGGATGGTGATAGACTGTCCTGCCCAAAGGTGTCCCAGGCCTGGCAAAGTGTGTGTGGTGTATATTTAGTGTGTATTGCTGAAGCTGATACATTCAGTATAAAAGTAACCTGATATGTGCATGATTATCAAAGGCCAAACTGTTGTGGAACAAGCAGATAATTGCGCTTAGCTCAGCAAAGAAAGATGCAAGTAAGGTCTATGCAAGATACTGTACTGATATGAGCTCAATAAAACAATGAAGCATTATCACATTTTCTTAACCTACTAGTTAAAGGTGCCAAGTGCGATTGCACTTTATTACTTATTTCATTTGTTTTGCAACTTTATTATCCTAAAGTTTGCAAAGTCGGGTTTTTTTTGGGAAAAGTTTACACAGTAACTTAAGTTTTTCTGATGTAACTTAGAGAACACGAAATTTACCTTGCATGGGTACAGTCGTTATACAGGACTTCAAAGTCTTTTCTCGATATGAGTTTGCAGCGATTGACCCCAGGCTGAATCGCGCCAAGTCCACGGAGGATGCGAACCTGCTCCACATTGCACACCACTGGCGTTATCTCCAGACGCTTGAGTTTCGTGTACACGGTGTGCAGTCCACCGACCAGGTGCTTGAGAAAGAGGTCAAACGCCTGCGGGAGGCAAATGAGCTCGTTGCCGTTTACAGTGAAAGATGCTAGTTTTGCGCCTCGGACCTCGACCATTTTGCACTCGTTGTTCTGTGGGGTGTTTTCCACAGGAGAAGGGGTGGAATATATGGGTTTGTGAGGGAGACCACCGATGGGGATACCCGGGCTTGCGGAGGAGAGCAGTTCCGATCTGAAGAGGCTCGGTCCGGCGGGGATTACCACTGACTGTGGAGGGGATTGGGTCGCGGGGGTCGAGGAGTTGGCAACGGCGGAGACCAAGATTGGAGGCGCGTGAGCCATCGGTGTCGTGGGCAGCAGCGCAGCCGGTGTGGCCATGTTTAACACAAAATAAATGTCTTCAAAGTCTTCTGACAAAAAGTAATGTATCACTGGTGGAAAATTTTCAGAAACGGTTCCGTTTTGATTGAAAAATATAAAGAGCCTGACACTGTGAAAAAAACAAAACAATTAATTGTCTGTGCGTCACGACATAGATCAAAGCGTAGTAGTGACAGGTAAAAAGTGAAGAGCTGCGCTGGTGCTCCAACGGGTTGAATCTGTCACATTTAGTGTGGTCCGGAGGAGGAGCCAAGAAACAAAGAGAGTTTGGAAGAGACACAGCACGTGTGTGTTTCACTCTTTCAGAGCAGGTACATCTGGAACAAAACAATGAACTTCAGAAGAATCGTGCTATTGTGCGTGATTTATAAGTTATAAGTATACTAGGTGATACATAAACAGAACAATACATTGAGGTTGTATGAAATAAAAATTTTGTATTTAGCACTTATTTTTGCAGCCATTTATACAAAAATCTCCCGTTTCATACTGCTTTTCAGTAATTCTTCAGAAGGGTGTTGATGTCAGGATACATGAACTTTTGGAAGCAACATGACGATTTCACATGTGATCATGTTCACCTAAGCAATAAGTGTCTACTGTACTGTATCCAGGGTTTATTCAGTCGCATTCAGTTTATGAAAGGACAGATGTACTGTATCATTGCAAGCATGAGGTGAAATTAATAATAACAATACTTAAATAGTTGGTGTCCCTTTGTACATGCACATGGGTAAGTGATTAATTCGCCACGTGAGAAATTCTGATGAAACTAAATTGAAAGCAATTTAAATAAAGCTCATTTATATGTCATTTCTCATGGTTGGGGCTTTACTATAATTGGCTGTTTAATTAAAACAATTTTCATGGTCATTAATACAGCCAGAGCATTGTAGTGCACTGACATATTTTAATTACATGGTATTAACAAAATTGATATGCCTTAGAAAGCCTGGTGAAATTTTTAATAAGAAATTATTAATGCAATTATACATCATCCCCTTATGAACATTATGGGTGTCATCATATAACTGGTCAGCTCTGAGAGAGTGGAGTAAACAACTTATTTTGTGCAATGCCATAACACTGTTTGAATGTGGAGTAAAGTTCAAACAAATATAGCCTACTTGCTGCTAATAGAAGAATACTTTTCCTGTTTTGTTACATTGTGATGTCAAACACATACACAGAGAGACAGGATTTAAAGCTTATGCTGCCATCTATTGTGAAGGATTAAAAAAAACGAATTATTTGAATTCAAATATACTAATTAGAAATGCTCAAAGTGCTCATCACAGACTGTAGATCTTATGATTTGTGAGAATTCATAACATTTACAGCTGTCAATCTTTAACTCTTATTTTAAACACATATTGTGACAGACTAGCATTTATTACAACTGATGTTATATCATTTTCTAGACTTCATGATATATAGCAGGAATTTCACTACCTCATTACAGCCCTAGTTAAGGTCTGTTTTTCAGCATGTATGCAGGAATAGTTGAACAATTTAAATACACTGAATAGACTTAAACAACAACAACAACAGCAGCTGTGTTGTAATTCTCAAAAATCATTTCACTGGTCATGATGTTTAAAATAATTTCTCAATTTTTTCCTTTTACATTTTTAATTATCACTATATGAAAATGTATTATTTTTCCCCTGAATGCAACATTTAAGAGTTAACTTATACTTTCATGCTTTTTTTAGTGTATATCACACATGTAATCTGTCAGACGCTAATGATCTGTTCTGTATTCTTATGATAAACAACCTTGCACATTTGCATTACACAAACAACAACATAAACTCTACAGTAAAACTGATGACTGATATGGCTGATAACCACCATAATAGCGCAGGTGATGAAACATAAAGACTCATGATTACTTTAATTTC
Organism: Moxostoma hubbsi; assembly: GCA_032164185.1. Taxonomy (NCBI): domain Eukaryota; kingdom Metazoa; phylum Chordata; class Actinopteri; order Cypriniformes; family Catostomidae; genus Moxostoma; species Moxostoma hubbsi. The sequence continues at coordinate 24,327,558 of JAVLUX010000006.1, read as the reverse complement.
ATCAGGAGTGGCCTTTTGAGGAGCAATGGCCGATACACATGGATAAACAGTTCAGTGTCACTAACACAAACCCAAAACACAGCGGCACACAAGACACTATAATAATCCAATATGCATCAACTAAACAACATAAAATGTTACAAAACACACCAGTTTAAATAACTGATTTAAAAAATAAGAAACAACTATTTTAATAAATATAATCAATTATGATGGGTCAAGCAGGGACTTCTGGGAATACCCATTTATTGTCTTTTACAGTAATTTTAACAGAAGTGTGCAGAAATCACATGGCAAATATTTTTTTTGCAAAATTTAACATCCATCTTCTATAGCAGCTTGTCCTATGTAGGGTAGCAGGTAGTGCTGGAACAAATTGCAACTGTCACGGGCCGAAGGCAGGGAAACACCCTGGACAGGTGACCAGTCCATCACAGGGCTAACACACACAGACATACACATTCACACTCTCACCTATTGACAATTTTAGAGATTCCAGTTTACTTCACCTGCATGAACTAGGAACTTCTTGCTGTGAGGCGACTGTGCTACCCACTGAGCCACAGTGCCAAACACAATATTTTACAGGATATTTACTTGGAAAGGTTAAACAATTAACTTTTTTATTATTACTGTAGCATTTTTCCATTGTTTTTCCATTAAAATTACAAAAATGTTACAGTGTGCATTTCTGGAGGAATTTCACACTGATGATCTTTTCGAGTTTCTTTGAAGTAATTATACTGCCTGCATTCCTCATTTCCACATTTCTTTATTCAATTCACTACAGTGATTACAGTAGTTCCTCATTGACTTCTCTGTTAGTGCTATGGCCAGAGTCCATTCCCTGACCTTTTCTTCATCATTCGGGCACATTTGTCGCTCCCTATTGCAGAGAACATTTGTTATAATGTACATCAGATGCCTTTGAACAATCACGATCAATAAGTTCAACCATGTTGTACCAGAGAGAGATAGACAGAGAGAAAAAGAACTATGTGCATACAATTTACAATAGGAGAATTTACTGTATGTACTACTGATATACACATGCTTATCGATTCCTCCAAGATGTCTTTTAGTGATGCTGTTCCATCAATCAATACACCTACAACATACATATGCAATTAGAACATAAATCATATGTTCTCATTAGGCCTCATGAACATTCAATTTAGTTAAATCTCACTCTCACATTTGCATATGAATCCACCAGGCTTCATGTTTTACTTTCTCTTATCTCCCATGTCGACCTTAACAGCAATGCACAAGACACAGAGTGTGAAGGAGTCAATGCCTCAATTCACACACCACCAGCCTATTAAGACCACCAACATCCATCAGCTAAAGCTGCCACACTTTCAAATGCACCGTGCTGGGATGGTCCCTTCAGCAGCCCTGTAATTTAATTCCCTTCACCATGCATACACCCTGCATAGCGATGTCCCCTGATGGATTAATCATGCCATTTCCACAAAGGTCTTTCAGAAGAGAATGGAGTTTGATGCAGCCACTGACGCTTGGTGCAATAACTCAAGCTCTGCAAAAACACCAGTGTCCAGTCCAACTTTATTTAGGTATGCTAAAGATGTGCCCATTTCACATTGGAATTCACTCCAGCTTCATCAAGAACATCACTTCTATGATCAAAGTCAGGGTGGGGAAATATCTCTATGAGTGCCAGACATGGAAATGAGATGGAGCAGTGTAGCTGGTTCGCAATCTGGGCAAGGAATGAGTCAGGAGGCAGTGAACTGTCAACGTAAGTATTTTTTATTACTCTTCAGTGGTGTTCACAAAACTTAAACAAAAAGGGCACTTAGTGGCCAAATAATCACACACAAATGAATCAACAATTCTTGTCATGCACACACACAGTCTCTCTCTGGTACTCTGACACCTTGTGCGCCTTTTTATGTCTACCCCCACCATCACTACATCAAGAAACTGGTGTTAGAAATAATGACAACCCAGGTGACGAGCCTTACCGCTCTCTCCCGCAGACAGATACACAACCACGCCCCCATCACCACAAGCCGAAAATGCCTGACAGCACTCCTCCGTCAGCGCTTTAGGACATTTTTTCTGTTTTCTAAACATTTTTAAAAAAAAATTTGGTACAGACTAAATTAATTGTGGGGATGTGAGATGCCTGATTCATTAAAAGTAATCTCCAGAAGTGGCAGTACTTGTAGTTTTTTTCTAAATGTATCTGTCATACATTCCCTTTAAAAATAGGAGTAATTTAAGAATAGAAGTAATCTGAATTGTCCGGTTTCTCCATGAAACAACTGGTAGCCAATCAACAGCCAGATTACATCCATTCTAATCCATTCTTTACCCTGTGGGGTTTGTACAGACTTGCCGACTCTTCGACTACAACAAACATAGTTGACACCGTCAGCCTGAAGTTGACTAGGCGCTCACCACATGATTTATGAAATGCGTCTGTAGGAAATACAGCTCAAATATAGGTTGTGATGTTCTGTCAGACTCACATTAAAAGACACACACACAGAATGTACTTCATAACCATTGTTTGTTTAATGTATTACTCTGCTCAACAACGCAATGCATCAATGTATCAACAACAATATTACGAATTTTCTGTATCTGTATTGCACATTTGCAGGTTGGTCATGTGTACTGTGGTTTGTGTGTGGAATGGCGTTGACTAATAGGGCTAGAATAATTGACTATTAAATATCATTAGTCGTGCAACCCCTATTCCCGTATACTAATGAGAATCTGTTCTCTGTTTGTGGATGGCTAAGTCATTCATTTAAAATCTGTGGAAAAGAAGCAAGTTGTGCTTTGTTATACCGTTTCAGATTAGATCAGCCTTGTGTACTCAAATAAGTCAAAATATTTCTATTTTAATTGTGCCTTTTACAAAACATACTGTCCCTAGCAGTTTGGATACAAAAGGGACACGTGACATCAACATTTTGTTAGTTCAAGCCTTTGATGTTGTTGGGAAAAATACTTTCAATTTAGAATCTGAACTTTACCAATCAGAGTTGTACAGTGATTTTTCATTCCCCTACTGTATTTCATGAGGTTTCTCTTCAATTTACCATCCATTCCAGAGGTCTATAACCTGTTTTGAGAACAAAACTTCCTTTCAAACGTGTAACTGAACTTTTCCTCCAACAACTTCTGTGACCTCAACAGCAGTGCAATTTTTTATCCCTTCCTCCTGAGGCGGAGAGAGGGTGAAGGTTATTCATTCGTGCTTAGCTATTTGTTGAGTTTGATGGATAAGCCTCATAAGCATTGATGCTAACACTGTTTCTCTCTCACTCTGATTCTTTTACAGATCATAGAGTATCCTTCTCCTTACACACACTCACATACACACATTCTGCCCCTTAGACCCCCTGCTGTGCTCATTCTGTACAACATCCATCAAACCTAAACAAGAGGGGTCATTCAGCTGGCAAATAACCTTCACTCAACTACAGCAGCGAGCAAGCTGTCTATAAAAGACTCACTGCTAGTGTAGGCCAGTGTAGTGAGTTATGCCATGGGAAGTTATTCTTTTGTGTTGATCCTGTACCAGCTTGTTCTTGAAATACAAATCTTAAAGATTTGGCTGAAACATAGCACTAATATGCAAACTCTGGAAAGATGGTTACCTCAGCAACATGATCACACAGGAAGCAGACATGTTACTACTGAATGTTCCAGCGCACTGACATCGACAACATTCTTCCAAGTTACTAACTGTAATACAAGAATACAAGATGTAATAGACACATCATGACGATAAGTAAACAAATTTAATTCAAACATACTGATGACAAAAATATGTTGACAAAAAAATAATACTGCTAGATATTAACAGTGCAAAAAACAGAAAGAATTTAGAAGAAAATAACTGATTCATATAATCCAGTATCTTGGGCATTTCCTCACTTGAGCTGAACAGGAAGATGTGAACCGCTTTACATACAGGCTAATTATCTCACTCAGAAACATCCTATTTATATTAAAGCAATATCACAAGAGCAAGTGTGCTATGACAAAACAGCATGATTGTGAGTGTGAAATTGCTTTTATACAACAGAAAGAAAGAGTAACCCTAAACCTAAGCGTGACAGAGTGTGTTTGATTGCCAGCACCTGTTGCCACACAAACGAAGTTATGAACATTGATGCTTAAGATGTTAGTTTAACTCTATTCCTCAGCTGTAGTGTGGTAGTAATCTGCTCTAAGCTGTCATGGAGTGATGCTGTGTTTTGGACATGCTATCGGAATTATCCAACGAATATTTTACTCATGTTCAAGTGTTTTGTTATCAGAGAGAAAACATGGAAGATGTTTCAGTGTCATTATTGTATATTTCTTGGGAAACTCTTTACAGTACTCTTGTTGAAACTCTTGTTGACTTGGGTATCATGGTGCATTCAAGTCATGTCAGAATGATTGTATTTAGGAGTTGAGTGCACATGAACGCCACCACAAAGTCTTAATTATGAGTGGGAAACTCTGGATTTTTGTTGAGGCCTGACTTTCTGAGTTGGGGGCATATTGAGTTAAGAATCTTGGTTGAAGCATATTGTTATTGGTAACAATTCAGTTTTAATTGTAAAGTCTGCATGCATTTTAGTACAGTAAATGAACATTGATGTAAAAGAACGATAAAGTTTGACTGAAAATTAGACTCAGTTAGCTGTGATCGGCAGCAGTGTTGGGTAACATTCATTTTAAAAGGAACTCATTAGAATATTGCGTTACTCCTTTTTTTATGGAAAGTAAAGCATTACTTTTGCTTTTTCTTTTCTGCTATGCTATGTATTCCATACAAATAAGGCATGCATTGCATACAAGAGATATTACAGGTCATGCTAGCTACTGTAAAACACTCATGTCAAAACATAGTTGTAAAGCGGGTTACGGGAAAAGGAGGAGGCGAGAACCGGCTTGACAATATAAATAATAGTTTTAATAATAAACTGAACCAAAAACACACAAACAGAAAAACAGAGCAGCTGCATGTCATTCTCACTCTCTCCAACTGTCGTCACTGGCCGCATTCATCCCTTGCATGCCCCATCAGGCTGATTGAGGAACGGGCGTGCGTTGTTCCAGCCCGGCCTCGCTCTCGCCCTCCTCCGCACTACACTCCTCCGTGCGTTGCCTCAGGCCGGGGAGCCCCCGGCATGACGTACATACCCCTGTACACGTGCCTTGCGCCCCATCTGCCAGCGGGTCATCCCCACCTTGCTTGACCAGGGAAGAGGCAGGAAGGTAAAAACAACAACAAAACAAAATAGGTGAGGGATAAATGCCAACACAGAGCGACAGAGATAAAGAGAGGAGAGAAAAAGAAAAAGAAAACTCACCAGTTCTGTGATGCGCCGTCATGTGGTCCCCGATCACTCCTGTACCCTCTCAAGCAGACGGCAGCCACTCCTCCCCAGGTGGACCGGAGTCAGACCAACCCCCAGCGGACAAAACACACCTCAGAGATCTCGGTGACCCGTGGGGGCCCTACCGGTCCAGGCGGTCGGGGAGTCACTTCCCTCCTCCCCTTGTGGACGCCGGTTCTCTCGACACCTCCGCAATTCTGGGGGACGGCAGGGCAGTCCTATGCCCCTGGCAGTGGCTCCATTGCTCCAGGCGGTCGGGTAGTCCAGTCCCCACTCACCTCATGGACAGCATAAACACAGAGCAGCTGCATGTCATTCTCTCTCGAACCGTCGTCACTGGCCACGCTCATCCCTCGCAAGCCCACATGAGGCTGATTGGGGACCGGGCATGCGTTGTTCCATCCCAGCCCCACCCTCCTCAGCTCTACAATAGTAAACCAACAGATATTTAGAAAGTAAGTCTTCACGTCATATTTATAATAAAGAATCAATATGCATGATTTGTTTTTCCATCAATATGGGAGCCATATGTTTTAATGAAACAAAATATAAACAAAGTACTCAGAATATAATGAAATAAAAGCACAGTGAACCAGGCACAGACCAGGGGAAACAAGGGCTTAAATACACAAGGGAAAACAAGGGAACACCTGGGGAAACAATCAGGGGAAAACCAATCATACAAATAAACTACAAAAGGACTACACAATTAACAGGAAACAGGAACAGGGAACTAAAGGATTTCTACATAAAACTAGACAAAAACTGGGAATACATAACAGAGCCCCCCCTTTAAGGAGCGGATTCCAGATGCTTCACAAAAAAAAATGTCCATGGGATGTGAGGGGAAGGGGGAAACAGGCAGTTCAAGGGGCACAAGGGGCAAGGGGAGAAAAGGAACAAGGCAAAGTCAGGGAGGCTTGAGGGATGGAGAGCGAGGGTGAAATTGCAGGCTTGGAGGACCAAGCTGGAGCCAGAGGTTCAGAGGGCTGAGGTGGAGCTGGAGACCAAAGATGCCAGAGCAGATCAGGTGGATGGGCTGGAGACCAAAGAGGCAAGAGTAGATCAGGAGGGTGGCCAGGAGACCAAGGAGACCAGAGCAGATCAGGCAGATGGCCAGGAGACCAGAGCAGATCAGGCAGATGGCCAGGAGACCAGAGCAGATCAGGCAGATGACCAGGAGACCAGAGGAGATCAGGCAGATGGACAGGAGACCAAGGAGACTGGGTCAGGCCACGGAGCTGCTGGAGGAGGGAGAGCCACTGTAAGAGGAGTCTCTGGGAGGGCGGATGGAACCGTTGAAGGAAGAGTCTCTGGAGGAGCGGGACGAGCCTCTGGAGGAGGAGTCTCTGGGTGAGTAGGTGGCACCACTGGAGGACGAGTCTCTGGGGAGCGGGCGGAGCTGCTGGAGGAGGAGACTCTGGGGAACAAGCGGAGCTGTGGAAGACTCTATGGGTGGAGCCGTGGAAGACTCTGTGGGTGGAGCCAGGAGAGGCTTGACAAAGGCAGGCGGAGTCGGGAGAGGCTCAAGGGGTGGAACTATGGAAGGTGGAGACAGGAGATGCTCAGGGGGCGAAGCCATCAAAAGTGCAGCCATGGAAGGCGGAGCCATGGGGGCTCGAGGGGCGAAGCCATGAAAGGCATAGCCATGGGAGGCTCGAGGGACAAAGCCATGGAAGGAGGAGACGTGAGAGGTTCGAGGGGCGAAGCCATGGAAGGTGGAGCTGTGGGAGGCTCGAGGGGCGATGCCATATCAAATCAAATCAAATCAAATCACTTTATTGTCACACAACTATATACACAAGTGCAACAGTAGTGATAGACTTGTGTGCAGTTCCGAGAAACATAGCAGTCATGACAGTGACGAGACATATTCTAATTAACAATAAACATATTTACAATTAACACAATTTACATATCAAATGTACACATAATTACACAACATAATAATAATATACAATGTACAGTAAACAATACACACAATATAGAATACACATACAATAAAAATAAAAAATAAAAATATATAAACAGTAGTTGTATTGTGCAGAGAGTATAATTATGGCAGTCCAGTGTGAGATAATAAGATTAATAAAGTGCAGTGCTGATGTATATTGATCGTGAGAGATCAAGTGTTCAAAAGTCTGATTGCTTGGGGAAGAAGCTGTCATGTAGTCGGCTGGTGCGAGTCCTGATGCTGCGATACCGCCTGGTAGCAGTGAGAGCAGCCCATGGCTTGGTGGCTGGAGTCTCTAATGATCCTCTGAGCTTTTTTCACACACCGCCAGGTATATATGTCCTGGAGGGAGGGAAACTCACCTCCAATGATGTGTCTGGCAATTCGCACCACCCTTTGTAGGGCTTTGCGGTTGTGGGCAGTGTTATTGCCGTACTAGGCGGTGAGGCAGCCAGTCAGGATGATCTCTACAGTGCTGGTGTAGAACCGTATGAGGATGTGGTGGTTCATTCCAAACTTCCTCAGCCGTCTCAGAAAGAAGAGGTGCTGGTGAGCCTTCTTCTCAACTGCCTCAGTGTGGACGGACCATGTGAGTTCCTCAGTAATGTGGACACTGGGCATTGGAGCTATGTGTTGCCACACAGTCATGTGTGTACAGGGAATACAGGAGTGAGCTGAGAACACAGCCCTGCGGGGCACCAGTGTTGAGGGTCAGTGATGAGGAGATGTTGCTGCCCATTCTGTTTAATCCCAGAGCTCTGGGATTAAACAGAATGGGCAGCAACATCTCCTCATCACTGACCCTCAACACTGGAGACCCACAGGGCTGTGTTCTCAGCCCACTCTTGTATTCCCTATACACACATGACTGTGTGGCAACACATAGCTCCAATGCCATCATTAAATTTGCTGACGATACGACGGTGGTAGGTCTGATCACTGACAATGATGAAACAGCCTACAGAGAGGAGGTGCACACTCTGACGTGCTGGTGTCAGGAGCACAACCTCTCCCTCAACATCAGTAAAACACTTCTTGTAGTGGACTTCAGGAAGAAAGACAGAGAACACAGCCCCATCACCATTAATGGAGCACTGGTGGAGAGAGTCAGCAGCTTCAAATTCCTCGGTGTCCACATTTCTGAGGAACTCACATGGTCCGTCCACACTGAGGCTGTTGTGAAGAAGGCTCACCAGCACCTCTTCTTCCTAGGACGGCTGAGGAAGTTCGGAATGAACCAGCACATCCTCACACGGTTCTACACCAGCACTGTAGAGAGCATCCTGACTGGCTGCATCACCGCCTGGTACGGCAATAGCACTGCCCACAACTGCAAAGAACTGCAAAGGGTGGTGCGAACTGCCAGAAACATCATCGGAGGTGAGCTTCCCTCCCTCCAGGATATATAGAACAGGCGGTGTGTGAAAAAAGCTTGTAGGATCATCAGAGACTCCAGCCACCCGAGTCATGGGCTGCTCTCACTGCTTCCATCAGGCAGGCGGTATCGCAGCATCAGGACCCGCACCAGCCAACTACATGACAGCTTCTTCCCCCAAGCAATAAGACTTCTGAACAGATGATCTCTCATGATCAACAATCAGCACTGCACTTTATTAATCATCATTCTGTCAAATATATTCTCCCCAATTCAATTAGTGTATATATATTTTTATATACCCTTATCTAGTGTATGTGTATTCTATATTGTGTGTATTGTTTACTGTACATTGTATATCAGTACTATGTTGTGTAATTGTGTACATTTGATATGTAAATTGTTGTGTAATTATGTGTACATTTGTTATGTAAATTGTGTTGTGTAAATATGTTGTTTATTGTAAAGTGGTTTATGTCTCGTCACTGTCATTACTGCTATGTTGCTCGGAACTGCACACAAGACTTTCACCTACTGTTGCACTCGTGTACACTGTAGTCTGACAATAAAGTGATTTGATGTGATTTGATTTGAGATGCAATGGCACCATCAGTGGAGCGGTTGTTACGGTAGGCAAACTGCAATGGGTCCAGTGAGGTGGGCAGCACAGAGCACATGTAATTTCTGATTAGCCTCTCAAAGCATTTGCTGATGATAGGGGTCAGAGCAACAGGATGCCAGTCATTTAAACAAGTGATTTTTGATTGCTTTGGTACAGGCACAATGTGGACGTTTTGAAGCATGTGGAAAATATCTGTAAAAACACCAGCCAGTTTGTTCGCACACGCTCTGTTGACGCGGCCCGGAATGTCATCTGGACCCGCAGCTTTACAGATGTTCACCTGTTGGAAGGATCGGGTTACATCTGCAACAGAGACAGAGAGTGAACCAACCTCTGTAGCGTCGGCCGCGAGTGCTTTCTCCGCGAGGGCAGTGTTATTTTCCTCGAAACGAGCATAAAATGTATTTAGCTCATCCGGGAGAGAGGCAGCGGTGTTCACAGCGGAGTTTATATTCCCTTTGTAGTCCATGATGATGTTAATTCCCTGCCGCATACTTCTAGAGTCAGTGGTGTTAAACTGTCTTTCAATTTTGTGCCTGTACTGGCATTTGGCTGCTCTGATAGTTTTACGGAGGGCATAACTGGCTTGTTTATGCTCCTCTGCATTCCCAGAATTAAAAGTGGAGGTCCACGCATTAAATGCTGCGCGAACATCACTGTTAACCCATGGTTTCTGGTTGGGGTAGATCCGTATTGTTTTAGTCGAAAAAACATCCTCTACACACTTCCTGATGAAACACGATACGCTATCAGCGTAATTCTCAATGTCATCATCAGAGGCGGACCGGAACATCTCCCAGTCTGCATGATCAAAAGGATCGTTCTTTTCCTTTTCCTTCTGTGTTTCCGTGGCCGGGCTGCCCAGACAAAGTGCTCCGCTGGAGTGTTTGTAAACAGCGGGTCGGCATTGAGGAATTTGATGTCCGGTTTTCGGTGTGTAATTGCAGCACCAATGTCTAAACGCGTTTGTCTGTCATATACAATAAGGCAGACAACATCCAAGACGGTCGTTTCCATCTTGGGTCGTGATCGTGAAAATGGGCAGAGACTTGGGAACGACCTCCATGGTCGTGAGCATGGACAGAGACTTGGGAATGACCTCCGTGGTAATGAACATGGGCAGAGACTTGGGAACGACCTCCATGGTAGTGAGCACTGACATCGACTGGGGAATGACTTCCATGGTCATGAGCACTGGCAGCGTCTGAGGAATGACCTCCATGGTCGCGAGCACTGGCAGCGTCTGAGGGATGACCTCCATGGTCGCGAGCACTGGCAGCATCTGAGGAACAACCTCTATGGTCGCGAACACTGGCAGAGACTGAGGAATGACCTCCATGGTCATGAGAACGGGCAGCGACTAGGGAATGATCTCCTTGGGGAGAAGGTGTCCTTTTCCTTCTCCTTTTCCAGACAGCTGGGAGCATAGTCACGGGAGTGGATGAGGCCACAGGCATAGGCGCTGACTCGTTGGACGTGGCAGGCATGGGCGCTGGCTCATTGGCCGAGGCAGACGTGGGCGCTGGCTCATTGGCCGAGGCAGACATGCGCGCTGGCTCATTAGCCGAGGCAGATGTGGGCACTGACTCGTTGGCCGTGGCAGGCATCAGTTCCTTCAATGCACTATTCAGACCGGACCGGAAGAAAACCACCAGAGAGTGGTCTGGATAGTGCACTAAATTTGCTAGCTCTAAAATCTCACAGATGTGATCCTCAACTGGATGGTCCCCTTGCTTCAGAAGCAAAATTCTGACAGCCACTAGATACATTTTTGGTCAGTCGTGAGGAGGCAGGCGAGGAATGAGGATCTAAACGCAGCTGTTAATGAAACAAAAGATAAACAAATTACTCAGAATATAATGAAACAAAAACACAGGGAACCAGGCACAGAACATGACAACACATGTGAAGACTGACAAAGAAACCAGGGGAAACAAGGGCTTAAATACACAAGGGAAAACAAGGGAACAAGTAACACCTGGGGAAATCGATCATAAAAAGTAACTACAAAAATGTTACCAAAATAAAACAAAAATGTTGAATCTTTTTGGAAACTAAGTCATTTTATCTGCATACACAATTGATGTAGAACGTTTCTTGGAGCCACTTATCCAGAGTCATCTTTTCTCATCCCAGTTACAGGGGAGCTGTAACACGGAGCAGCTCAGCTGCATAAGTATTTCACTCTGTGTATCATGTCATGGCCAGTGGAAAACTAGTTTTATAATCCCTCTGTCTAAACACATTTACTGATTTTTTTAACGCAATGTGTATTAACACATGAATCAACCGCATTTCCCTCAACCTAATGTTGACGTCATATTACTCTAAAACACGAAATGTGCATGTACGTTAGCGAGTTGATTGACGGGCGATGACTATCTGTAAGGTGATTGGCTCTTTTACCTGCAAGGCAGGACTTCTTTCTACATCCGTTGACTGTTGAGTGCTAGAGCTTCTTGTTTGGGCATTCCAATTTCTCCCATTCATTTAAATAGAATTGACTCCCCACTCTCTGCTAAATAGTCTCTGGCCTCACACTCTATAGAACCACAATACCAATCATGCACTGCCTCTCCTCCCCGAAGTTTGCACACTTTTACTCCTGATTTCTACAGGGACAGTAAAAGGTGGTGACAGAGGTGTATAAAAGCAACGCGTTACTTTACTTAAAAAGTAACTCAGATATTTTGGTCTAAAATAAAAAATGCTGTGTTAATTTACTCGTTACTCGGAAAATAATCTGATTACATAACTTTTATCGCATTACCCCCAGCAATGATTGGCAGTAATGCTGAAAAAACTATTTCTTATCAGAAGTGTAGCAGAAATCCGAAAGCCAATGACATCAATGAAACTCATGTACTGACAACAAGGTATTTCACAATGACAACTCAACTTGCTAATAACAAATAAAGGATAGTCTTCTGTCGCCACGTGCTGGCTGAAATCTGTAATGTTACAGGAATTAATTAAAATCCCCAGATCTAGCTGCAACACATCTGCACTGCTCTTTACTTACACTTTAGTTTGGAAAAAGATGAACACAAAGGGAGTGATAAAAACAGTGAAGTGTCCCAGTGCTGATATGACTCATATATATATATGCAATCTTGGAATGTCTCTCGTCCAATCAGATTCGAGGACCGGAACTAACTTTTGTTGAATAAATAAGGTGAATCACTATATAGATCCACAACATATTTGTAGTACAATTTACATCTGCTTAGTCAATGGCCCGAATGAACAGGTGAACTTGAAATAACTTACAGCTAGTCATAATGTGTAGCTTGTGTTGTTATTATTCTGTTTTTGTACTACACACAAGGCAATTCACAAACTGGCTCCGGAAACTTGAGCTCACACATGGCCATATGTATAAAAAAAAAAAAAAAAAAAAAAAAAAGTCCATCTTTGGCCACTGTGGGCAGAGCTGCAGATTTTGGTAAGCACAGACCGAGTTTAGTTCAATAACTTTTTGTTGCAGTGAGATCAGTTTGACCTCGGAAATCTATAATATAGTTTGGGCAGTGTTTGCATATTACCTGTACATGTTTGGCTTGATTTCTCCGGAATTTGACAGTAGGTTTCTTGTCCTGTAATTCTATGGGATCAAAATCCCATCAAAAGTATTGTGGTCACGGATTCAAAAATGATAAGGATTAATCAAAATGTTAAGTGTGAATTTAAAAAAAATAATAAGCGCAGATAAAAAAAAATAATACGCGCAAAAATAAATAAAAAGCGCAGATCAAAATAATTACGGCAGATCAAAATATAACAAGTCTGAATCAAAAATATATAAATACATTTAAAATATGCTGCAAAAAACAACAGAAAATTAAAGCAAAGCCAGAAGAATTGCATATTTTATATATATATATATATATATATATATATATATATATATATATATATATATATATATATATATATATATATATATATATATTAATGTTTTTTATGCTCTCTGACAATTTTGCTCGTTTTTATTTTTTTGTAGCTCACGCTGTATTTTTCTTTGCTTTTGTTTCCAAGTTTTACACTTTGGTTTTCCAAAACTAGTGAGTAGAATTTCATGTAAATCAGGGGGCGTTTTGCATCCCCATTGGTTCACTATTTCTTGATTGACAGCTCCTCCTCTAGCCAATCATTCGAAGAGAGGTGGTGACGTCACTCCAATGCAACTCCGACGACTGCTGCTCCAATCCTACGATGGTAGATAAAGATGGATAACTGTCAGTTGGCAAATCCTGGACAATTACAGGTAATTGAATATTACTATATTATTTGTGGTTGATAGATACGCTGCTTGTGTCTGTTTTGAGGATTTTCTGTCAACTCTAGACAGAAAAAAAAATGGGTTATCCGAGTAGGCCATTATCATAGTCCAATAACACATTTATCGAGTCAAGTTTATGCATCAAATTTAGTTTGCAGAATCTTTAGTTTAGCCATTGGTGCATTTCCAAAATTTCCATAACATAGAATATACAACTTCAAAAACATTTGAAGCAAATGTTTACAGGCATACAACCAACAAAGTGTGCATGTAGGTGTCAGCAATACTACACACCTTTTAGATTTTTGATATAATAATAACAAAAATCTAATATGTAAGCATTTCTATATTTATCAGTATTGTAATAAGCCTTGGTGTCGTAATTATTAAATTAAATCAGGAAATACTTGTCTGTATGTTGCTTTGCAGGCCTTTGTGCATCACCCAAACAAGAGTAGCCTATTAAATTTACACAAAGATACATCAACTTTATATACTGTAAACACAGTTACTGAAGGTTGGAGAAAAAAAATTGCAATCAATTACAAAAATATGTTATATCCAAAATGGTCTTACCTGGTGGCCAGCTGACAGAAATAAAATCCAGATCCCGACCCCAATGCCTATTTAAATACTGATGAATATAGAAATGCTTACATGTAATTGGGTTTTTTTTTTATTATATCAAAATTCTAAAAGGTGCTGACACCTACATGCACACTTTGGTTGTTTGACTGTAAGTCATTTGCTTCAAATGTTATTGAAGTTGTATACTCTATGTTATGGAAATGTTTGTAAATGTTTTGAATATATTTGCTCCAATTTTGCCTGTATCTCTAGACATTGTCCTTAAATTTGTGCCTAATTGTGAATAAAGATCGTTCAATGTCAAGCCAACTTTATTGCATTATTTATTGATATGGGGACGCTTGGTCACTTGCCAACATAGGATCAGAACATAACAGCACGTTCAGCAACATGTAAAAGCAGATCATGTTGGGTTCTGAACTTGCGCCTACATTGGTACATCTAGTAAAAAAACAAAATGCATCAAACATCCACACCAACCGAGCCTTGTTTTATTTTTTTAGATATGTAGCGAATAACCTACAAACAAGGAAGTCTTAAATAATGCCTAAACTAAGACTCTGCTAACTAAATTCACCTGACTCGATACATGTGTTAACGGATAATGACCTACTAGGACAACACATTGATTACTTGAGCTGGCAGAAAATACTCAAAACAGACACAAGTAGCGTATCAATCAACCACAAATAATATAGTTATATTAAATGACCTGTGATTGTCCAGGATTTGCCAAATGACAGTGATCCATCTTCTTCTACCATCATGCAATTGAGCAGCAGCTGTCGGAGTCACATTGGAGTGACGTCACCTCCCCTCTTCGGATGATTGGCTAGAGGAAGAGCTGTTGATCAAGAACTAGTGGACCAATAGGGACGCAAAATGCCCTCGGATTTACATGAAACTCACATTTGCTTGCAAGTTTTGAATAACAAAGCACAGAATTTGGAAACAAAAGTAAAGAAAAATACAGCGTAAGCATACAATACAAAAAATAATACAGTAATAATACAAATATTGGCACCCTTGGTAAATATGATCAAAGAAGGTTGTGAAATTAAATCTGTATTGTTTATCCTTTTGATCTTTCAATAAAAAAATTCACATAAATCTAACCTTTAATTGAAGTAAAATAATTGAAAGAGGGGAAATATCTCATTAATAAATAAATATTTTTTTGCCAAAACATGTTGGTCACAATTATTGGCACCCCTGGAAATTCTTATGAGAAAAATATATATGAAGTATATTCCCATTCATATTTAAAACATTTTAGTATACCTGGGTGACATGACATTTTTCAGCCATGACTTCCTGTTTCACAGGGGTATAAATATGAGGTAACACACAGGCCACATTCCCTTAATCATCAATCTGATGAGGTTGTTGAGCTTCACAAAATATGAAGTGGCTACAAGAAAACCAAAGCATTGAAAATACCCATTTCCACTATCAGAGCAATAATTAACAAGTTCCAATCAACTGGAGACCTTAAGAATTGGCTTGGAAGAGGACGTGTCTCTCCACGCACAGTGAGGATGGATCTAGTGGCCAAAGAATCTCCAAGGATCACAGCTGGAGAATTGCAGAAATTAGTTGGGTCTTGGGGTCAGAAAGTCTAAAAAAATATATAATAAATATCAGACATCACCGTCAACACCACAATATGTTTGGGAGGGTTTCAAGAGAAAAAGCCTCTGCTCTCATTCAATAACAAACTCAAGTGTCTTCAGTTTGCCAGACACTACTGGAACTTCAAATGTGATGGGGTTTTATGGTCAGATGAAACAAAAAAGCTTTTTGGCAGCAAACACCAGAGATGGGTTTGGCATACACAGAGATGAAGAAGTACCCAATGCCCATAGTTAAATGTGGTGCTGGATCTTGAATGTTGTGGGGCAGTTTTTCTGCCAGAGGTCCTGGACATCTTGTTCAGATACATAGCATCATGGACTCTATCAAATACCAACGGATAAAAAATAAAAACCTGACTGCCTCTATCAGAAAAATTACAATGGACCCTGGTTGGATCTTCCAGCAGGTCAATGATCAAAATCAACACAAAAAATTGTTCACTGACCACAAAATTCTGCCAACGCCATCTCAGTCCCCTGACCTGAACCCCATAGAAAATTTGTGGGGTGAACTGAAGAGGCGAGTCCACCAACATAGACCTCTGAATTTGAAGGATCTAGAGAGATTCTGTATGGAGGAACGGTCTTGGATCCATTGCCAGGTGTTCTCCAACATCATTAGGCATTATAAGAGAAGACTCAGAGCTGGTATCTTGGCAAAGGGAGGTTGCAAAAAGTATTGAAAAATAGGGTGCCAATAATTATGGCCAATGCATTTTGGGAGAAAAATGTTTGTTTAACAATGAGATATTTCCTCTGTTTCAATAGTTTTACTTTAATTAAAGGTTATATTTTTGTGATTTATTTTTAATGAAATGTTAAAAGCCACAGCCTTCTTTGTGCATATTTACCAAGGGTGCCAATATTTTTGGTCACTATTGTATGAGCAAAATTGACAGAGAGCACAAAAAACAATAATATAACCAAGGAAAACGTGATGTTTGCAATTCTGATGACTTTGCTTTAATTTGTCTGTTGATTTTTTTGCAGCATATTTTAAATGTTTATATATTTTTGATTCATGCTTGTTATTTTTTGATCTGTGCTAATTATTTTGAACTGCGCTTTTTATTTATTTTTGCGCTTCTTATTTTTGTATATCGCTTATTTTTTTATTCACGCTTATTATTTTTGGATCTGTGACCACAATATTTTTGACAGGATTTTGATCCAATATAATTAATTGGTTCTCAACTGGTTTTGCTTTCGGACCCAGATCTTACATTAGACATCAAGTGGCTAACCAACACCATTCGAAATTGTATTTATTTTTACCATGTAGTTTTGTTAATGTTTTTTGTGAATGAGGGCAACTTAGAACCATTGCTATAATTTTAGACTTAATTTTTGGGCAAATGTAAATTTCCTGTATAAACGTATTTGTACCTTCTTTCTATTTTACCAAAAAAAAAAAAAGTATAATAATTGATCAGTAATGATTTACTTGCATAGTGATCTGACTGTATGGATCACAATTTATATAATCATGACCATATGAATCAAATAAATAAGAAAGGGCCCTGACAACAAAAATTAACTACCTAGAGAGCACAGTTATGTGTAATGCATACCCTCTAAAAGTGCATGTAATTATGTTTAAACTGAACCTTGTGAGGCTAGTGTTGTACTTACAAGAAAGGCAACATCTTAATATAAGGCACAATTCACCACTTTCCAACATAAAATTTCTTGGTCAGGCATAAACTGTGAAATTTCTGTGAGAAGGATCACAGTATCACATCCTACAGTAATCTATGCACAATACTATGGATTATAGCTGTCGGAACTTTTCCAGGCCACAGAGATGGTGTCACTTAAACATCATATAATAAGTCATGTACTGAGCATCTAAAGCTCTTTGTGCAGCACAAAAGACTGGGCCTGATAGAAAATGACAGTTTGCTTCTGGTTCTGTCAACAGTAATACAGTATATGACCCACTCAAATCTGCAGAGAAAGAGCTCGTAGCAGATAAAATTCATGAGGCCTAAATATCATTCCATCTACTCTAATTTGACAAACAGCGATGTATTAAATGCTAGAGCCCAATTGAGAAATCCTTTGAGGAAACAGGTCAATGTGTCTCAGCATTGGGAAGAGCACACCAGTAACATCATCCTATATATATTTAGCAGTAGTACTAGAAGATGTATTTTCCATTAGCAGTGTTGGTGATTCAAATGAACAAAAGGGCAGAAAGGACTGTATGATTATTAATGGGAAAAGATTATGAAGGGGTAAGGGGTTAGTTTATCGACCTTCACAACACTAATTGAAACAAGTATGGAGACTCGGCAGCACTGTAATCAACTAAAACATAGGATCATTAATCATTATAAATAGCGCTGTCAAAACACAGGCATTATTATTATCAGCCCCTTTTGTATGTATACTGGAAGCTTGAACGCGTGGTAAATGTCCACAATGCCGGTGCAGAGGTTAATGAGAGTCGAAGTGTCATTTAAACGGTGCCGCTGATCTAACGGGCAATGAGGTGACGAGACTCGCACACGTTAATTTGGAGCTAATGGGAATTGATGCACTTCTGATGAACTTAGTAACAGGCTTGATATCCGGAAGAGTTCAAGTCTGCCGGACGAAGAGCTTTTTGACATTCCGCATGAAAGGATATTAAACATGATAGGAAAGTGCTTTTCTTTTAGAATTATTGCCTTGTGACTTGACTATTATTAATTGACACCAACTAAGACGTTTTAATGTGTTTTGTGATGTTTGTTCTGGTAGGAATCACCATACGATTGTCATGTTGAGTTCTACTTTGAGGATTTGATCTGATTTTAAAAACATAAATCTTAATAACAGGTTACATAGCCTGCTAGATCGCATTTACTAAGATGCATTTTGGGGGATCTGATCACAAGTGGACAGCGTGTAAATATAGGTGTAAACAGGGTGCAAAAGGTTTTGTGATCAGATCACAAAAAATTAGGGCTGTCAGTCAATTAAAATTTGTAATCGCCATTAATCACATATTTTTGTCGTTAATTGCGATTAATCACAGGTTTTGAAACGCTGAAATTTGACACCATATATACTTACTTTCCTGTCAAAATGCATTTATTTCCATCTTAGGAAATAAAACAATATGTACATAATGCTTTATTAATTAATTAATTAAATTATTATTTAATTTAATTTAAAACAAAGCCTTCCACAGCATGAAGAGAGGAATGCACTGAAATAGCACAAATTCATCTAAATTTAAACTTTCCCCAAAGTTTTATTGGAAGGTTGACTTATTGAAAGAATTAGTCCCCATAGGTTGAGTATTCATTCATATTTTCATTAATTTCATATTTCTATATTCTCTATACATCTCATAATTTTACACTTAAAATATTAATATCATAACATTATCTATGCATTTTAAACTGCTGTTTAAATGCTTTTATTCCTGCTCTGTGAAAATACATCTAATTTCCACTTCAAATGCAGCTTCTGTGCAACCTTTACAGTGTAAAGTTGGCTTTAGTCCCAATAGGTTTTGTATTCATTGTAATGCGCATTAAATCTCTTAAAGTCTCATCCTGCACAATATCAATCTGCTGGCAGACAGTGGCTATCCTCTTTTCTACAGAAATTATGAAGCTGCGCTCATGATTCGTGTCAGACCAGCGCCACTTTGAACTCCATTGGAAAAGCACGATAGTTAAGACTTGACGTGCTTCTTTGGTAATTAAAATGTGCCTACATAGGCTGAAAATACCTGATTGCTAACACAAGTCACATCTAGGCTTATTTTGTACATCAAATAATAGTTCTAAGAGGTCCTATCTCCATTGTTTTATCACTGACAGGGAAGTACTGTTGTGGTGGGTGTGTTAGTGTTATGAATCTTGTGGACACATTACAAAGTTTCCGCCCTCCCAACAAGTTTTTATGCTTGTTTATGTTTCATTAACATAAAATGCGTTAATCACGATTAAGAAAATTAACGCATTAATCTTTAATTAATTGCATTCAATTCACATGTTAATTCTGACAGTACTACAAAAAAAATAAAATTTGGTGTAAAATATTTAAGGGTGTAAAGGAATTTCTGGTTCAAAGGGGGATTATGTCAATTGAGTGTCTGTCAAAACACCATAAGATGCACATCCATTTATTAAATCTCTTTATTGATAAAATACTAGTACTTAGGGATTGAATCATTGCATGACTTCTGTGGTTGGTGGTAGTTGTTATTTTATTCACACTTTCAAAGCACCAACAATAAAGACCCAAGCTGGAGATCTGGAGAGGAATAAAAGAGCTGTTCTCATACTCAAACACAATCATGTTTAAGGCTGCCATCTCATTAGTGGCAATGACTAGCAGCCGTTGGTAGTGGGCAGGGCTTCATATAGCACAGAGTCATTAGGATTTTCAACATAGCCTCCCCCAAATATGAATACATGTTTGTAATTGATGAAAATCTCTAATGACTAGGTGCTATCTATACAGATAACACCTAATCATTAGAGGGAGAGCAATGAGGCAACTAATTTGTAAAAAACTGAACTTCAGTAAACAGGACATCCTAGCTTGGAAATCGTATTGGCAAAGGCATTGACTCAAGTGATGTATTAGGCAAAAGGGTATGCCAAAGTTCCACTGATTAGAGGGCAGAGGCAAGGATAGAGACCATGGGTCCAGCAGAACAACAGCCGAGGGAGGAAGCCAAGAGGGAACAACAGGTGGGGGACGAGGCAGAGGCTATGATTTAAGAGGGACCAAAGGCAAGGAACGAGACGGAGGCCACAACTCCAGAGGGACCACAGGCGAGGGATGGGATGGAGGCCACAGATCCGGAGGGACCAAAGGTGAAGGAGGATGCTGAGGCTAGTCCACAGCAGAGACAAAAATCACATTCTAATGGGAACATGGGTGAAGGTGGAGGCCAAGGCAGGTGAACAGGTAAGGGATAATGCAGAGACCATGACTCCAGAGGGACAACAGGCTATGATGAAGTCCAAGGCAGGACCATAGGTGAGGGCAGAAGCCAGAGGCCAGGGCGGACCACAGGTGAGGGCAGAGACCAGGGTGAGACCACAGGCAAAAAAAGAGGACAAGGCAGGACTTCAGGCTGAGGTGCAGGCTCCATAGGGACCACAGGCAAAGGAGAGGGCTTCAGCTGGTTCACAGGCAATGTAAGTGGCAGGAGCACAGGCAAAGGAGTCTGCTCCACAGGTGAAGAGGAGGATCCGGTAAGGCTGAAGGTGGAGGTCATATTGGAGGCTTTGCTGGCTTCGCTACACCAGCAGGAGTGAAGGAATAATGCAAAGGCTGCAGCTGAGCAGCTAGGACTACTGAGGTGGCCAAGGGTTGAGGTGAGCATCCAGGACTACTGAGGAAGAGGCAGAGGGCTCCTCCTCACCAAATGGCAAAGACTACTGAGGAGGACAAGGAATGAGCAGCCGGCACTACCAAGGAGGTGGCCAATGGCTGAGTGGCCAGGACTATGAAATAAGCCAAGGGCTGAGTGGCCAGGACTGCTGAGGAGGCCTAAGGCTGAGCAGCCAGGACTGCTGAGAAGGTTGAGGGGTGAGCAGCAAGGAATACTGAGGAGGCGGCCAAGGGCTGAAGTAGAGTGGCTGAGGATGAGGCCAAGAGATGAGGCTGAGTGGCTGGAAAAATGTAGGGTACGGGCTGAGTGGCCAGGACTAGGAAGGAAGCCGATGGTGAAGGCTGAATGGCCAGGACAACTAAATATTTCAAGAGCTGAGGCTGAGCAGCAGGGACTATGGAGGTCGAGGCGGGACCACAGGTGAGGGTAGAGGCCAGGGCGAGACCACAGGTGAAAAAGGATGACAAGATGGGACTACAGGCAGGGGTGGAGGCGGAGGATGAGGATGAGGTGGGACCACAGGAAGAGGTGCATGCTCAAGTTGGACCACAGGCAAAGGAGGCAGCTCTGGCGGGACCACAGGCAAAGGAGGCAGCTCTGGCTGGACCACAAGCAGAGTCAAAGGCCACAGCTTCAACGGGACCACGGATGAAGGAAGAGGCCGAGGCAGGACTACAGGCGAGGGCAAAGGCAGAAAATTACCACAGGCAGAGGCGCAGACTCTGAAAGGACCACAAGCGAAGGAGAGGGCTTCAGCTGGACCACAGGCAAAGTAGGTGGCTCCGGTGGGAGCAGACAAGAAGGAGGTAGTTCCAAAGGTGAAGCGGAGGCTCCGGTAGGGCTGAAGGTGGATGTTGGAGGCTTTACTGGCTTTTCTCCACCTTCAGGAGATAAAAATTGCAAGGGCTGTGGCTGAGTAGCTAGACATACTGAGGAGGTCAAGGGTTGAGGCAAGCATACGGGACTACTGAGGAGGAGGCCGAGCAGCCAAAAGCACTGAGGAGGCGGTTGCCAACAAATGTGCAGCCGGGACTACAAAGGCAGAGCATCCGAGGCTACTGAGGAGCAGGCAGAGGGCTGAGACCAAATGGCAAGGACTATTGAGGATGCCAAGGAATTAGCAGACTGGACTACCAAATTATAAGCCAGGACTACGGATAAAGTTGAGGGCTGAGGCCAAAAGGCCTAGAATTCTGAGGAGGAGGCCAAGGAATGAGCGGCTGGTACTACCAAGGAGAAGGCCAAGGGCCGAGTGGCCAGGACTACTGAGGAGGAGGCCAAGATATGAGGTCGAGTGGACAGGAAAAAAAAAAGAGGCCATGGGCTGAGTGGCCAGGACTGCAGAGAAAGCCGAGGGTTAAGGCTGAAGGCTGAATGGCTGGGACTACTGAAGAAGCAAATGGTTGAGCAGCAGGGACTATGGAGACGAGGGCGGAATGGCTGGGACTGAGAAGGCTGAAGACTGAGTCAAGTCAAGTCAAGTCAAGTCAATTTTATTTGTATAGCGCCTTTCACAACACACATCGTTTCAAAGCAGCTTTACAGAAGTTCAGCATTAACAGACGATAAAAAATGTAATGTCTATAAAGTCGATAAATCATCATCCTTGTGCAGGGCTCCAAACTGCGACTAAAAATGGTCGCATTTATGACCAAATAAATTTATTTGCGAGTGTAATTTCTGTCAAGCTCGCCACTGGCGAGAGTAAAAATTTACTCCTTTTGATTTTAAAATTTGCATTACATTTCCCGAGATACATTACAAAAGTTTATATCAAAAGAAATAGCGGAGTTCATTGCAGGAACTAACCATTCCAAAAAAAAAAAAAAAAAGAGACTGTGAGAAAACACGGTGACAGTAACGAGCATAAAAAATGCACGTGATCACATAATTGCGAAGAATGCTCCACAGACTACACTGTTAGCACGTGCAGTTTTTCTTGCATGCGAGCTGCGGGACGAAAAGGAATGGAAGGAGTTAAAAATGAAAATATTTGGCACCTGTTTTTCCCCCTATAGGAGCCAATGGCTCCTTAATTGATTTTTTTGTTTGGAGCCTTGTTGTGGAATTAGATAAGATATGATTCTTTATAGTGTTTAAAAATAATTAAATAATAATTGTATTAACCCCAGTGAGCAAGCCGAAGGCGACTGTGGCAAGGAACACAAAACTCCATAAGATGATGGTTAATGGAGAAAAATAACCTTGGGAGAAACCAGACTCACTGTGGGGGGCCAGTTCCCCTCTGGCTAACATCATGAATAATGTAAATAAGAATTATTTATAGTTAAAAAACATGATTTAAAAAATTATTAAACTTATTAAGTGCTAAGGGTCAGTATATAGACAGTGATTGTGTTTGAACTGCAAGATTAGTGACCAGTGTCTTTGAAGTCCATCCTTGATTAAATTCCAGAAGTTCACTTAGATGCAATTGTCCTTGTTTGGCTGATGAAGGCTTTTGTTGGCAATAATTAGTCTATGTATCCCATTTCAAGATCGTAGTCCATGGTGATGGGGCATCTGAAGTCTCCGTGAGAGGCTGGATACAAACTGAAGCTGACGAACGCTATTTACCTCGGGACTGGCGTCCCGAGATAACAGCAGAAAAGCAGATGGGAAATAATTAGCATAGCTGATGTTCATAATATTAATGCATTATAACTGATTCAGCAGTATTATAAAAAGTAAGCATTATGTGAATGCTTGGTTAAAGAGATGTGTCTTTAATCTAGTTTTAAACTGGGACAGCGAGTCTGAGCCTCGAACAATATCAGGAAGGCTATTCCAGAGTTTAGGAGCTAAATGTGAGAACGCCCTCCCTCCATTAGTGGACTTAGATATCCTAGGTATGACCAGAAGCCTCGAATTTAGTGATCTTAAAGAGCGCGATGGATTGTATGGCGATAGAAGATCCGTCAAATACACCGGAGCTAAACCATTTAGGGCTTTATAGGTCAGTAGTAATACTTTGTAATTGATTTGGTACTTAATTGGTAGCCAGTGTAGAGATGTTAAAATCGGTGTTATATGATCATATTTTCTTGACCTAGTAAGAACTCTAGCGGCTGCATTTTGGACTAACTGTAGCTTGTTTGTTGAGGATGCAGGGCAACCAGCTAATAAAGCATTACAGTAATCTAGTCTCGAGGTCATGAATGCATGAACTAACTTTTCTGCATCAGAAACAGATAGCATGTTACGTAGCTTAGCAATGTTTCTAAGGTGGAAAAAGGCTGTTCTCGTAACAGATGAAATATGATTATCGAAAGTCAAGTTGCGGTCTAGTATAACACCCAGGTCTTTTACTGTAGTGGATAATGTAACAGGACATCCTTCTAAATTAAAGTTGTATTGTAAGGGATTTTGTGGGTAGTTTTTTGGACCAATAAGTAATACCTCCGTTTTATCGGAATTTAATAACAGGAAATTACGCGTCATCCAGCATTTTATATCTTTAAGACACTCTGTCAAGTTAGATAAGTTAGTGTTTTCATCTGGTCGTGATGAGATATATAATTGAGTGTCATCAGCATAACAGTGGAAATTAATTCCATGTTTTCTTATAATTTTACCAAGTGGCAGCATATATATTGAGAATAATAGAGGGCCTAACACAGATCCTTGTGGCACTCCATAGTCTACTGACGTTATCTTCGATTTTTCCCCATTTAAACAGACAAAATGGTAACGGTCTAATAAGTACGATCTAAACCAGCTTAATGCCTGTCCCTGAACACCAGTGTAGTTTTGTAGTCGATCCAAGAGTATTTTATGATCTATAGTGTCGAACGCAGCGCTAAGATCGAGTAGAACTAATATTGAGATGCAGCCTTGGTCAGAAACTAAAAGTAAATCATTTGTAATTTTAACTAGCGCAGTTTCTGTGCTATGATGCGGTCTGATCTTTTTCTTGCAAGAAAGAGCACAATTGAGCGGACACAACTTTTTCTAATATTTTAGACATAAATGGAAGATTTGAGATGGGTCTGTAATTTGCTAGGTTATTTGGATCTAATTGTGGTTTCTT
Source organism: Moxostoma hubbsi (assembly GCA_032164185.1). NCBI lineage: Eukaryota > Metazoa > Chordata > Actinopteri > Cypriniformes > Catostomidae > Moxostoma > Moxostoma hubbsi. The sequence goes on along the minus strand of JAVLUX010000006.1, from coordinate 24,302,351 downwards.
AATGAGAGGTTTTATAACTGCCAGCTTAAATATTCTTGGAACATGACCTAAAAATAAAGACGAGTTAATAATATTGAGAAGAGGCTCTTCCACTACAGGTAACACTTCTTTCAGTAGTTTAGTGGGTATTGGATCTAGTAAACATGTTGTTGTTTTAGATGCAATGATAAGTTTATTTAGCTCTTCCTGTCCTATAGTTGTAAAGCGGTGTAGTTGTTCTTGAGGGGTGATAATTGAGGGTGAGTCATAAGACACCATAAAAGATTGTACATTAACAGTTGTGTTTACAATTGTGTTTCTGATGTTTTCTATTTTCTCAGTGAAGAAATTCATAAAATCATTACTACTAAACTGTAACGGAATATTTTGCTCAGGTGATCTCTGTTTATTTGTTAGTCTAGCCACGGTGTTAAATAAGAACCTTGGATTATTTTGGTTATTTTCTATTAGTATGCGGAGGTGCTCAGCCCTGGCTGTTTTTAGAGCCTTTTTGTAACGTGACATACTGTCTTTCCATGCGATTCTAAAGACCTCTAAATTAGTTTGTTTCCATTTACGCTCCAAGTTACGAGTTTCTCTCTTGATAGCATGCGTAGCACTGTTGTACCATGGTGCTCTAGTTTTTTCTCTAAACTTTTTTAATCTAATTGGTGCAACAATTTCTAATGTACCAGAGAAAATGGTGCTCAAACTGCTAGTCATTTCCTCTAGTTCATCTGTTTGTTTGGGTTCACTAAGCAGCTGAGATAGATCAGGTAGGCTATTTGAGAATCTATATATTGTGGTTGGAAGGATTGTTCTACTTGGTCGATAACGTGGCGCAATATGACAGATTTCAGTGGTACGTAGTATTCAAGTTACCATGTAATGATCAGTGACATCATCATTTTGCGGTATAATATCTATATCGGTTGGATTGGTTCCATATGATATAATTAAATCTAGCGTATGATTTAGGCGATGAGTGGGACCACTGACGTTTTGCGTGACCTCGAAGGAGTTTAACAAATCTGTAAACGCAGCCCCTAACGCATCATTTGTGTTATCTACATGTATGTTAAAGTCTCCAACAATTATTGCTTTATCGACATTGAACAATAGATCTGATAGAAAGTCTGCAAACTCTTTTAGGAAATCAGCGTAAGGCCCTGGAGGTCTATATACGGTAGCCAAGGCTAGAGATAATAGGGATTTTTTTCTTACATCTAAGAGTGTAACATTTAGCACAAGTAATTCAAACGAATTAAACCTGTGACCTATTTTCTGAGTAACATTAAGAATATCTCTATAGATTGTTGCAACACCGCCGCCACGACCAATCAGACGGGGCTCATGCTTATAACAGTATCCTGGCGGAGTAGACTCATTTAGACCGAAATAATCATTTGGTTTAAGCCAGGTTTCAGTAAGGCAAAATACATCAAAACTATTATCTGAGACCATTTCATTTACAATAACCGCCTTAGGTGTGAGCGATCTAATGTTTAGAAGACCTAGCTTTAGAAATTGTTTTTGTTCACTGATATTGAGATTTTCTGGTTTAATTACAATTAGATTTTTCCTAGATCCTACAGTAGATGTATTGTTTGGCTTTACTAAACGAGGAATAGACACAGTTTCTATATAATGTTCTACATTGGTACTTATATCAATTAAGTTGGGACAGCAAATACTGTGATTTGGACTTTGACTTACTAGTCATATGGTGTGTAGCGTCTTGGAGATGTTGTCCGACAGAACAGCCGCTCCGACTCTGCTGGGGTGAAGGCCATCAGCACGGAAGAGCCTAGGTCGCTCCCAAAACAGATTCCAATTATTAACAAAGAGCAGTCTCTGTTCATTACACCATGACATTAACCATTCATTTAGAGCAAATAATCTACTGAACCTTTCTTGTCCTAGTCGGTACGTGGGAAGCGGTCCAGACATGACGATCATTGTTTCTGGCGAAGTGCTGCGTACCGACTCGATCAGGCTCCTGTAGTCCTCCTTCAGTACCTCCGTCTTCCGCAGCCTGGTGTCGTTCGTTCCCACGTGCAGCACGACAGCTCCGACGCGCTCGTCACCATTCAGGATCTCGGGAACCTGCGTAGAGACATCAAGAAGCACCAGGAAAGCAGTGAGTGCGCACCTTACCTTTGCCAGAGATAGCGCGGACATGGCGGATGGTGGAATCTCCGATGATCACGGCGTCGTCGCGCTCCGACTCGCGAAGAGGTGAGAAGCGGTTCCGGGTGGAGATCTCGAAAGCCGGGAGGGGCGGGGAGGTCCTTGGTCTGGTCCTGGCTCGCGTCTTCCGCCGTGGAATCACCCAGGGTCCATGGTGATGTGTCGGTGCCGGAGTGAATGAAGCCAGGGAGGATCGCGTCCTGGTTGCTCGGGACCTGTGCAGAGAAACACACGGAGTAGACAAGGTCGGAGTCAAAAAATTATTAACCACTGACCTGTGAGCATCGGCGCGTGATGCTTCAAGCGCGGACCGCCGATCTCGCAGCTCGGCCTGTCTCTCTAGCAGGTCGTGGATCTGCCTCTCGACGGATTCGAGCTCCAACTGCACCGAATGTAGTTCAAAGGTGTCTTCACCTGCACACTGAGGCAGCGTTAGACACACATCCGCTATATTCGCCATTATAGCAGATGTGCTATAATGGCGAATTATAGCTTTCAGTTATACAGGTGTAAGTAAGACGATCGATAGGCGAGAGACCACGCGTGCAGTGCTAGCGGGCTAAGACTAGTAGCGGAAGTTCGGAAAGTTGGATATAAGTAGCGATATCAAAGAAATCTGATTGTTTTTTATAAAGAGTAGTATCGGAGATATGTTCACACGTTTGTAAAGTTTAAAATTTAGGTTTATGAACAAATGTGAAAGAAGAAAATCAAGGATTGGGGATCAATTCGACGGAGTTATCCCAGTAAGCTTTTGAAGACTGAGTGGCTGGAACTGAGAAGGATAAGGGCTGGGGAAGACAAGGCAAAGACCAATCAGCCAGGACAGGGCTGTGGAAAAGACTTTAGGTGACCGGCAGGAGACGCAATGTGGGCCAATGCCAGGACTGGAGAGGAAGGAGGTCTGAGTCTGCAGAAAATTTAGGCTCTAGTGTTTGAACTGAGATTCATTTATCAGATGCACAGGCTGAGGCAGGAACTAAGGGCTTGATTAGAGTTTTTCCAACTATTGGGGAAAGTGTAGGAACAACAGACTACTTTGGAGTTTTACCAAAGAAATCAACTAGAGATCTGACACTTGGTTAGGCTGTTGGAACAGAGCAAATGGTGTCACTGGCCTCACCGGCTACTGTTGCTAGTAGTTTTCCAAGGTCACTAGCCACTCAGCATTTTCACTATCCAAAATCCCTAATCTCGGAAAAAGTGATAAAAGGTAAATAGAGATTGTAACTGCATGCATTTTTTTGGACATTTTATTTGAACTAAAATTATATTAGTTTAGCAGGTCACAAGCCTAATGATTTTAGTCATCTTTATAATATCTGATGGCAAATATGGCCAGTTAGAAAAGACATAGAATAGAACAGGAGGAATATTTTTCAATAATTTGTCCATAATTGATGTAAGTTTTAACCCTTTCATTCTAAATTGTACTTTCCTATGAAAGTTTACCATTGTTCTAACATTCACCTTCGATCCGAGCCAGCATGGTAGAGGTCTCATTCGCAGTAGTCCCAGTGGAATGACCACTGCTGCGGCGGCAATAAGGCATTTCTTTTCTTTTTGTGTCTTTTGACGTCCAACACACAGGGCTCTACAGCTCGTGTTTAAAGAGTCTGGTGTGACAACTTTGCATCTTTCTACTTGGCCGATTGCCATGCCTGTCTTATAGAACGTGGGTGTTTTCCAAATGATAAACATGGCTAGACATTGGCGTGATACCACAAGACGCAAGCGACAGTGTCACCATGAATGATGAGGCACCTTCAATCTGAGTCAGCACTGAAGGGGTCTCATCTGTAGTATTTCTAGCAGGGTGACTGCTGCTGCAGAGGCCATGAGGCCAAGTGACCGTTGAAAAAGTTCCCAGCTTGAAAGTGTTTTGAAAGACTAGATTAATTCAGGAATGAGATCTGGCAACTGGGCGTCAGAATGCTCTTCGACTTTGAGTCCCAAACACTCCAAATTTGCAAGCAGCATGTCCCTGTGGTTACAATATTGTTCTTCTGAATTTCTTTAAAGCAAACAGTCTTCGTGGTAATTTAGAGTGGGAACGCCATTCAGCATCAGCAGAGTGAGGCCCACATAGATATATTTCATGTACGTGCCAGGAGCTAGGGAGAGACTGAAGGGTAGAACTTTGAACTGGTAAGCGGTCCCCTCGAAGGTGAATCTCAAGAATGGCCTCTGGTGAGGGACTATGAGTACATGAAAGTCAGTATCTTTCAGGTCGATTGACAAGCTAGTCCATGAGACGTACGAGGGACAGAATTTGCTTCCGAGTAATCTTGGACATAAACTTTGCGAGTGTCATGTTTAAACATCTTAAAAACAAAATAGGACATAAGCCACCGGCCTTTTTGGCGAATAGGAAATAGCATCTCTAAAAACTGCTGTGAGCATCATCTGACGATATAGCCTCTATCGTGGAGAACCAGCGTGTCCCGCACTGCTACAGAAATGCGGTTGATTCGAGGCAACTGCCTTGTTTTTTTTTTTAAACAGACATCGAAATGACCTGCGTCATGACACTCGTTCTCGACTTGCAATGGCAGGGATTGCGAGATGGCTATTAAGTAATGTGGAAGCACCTAAAATCTCTATGTTGTGACATTGGTTAGCAACATGCCAGAATACTGCCATAGTAAAAAACCAGAGAGGACTGTGCTTCGTTACAGAGGAAATTGAAATCTTCTCTTGAAATGAGAAGATTGTTTAATTAGCACCGCAAGGCTACAGGGCCAGAGACCTGAACTCTCACTGACTAGGGAAAATGTCAAGTCATAATAAGCTGTTCCTGCAGCTCTGGAAAGAATGGCACTGGCGGTGAACATGTTGAGCACCTTTTTTTATGCTTAAGCTAGAAAATTTAAAGCATCACCATCTCAGAGGCTGCTTAGTCCCATTTTCCCACCTGTGGGAGAAAATTATGTGAAGCTTCACACCTGAGTGCATACATGTCTCACTAATTAAGCTGCACTCTGTATCCCATCCTCACTAGATTTAGGAAGGGGAGGTGACCTAGTCAAGAGGGTGTGTTTGATCATCACATGCTCGCAATTAACCTGATCAATCTCAAGGAGCGCTGTGTGTCTGGCATAGATAATGATAGTGACATAGCACCTTGAAATCATAAACTCTGCTCGGCGTAATTGTATCATGTGCACCGCACACAGATCATCAAGGCTGTTCTGGGCAGGCGAAGCTGCTTTAAATGGAGGAGAGGAGAAACACAAAAGCATGAGCTGGTGAAAAATTATCCTCAACTTCTCCGTGCTCTGTATTCTGTCCTCATGCGCCATCCTCATGCTCCTCCCTCATGCAGTCAGGAGCTGCAGAAAGATTATGGCAGGAGGAGAGGGTACCAGCTTCGGCTTTCAGAATGAAAAAGAGCAGAGAGCAAAGTATTCTACGTTTTATGCACACACCAGAAACGCAATCAAACTCAGCAAGCGCTGTCAGCGTGGGCTCTGCCCAGACTATCACAGCCTTTGTGCTGAATGGGCAAAGCCACTTGTGGAGATTCTCCTCAAATTTCCATGCTCTGTTTCCCATTCTCACGAGCCTCCCTAGTATGGTTCCTTGGAAGCTGCAGGAGTATAGTGGGAGGAGAGAGGGATTGCATTTATGTTTTGTTTTGTATAATGAAATTATAAAGGAGGGGAACCAGGGCAACTTTAATATTTTAATATAAAACAGTCAGCAGAGTCTGAAATTCGGCATGGGAATGCGGCACATATTTAATAGTTCCCACAATTTCCACGTTCATAATGTGGGAAATTCCCGCACACTTTTATTCACTTTACAGTGCAACTGCAAATTAGTCTCTATATTAGTAAACCAAAAGATACAGATGAACAAATAAAATCACTAAATTTGTTTTTGTATCAAACTGTAATTCCAGAAGCTGTGCAAATAAATCCACTCTGTCTCTCCCTCTCTCACACTAGTGCAGCTGTCAGCAGTGTCAGAAGTGTGAGCATGCAAAGTGAAAAAGTGCTTTGGTGTTATGTCACGTCTCTGTGAGCAACACAATAAAACTATACCGTTTCTGTTTATAATCAATAAAGCTTTTAACATTGCAAATTCGTGATGGCGAACGCCTTTCATGTCTTGGCACTCCCTCATTTTTCATAATGCAGCACATTTGCAAGAAAGGCAGACCTAGCAACCACACTTGTGTAATGTACCAACTGCATGATGAAGAGAGATGCTTAAACACCTGTTCCATCTGTCATCTCCATCTCTAGTTCCATCCAGGGTCGGAACATGGGGCTCTGGGCTAAAAAATTCCCCCTGCAATCTGATATATTTCCAAATTAATATATATATATTAATATAATATATAACAGATATCGCCAATTCAGTGGAGGATTCTCACACCATAAACACGCACTTCACTTCTCATGCTTTGCATCAGTTCGGTGTCATCCTCAAGCAATAAAATTATCAAATGATACAATGTAGTTAATAATAATAAAACAAAAACAATATCTGGATGTGTTTAATAGCCTTGATGTTAAATAAAACATTATTAATAATTTTAAAGAACATTAATCACTTCATATCTCTAATGAATGTTCATTGCTTTATTAAATTGGATTGGAGTCAGCAGGAAACCGATGGAGTGCTTACTCTGGGTAGGGAATGAGTTATTGCCCCAAGTGAAGGAGTTCAAGTACCTCGGGGTCTTGTTCACGAGTGAGGGGACAATGGAGTGGGAGGTAGGCCACAGAATCGGGGCAGCGGGGGTGGTATTGCACTCGCTCTATCGCACCGTTGTCACGAAAAGAGAGCTGAGCTGGAAGGCAAAGCTCTCAATCAACCGGTCAATTTTTGTTCCTACCCTCACCTATGGTCATGAAGGCTGGGTCATGACTAAAAGAACTAGGTCGCGAGTACAAGTGGCCGAAATGGGCTTCCTCAGAAGGGTGGCGGGCTTCTCCCTTAGAGATAGGGTGAGGAGCTCAGTCATCCGCGAGGAGCTCGGAGTAGAGCCGCTGCTCCTTTGCGTGGAAAGGAGTCAGTTGAGGTGGTTTGGGCATCTGGTAAGGATGCCCCATGGGCACCTCCCTAGGGAGGTGTTTCAGGCACATCCAGCTGATAGGAGGACTCGGGGAAGACCCAGGACTAGGTGGAGAGATTACATCTCCACACTGGCCTGGGAATGCCCCAGTCAGAGCTGGTTAATGTGGCTCGGGATAGGGAAGTTTGGGGCCCCATGCTGGAGCTTCTGCCCCCGCGACCCGACTTCGTATAAGCGGTTGAAGATGGTTTTTTTTTTTCTTCAAAAGCTCCTTTTTCCAAATATGGATAAATGCTGTCATCTACATCTACTTGTGTAAAGACCAGCGAGTCTACCTGTGCGAGTCCACCGAGCAAGGACACAGACACGGCGCCACTCACCATAGCAATTAAGTATCTTTTTATTTTATATTTTATTTTCTTCTTTTCCTTCTACATTCTAACATGTCTACATCACAAATAACATATGCCTTCAAGCACATCCCTGTTATCTGTTACAGACCATTTACATGATATAGATGCAGGACAACACACAACCCACACAATCTACAGCCACTTTGCACTTCAGCACCTGCTCCGCTCTCCTTCTCAGTTGGATTCTGGAATTGCCAGCTGACAAACTTTCTCAATGAGTTGGATGTCCTGCTGTCCTCCTTCCCGGAGGATGGTAAGCCACTTGTGGTTCTTGGTGATTTCACATACACTAAGTCAAGCCCCAGATCACTAAACTGAATGCTCTTCTGGCCTCATTTGACTTGGAAAGACTAAGCACCACAGCAACTAATACACGTAACTGTACCAACTCAAATATTCTTGTTACACTCCAACTTTGGTTTCCTTTCATCGTAACCTCCGTTCTCTTTCACCCTCTCGCCTTTCCACTGCTGTTGCTACCTGTCTTCCCACACAAAATGAATGATCCACCCTTGATGTAAACACTGCCACAGACACACTAAGATCTACTTGAACAACCTGTCTAGACGACATCTGTCCTTTCTCCTCTAGGCCAGCACATACTACACCACCTAGCCCTTGGCTCTCTGAAGTCCTTCGTGAACATTGGACTAACCTCAGGTCAGCTGAGAGGAGATGGTGGAAATCTAAAGATCCAGCAGATCTAGGTAATTATCAATCTCTGCTTGCAACTTTTTCAGATCATGATAAATCTGCAAAAACTTCCTACTAGCACAACAAGATCAACAGCACCACAGACACTTGCAGCTTGTTTAGAACACACTTCTCTGCCCTCCCCCTACACCATCTGACACATCACTGACAGCAGATGTCTTCGCCACATTTTTTACTAATAAGTTTACAACCATCACCAATACATTCTCAGCACCTCACCCTGTCAAGCACCTGTGTCCTGTATTCAACTCATCTGTTTCTATGTTCTCTCCTCTGACTAACACTGAGGTCTCTAAACTCCTCCTCTCCAACCACCCCACCAACTATTCCCTTGACACCATTCCTTCTCACCTTCTCCAGGCCATCTCTTAGTCCATCCTACCTGCACACACACACACAAATAATTAATGCAACTCTACTTACAAGCACTTTTCCCACTACATTTAAGCAGGCTCAAGTAACCCCGCTGCTGAAGAAAACCGCACTTAACCCCACACAAATAGAACACTTTCAGAGCAGTCTCTCTCATCCCATTCATGACAAAAACACTTGAAAGGGCAGTTTTCAATCAAATCTCTGCTATCTCTCACAGAAAAAGCTGCAATCCACTGAGATTGCCCTGCTGTCTGTCACGTAGTCGCTGAGACAGGCAAATCATCAGATCTTACTTTCCACCCTCTCTTCACTGGGCATCACAGGAACTGTGCTTGACTGATTTAATTCCTAAATCTCAGGTAGGCCCTTTAAGGTAGCCTGGAGAGGTGACATGTCCAAGCCACATCAGATACTCACTGAGATACCTCAGGATTCGGTGCTTGGGCCACTTCTCTTCTCTATAATCACAACAGTAAGGGAGTTAAAGGGAAAGGAGGTGGCAAGAACTGCCTTAATAATATTAATAATATTTAATTAAATAAAAATACACCCACACACACGGCAGCTGCCCATAATTCTCTCTCTCTCGAACTGTCGTCACCGGCCGACTTTATCTCTCGTGCGCCCCATCAGGCTGATTGGGGACCGGGTGTGCATCATTCCAGCCCAGCCATGCCCTCCTCCGCTGCCTTGTGCCCTGTCTGATGGCTGGTCATCCCCACCTTCCTCGACCTGTGAGGAGACAGGAGGGGAAAAACAAAAAAAAGAAAACAAAATAAGCAAGGGAAAGGCCAACATGGAGCGAGAGAGAGAGAGAGAGAGAGAGGGAAAAAGAAACTCACTCACCGGTTCTCTAATGCGCCATCGCATGGTCCTCGATCACTCCTCCACATTCTCAGGTGGACGACAACCGGAGTCAGACCACCAACCACCAGCGGACAGAGCACCCCTCCGCCCCTGACAGCGGACCTACCACTTCAGGCGGTCGGGGAGTAGCTCCCCTCCTCCCCTCATGGACGCGCCCTCCGCGTTTCTGGTGGACGGCAGGGCACTCTGTATATACACCTGATGACATCCACAAAGGAGGCCGAGTACACTATCTGCCAAATAAAATTGCTGTGATTTTATAGAGTTTCAGATATCGGTTACACCTGTGGAGACAACCCCTAGCTCAGGAGCATTCAATTGAAGTTCCAAGAGGTCCAGTCTCTACAGTTCCTTCCCAGCAAAGGTCCGGATAATAATACGTAGCTTACATGGTGTCAGTAGTCATATTGCTATGAAATTATATAATGTACATTTTTGAATAATTTTTATAACTTGCCACGTTGGCAACAGTACTCCTTCGTAAAGAAATAAAAAATAAATCCTAAAATTGTCTCTTAAAAACTGGGCAGGGATGAGGACAGTGGGGGCCCAGAGACAGCTAAAGTAGTGGGGTCTGAGGGATCATCTACCAAAGGATTAAAATATTTAATCAAGAATTCATCAGTCGAGGGCACTTGGATATGAATATTAAAAAGATAAGTTCAACAGTTCGTTTTGAAGCTGAATTACAGCAGTCCAGTTTTTGCATTTAAATATTCTTACATTCAGAATATATACAGTAGTTTGTTTATGGGACATAGGAGGCCTTTTGGCGAATAAATAATAATGTGGGGGTTCAAGGGAGACTGAATTGAAAATGTTTATATTTTTGAAGTGAGAATCTACAAACAAAACAATAAACAAACAATTTACATAACAACAGTGAAGCATTAAAATAGTGTTAATATAAATAGGCTTTCCTTGCCATACATGCCATGATGACATCTCGGTTTCATTTGCACAAAAATCTGTTTGTTTAATGTAAAAAGCTCCTAACATACTAATTAATAAAGCTAAATTTTGATAGAAAAAAACATCCTAACAAAAACCTGGCTTAGCTGAACCATCAGAATCACATATCAGATGAAGAGTTTCACTTTGCTTCATTTTTGTTTTCTAATGTGCGTTTAAGCAAAAGATGGCAGTATCTGTAGCAGGGTCTCCGCTACTACTATAAATCTGGCTTTATACGGCACCTAATGTCTATAGCGGGGAGAGTAGGCAAAGCGCGGAGGAGAGCGGGAATAATCATGAATTATTAAAACGAAGATAAAATACTGCATTGACCCTCTCTAGGTTCCTCATGTCTATTACAAGAGGCCCAGCAATAGCGTTTCTTACATTCTTATTATCATTTCTTTAAAATTTTGCTTAAAACTGCTAAAAAACACACTACTCCCGTAGGGTAGCATTGAAAAAAAGCTTGTCAGAGATTTTGCGGATGGCAACAGTTGCTAGGAGAGGATTGGTCAGAATCTATTTGAAGGTGGGGCTTAGCGAAGGATCAGCTGCATAATGAGCATTTCTCACCCTGCGTCCGAAATTGCGTACTGTCAAAGAATGGAATGTATTTGATGACAGACACACTTCTCGGCCAATAAAACAGTACGTTCTTTAGGATTGTATGCATACATCATCCGAGGACGTTGGTACTGACCCATGACCCCAATATATGATGCAATAACAACCACAAAAGTACTCCACTCTAGTTTTGTTAAACAAGCACCATTTAAAGGTGCACAAAGTCATTTTTCCCTCATTAAAAAGGTTTAACTCCTAAAGACATGAAATGTAATTGAGCAATATATGTAGGAAACATCTTGGTTACTGTCGTAACATCAATTCCCTGATGGAGGGAACGAGACGTGTGTCGATGCAGTGAATCTAGGGGTCTCTCTTCAGAGCCTCAATTACCTTTGAGAAAAGGCCAATGAGAATTGGCGAACAGAATTTGCATGCCCCTCCCTGGGACATACGGGTATAAAAGGAGGGAAGGGTGCATCTGTTCAGAAGGTCCTGGACCTTTCAGTGGCCTAGTACAGTGTTGTGGCAAGAGGGACACAATGTCTTGTTCACTACATCAGGGAACGGAGGTTACGACAGTAACCGAGACGTTCCCCTTCTGTCACTCACTCAAAGTTGTGTTGATGTAGTTACACTAGGGGTCCCTATTTAAAAACGCCACAACACTGAACGTGTTACGTGGAATGCTGATGCAGGTGCAAGCAAGCTGTTGCATGCAAAAATAGCAGGTGCCAGACTGCAGGTAACCTTCCCCAATGCCCCAAGAGATGTCATAGTTCCCCACATCCCTGTGGGAGGGAAGCGACGTAACTAGCCTGGGAGCAGCCAGCCGTGGACTTTTCTCTCTCGATGTTTTCTCTCCATAGAGTGTTAGATGCGGCTGGGGCCATCTAACGCTATAACATGCATCGGGGAAGGCGTTCTTTTCTGATTCTATTCTTTCAAGGAGAAAGGACCCCACAGAGACCACATCCTTCCCAACAGGGAGGTTAACATGAGACAAATACGTCAAATGGGCTTACCAGCCACACATGGAAGTGGCGCGGTGGTAGGTCCTGCCTCAAAAGGGAGGAGGTCTACAAACATAGTGACCAGGGGGCAGAGGGAGCTCTGCCCAAGGGAGACGCGGGTCCGCCGTACCACGGAAAATACATCACAGGAGATATTGGAATTATCAGAACCTGTGGAGTGTAGTGTACTGAGTTTTGTGACCATTCCAACAAACTTTAATTTAAGTGAAAATGTTTTTTTCCTTGTGTATTTCTGTTGATCTGTTTAAATGATCTTTATAAGAGAATGGAAAGAACATGCATATATGCATGTATGAACATACAAAAAAAACTGCATATATGCAGTTTTTTGTATTTAAAAAAAAGAGAGAAGTGACGTCATTCCACTTACGTGTTGGTTCACCAATCGGATCTCGCTCTGGTTCAGAACAGCTTTGGACTTGAGTGAGGCAGGTATGTTGTAACTGAGCTCTGTGATTAAGTATTAAAATATAAGAGATTTGGTTCGTTTTCTTGTTAATACGTGTACATGAAGTGTTGTATCAGTGGATTGAGTCATTGAAAGTATTTTATTGTCATTAGCTTTAGTTATATTCAAAGTTTTGCATTAATGAACTCTTAATGAGTTTGATTATATTCCCGCCCGCGCGCCATTTTATATGCGGGTTTCTTTGTAAATGGGTTTCAAAAGATAACAAAACTGTGGATAACATTCATAAAACATCATGCAGTTGAATTATGTATGGGTATTTGTTGTTTTGTGCCAAATGTATGTATTTGAAACCGTATGTATATTTGAGATGTCGAGTTATTGCAGTTAAAAGTGTTAATGGGGGGCAGGGGTTCATTATTCTCTTCTCACACTCCTCACAGAGATTGCAGAACTGAGGGTGTGTGTGTGTGTGTGTAATTCCTGTCCTCTGTTAAATAAACTGCAGGTATGTAATATACAGCAACCAAGATTTTATCACTATACGATCACATGATATAAGAAGAATTTGAGCAAATTATATTTTATATTAAACATTTAATTATATTGAGATTATTTTATTGAATATTGTCTTTCTGGAACGTATGCATTTGTGTTTGACATGTCGTGAAAATTATTGAGAAGAGTCATGTTTAAAGAATTATTCTGTTGATGTTAGTGCAGAACAGCTTTGGACTTGAGTGAGGCAGAGATTGCAGAACTGAGGGTGTGTGTGTGTGTGTGTGTGTGTGTGTAATTCCTGTCCTCTGTTAAATAAACTGCAGATGTTGTCCACCAATGACAGTGGTGTCGGTGATTCCTTTGTGGTGTGAGACGAAGTCCGCTACTGGAGCACCTATTCCAGCGCAGACAAATCTCTGCTGAGTTCGGAGCCAGAGGGCTAGTGAGGAAGGACACCCAGGGTCTGTGACTTGTGGTCTCGACTGGGGGATTAGAGCGCACGTCTTCACCTCAGGGGAGGGGAAAGGCGCTATGTGCAAGCGATACACCCGGCCAGCTATTGTCACCATATTACCGAATTCTGTGTTTTGACCTGTCAAAACATGGGACGGGATGGCTCAACACGGAGATTGTAAAATATCACGAAGGTATTGGGTGTTGCCCAGCCCGCTGCTCTGCAGATGTCTGCTAGAGAGGTGCCATTGGCCAGTGCCCAAGAGGATGCCACAATCCTTGTAGAGTGTACTCGAACCCGCAAGGGGGCGGGCACGGCCTGGGTCTGGTAGGCCAACGCAATGGTTTTCAGCGTTCCCTTTCCGCTGTCCACCAAAGAAAAAGTGCTGCTCAGAGTGTCTAAAGCTCTGCATGTGATCCAAATCGGTTCACAAAGCAGGCACTGGATACAGCAACACTAAGGCTGGGTCTGCCTCCTCCCGGGGCAGTGCTTGCAGGTTCTCTAACTGATCCCTGAACGGGTCGTAGGAATTGGTATGCTAAATTTAGAAGGGAATTTAGGGTCTTGAAGTATGTGAGCTATGGACTAAATTAAACGGTCATTATTGTACCTTATTAGGTAATGAAATGTATAATGGAATTAGTCAAGTTCGACAACCATTATAAATTACAACCCGAATTTCGGAAAAGTTGGGATGTTTTTTTAGATTTGAATAAAATGAAAACTAAAAGACTTTCAAATCACATGAGCCAATATGTTATTCACAATAGAACAATACGACCACGAACTCTTCAGCAGCTGGAAACCTATATGAGGCAAGAATGGGACCAAATTCCAACATCAAAGCTCCAGACACTCATAACCTCGATGGCCAGACGTCTTCAAACTGTTTTGAAAAGAAAAGGAGATCTTACAACATGGTAAACATGCCCCTGTTCCAACTATTTTGAGACCTGTAGCAGGAATCAAATTTGAAATGAGCTCATTTTGTGCATAAAATTGTAAAATGTCTCTGTTTAAACATTTGTTCTGTTATGTTCTATTGTGAATAAAATATTGGCTCATGTGATTTGAAAGTCTTTTAGTTTTCATTTTATTGAAATTTAAAAAACGTCCCAACTTTTCCAAAATTCGGGTAGTAGATAAATGACAAATAACTAGATTATTTGTTTTAATAGATTATCCACCATTGAAATCGTAATACAATGTCTAGTCGTATCAGCTCACAATTTCTACTGTAAGGAATTAGCTTTAATAAGTGAATTATGATTAATTCATTATTGGAGTAATATTATTCTCATGGCTTATTGAAAATAATATCACACGTATTTAGGTACAGCTTTGAAGAGAAATCTTTTAGAAACAGGGATGAGATTATTTATCAAAATATTTCAAAGTCACATCGTCTTTGAACACAGACAAACTTTATTACTATTCTAAGCGTAAATCTAATCGAACACATATATACATAATACAGGTTGGTGAACAGAGTGACAGAATGTGAAATAAATTATCAGTACAGTGAAAATGAACTTTATTGAGTCTGTTTACAATACCGTAAGCACCATTTATACTTCGAGTCTACATCGATTTGCTATCGGATGACCCAAATTATTAAATTAATACATCAGCACTTTGAGCACAATATTGGAGATGTATTTGTGTGTCTTTGGGGTTTCCTTGCATTCTTTGTGTTGCTGCACATGTGTCCTGAGTTGCACTTTAATAACTGCCACTTTGTAACTGTCTGCTACCTCAATAACTGCTATGTGCAGAGAACACTATCTCATAGTATGTTATGTTTACATTTGGCATTTAGTAACTGTCATCTTTTTTTGCACTACTGTGTACTGGTCAGCGCTGCACTGTCTATCACTGTGCCTATTGTCCTGTTCATTGTTAGAAATTTATTGTACTGTCCCGTACTTTTGCACACGTTTTTGCACGTGCACTTTATATAGGTATTTTATATAGGTATTTTATTTAGTCTGTGTAGTCTCATGTGTTTCTGTGTTTGTCCTATGTTATTTTATGTAGCACCATGGTCCTGGAGGAACGTTGTCTCGTTTCACTGTGTACTGTACTAACTGTATATGGTTGAAACGACAATAAAAACCACTTGACTTGACTTGACTTAGCTTGATTCTTGGTCGAAAGTTCATTCCATCGATGTTTTGGATCTCTGTATGCATGAAGATTTTGTCTGTATGAATTATGGGGTTAGCTTTGAAGCGAGGCCATAGAGAGATTCATTTTCTCGGAACGTCGAGCTTCCTTGGACTTCACATGGCGAGGACCTGGCCGTCAGCGGAGCGACCAGACGAAGCATGTGCAGGCAGAAGAGCGGAGAGCCGAAGAGCCTCAAGAGCCATGAGAAGAGAAGATGAATAGAGAAGAGGTAAGTTTCCTGTTTGGAAATATTTTAACTGAAATTAGCCGCATCCCCAAAGGTGTCCTGCGCCAATCAGAAGTGACTTTTCAGAGTCACATGGTCAACTGGGCTGTCTTTTCCGACAGTTGAGTTATGGTCCTTTGTTTCAGACTCTTAAAAATGTCCCACTCAAGAGACATGAAGTTTGTTGTCATCAGCTTTCTCTGCATACACCAGCGAATGCTTACATACTAAACATAAATTTTTTTATGGATGTTATATGTGTAGGTAACAAAAGAAGAAAATCCCTGGTTACAAAATAATACTGGTTAATTCATTGGTTATACAACATGGATGAAACATTACACACATTTTAAAGAGGTATATCAGGCTATAACCATTAATTTGTCAGTTATACAAGTTACCATATTTCAAAGCAATTTCAGAATTACCTAGCAAGACTTGTATAAATCATAGATTTAAATGCATTCTGTGCATTCTAGAGGGCTACATCGGTAAAGTATTGTGACTTTGTGTAAAATGTTCCTGGATTAAGATGAAATGTCTTGGTATTTGAGTCTTGCAAATCTGATGGTCCTTGAAAACTTACACAGAACAGCCTGGTTTAAATCTGTGTGTGTGTGTTGGGGGGAATCCAGCAGAAGGCCTGCAATTTATGACGTGGATACATTCCAAACTGAAAGGCTGGGTTTTTCCTAGATCCAAATCATGTTGCTGGAATTCTTCTGCATATATAATCTTACATAACCCCCTTTTGATTGAAGACGTTTGAAGTGGAAGCAAATATCTGCAATCACTCGAAAAGAAGCAGAAGGCGGCACACACAAACAACACCTCCATCAAAGCTAAAGCACTGGTTCAGAATAACTAATTATTCAATAAGTGTTCTTACCATTGAGGATTCTTGCAATGTTTCGTTACTTGTGGACTCTTCTACGATTGTTTGTGTTTTAGAGTCATCCTTAAGTATCTTAAGTGGTTCAGAAACCTGTAAAGGGTAATTTGTTTTTTATTGGGGTGAATCATTGTGAAAATGAGCGATCATTTGTAAAATGAAACCGATTAGAGTCAGTTCCGTTAGGTGAATTCCTTCCGCCTTGTTTCTGAACCAAAGGTGAAGGAGTACCCATTTAAAACCAAGAGGATTGAGTTTCGTTTGACATTCTTCACTTGGGAAGTACCGAAGGCTAAGTCATAACATGAAGGCTTGCGTTATTTTGGAAATTGATCCGCATGGTTCAATTGTGTAGTTTCACTTTCAATTTAATTGGGACATTTCTTTGTCCACAATATCATGGATAAATGTCTTATTTGCATGAGGCTTTCTGAATGCTCTATGAAGTCATGGTGGCTCGTAAATGAAAAGCATAAGGAGTCAATCCTGATATAATGCCCTTGACTGTCTTGCTAGCTAAATGGAATTAGCTTTAACATTTTGCCTATTTGAATATGTCCTATTGTAATGTGTAAGTTACCAATAATAACCAATGTTGAGTGGTTAGGGTGACCTTATATGTACTAGTAGTAGGTAGGGTTTCTAAGTACCTAGGAGTAGGCTTTTTCCCTATAGTGTTTGGATGCATTTAAGGACTGTTGAAAACTGTGTCAGACTATGTCAACCTGTGTCAGACTATTTCAAATTCCCCCCTTTTCTGGTCTTGGAGCTTGTTTCTGTCGACTTGGTTTTGTTGGACCCATTTGGAGATTGCCGCTATGTGTCCTGCTAAACTGGATTCTCTAGGTGACTATGGGTGCTGTTTTTTTGCACAGTCTTTTGTACAGTTCTTGAGGTGTGTACATAACATGTCATGAGCTGTTGTATGACTGAGTTTCTGTCAAGTCGGATTAAGATGTAGTTGAGGCTAATGGCTGAGTTTCCAGTCCATAAGCCGGTGCCATGTCGGTCTCTGCTGTGCCTGGCACCTGTATTCCTGTCATTGAGTGTGACAGGAGGAGTATGAAATGTCTTTATTGTCGGCCTTGTATGGAATCTGCTTGAAGTATGCTTTGAGTAGCTTCATCAGTTCTGGTGAGTTTTCTGCAGGTGGTTCATCTGGTTTGTGAGCAGGCTTTGTTCTGTGTTCATGTGCAGGCTCAGTTCTTTGTCTGTCTGCACGGTGTTGCAATGGCTTTCGTTGTCGGTTGCCTTTAAGTGTCCATCTGGGTTCTCATGTTGTCCTTTCTTTTGGACCTTTTGAGGGACGTGGTCTGTTCCACGGTTTCTCCCAGTGGTTGGACATGCATATGGGTCTGGCACAGATGTGGAGGTCACACTCTCGAATGCCACGTTTTACTTCGCTCTATTCTGAAGAAACTGGCTTTGCGATGATGCCACATATTTTCTAATGCCAGCCCTCGGCCTTGAGAGGTGATGCTTGAGACTGATGATGCCTTGTGGGCCTTTCTTGAGGCCATTCTTTGCTTAACATAAGCCTTGTGTGCCAAGTCACGCAGTTGTTGAGCTGTCATCGTGCAAGGAAAGGCTGTTTAATCCAAGAGTTACTCCATCTCACCGTGGGATGCAGGTTTTGGAGGAAGATGGTTTTGAAGTCAAGTTCTTCTTCCATCTCAGGTTTGTTGCTAGACTGGAAGTAGTTTGATGTAGTCTATGGTAGTAGACTTGAATGGTTTCTTTTCGTCCCTGTTTGATGTTCAGGGTGGTAAACAGTTCTTGTCCAGACTCTGGGTCTGAAAATTCTTTAACCAGGGTCTCTCTCAGACGTTGCTAGTCAGACTTTGTGTGGTTTGATTGTCTGTCAAGAAAACATCCTGCCATGAGGTAAAAAGTTAACCATAGTAGGTATAAAGTGTCTCTGTTAGTCATCTGAGGCCTCATATTTAGGTGGAAGTCTATGTCACACAGGTAAGCATGGATCTTGTGACCCTCAGCACGATCTGGTGTGAACTTGTCAATGTTTCTTGCCAGCTTGTTGAGGTCCTTTAGATCCATTCCACATGCTGCTTCAGGGTTCGTTGGGATGTTTACCCTTTCACTGCGGTTGTAGGAGACCAGAGGTGCTGCTGTGGGATGCCTGTTCATCTTAAACTGTAGCCTTAACTAGTAAGAGTGTTTCAATTAATCTCTGACCATGTCGAGCTCATCTTTGGTGAGGTCAAGTTGCTTCACATAAGCACTTCACCAGCTTGTTCTGGACGTGTCCAGATGGCATTCCAAGGCCTTGTTTCGAGAGTTCATCCATTTCAAACATGGCCTTTTCCAGTTGCGCCTCGGTGTGCTGCAGTTTCTTTTCCAGGCCCTCTTGGGTGGCTTTAGCCTGCTGGATTCTGTGCTTGGCAGCTGTAAGGGCTTCCTGGGGCCATTCGATTTCTCTTGTTGACACTTGTTCCAGTTGTTTAGACACCTTACATTCTTCTTGGGCTTCAGCTTCTAGCTGGTCTATGCGGCACATGGCATGTGTTAGCACCTTTTGGGACTTTGTGGCATGCAGTGTCAGATGGGTGGCATTAATCTGATTCATCTGGCCAATGAGGTTGTGGGCCAGGTAGCTGGTGACTTTTCCCAGTATGTCACTCACTATCGCCTTCAATTCTTTCCAGTGGGCCGTGGGGTCAGTTTTCAGCCACATGTTGACACACTGTAGTGGAAGACTTGGGAGAGAGAGCTGACACAGATATACACAGGGTTAAGGGCCTAAGTGTGGTGTTGCATCTAGATGCTGGCTTTGATATTTGGGAACACAATTGTAGGGTAGTAACAGCTAAGTGTTGTTTTCAGTGAATGTGAACAAATAGTGAATTGAAATCGAAAGTTCCTTTCCTTTCAATCTGGCAGGATTGACATCATACACCTGTTTATGTGGTACAGTTGAAATGCTTACTACACATGCCTCAAAGGCACGCTCAGGGGGTTGGTGACGGTTACCTGGTGGTTCTCTCTGCAATTAATTTCTGGATGTGGCTGCGTTTGGATACCGGAATTTGGATTGCGTTGATAAACACAAAGAATGTAATTGCGTGAGGTTCAGACTAGGGATAACACACAAGATTTGGTTAATGATTTGACATTTCAAGAGGACTCTTACAGATGACAAATATTTTAACCAGGGTTATTTATGGTTCAACAGGCTTTGTCTCTAGACTGTAAACAGTAGGGGATAGAAAAGTTAGAGGGAGACAGAGATTCAAAAATGTAATGGAAAATAAGCAAAGACTAAATGAACAAAATCAACCAATGAATATTCTGTTGTTATGCTTGATAGCAAAAACAGGGATCCTGATTGAGGCTTGGTGCTCGTTGATTGTGAAACATAATTTTATTGGAGGGCTTTGATCAATTTAAAATTCCACAATGAAAACAGCCAATAAGTAATTAAATAAACTGTAAATTAATGGGTGGCAGATAATAACAAGAATGAGAGGCAGCTGTAAGTTTTCTGTAAACATACACTCTTTCAGACTAATTATCAGGTAGTTCAGCTTGGATAAGAAATTGATAAGTGGAAATAAAGGAAAAGTGAAGGAAATTTAATCAGCTCTCCTAACTCAGCTTAAATTCACGTCAACTCAATTTCTTATTGAGACAGTAATTTGTGCCATGAGAAAAATTGAATAAAATACATATGAGTGATAGAAGTTTATAGTTTGAGATAGACCTCCCCAACTAAGGCCCTTCTCCCCCGATTGCTCAGTTTGGCCCGGTGACCAGCTCTAGGAAGAGTTCTGGTGGTTCCAAACTTCTTCCATTTATGGATGATGGAGGCCACTTTGCTCATTGGGACGTTCAATGCTGCAGAGATCTTCTGTACCTTTCCCCAGATCTGTGCCTCAATACAATCCTGTCTCTGAGACAATTCCTTTGACATCATGGCTTGGTTTGTGCTCTGACATGCACTGTTAACTGGGGGACCTTATATAGACAGGTGTGTGCCTTTCCAAATCATGTCCAATCAACTACATTTACCACAGATGGACTCCAATCAAGTTGTAGAAACATCTCAAGGATGATAAGTGGAAACAGGATGCACCTGAGCTCAATTTTAGGTGTCATGGCAAAGGCTATGAATAATTATGTACATGAGATTTTTTTGTTTTTTATTTTTAACAAATATGCAAAGATTTCAAACAAACTACTTTCACGTTTTCATTATGGGGTATTTTTTTGTTGAATTTTGAGGAAAATAATGAATTCCATTCATTTTGGAATAAGGCTGTAACATAACAAAATGTGGAAAAAGTGAAGCTCTCTGAATACTTTCCGGATGCACAGTATATATTCTTTTAGAGAGCCGTTGAAGTGCTCAGAGGCGTAGTCTGCACTGACATGCAGAAGAAGAGAAAAGCCGCTGAAATGCACCATATTTCCTATAGTGTATGCTCTTTAGAGGGGAGTGGAACAGCAGTGGGCTTTACTCACATTTGCTCACTGAAACACAACCGCTTGGCTCCGAAGTAAAAACAAATCTGTCTGAACAGACGCAACCTTCCCTCCTTTTATACCCATATTTCCCTGGTAGGGGCATGCAAATTCTTTTTGCCAATTCTCATTGGCCTTTTCTCAAAGATAACAGGTAACCGAGGCTCTCAAGAGAGACTCCTAGTGTCACTATATCGCCACAACCTTGAGTGAGTGAAGGGAAATCATGACCACTCACATAAAAAAAGACTCCAGTCATATCAGTAACCCTATAAAAGGGTTTTATCCTACATCAGAATGAGCTTTTTGCATGTAAAATACAAATCTGTTGTATACAGATGTGAGGGAATGTATGGCCGAAGAGCTAGGGTATGTTGGATAAATATAAATACAAATTCATGGAGAGGGTCTGCACATGGGGCCATGCGGCCGTCTTAGAAACACGTGACCAGCCAAATACTACTCGCTTAATCTTAGTAACTGTCCTGTTATCTAACACTTTCACTTATTGTTTAAAATAATCATGGCTGACTTTGAATACTAAATTTCTACAAAAGGCATCTGAAGCAGCAAACTATTGATTTTAAATTATGCTGCCTCCAAGCTGCTAGGTCAGAGGTGCCCAAACTTTTTCCTTTTTTTGAGGGACAAAAATCAATCTTGATTGAGGGCAGTGGGCCAAAAGAGAATATTGCATTATAACAAACTCAGGGGCTGGAAATTATTCCTGAAAATGATACAAATTATTTTATCATAAAATGTATTTACATTTACATTTACATTTATTCATTTGGCAGACGCTTTTATCCAAAGCGACTTACAAAAGAGGAAAAACATAAGCGAATCATCTTAAGGAGACAGTGGTACGAAAAGTGTCATACTACAAAGTTTCACTATCATCACAATAGTATACAAAACCGATTTAAGTGCAACAAGAATTGTTAATACATTTAGAAATAATTTTTTTAAATTTTTTTTTATTAGCGACTGGTTAAATACTCTTAGAAAAGATGTGTTTTTAGCCGTTTTTTGAAGATAGAGAGTGAGTCAGCTTCACGGATTGAGTTGGGGAGGTCATTCCACCAACGTGGTGTGATAAAGCTGAAAGTCCGGAAAAGTGTTTTGGTGCCTCTTTGTTTTGGTACAACAAGGCGCCGCTCATTTGCCGACCGCAGGCTTCTGGAGGGAGTGTAGCTCTGCATAAATGTTTTTAGGTATGCTGGAGCAGACCCAGTAATTGTTCTGTATGCCAGCATCAGGGCCTTGAATTTAATACGTGCATGAACCGGCAGCCAGTGGAGAGAGACAAAGAGTGGTGTAACATGTGCTCTCTTTGGTTCATTAAAGACCAGACGTGCTGCTGCATTCTGGATCATTTGCAGAGGTCTAATAGCACATGCAGGAAGGCCTGCAAAGAGAGCATTACAGTAGTCCAGTCTAGTTATGACAAGTGACTGAACAAGCAGTTTTGTGGCATGTTCAGAGAGGAAAGGTCTTATCTTCCTGATATTTAACATCAAGATGATTTAACATATCCAGATATGATTTTTGTTAATATAATTTTTAACTACAAAGTTGCATTTGATAATTTTAGCATTTACAAAAATGCAAAGCGTGAGAAGTGTCTGTCTATTAGTTCATCTGTGCATTTATGGTGCGAGCATCCTCCACTGACTCTAATGTTCAGCAAAAATTCAAATTAAGAATGCAATGGATATATAAATTTGGAACTATATCAGATTGCAGGGGGATTTTTTAGCCCAGAGCCTCCACTATTTTCCGACCATGGATGGAACTAGAGATGGAGATGAGAGATGGTTGGGATCTCTCTTCATTATAAGCTGGTACTGTAATGTTGAGGTAGGCAGAGTGGATTCCATTTGCAGATATTTATTGGAAGGCTTCAACAAATAATACAGGCAGTATTCCTTAAACATTGTCAGGTCACAGGTTTGGGTCAAAACACAGGTCAATCGATCCACAGGCAAACAAATCCAAAACAGTAATCCGGAGACGTAAATCCAATAAACGTAAGCAATGGTCATAACAGTAGTCAGAAACAATGGCAGAGAAACAAACACTTGGTAAGGTAGATAACTGACAATACTTTGCAATATGGGAGTGTGAATCCAAGGCTTATATACAGAGCAAACTGGAAGTGACATGGCAGGAACTGATGTGGCAGGAAACAAGAAGAGACAGAGTTCAGTAATCAGGTGAGGGCTCCCTCTGGTGGATGGGATTTCAAGGGTGTAGTTTGCCTGGGTTTCTGTGACATTGGGAAAGGACTGCACCAATTCCACTATCAGAGGTGTCGACCTCTATGATGAAGGGAAGTTGAAGGTCGGGATGCTTGAGAATGGGAGCAGAGGTAAAACTGGATTTGAGTCTATTGAGGGTGGTTGATACTGCTTCTGTCCATGCCAACTTCTTGGGTTTTCCTTTAAGGAGAGAAGTGATACGTGCAGCAATTTTACTGTAGTTACGAATTAATCTGCGGTAGAAATCAGCGAAGCCTAGAAATGGTTCATAACTCCTTTACCCTGGTTGGTGTGGGCCAGTCAATGACGGCTTTGACCTTGGTGATATCCATCTCCACTCCAGGCTGTCTTCCATTCTCGTATTCTGATGAGGTTGTAAGCAGACCTGAGGTCCAGTTTAGTGAAGTATTTGCCCTCTCATAATTGTTCTAGAGAAGAAGGAATAAGTGGTAGTGGATGATGGTTTTTGACAGTAATTGCATTGAGTGCACGATAGTCAATAGAAGTTCTTAAGCCGCCATCTTTTTTGCCAACAAAGAAGAATCCAGAAGCAGCAGAAGTAGATGGTCTAATAAATCCATAAGATAGGGCTCGATAGCACAGTCACAGGATCGATGAGGAGGTAACTGGGTGGCCCTCTCTTTACTAAAAACCTCTGCCAAGTCAGCATACTCATTGGGGACATTGTTTGGCAATGAAGGGAGGTTCTTGGTGAGATGAGTTGTGCAGACAGTAAACTTGGGTGGCAATTCCAGACAGTGGTGAAGACAGTGAAGAGACCAACGTATTAAGTCCTTGTTCTTCCATGAAAACTGAGGTTTGTGAGCAGATTACCATGGATATCAAAGAATACCTGGGATTTGTGGTGAAGAAATGATGTACAGAGTGATTTCTTCAATGTGAAGCAAACCGACTTGAAGTTTTATAGGAAGATTTTGGTGAATGATATGACCTTTCCCAATGGGACCATCATCGACAGCAGTTACAGTAATTGGTGGTTCACACTTGGTTGTGGGGATGTTCAATTGCTTCACTAAGTCTTGATGTATCACATTGGCAGCAGCTCCAGGGTCTGTTAACAATGAAAAATTATATTCTTGGTTAGCTATGGACAAAATGAAGGATAGTGACAAGCCTTGACTGATTACTAGAGTGTTAGATATGTGACTCACTCGATAACATCGTGAAGAGGTGGTAGTAGGTTTGGCAGGTTTGGTGGAGCAGTTAGAACAGTAATGACCAGGTGCACAACAGTAGAAGTAGAGGTTATGAAGTAAACGCCTTCTACGTTCATCTCGAGACAAACGAGTTTGTCCTATTTCCATAGTCTCTGTAGTTTGCTGCTGACTTGGTGCTTGAACTGAAGTTGTAGGTACATGGCGATGAGTTTGTTGAAATTCATCTGTCTAGTATGATAGCGAAAGTAACATACTGAAAGAAACCAAGGGACTGATCTCTGCATACTAATTCTACCTGGAGTTTGGTTGACAGACTAGAACGAAAGATGTGTTTCAACACAATGTCATTAAATCCGCTCTGTGCTGCAAGAGTGCAAAACTGTATTTAGTGGAAGCAGATTTAGTGCCTTGGTGTAACTGAGTGAGTTGAGTGTCTGCATCCATGCCTCCCACAGGGTATTGAAAAACATTGCAAATTAAAGTCATAAAATGACTGTAAGACTGTTGAACAAGTGTATCATGGTCCTAAACAGCCGTAGCCCACTCTAATACCCTTCCAGTTAATAAAGTCATGATGAATGAGCATTAATATATAGTTATTGGAAGGCTTTAACAAATAATACAGGCAGTATTCCTTAAAAGTAGCCAGGTCACAGGCTTAAACAATGGCAGAGAAACAAACGTGTGGTAAGGCAGATAACTGGCAAAACTTCACAATATGGGAGTGTGAATGCAAGGCTTGTATACAGAGCAAACAGGAAGTGACATGGCAGGAACTAATGTGGCAGGAAACAGGAAGAGACAGAGTCCAGTATTCAGGTGAGGGCTCCCTCTGGTGGATGGGAGCCTGTTCAGACAATACAGGTACATTAAACAAATAATTTTGCTAGTTCTGCCTTTCTTGCAAATTTGCTGCATTATGAAAAATGAGGGAGTGCCAAGATATGATATAGGTGTTCGCCGTCACGTGCTTGCAATATTAACAGCTTTGTTGATTATAAACAGGATCGATATAGTTATCACGTTGCTCATGGAGACATGGTATAACACCATTTGCATGTCAAATTAACAGGTTTATAAAAGTTTATACATCTGTAACATCTTAAGTTCAGTGTCTATGCGACAAAGCACTTTTTCACTTGCATGCTCACACTTCTGACCCTGCTGCACGAGTGCAAGAGAGAGGGAGAAACAGAGCAGATTTATTTGTGCAGCTTCTGAGATTACAGTTTGATACAAAAACAAGTTTATTGATTTGATCATCAGTATCTTTTGGTTTACTAATGTAGAGACTAATTTGCAGCTGCACTGTAAGTGAATAAAAGTGTGTGGGAATTTCCTGCATTATGAATGTGGAAACTGCGGGAATGATTAAAATTGTGCGCAAAAGGGGTCCTGGGTAGCTCAGCGAGTATTGACGCTGACTACCACCCCTGGAGTCACAAGTTCGAATCCAGGGCGTGCTGAGTGACTCCAGTTTCCTAAGCAACCAAATTGGCCCTGTTGCTATGGAGGGTAGTGTCACATAGGGTAACCTCCTCGTGGAGGTTCTCCATGAGAACCACTCATTAGTGGTTCTCGCTCTCAATGGGGCGTGTGGTAATATGTGTGTGGATCGTGGAGGGTAGCATGAGCCTCCATATGCTGGGAGTCCCCACGGTGTCATGCACAATGAGCCAAATGATGAGATGTATGGATTAATTGTCTCAGAAGAAGTCCTCTGCCACCCGGATTGAGGTGAGTAACCGTGCCACCATGAGGACCTACTAAGTAGTGGGAATTGGGCATTCCAAATTGGGAGAAAAGGGGATAATTTTTTTTTTTTTAAATAAATAATTAATTAATAAATATGCACAATTGCCGCAATCCTGTGCCGAATTTCAGGCTCCGCAAACTGTTTTATATAAAAATATTAAAGTTGCCATGATTCACCTCCTTTAGAATTTCATTGTACAAAAAAAAAAAAAAAAAACATTATTCTGCAATCTGAGAAATTA
This sequence comes from Moxostoma hubbsi, assembly GCA_032164185.1. Lineage (NCBI taxonomy): Eukaryota > Metazoa > Chordata > Actinopteri > Cypriniformes > Catostomidae > Moxostoma > Moxostoma hubbsi. Next base: position 24,275,666 of record JAVLUX010000006.1, on the reverse strand, counting down.
TTGCTATGAAAAGCTGCATTTTTTTCACTCTTGTCATATACTTCAAGGTGGGCAAATTCAAAGGTTATCCTAGTTTGAGTGCACCTTAAAGCAGAAGGCACAACTCTCTTGGTACATATAGCACAGTTGAAAAGGTCCGTACAACTCGTGGTTCACTGACATCCACTGCCAGGAGAAACATTCAGGTATTTCTTGTATACTGTTATATGAATACTGAGGATTCGGTCATACTACTCCATTGGCATTCTGTTTTTGGCATACTATAGTGAAGGAAAGTATAAATATCCGGACACAGCGTAAAATCTTTTCGAGAGCCGCACGCACAGAGGAAGCTCTGCTCTGTCAGGCAAGTAGGTATAGCTGCAGGCCGGAGATCTCCAAATGGGGGCGGGATCTCTACGAGAAGAGGGGTTACTCTTTTTGGAGCTCTACCTGCAGTTATATCACTCTAAGCAGTGGCGGCTCCTGAAAAAATTCTCAGGGGGGGCAATTTTTCTGATAATGATTAAAGTGAACAATTCAATGGGTACAAATTTCCCCTCTAGCTACATAAGTTACAGGTGGAAAGCTATTTAAGAAATTAGCATCCAGGAGCCTTCATAAGCAAAAATGACATGGCTTTGCAGTTCATTATTCCACATATTCATTACTTACATTAATCCAATGTTGTGTGATGTAAAATAGCTAAACAGGACACATTTTTAAAAAGATATGTCCAGCAACAACATAAAGACAGGGGCAGCATATAAGTCAATACCAGAAGCATTTATTGACTGATCTCAAAAGTATTGGCTTACAAAAGCAAAATAAGTTATCACAGTACAAATAATCAATGGTGTTCTTTCACATTCCTCAACACTGCATAAATAATCTGCATTTCCATAAACAAATGAAATATCAGCTGAAAATACAAGTAGACAAATTGTTGAGAGAATTGGATCTTTTGAACTACATTTTCTGGAATGTAGGATATCACCAAAGTGCTACTTAATAAAAGCAAAGTAATGTTGTCCCAAATAAGTGAATGAACAAGTGAGGCTTGACCTAGTGTGGTCTGCACATCTTGGCTTTACACATTGAAGACCAAACCAGAATGATAAGGTGCTGCCAAGTTTAACTATATTCTGATACACATTAATTACTTACTTCAAAAAGGCCTCATGAGAGCATAATTCACAACAAGTGAGCAGGAGCTTTTGAAAGAGGCTACTGAAAACTTTGATGCAAGTTATTGGTAATAAGCAATTTGTATAGACTTCCATATACTGCCCTCTTGTATAGATTTGTGAAAATTAACATGAACAGTGATAGACAATTTGCCTGAAAACAGCATTTGAAAATAATTTCTAGAAAGGTAAACACAGCTATTTGTATGGCTTTGTAAATATGAACAACCATATTCTGGCCAATTGTATAGGTTTGTAAAAATGAACATGAACAGATTTTATTTTTTTTTAATGAATGAAAAATAACTATTTAAAACAACATCAACTGTGAACTGATTTGGTGTGAGTGTGTGTGTTTGTGTTAAAGAGAGAGAGAGAGAGAGAGAGAGAGAGAGAGAGAGAGAGAGGCTACATTATTTGTATTGAAACTGTGCTCTTCTCTCTTTCAATGCAGCAAAGCGGTCAATGACTTTCTCATTGAAATCAGGCATGTTGAGGACTAGTTCCCTCTCCATGGAAAGCATGGCCAGTGCATTCAGACGTTCCTGGCCCATTGAATTTTGCAGGAATGTCTTAACTCGTGTCAAAGTTGAGAAACATCTCTCAGCTTCAGCTGTTGTCATGGGAGTAGTTATGAGGATGTTCAACAGAGTCACGGTCTCAGAGAATGTCTCCTGGAGGTTGTAGCTCATGAGAACCTGGTACAGTGCCAGTGCACCACAGCAGCCCTTGAATTCAGGATTCTCATAGATCAGAGAGAGTTCTGTCTTGAGCTTTGCCTTGTTCAGCATGGGGTATGCATTCACAGTGGCATTCAGAGCCTCATCAGGAAATGAATGGCAGTACCTTTCAAACATATCTGCTTGCAGTAATGTAGCACTCACAAGGTGGCCAGTGAAAGAGAACCTTGCTTTGGTGTGATTCAGGATGGTGTCGCAGACCTCTTCAGACAGCCTCTGCTTCTCCTCTTCTCTAAAAGATGGTCTGGGCCTTTTGGCTCCTGTTGCTACTTGCAGCTGCTGTTGAGAGGAGTCCCTGAAGGCAAACAGACCAATGTGTTTGTTAGGCTATGTACAGTACTGTAGTCTATGTGATGCACAGATACATATGAAATTTATCTACGTTTAGTACAAAGATTTCATTTCCACTTAAAATGGGCAGGGATGCATAAAGTCTTTAGTGTTTAAGTTAGCTTTTGTGTCTCACCTAGCCTGGATGTTCAGCACAGTATACAGTATATAAAGTACACTAGATTACACCACTGGCCATATATAATGAGAATAGTGTAATTTCTAACACAAATGCAGTCTTCTTTCATGCATACATTTTCAAATGACAAAGCTCTGCTTTGAGAATGATCTAATGATATTGTTTAATCTTACCTTATGGCCTGCACACTGCTTGTGAAGCTGTCGAGGGCACGTTTGATGAAGACAGCATCGATGTCCTTCTTCTGGAGCTTCTGGTACAGAGTATCAACGTGGGGCATGATTTTGTGAAAAAGCCACAGGAAAAAAATGAAATCTTCATCATGTAGCATCCTCACGTAGCCAGATGCCTCTCTCACGGTGGGCTGATCAAATGAACCCAATGAACCCGTCCTGATAGTTTCAAAACATTGAATGAGGTCGTCTCGATTCTTGTAGATAGTGTTCACGACTCTGCTGTTGAAGTTCCACCGTGTGGATGAAGCTTTGGGTAGTCTTCATGCAACAGTCTGGTCAAGAATGCTGGTCCGTTTGGGTGACCGGGAAAAATAAGTTGCAATCCCGCTCAGATCGGAAAAGAAAATATTAACTTTTTTGATGCGGGAAGTAGCTTGCTGCATGATCAAATTCAGCTGATGCGCATAGCAATGCACATAATGGGCATTCTTGAAATGTTCACGCACCTTTTGCTGTACACCAGCCTTCTCTCCCCTCATCACACTGGCTCCATCGTAAGCTAGCGCGATGAGTTTAACTTTCTCGTCGTCGGCAAAAAGACCGTTCAGTCTCTCCAAAAGCACACTGGCAATTGAGATTGATGTTGATTCCGCAATAGGAAGAAACTCAAAAAAGCGTTCCTGCACTTTATGGTTGCTATCGATGTACCTCAGCACAAGCACCAGCTGTGTCTGTGTAGAAACATCCGTGGTCTCGTCAGCTTGTATGGCTATGAAGTTCGCCGACTTCACCTCCTCCACAATATGTTCCCTCACAACCGCTAACATACACTCCAGTAGCTCGTTTTGAATTGTCTTTGATGTGCCCTTAAAAACTTTTGCATTTTTAAGATGCTCAAACACCTCACCTAACTGTGCACAAAGTTGACCAGTCCTAGAAAAATACCAGGGTTGGTGGAGCCCTCAGTTTCATCTTTGCCTCGCAAAGCTAACTCAAACACTCCGCAAAACTTCACACACTGGATTAGCCGGTTGAGGATGTGGCGGATCTTGCTAACCTCATCATTGTGGCGATGGACAGCTAGCCTGTATCCCTCATCCAGTTGAGTGGCGATGTTCACTATCACCAAAGCAGACAATCTCAAACAGCTGTCCATGTGGGTCTTTGACAGCTCATGTTTCTTTATCTTTTCTGAAAGATGGTGCATGTCTGTAACACTAGTCGATGTCCAAGCAGTGCTTTCTGCCGTGCCGCCTTCAGGGTGAAAGAGTAGGCAGGGGTAGCAGAAGACTGCATTGGCTACGTCGCAGCCTGCTAGCCAGGTTTTTCGTTCGTACCAATTTTTGGAAAATCCGCGGGTGTAGGACTTTCCCCCTTTATTAGAAACCTGTTGAATGATTAAATTTGTTCTGGGAGGTCCTAATTGTTTCGTTGACAATTTATCTTGATTTGTTCGTCGACTAAAAGGAACTTCTTTCAAAGAGACAATCGAGTTGCACTGAACGCTAGCCAGCTTGACAGAAGTACGTGAATTGATTGACGCTGCTACCCGCTCGTTTCTTGTTCATGGTTACGTTACGTATGACGAAAGCACGTAAGTGCAAGCCCTCCCGGAACCCATAGAGATTGTATTGAAAGCTCTGATATTTGAAAAAAAATTATTTTACACGAGAGTCTATGAGAGACTTCTGGGGTGATTTTCAACCTGACTGAAATCGCCCCAAAAGGGGTGGGGCTTTTTTAAGCACGACTTTAGCCTGATTGGCAGATCACTGATAATGACTGTTGCCGTGATAGAATTGGTTAGAAAAAAAATCCCTTCCTTTCTCGCTTGGCAGTGCGTTGCCCATATCGCCCTAATGAACACACCGCCCCTGACTCTAAGAATTTATGTTTAGACTAAAATTGGCCAGTTAACTTTATATTTCTTCTCCACCAGCGAAAATAGTTTTAAAGAAGCCAAAGCATCAAGCACAACTCCGCTCACTACACTCATATTGTTTTTAAACTAGTGGTGATATGTGCGTGAACGAATCAGTGTTTTTGAACAAATCATTCTCATTTACTTGCATTGTTTCGGTGGAGATCAATTGTGTTTTTAATGAATCAACTGACACTGAATGGCTCACTCATAACACAAAAGACACTAATTTTTTGCCACCTACTTGCATAAATATGCAATCTCCAGAAATGGTCACTGAATGCATCCATAAATTAAATCAAAACGAACAATAGTTAAAAATCCCCACGAACAAGACGAATTTGAGTTATACAAATAGTAAAGTGTCCCAGTGCTGTTGTATATCAGCACTCTTGAAACACTGCACATCTAATCAGATTCAGTGACTGGAACTGTTGAATAACTTCAGTTTAAACTTTTAAAAACTTTGATAATTGGTTATAGTTGTCACTTGCCTTGATGTATCTCAATGAGGTTTTATGATGTTCCCTTGCTTACTCAACAGCTGTTACAAAACTATGATATTAGAGTTTAACTTTAGAGAAAAAAATTCACAAAAACAATCCTAATTTAAACCAACATACACTGCCTGGTCAAAAAAAAGGTCAACATTTTGATTTAAATAAGCAGATACTTAAAAGTCTATGATTGGATCATTATTGTAGGGATTAAAATGTTTCAGCTGGCAACAATTCTTTTGACCCTAACTGATGCAATATGTAGCTTATCATTTCTTAAACAACCATGTCTGAAGACGTATCCCATTGTCATGGAAAAGATAATACTCTGTTTCAGAAGGGGCAAATTTTTGGCCTGCATCAATCAAAGAAATCAATTAAGGAGCTGAAATCACTGGAATTTGGTTAAGAACTGTCCATTGAATTATCAAAACCTGAAAGGATACTGAACCATCAGTTTTGCAGAAGAAATGTGGTCAGAAAAAAATCATGAATGATCGTGATCAGAGATCACTAAAATGTTAAGTAAAGTCGCATAATAAAAAATCGACAGTACAACTCATGGCTATGTTTCATAGTGAAAGTAGGTGCATTTCCACATACACACACACACACACACACAATGTGATGAGAATTTACAGGATTGGGACTAAACAGCTGTGTGGCTACACAAAAGCCACTTGTTAGTGAGGCTAATTGGGAATAAAATTACTTCAGTTTGATAGGGAGCATAAAAACTGGACTGTGGATCAATGGGAAAAAGGTCATGTAGTCTGATGAGTCCAGATTTGCCCTATTCCAAAGCGATGAGAATAGGGTAAGAGGGAAAGCGCACAAAGCGATGCACTCATCATGCATAGTGCCCAATTTACATGCCTCTGTAGGCAGTGTTATGATCTGTGGTTGCTTCTATTGATCAGTCTAGGCTCACCAACCAGATGCGGTAATAAAATGAAGTCAGCTGACTACCTGAATGACCGGGTTATCCTGGATTTTGTCTTCCCTGACAGCACGGGCATATTACAGAACAATACCAAGATTCATCAGGCTTAATTGTGAGATAGTTTCAGGGAGCATGAGGAATCATTTTCACACATGAATTTGCCACCAGAGTCCTGACTTTAACCCCACTAAAAGTCTTTGGGATGTTCTGGAGAAGGCTTTAAGTTGTTCGACTCCCATCATCAATACAAGATCTTCCAAAAATGTATGCAACTGAATGGAAATAAAGGCTGTTGAAACAATGCCATGACTAATGTGTGCCATAATCAAAGCTAAACGTAGTCCAATATTAGATTATGCAACTTTTTTAGTTTTTTGGTCAGGCAGTGTACTGTGGAATTTCAATGGAGAAAACAGGTATTTAAAAAAAAAAAAGAATCAACTTGAATGGTCAAATGTCAATAACCAAACAACTGATGAGTTTAATTGAGTAAAACTTGTAACCAGTCCTGATTGAGGAAGGGCTGAAACCAAAAAGGTCATAGACTTTATCATTAAAAGTTTTTAAGGAATTGTGTTAAAAGATAATGGGATTGCAGCCAACAATTATACATTTTAAACTTCCAATTAACCTTGTACAAGGGTTTTCTAATTTCAATAAGCTTTAGATTAATACCAGTTGTTCATCACATACCTGTGAACAAAGAACCCTGTTGCACTGCATGCATCACTTAGAAGGTTAAAACACAATTATTAAATTTAAAGCAAAACAATTGATAATTACATACTTGAACACACAGAATTCCCATTTAATAGCAAACATTTCATTAACCTACAGCAAACACAGGGGCATTTACATAAACAGTTACTGAAGGTGGATGCTATTACAGAGCTTAGCATTGTTTTTTAATTGCTTTGCTAATTAAAGCAATTAATGTATGAATTAGAGGATGGGTATATGATAATTACACATCAAACGAAGAATACTAAATAGTGTATTTGGTTCCATGACTTCCATCCTCAAGTCATTGCTGGCTCACTTACTCTGCAAACACTTTGTAAAATCATTAATCATTTTTTCTCAATTTTTTTTTTTTTTTTTTAAATAAATCCATTATTAAATATTGATCATGACCAGAATGTGCAGAGATGTGTATTGCTTAAAGACTGATGGTCAATCAAAGCTAACAAAATTATTTGATCGTATGGATGAGTGATATCACTGTCACTCCAGCAACCTTTATGATACTAATTCACAGTGAGAAATAAACTACCACTTTGTCATGCGTCATTACCCAGCCTTGTGAAGAGACATGCCTGGTCTGCTTTAGTTGATAACACCTGTCATTCCAACAAGCAGTCTCAATATTTCTCCACATGATATTGGTGTTTGTGTCTGTTAAAGGCGATTCCATGGAAACTTGAAAATGGCCTCTCCTGACCCATTCTTAGAACTTCCAATGCGAAGATTGTTTATTCCACAAAATCAACAAATATTTAAGTTATTAACATAAAAACACTCTGTAAAACAATGCATGGCTTTAAATAATCTTGCTTAAAAGATTTGTCCTGTTCAACTAAATGTGCATAAGGTGGAGGTGATTATGTACACATAAATGCTTTCTCACTGCAGGAGTGAAACATTAGGCCTCATGTCTGCAGGAGGCAAGGACATTACCACCTTACACTCTCAGTGCAGCAGGATGTTAATCAAGCTCACGCCAAGTAAACTGCCTTTTGGGCTGATCTAAGATCCACAGCTCATTTACCAAATGTGACCTTAAATATTCCCAGTGAACAGAGCCCAAACTATGTTCAGACCTGTGCACAAAGGCAACAATTGAGAGGAGAACAGAAAAGAAACCTGATGATCTTCACAAACAGACACAATAAATGGGCTTGTTGGTCTGAAGTTATAAGCCGAGTTGCTGAATATTACATATATTATAACCGTTTATAAGAAATTAATAAATCTCAAAGGGTGAAATGCTAATGCTACGAAACAATCCAAAACAAGAGGAACAATCCCTGATATAACAAATGCTCCATTGTCGCCATCATGTGGTTTAAAGACACAAATACACATGGAAAGAATTTATATATTGGGTTAGGGTGGTTAGGGATAGGGTTAAATGAGTTCTCAACATTTGCAGAACTCAATGTTTAAAATGTTAGAAAAAGTTTACTATTCAAATAAAATGAAATGTGTGATTAGACACACAGAGACCACATCAATAAAAGAGCATGTTGCATAACAGACCACACAAAAAACTAAAACTGAAAGATAATATCTGTTTTGTTGTTTTGAAGGAGCATAACTGCTTACAAAATTGCTTTTATCATTGAAATACATTATAGTTATTGGTATATAACAATATCAAGTGGGCTAAAATGATAGGGAAACAGCACACTTAAAAAGTCCAGTTGTACATATTTAGGCACATGAAAGTAGATCAAATGCAGGTTTAAAACCTACTGCTTTTATACGTTAAGCATATTAATATGCTTCTGTTCAGTGTATCATGCCATTTTCATTCTTCTCAAACAGGGGTGTCTCTATCAGGGAGGACATTTAGGCTGGTTATCCTTGACTAGTGCTGTTTTCAGAGGCCTAAAAAATAAAACAAAGTGTCCAGTTAATGACAATATGTGTTCACTAGGATTTATATGAAAGAAGTGTGAATTCTCGTAAATTGGGCCACTTTTTGACAGTCAACTCAAATGGAAAATTGCCCAATTTACTGGATTTCACCCAACATCAACATAATGAGCATCTATTTATACAGTTGTTCAATGGCTAGGGCACAATTCCACAATCTTGCATCTGAAACATTTTTGACTTGCAAAATAACATGTAAAATAAAATTAATTATGTATCTTGGAACCGTAGTAATTTGGAATTTCATTTTTACATGACCTACAGTTACATTAAATCCAGAGTTAATGATGTCAGGGGGACAGTGCAAAAGTGAGTCAATCAGGGCACAGAGGAATTTTACTTGATTAAGTGGTCTTAAAGGGATAATTCAATCAAAACTAAAAATTCTCTCATCATTTACTCATGCCATCCTAGATGCATTTGATTTTCTTCTGCTAAACACAAATGAAATTTTTTAGAAGAATATCTCAGCTTTGTGGGTCCATATAATGCAAGTGAATGGTGACCAGAACTTTGAAGGTCCAAAAGGCATATAAAAGGCAGTAATCCAGACTCCAGTGGTTGAATTCATGTCTTCAGAAGCGATATGATAAAGTGTGGGTGAGAAACATATCAACATTTAAGTCCTTTTTACTATAAATTCTCCTAATGTCTATTAGGTGGCAATATCCACAAAGAATATCAATTCAAGAATGTCGCCAAAAACAAAAAAATTTAAATGTGAAAGTGGAGATTTATAGTACAAAAGAACTTGAATGTTGATCTGTTTTTTTCACCCACACCTATCACATCGCTTCTGAAGAAAATGTATTTAACCACTGGAGTCATGTGGATTCCTTTTATGCTGCCTTTATGTGCTTTCGGAGCTTCAAAGTCCAGATCACCATTCACTTGCATTGTATGGACATACAGAGTTGAAATATTCTTCTAAAAATCTTTTTGTGTTCTACAGAAGTAAGTCAGTCATACACATCTGGGATGGCATGAGGGTGAGTAAATTATGAAATAATTTTAATTATTGGGTAAGCAATCCCTTTAAGGCAAAAAAGGAATAAGTTATCTATCAAACAAAACTTCACCATGATTCCCTAAGAACATTTTTAACAAACTTAAAAATTATGTAAAACATAAACTGAATCCACAATATGTGATCTGGGCCTGGATTCACAAAAACATTCTTTAGAAGAAAAATAATAAAGTTCTTAGGATAAATTAAAAGAAGTTCGTAATAATGCTCATAAGTGCAATTCTCAAATATTTTCTTAAGAATGTGTTCATTTTTTTTCTTATGAATAAAATGACAGACATTTGACACTGATTTTATGAGCCTGCCCATGAGGTTGCCTTGTCTATTCCAACTAATTCAATACTTCAACACTGGTAAATTGTAATGATAACATGATCTATTCAACTTTTTTTAAGTAGCAAGAACCCCGCAATCATTTAATTGTATTTTTTTATGTAAAGTGCATGAGTGTTAGTTTAATGACAGTAAGTCACAGGAGAATTTACTTGGTGGTAACCATTTGACAACTTTTAATTTGATATGGAGGAAAAGAAAAGAAACACATTTCAGTAAACAAGGGCTGGAGGTTATCATTAAGGAAATGTAATATATCACGTCAGAAAGTAAGAGGTGGGCATGGAAAAAGGGTGGCTGAATACAGTCTCAGCTTTTGAATAATTATGTTATGTTATGTATTATGCAACAAATATCATTGTTGATGATAACATTAAAATAGTTTAAAAGCTGAAAGAGCAAACAATCTTAACAAACCTTAAGATGAAAAATAAAAGTATTTTAAGAATTGTTTTTCTGAAATGCATAATATTCTTCATTTTTTTCTTGTGAGAAATTAAGAAGAAAATGGTAGTTAAGAAGATTTTACTTAAGAATGTTTTGTGAATCCAGCCCCAGGTCCACTTCAAATAACCAAGTTACTCTATCATACAAGGATTTTTGATTTAATAACACTAAAAACATGATGGATAGTTTGGCAGACCTCACCTAATTTACCAGGATACTTGTGAAACAAACAAAAAAATAAAACGTATGTGTTAATGTATCTTGGTTACCTTTAATGACTCAGATGCTCTTCTTAGTTCTTTAATAACTGATGACAGAGCCTCAGGATTGATCCCCTGCTCACAGAGGCGGACACATATGGACAAAGACTCCATGTCCAATCCAGTATTCAGAAGCCTTGATATCTCCAGGAGAACTGGAATGTATGAATATGTTATAATGACACAACTGCCCAATTAAAATGACAACCGGTTTAATTATTAGTATATGATAATGAACCATGCAATGATGCACTTACAAACCACAATCAAATACAAAAATACAGAGAACGCTAAATTCGTGTTATTGAATGTAATATGCCTTTAAATTTGTCACAGCGTTTCACCCATTGACAGACTGATATGCTTCAAAACAACACACTGCATGCGTGTGTTTCTTCACTATAAACACATGTAAACAAGAACTGTTTAGTTAAAATGTGTTCTTACATCATTTTTATTTTTTATCTTACCATCCATAGTCTCGCGGACAGCATTCATGTTTGCGCTCGCGGGACTGGCCATAATGCTATCCTGCTAAAGCTATCTAATGACAATAACAAAACTCTATCTTCCGACCAGATGCCACAGACACATGTATCTACTTAGTTCCTGATATTTTCTCACAATTTGCGCATAAAAACCAACAAGTTTACGAGTTATGCATGAAACAATAAAAAACAACGTAATCAAGCTGACAACGGTTTCAATTCATTCACGCCCCCTGCTTGTTGTGGTGGTAACCCTTTCAATAAAGTTTTAAACGTTTAAAAGGAAGTTACGTCGAGACGACTTACTGGCTGCTCTTGTAACCTGATTGGTTGTTTTGCACGTACAGCAGAATTTTGATTGGCTAGCGCAGCCTGTGCGAAAATTAAATCAGACGTTGGATCCATTCAGAGATCACTATTGCGTTTGTTGAGTTTCGTTGCGTTGTAAGTATTTTTAATTAATAACATATGTTATTTAAGCACGCATGTTAATTTTTTAATCATTAATAACGAGCAGCAGATATATAACCAAGCATGATGTTTCCTCACTGATTTTTTTGACCCTTTCAATATTTCAAGTTTGTTTTAAGTAGTAAAGCGCAAGCTGGTTGGCTTGACACCGTTCAAGATGGTAGATGTAGCAGAGATTCATATAACACCAGAAACTCCGGGAAGACCAACTATCTCGAACCCGTTTGAGAGCCCAAATGACTACCATAGCCTGCATGAATCTCTGATACCCAGCCCATCTGTGTTCATGAGCTCTTCAGCAGTGAGTATCTGACTGTGCATTTAAGGATTATAAAGAAAAAGGAACAAACTTAATTTCAATTTTCTTTATATTTTCCAGACACCAGCAAAGTTCAAATGGTCCATTGATGAAATGGCAAATTTACTTCCTGTGGAAATAGGCCCAGAGGATATTCACCGCCAGGCTGTATTTCTGAGCCAAGCCAGGTATGTTTAGCTGTAGTGTTTTACGTGAAAATATAGTCAATATTGTATGTAACTCAAGTTTGTTTTAATACAACAAGGGCTGATTCAGAGATCGAGGAAAAACGACAGCATGCTATTGAACAGGTAAAACTGCTTTACCTGTAATATCACTTAAATCACCCCTGTGGATTTTTATTTATTGAACTGAAGCTAAAATTACTTGACCGATTTTGCTTCTCTTTTGCAGTTTTTCACTAAAGGTGCCATTGTTCCCTCTCCATGGGCACCCCTAACTGCTAAACAATCAGTAAAGCTGCCTTATCAGAAAAGTGAGTCATGATGCATTTAAAGAGAATTGTTCTGAATCTTTTGATGCCAGTTTATTACAACAAAAGTGATATTTGAGATTAATTAAGTTTGTTCTGGTTTTAGGTTCTTTGTCCCCACTGGTTACAAAGGAGCTTCAATCACCAAAGAAAATCAATGGTCTGTTCAGTAATTCTACACAAGGCATTTCTTAAATGATCCCTAACAGTTACATTTATGTACATTACTAGAGATTGGTATTGAGAGTAATTTGTAGATGTTTATTCTAACACATAAAAAAAAGAGTAATCGATTAATTGAAATTTAGAATTTAAGTTACACCTTCAACTTCTGAAAAAAAAAAAAGAACATGCATAGTATGCAAGATAAAAAAACATTTTGCATTCGCACATAGAACCTACTTTACAATTCTTCTGAAGCAATACAGTCACTTTAAATAATGGCAAAATTGTCTTTTTGGGGGAAATAATGGCAAGAATTATGTGAGAGAAGCAGTTTCAATGTTGCTCATGGCAGACAAAGGCACAAAGGAAAATCAAATTACAGTATTCAAGTAGTTTTAACTAGTCTAATATTTAAAGCTGAATGAGCAATCGATTACTTGTGCACATCTCTAGTATTTACATACACTTTATGTACATTTAGAATAATGGATCTTCCTTTGTGTGTGTTATAGCCATCTGTCAGACAGTCCTGTCTCTACCTGTGGACTTCAATCTTGAAAAAGTTCTGGGTAACTATTTGATTCTTGATGAATTGTAGTAAGAAACCATTTTGTAAGAAATTCCCAAATCCGGCCTCAACAAATTTAGATATGCGTAAAAATATTAAATCCTTTTGAGAAGCTGACGTCTTGCTGTGTGACATGGTATGCTCCTATAAAACTATTTTAAATAGCATTTTGATCAGTTTTGTATGTTTATTATTCATGCAGTTTTTATGAGCTAGACTGCAAGGCATATTTGTTCTTTTGTCACACTGCAGGGGCACACAAAATAAGCTAGTCAAGGCAAAAAGGTGATTTAAAATGGTTAAAACTTAAAAGAAATTGTGTCCAGTCACATATATATATATATATATATATATATATATATATATATATATATATCTCTATCTCTTATATACTGTATATATCCATAACCGTAAAATAAACTGATCAAGTGCTAGTATACAGAGGTAATTTACTGTATTTGCCAAATGGATGGAGCATTCAGACTCAATAAGTTCACTGAAATTCCAGAATTTGATTTCAATGTGGCAAATAATGGCATGTTTCTTCGATTGGGCACTTATTGATATTAATTTCTGAATGCATTTTCTATTTTACCAGTTGATTACTATAGGACAGAGGAGTTAACTGAGCAGGTGCAGGAGAGCCTTAGCTCCTCCTCTTTGCGGCGAAAGCTGTTTCTTGATGGCCATGAGAGTGGCTCTGATTCCTCAAGCCCTCCAAGCCCGGACCGAGATTCTCATATTTCTCCCGGCAGTCAAGATATGATGTCATCAGTTATAGTCTCGCCTCTTCAGTGTGGCATTCCAACGGGGACACCCTTGTCTGTATGTACCAAATAATTTTGAATCAGGGCAGTTTCCTAGACTTAAATTACATGTCCTTGTTGACACACAAAATCTGAATCAAGGGATAATTGCATATAACATTTTTAAATGTTACGTTTCTACCCTTAATCATCAGGGACAGTTTTCATCAAGTCCTATCCAAGGTCAGCGGCGAGCACATAGTCTGGGCAGTTTTGGCAGTCCCATGTTTTCAGAGAGATCATCACCTGCTTTTAAATCTCCTACTCTGTCTCCCATTAGACTTCAGCATTCTGTGACACCTTTATCAGGTAAGAAGTGTAATATGGTGCCTATGTCAGTGGCTAGTTTTGATTAAAACATTTTATGCAAGACTTGATATATGACTTGATTTAGGCTTATATATCGGCGGTGATTGGTTCTTAATTTTGGAACCAATATGGATATTTTTATTAATTCCTCTGTGTTCCACTGTACCCAGTGCTGGAGGATTCTACTGTAAAGGCCATAGTAATCTATTCTATGATCGGAAGGTGCACAGTGTGCTGATGACGAAATTTGCATCACACAGTCTAGGCGGACTATGAAAACATCATCGAGGCATGCACCTGTCGTTGACTGTAAAGAGTCAGTTTGTTTGCGATAAGCAAGTTCTGTGCAGAACCAATCAATGTTGATCAACAGCAGATGCATGCCATTTAGAAATGTGTTGGACTTGCTGTGATGTCATCACAACGCATGTCAAAAATTCTTCCCAAAGAGCGAGGTGGTCGCAGTCTCTGGAGTGATGCTGCACAGCTGCTTTTTCCGAGCTGCGCAAACTGCAAGCATGATGGGAAATGACTTGCTGATGTCAGATTAAAGGGGTCATGACATACTCTGAAATGCTTGGTTTTAAGCTGTCTAGTCCATTAAGACTTCTCTGTAAATGGCCACTGTTGTGACTGGCTAACATCATGCAGCCCCTCGAAATCAGCCATTTTTTGAAACTCTATCTGAAGAAAATTAAACTCCACACAGCATTATAAAACCACACTTCAGGGTTGAAACAATGTACTCCCAACACATTTAATATTAATATATCAAAGTTTTCACTCAAGCACAGCATAAAACAGTCTTGACATTTGAAACCTTGTGAATGGAATTGGTTACTTACGGTCCAACATTAACTGCCCCATCTTTCAATAATTACTTTGCTAAGCTTGAATCGTATTGTTACTGGTTCACAACAATACACGCTGATATGAGCTGAAAACGCACACAATCCATGTTGAAACGTATAATAAAGCATAATACAATCCACGGTGATGTTGGGTGCTTCAACAAGCCAAAGCAGAGACGCTGGTCTTCACCAGAGCAAGTCACATTTTCTAGGTTTGTTTACACCCAGGACTACATGCAGTCACTGGCAGTAGCAGAATGAGACGTGTTTTTTTTAAAAGTTGTACTTGTACTGCTCTTAAAACGCTGCACACATCACCAGTGTTGTGCGGAACCGCATTATGATGAAAGATGTCAGTCTAGTCCATGTTTACAAATGACCAACAATTAATAATAGCAGAGATGGGTTGGGTATAAAAATGTCCCAGGATGCCTTCAAAACAGCACAACAGCAAGATATGAAAACGCAGCGAGGTCTCATTTTTAGTGTTATAACTTTGACATTGCATCTTTTAAAAGGGGTGTGATGCATGATAACAGTCAAAGCCATGTACATTTGTGTTGGAAAAACATTTTAATTTAGAAGCTGTCCTGTATAAGTCCCTTTTAGATGAATCTCCCATGACAGGCCCATCTTTCTCCTGTTCACCTGTGTGACAGACTAAACACCAGTGGGCAGGGCCATGGGTGCAATGATGATAAATGGGCATTGATGTCTTGCTGAAAAGGCAGTCATATGCAAATGTATCCCACAAATTCCAAAAAAGCTATTTTTTTGTAGCTTGGTTTAAATAAATGCTCTTCTATTAAGGAGGATGTTTTCAATTCTGAATCTTACAGTAAGTTTTTATAGATCAATGACCTCTTAAATGTCAAAAGATCAAGGAAAATGTGATGCCTCATGTCATGACCCTTTTAAGCTGACTTCACACTATCCAATTTTTCCAGTTATTTTCTGGTGTGCGCTTTAACGACCTCCCACTTGCAGACGCTAATCACTTGAGTCACTTGACTCCATGCTGAGTTAATGGTTCCAGCTGCAGGAAAAAAGAATCCAACATGTTAGAAAAAAAATTCCCTGTCGTCGAGGCGGTCTCTTGTGTTCTTTTCAAGTGACCAATGAGCTGCTGTTTTTACAGAAGAGCTGTCAAAACATCAAGCTGATCTCAACCTTTTCATCGCGCTCAGCTGCATATCATCACAAATGCTGAATGCAATCCATAGTGTTTCTTTCACCAAGTTTTCCTGTTTTTTTTTTTTTTTTTTTTTTTCTCCCCCTTCACTAAAAATTACTAATACAGTCAGTGGAGGCACAACAGTCTGTTTTTATTGAACACAATTTCTTTAATCGCTGAAAGCTGCATATGGGACATACATGTTCTACAGAAAGTCTCAAGGGGATAAATACACAATCATTGACTCTCACTTGTCTGCTAGTGTGGTGTCCGCTTTAATGCTCATTGCCTTAAACCAGAGACTATTTAGCAGATACTTGAATGAATGGGAGAAACTTGAATGCCTAATGGTGAACGGATGTAGAAAAAGAAGTCCCGCCTCACAGATAAGAGACAATTAACTTTTAGATACAGACATTACTTGTCAATCAACTCGAGAAAGCGCATGCGCAATAGCTATACAAACCAGAAAAATTTTGTTTTTAATGTGGGGGAGAAAGCACATATGCTTTTTGATCATAATCTTGACTAACCAGGGCTCGACATTAATGCTTGTCCAGGACAAGTGGATTTTTAAAGGGGCAAGTGAAAGAATTTTACTTGTCTGACCAAACAAGCAGCCTGATACGTCAATAACGGAAAAAATAGATGGCTATATTTGTGATATAGCCTAGGGCTGTGCAACTTATTACAAACTGGGCATGAAATTTGGCAGATGCTTTTATTCAAAGCAACTTACAGTGTCCTTATTACAGGGACAATCCCCCTCCCATAGCAACCTGGAGTTAGGTGCCTTGCTCAAGGACACAACGGTGGTGACAGCGGGGATCGAACCAACAACCTTCTGCTTACCTGCTATGTGCTTTAGCCCACTACGCCATCACCACTCCGTCACACCTTCGTCACACCTCTTTGTAAATTTCATGTTATTAATGTCCTGACTAAACATTGTGATCAGTTGAATGCCACTTTGGTTAATAAAAGTACCAATTTCTTTCCAGAGCAAAAGACCAAAAGTTTTGGTCGCTGGTGAATATGCATAATGTGTGCGAATATTCTGTATACCTTCCTTTGGTCTTGTGGCAGCTGATCCACTATGAGAAGTGAGAACTGTTCGATTTAACAGCACTTATTTCACACACTGACTGCAACCGCCTACTCTATTCTACTTTCATGGCAAGGCATTTGGCATCTAAAAAGGGCCTAGTGTCACAATGAAGGCAAACGCGTTCATATTTTTGCATTCAAAAGAGCATATTTTAGAAGGAAACGCAGTCGACCGGGCATGATCCAGAACAAAGAAAAACTACGTCGACACAAGATTTTAAAATGGTTTGGGTGTACATTATAACAGCGGCCTCTAGAGGTGAAATAAAAAAACATTCCCTGACACCTCGTTAGGATTTGCTGCATCTAAATCGTTCATTTTTAATTTTTTTTTATTTTATTAGATAAATCAAGTTTTCTAAATTTCAGCAAGGGTATGCAAAGAAAAAAAAATGAGACTATATACTGTAGAAAAGTGCCCTGTCAGCACATGCATTGTCTTCATATCTTGTTGATGATGATAATAATAAAAAAAAAACCCTCATCTGGATATATATATATATATATATATATATATATATATATATATATATATATATATATATATATATATATATATATATATATATATATATATATATATATATATATTATTAGTTAAATGTCCCACATATGCACCAGATCTTAATTTTTTTTTTTCTGGTTATTGTGATTTTAGTTGGACAATAAACTGTATATGGGATTTTGTTTATTCTGTACTCTCATAGCCTGTCATCTTAGATCTTCTATAATTTTATTTTTTAAATGACGGCCTATTGATCTGTTATCAAAATCTACAATTGATCGACCTCTGTATATGTTTTTTTGTGTATGTGAAATGAGATAAAAGGATGTGTTTGTATGTAAAAGATTCTGTCTTTATAGGTGAGCGAAAAAGATTGACGTTTCTGTCTCCCGATGGTGTTCCTTTGGACAGCTCGAACATGGATGTGGATCGATGTGGCAAAAGCCCATTTGTGGAGGGCTGTTCCCCTATTCACAGCTGCTCCCCCCTTCAATCTCGACCCAGAAACAAAGCCTGCATCTGGGCCTCGCCTACTTACATTTCCCCTATCCTCCATCCCACCTTCCAGGACAAGGAGAACATCCATCACAATGAACCGTTTCCCAACATAAACCTAGACACTAGTTCAAAAGAACCGCATGGCCAGCAAGATGGACTTCAATCTGGGGGGAGTGAGTGTGAGGCCTCCCTAGATGTTTCAGAGCAAATTAATGAAGATGAACTGGTGTTGAAGGACATGGGAGGAAATATTGAGACTGGCAGGAGGGAAAGTGAAGAGGAGGTGGTCACTAGCAGGAGCAGAGAGGAGTCCTGTGGATTGGTTCCTGTAGAGGACATGGCATCACCAGTTAGACTGAGCAGTGCTCGGACTGGCAGCATGCCTAATGCTGAGAGTACGCACATGTTTGTATCCCTGCAGGCAGAAGAGAGCATCACACCATACGATGTTAGCATGCAGGTTAGTATGCATACACTCAGGTGACCAGTGTACCAGCTGCTGATCAGACATTTTGTAGTAACTTTCAAACATTTAAATGACTACATGAAGAGTTTTCTGTAAATTGTAGCCCAACATGTGTGATGACAAAACGGCCACAAAACTTGAGTGGGCAGTAGCAGCTGCTGGTTTTAATGAACCTCATCAGCTCTCACTGACTTTGCAGTTAAAAACTTTTTTTGAAAGGGATAGTCCACCCAAAATAACATTTTGTCATTTACTGGTACCAAATCTATGACTTTCTTTCATGGAACAAAAAAGGAAATGTTAGGCAAAATGTTACTGTCGCATTTACTTTTTATTGCATCTTTTGTCCATACAATGAAAGTGAATGATAACTGAGAATATAATTCTGCTTAGCATCTCCTTTTATATTTTATGGGGAAGTCACTAGTGTGAGTAAATGATGACAATTATAATATTTGGGTGGACTAACCCTTAAATATTATTTGTATTTTATTCATTTGGAGTATGGTGATATTATCATAGGTTCCAATCAAATTCTACTAAGCATTGTGTTTTACAGACTTGGGCTTAAACTCTCATGTCAGATTTAGGTCTAAGTTGTCCCTCATGTTCTCGGTGCAGGTGGATAGTGGTTATAACACTTACTCGGTGTGCACCACCAGCTTAATGGACACCATCAGTTCAGACAGCCAGAGTAAAGAAATGCTGGACACACATGCTGTTGAAGAGGGCATTCTTTACACGACACACTAAACCAAAGGTAATGTCACCCACTGCAATAGATCACAAGGTTTTTTTTTTTGGTTTTTTTTTTTCCACTTTGTAATCCACCATTTTTAGCACATTATTTACTGCTTTTTAAAAAATTGTTCTTTTTTTTTTTTTGTCACTTCAAATTGCATTGGAAATGCACTACGTTCACTTGATGGAAAAAATGTTTTCGTTTCTGCAGTTATTCATCCCACCACACTGAGCATGAGGGATAAATCAGGCAGTTTACACTATATCCCAAAGCTGTGGAGAAGACGCAAGACATTTACTGTTTAATACTCATGTCATCTCAGAGAGAATGTTTGATGCTGTTGAATTGTTTGAGCCTTGTTTATATATATATATATAACCACCGGGAGGCTTGATCGGGACCGGGTGTGCATCATCACGCCCTGCCACAGACATGAATTTGAAAAAATTAGAAATGGACAGTTTCTAAGATTTAATTTTATTTTGTACGGTTTAATTGTGAAAATGTAATGTGACTGTTGACGTTATTTGTTAAGAGGATGGCAGGTGTGACCATTTCCTCTTGCTAATGTTTTACAGGGTCTTTTTTAGAATCTTATAATTATTTATAAATTAATCAGAACCACTAACAAACTCATGGAGATACAACAATCTGTGCAGTTATGAATGCATATGGTGGCATGTATACAAGAATTGTAATAAAGTCCTGATATAAATGGAGCCAGTGTCTTTGATCAGAGATTTTCATTTGGTTTTCAAATCTTTTACCCCTCTCCATCAGATTACTTTTGCTCATCTGAAGCACACATTTTGAATCTAATAGTTTAAAATTGAAATAAATATATATATATAAAAAAAAAACGGTGGTGCTGATCACCACAAAGTTTGTCTTTGGGAGAAACGCCAAGAAACCTATTACATTTTTATATTGAAACTTAAGAGTCTAAAGATGTGAGTCTATTCATCCGATATGCCTTTTTTTTTGTGTGTGTGTGATTTATCGCGAAACGGCACGCTACTAAACAATGTACACTAATGTGTACTCTAGCGTATTTTGTCCTTTAGAAATCCTTTTGTTTACTGTGCATTATCACATTGAGAATCAATTGGTTCATCCAAAAGCTGAAAATGTTGCTTTAAGAAGGTGCATTTTGAACTGTTCTGAAACCATTGCCGACAGACACCGCACTGGAGGTTAATTAAATCGCTAAATAGCCGATATCTTTCCTATTCAATCCAAACATCCTATCAAAAGTTAAATTTCAGGCTGCAGATAATTTTTGAACCACTCAACATGGTTTACAGACATGAGACAATGGAAATCAGTACTTGGTTTTGGAATTAAAATGTGACTTTTTTTGTCAACATAGTTGGCAGTGATTGGACCTAGATTGCCGTTACGTGTATCAGAATTAATTTAGCTAATTTCTGATTGGTAAAATTAAATTCAGTGCAAAAAGAGACCATTAAGCAATGTCTTAACGCATAAAAAGTCACTAAGTGCTAAAGAAATCAAAATTTTCCTCTAAGAAAGCCTTAGGCTTTGTAAATGACTAAAGAATATGATCGTGCCCCACAGGTTAGTCAACGAGAACCCACTCCTCTATGGTTAAAAGGCAAAAAAGTAAAGTTATTGGTATCTGCCCTAGAAACTCTCGGTGTATGCCGAATTACTATTCCATTTGGTAGCACTAGTGGCACAGAAATTGCTTGCAGCATTGTGATTGTTTACTGCACAATGTAAGCACAGGCATTAAAAAAAAAAAAAAAAAAAAAGATTCATTTGCGGGGATGCCATGGGTCAACAAAAACTTTGTTAGCAACATGTCTAGACTAATGACAGCAACTAACATAATGACATTTAAATCATTAGAAATATGAAAAAAAAAAAAAAATATCCAGCAATTCTATGGTCAAGTCATTTTTATTTGTATAACGCCTTTCACAACACACGTTGTTTCAAAACAGCTTTACAGAAGATCAAGCATTAACAGAAAATTTAACTATTTTCTATCATGTCTGGCTAACATCATGAATATAATACCAATATTACTTAATTATGTATAGTGCAAATCATCGTTTAAAATTATTAAAGTGTTTAAACCGATTTTGTAGGAACTGTAAGATTAATGAATAATGTATTTGAAGTTCATCCTGGATTAACTGGAGAAGTTAACAGTTGCATTTGTCCTTGTTATTTGGCTGATGAAGGGTTTTGTTGGCAATTAATTGATAGTCTATGTATTCCATTGCAGGCATAGATCAGTCGCATCGTAGTTCAAGCGGCAGGTAATTTCTGTGATTTGTCTCAGTTATATAAAACAGACAGGATTTCAAGACTTCTTTAGACATATTAAATTTTAAGGAGCTAGCAAAATAACTTTAGAAAATAATACATTTAGAAGCAGATTTGAATTTAAATGTAAAATGATTCAACTGTGAATGTTATGACATGAATCGAATGCTACTTAAATAGCTACAAAACCACATAAGAATTGTTTGACCTCTAGCTCTGGATTCCTCACATTTATATATACATGTACACGTTCATAAAAAGTCACCAAAGAACATTTAAAGTTCAGCTATTTTTTTTTTTTTTTTTTTTTTAAATTTTCCTTAGTGGTTACTTTTCCATGCACCCTTGTAATGGAGTCAGAGCACATGTAAACAAAATGTTATGTTATTATGCTCATAATTAGAGTATCCATAATCACAATAAAATACTGTATGTTGCATACTGCAGTTTTAATTGCACTATACAGGTATGTCTTCTTAAATCACATTTCCACTCTGCCCAAAGTGCGAATGTGCAGCAAACAGATGACAAGTTATGTGTATGCACAGGGCCAAAAACATAGATGAAAAGAAGAAAACGGGCTTCTGTTTGGAAGTGTTTCCTACCATCAATAAAACTTTTGTTGTACAATAAAAAACAGCTAGAGTCCATGTAAAGGTAGCCAATGAATATAGGATTCCAGAGTCTTCCCAAATCCTTTTCATGTATTTAGAAATCTGTATACTGGGATTATTTTAAGAGCTTTATGTTATGATCTAACCATTCCTTTCCTCAATTCCATACACTGTGGTGACTTTGGCATACTCCACACAACCGTGTGTAACGTACTGAAAAAAGAAAAATAGAACATTAATACTTCACTTTTCATGTGTTAAGAGTTTGGGTGTGTTGAAATAAAGTCTGGTAATTTTACCTGGCAGAAGTCGTCTTTCTCAAGAAGTTTATTCACATTTACAGATGGGCTTGGTATGGGAGGAAAAAGCTTTTCTGCGAGCCTGTAAAATTAACAATACAAAAGCCTTCAAATATAGCTGAATACAATGTTGTCATTTATCAATTCAATTAGGTCAAGTACAGACAAAAGTTGCAACTTAAACAAGACATTTCAATAAGTATACGTCTGAATGTCTCAACCATTTGTCAGTCTCCACCATCTTGTTTTGAAACTGATATTATATGAGCCTTAAAACAGGCAGTGTTGGGGAGTAAATAACTAAATGTATATGCAATGCTAATAACTAAGGCTACCTCCAAATTAATCTGGATACTCTTACTACGCATGCGAAAAAAAATCACCGTTCTATATACGGTCTGAAACTCTGTATCCCCTGTCCACACTACAACGCCGTTTTCAAATAAATTGACTTGGGAGAGCGTATTCGAAAAGCTCAGTTTTTGCTGTCAAAAATGCAATCTAAGGTCAATGTTTTAAAAATAGTGTAGCCTTCCAGTAATGAGCAACAAACCAAAAAAAGTAGTGGTGTAGCATGACAAAATGTAACACCACTGTTTTTTGTTGTATTGAATTGTACACAACCATTTTACATCCAATGAAGCAAGCTTAGGCAATAGACTCTTCACATTTCTTGGTTCAGAATGCTGAAGAAAACAATGGCACTGTGAACTTCAGATGACACATGAAAGACAGTGGTGCTTTCTCAGAGAAGATAATGGAGGAAGATTCTCTTTAAAAAACTGAATGAAAAAACAAAACAAATAAAATTGTATGAAAACTGAGATCAAATAGTGTGTAAAACACACATCTTAAAGGTGCTGTAAGCAATTTTTTTATGGAATGTTATGCAAAAATGTTTCTACTCCCTGAAATATGTTACTGAAATAATTCACCTGAGATATCTAACCGGTCTCTGTGACAGCACTAAACTGTGTAAACAGCAAACAAAAATGTGTTGAAAAAAGTGCATCATTTTCAGTGTTAACATACTAATCGCACTACTTACACTTTAAAATGGCATAGAATAGTGCAGAAGTGTGCAGTTTGGTAAACACCTTGTTTATTTAAGTTGCCAACTTTGATTACCTGGTTAGAGAAAGATTTTGATGACATGGGGAAATAAATTACACACATGTATTTGATATCAGAACTAACATTTTACATCAGTTGTGTTTCGGCACTGCTCTTCTACGCATATGAATCTCATGGTTTGTCGTTACCTGGACTTAGCCTGTGATAGTTCTGAGATATTTACTTGCAGAGCACAAGTCATGATGTGCTATTTTCACTTTGTAATTATGTTATTTGACTAAACATTTATAACATTTTCATTAAGGTGGCATGAGACAAGAGTCTGAAAATGTGTGTCTCACGCAAAATGCTTAACAACAAAAGTTATCTCAACAGCTAAAAATGGGTGTGTTGCACTTATAGAGGTTGAGAGGTTTAGTGTTTAGTCACACTCCCTTTCTGGGTGTTTTTCTGTTCTCATTTTAAATCCATATTCTTAAGAAGAGTGGGTATTTCCCAGTCAAGCTTTTTGGGTTGTACAAGTTCACTAGCATCTGACAAGTCAGCTGTGCAACAAATTTGACAGAACAGTGAGTGTTGTGGTCTAAGAGATCCCAAAAATAGATTGAATTCACACATTTGGGGTTTCTCAGTGCTAAGAACATGCTCTTTTTAATTCTTGTGAAAACCAGTCTTGTCTAACTAACTTGAAAGAGCGAACTCAGATGACTTGAGGACATAAAACAAATCTATGCCAGTTTTGAGATGTGCTGCGATGTCTATTTTACAACCTCTTACCTATTTTCTTTTTTTGGAAGTGGGTAATGATGACATCAAACACGTCCACAAGAATGTAAGAACACAAAACTAAAGGACATTGAGAAACAACTATTGTCTTTTTTTTCACAGGAGACAGCATAGCATGTGTTGGTGCTCTGAAAACTGGTTGTCTAAACAACCCTAAAAATGTTATTATCATAGATATGCACAATAACATCAAAAACTTCTTAAAGACACTTTGAAGAATATTTAACATGTTCATTTGTGTATTGATCTGAAGTATACAGCATAAAGGCCCTTTTACAGTAAATGCAATATTCAGTGCAAACGAGATTTTGAACAAGGAAAAGAATGTATTTTTTTTAGAACTATTTTCATATGAGTTATGTAAGAGCCCTAGCATCAGCTGTTGCTATGTTACTTCGAAGGCTGAGGAAAGCACATCTCCCACCCCCCATCCTCACAACGTTCTACAGAGGGACTATTGAGAGCATCCTGAGCAGCTGCATCACTGCCTGGTTTGGGACTTGCACCGTTTCGGACCGCAAAGCCCTGCAGAGGATAGTGAGAACAGCTGAGAAGATCATTGGGGTCTCTCTTCCCTCCATCAAAGACATTTACATAAAACACTGTATCCGCAAAGCAACCAGCATTGTGGAGGACCCCGCACACCCCTCACACAAACTCTTCACCCTCCTGCCGTCTGGCAAGAGGTACCGAAGCATTCGGGCCCTCACGACCAGACTGTGTAACAGCTTCTTCCCCCAAGCCATCAGACTCCTCAATACTCAGAGACTGGTTTGACACACACACACACATGTGTCCTGAGTTGCACTTTAATAACTGCCACTTTATAACTGTCTGCTACCTCAATAACTGCTCTGTGCATAGAACACTATCTCATAGTATGTCATGTTTACCTTTGGCATTTAGTAACTGTCATCTTTTTGCACTACTGTGTACTGGTCGGCGCTGCACTGTCTCTCACTGTGCCTATTGTCCTGTTCATTGTTAGAAATTTATTGTACTGTCCCATACTTTGCACACGTTTTTGCACGTGCACTTTATATAGGTATTTTATATAGGTATTTTATTTAGTCTGTGTAGTCTCATGTGGTTCTGTGTTTGTCCTATGTTGTTTTATGTAGCACCATGGTCCTGGATGAACGTTGTCTCGTTTCACTGTGTACTGTACTAACTGTATATGGTTGAAACGACAATAAAAACCACTTGACTTGACTTGGATGCTATACTTGACAGAAGTGGCCTAGGGAAAGATCAATGACAATCAGTGCACATTTTCTCTCATGTTTTCTGTCATTACAATGGCAGCATTTTGTCTGAATATAGCATTCGAGTGCATTATTGTTTCCAATCTGTGTAATTAAGTACATTATACAACTGACTTGTTGATTAGTGACTAGTCTCTCTCTTTCTCACAGGATGTGTTCTTTTGTTTAAAAAAACAAGATGGAGCACAACAGAATGGAAAATAATGCAGGGGTCTTGAGACAGTTTTACAGAACCATTTGATGCGCCACAGCAGACAAAGCAACATGATCAACATGGAAAATCGACATGTTAGTTCCAAATGTTAATGTACCTTACAATCAATCCCATTTTGCTGAATTACTTAAGAGACATGGGTTCTGGTCCCACTGAAATCAAGATGTAATCGTTTTCATAAAAACAACAGTGAGTGCAATTCGAGGTTGCATTTTTGCTCTAAAATTAAATTTGTACTCCATTGATGGTTAGGGTTATTGCGCTGGGTTAATATAATAAGAATTATGTTGATAGTAGTACACTACCTACAGTTTTAAATTCAAATCACTTTTGGCATCACTCTGTGGACATTTCACATAAAAATGTTTTCTTGCATAGCCAGACATATTACTGTGGCATAGGTCTGGGGTCTATAGCTGCTTCAAATAGTCAAGAACTGCCCATTTAGACAGGAAAAGCCACCTAACTTACATGTAAAGCAACTAATCGCAGTCAGGGTGTTTAGGGGTGAGGTTATCTGAGGTGTATCATACCATACTAAAAAACCGACATGGGAGAAAAATAATTTATTTAATGGTCTCTGCGAGCGATTGCACTGAAATCACACGGGAGAAAAATGAAAAATGTGTAGAGTCTAAGTACAGCACTTAAAACTTTATTATAGAGAATTTCACAGATTTAACTAAGTAAATAGAGCAGAAAATGCAGCTCTGCTCATGGCAGGGGCAGATTATGACTGGCAAGGGCCCGGGTCAGTTTTCTTTTAGGGCCCCCCAGTCCAATTATCTTTTAAGGTTGAGATCTATGCAGTCGCTTTTCTTTGATTTAAGTCTCTTTTAATACCTGTTCTGTTATTTACAGTCAGATTAATTCAAACACACAACCTGGATGTTGTAAAGAAACCGCTCAACTGAAACAAATCTTTTCTAACTCATCTGAATAATGGGGTGCATTCCATTCAGAAGCGATCATCCCTACACCCTATTTCCTTCAAAGAAATTTACCCTCCATTGTGAGAGCTTTGAAGGAGTGAAAAGGGGTGGGGCTAAAAAAATTATGTTTGGATCGACCCTACCATAATCATTTTTACATCGAAAAGCCCTGCTAATGCATCATTTAAGCCTTTTTAATATGTCCAAAAATCCCCTAGACTACATTACATTGACAGAATATTTAAATGAGCTACAAGTCTGTTTTGGAATGTTCGTCATTTCAAACTTAACAGTCAAAACTTACACACAAGCCATTTAATCTATTGTAGTCTTTCTTTCTTTCTTTCAAGACTTACAAGCTTTTGTCAGATCAACATTGTAGTTTGTCTCAACAAAATATATGTATCCAGTGTTATAAGATTAAAGAGTGGTTCAAAAAATTTAATTAAAAACAGGAAGGCAAAAGGGTCCTTTATGAGGGCAGAGGAAACTCATAGTCAAAGGGTCCTGTTGATAAGCTGTTGTATAAGCATTGGGGCCCACATTTTTAAGCATATACAAACAGTCGTAGTCAATGGCCCCATTGGCCGGTCTGTAATTCACCTAATGCTCGTGGATATCCACTTTTTTTGCTACATGCCTCAAACGAAAATAAATATAAAAGATTTGATGTCAATAACCTGGCATACTTGGGCAAATTCTGTGATTATTTCTTCCTCAAAAGCACTCATTCTATCAACAATGATCCTTGTGAACAACTTGGCTTCCAGGCAGACTGATAAAAAGTCCTCTGTGCGTCAACTCGCAGAAGTTCCATTGAAACAACCAGTCAGGTTTGCGCCAAGTTGATCGAGAAAGTGTTTTCCAGTTGTGGGCTATACGCATCAGATGGTTAGAGAATGTAATTTGGGCCTGCCGTCTGAGGCTGTGTCTACCAAAAACTAAACCTTACATGTGCCAGAGTTTCAACAACACTTCCAGCATCAGCAACTAGGGGCAGTGGTATGAATTTCAGTAAGCACAGACCAACTTCAGTAGCAGAACTTTTGACCTTGCTGAATTCACTGTGCAATCAGTCTGGGGCAAAAACATCTGTCTGACAACAGCACAAGTCTACCTTGGACAGACTGATAAACTTGAGTGCAAAATGGGTTGCTGTGGACTGTAGGCCAGTGACAGGCTTATGTTTGATTATATACAAATAAAACAAACAATACACTGACTTATAAACCACTTTTTGTAATGTCGACTCAAATTACATGTCTGTCACAATAATGTAATGTCTTTGAATTACCTTCTTTTAGGGCTTATCTCTACAAATACTGATAAATGTGATTATTTATTATTAATTTTATTAATTAATCAGCATATCATCTAAATAATTCAATTAGATGTTTTAATCGATTGACAGCTCTAACAGTAATTAATAATACAAGGACATAATTGGTTCAGCATACTGTACCTTTGACACTTGCAGATCAACAGGAAAGACAAAAGGAGCATAGGTAGGACAAATGCTATTATCACCCATGGATTCACCTTGTACACCTTTTCAAATGGACCAACCTCTGATTTAAAAACAGAAAACAAAAAAAGGAATGTAAAACTCACTTATGTTGATACAAATAATCATTAATATAACAAAGATTTACTTACCCTGCACATTGCTCCAGTCACTCCAATAAATGGCATCAGAGCAGTCCGTAGTTAGAATCACTCTCATCTTAATAGCATACTTTCTTGTCAGGTCTATATCTTTCTTAATATATGACAACTGTCCTTCTGACAAAGGAACCACCTTGATACAAAATGTTTATTATAAAGTTTTGCAGCCGTGCGTAAAGTAAAAGTAAATATTAAGTAAATATTAATTAATGTCCATACCTCATCGTTGATCTGCAACTCATACTTATAACATATATTATTTGTAGAAAGACTGTCACCCTCGGGAAGTTTCCAATTTATTTCCAACTCATTTAACCGGTTTGAAATGTTGATGTTATTTGGGGGGTCAAGCTTTACTGAAAAGAAAAACAAATATTTATATTGCCAAATGGCTTCATATCATTTAGTTTGACTGCAGAATATAGTAAGTATTTGTAGCAGAATAATATATAATATATTAATACTTAATATACACTTGCTTAGCACTTTATTAGGTACACTTGTACAACTACTTATTAATGCAATTATCTAAAGCATAAAGTCATGCAGATATGGGTCAGGAGCTTCAGTTAATGTTCACATCAACTATCAGAATGGGGAAAAAAATGGATCTCAGTGATTTTGACCGTGGCATGATTGTTGGTGCCAGACAGGCTGGTTTGAGTACTTCAGTAACAGCTGATCTCCGGGGATTCATGCACAAAAGAGTTTACTCAGAATGGAGCCAAAATCAAAACAACATCCAATAATCGGCAGTTATGCAGACAGAAATGCCTTGTTGATGAGAAAGATCAAAGGAGAATGGCCAGACAGGTTTTGAGCTGACAGAAAGTCTACAGTAAAGCAGAATAGTATCTCAGAATGCACAACACGTCGAACCTTGAGGTGGATGGGCTACAACTGCAGAGGTCCACATCGGACACTTTATTAGGACCATAGTGTTCCTCATAAAGTGCTCAGTGAGTGTATATTTGCATTGTTACAATAACTAATCATACATTAAATAGGAACTTCATATATGCAAAGAGAATTTCTTACCTATACTTTGTTTAGAAATATCTTTCCAAACAATGTACCAGTGCATTGGTATTGAAACATTTACTTTAACAACCATATGTTCTAAATCAATATGACCAAGGCATTCAACAGCCACATTTGCCACAATATGAAAACAATTCAATTGATGGGTTGAATTGTCTTGGACTACACTGATAAATGAAGACAAAAAAAGATATTATTGATTTTCAGAAAGCTAAAAAATGCGAAGTAGAGAGAAGGATGAGTGGAATTGTTTAATTAAGATAGCTTTAACATAATTATGATCATGATAAAATAAATCCATACTTACTAAGCCGAGTACTGTGCATTTTTAGGGAGACCAGTTATACTCCAAGAACAGTTGAGTTGATCTTTTATGTTCAGGATACAGGTGATGTTGTCAAAGTTGAAATAATGGAGGGCTTTAGAGGGTAGAGGAGAAATACATGAGGTTAAAATAACAGGATACACATGGAAAGAATACAAAGAGCATTTAAACAATGGAGAGGAAACAGTGCAAAAAATAAATGCCTTACTGGGAGGAAGTTTTAAGTAAAGGTTTGTTCGATTGTCCGTGTCTTTGAATGAGTGTTTAAAGTGAAAATCCATAATCCCATCAGACTTCCTAATATAAATGTCTACACAATGATTGTCCTGGAGGAAAAACTTAAATTAAACCAATTCAGTAACCATTAAAGATAAATGTACTACAATTGTCTTGTGTAGTACTCATTACCTCATAGTCATTACATATCTCATTCTCTTCAACTGATGACTCTACTGGGAAAAATAAATTTACTTACACCATAGAAAGTTCAAGCAATTTATATATTATAATTGCTGATAGGATTCGCACAAAGGCTAATGATATTAAATAAATAAATAGGTACTTTACAATAAGGTTGC